>OY294036.1:96012846-97262846 GCA_958510855.1 Rhagonycha lutea
TGAAAACCAACATAAACTTGTTCTTAATTTTCTATAAATCTGAGTCTGCCTGCTGACCGTAAAATACATTCATTATGAAAGAAGAAAAGCTACGCTTGAACACCTATGGTTCTAACTACGGTTTTTAATTTTAAAAATGGGTTGAGAAACTTTCCAGCTTTAAATATGAGGAAAGGGGTAGAATTGCGTTCCCTTTCCATAGTTTTAAATTAATTATTGTTGGTGAGTTGCAGGTTCTGCTTCTGAGATTGTATTTGACAGACTTCAGACCTTCGAAGTTATTTGATATATAGTAAAACAAGTTAAGTTATCAGTTACGATTAAGTTATAGTAATTATAGCACCCTCCCTTAATGTAATGTACAGCTAGAACTAAAAAACAACGATTAGGTGTGGTTAATCGTTTTCCTAACCAACCATAAAAACTTGATTGGTGATTTAGTCCAGAAACAATTTGCATATTCTTTTTCATAATTAAAATTGGAAAACTTCCAAAAGTAACAGCGAGCAATAAACATTTTCAAAAATTTAAAACTCAAATAAACAAGGCCAGAGGTTTAAAAATTACAATGTAAGCAGCGACACAATTCAAATAAGATTCTATAAATAAAAAGAGACGGGCTGATAACTTCTATACTTCTAATAACTTGGCTTACAAACTTAAAATTAATAAACTGTGTTCGCAATTAATACTTACAACAAGGTAAACTTTAAAATTTATACTCTCGAAGAATATGGATCAAACTAACTTCGTTAAGAGAAAATGCGAAATTTAATTTGATAAATGGTCCCTAAACTTTTCTCTGAATTTTGCTGGAAGAAAGTATACAATTGGGTCAATGTTTATTATAAATAAATTTAAATGAAAATGCAATTTGAAATTTTGCCTGTACAGCAGACGAAAACTTAACTTAATTAAGACATTCTCTTTATTTTTTTAAAATTGTCAAGGTGGTGCCCGAGGTAATTTTAACAAAAATGAACTAAATAGATTAGGAAAACCATAATTAATACTAAGAATGTTATATTCCTGAATTAGATTTAATTATAGACAACGGATCTAATTAGTTACAATTTCGGAATAACCTAATTTAGTGTTATTCAATTTATTAAATGCGGTATGTTAATTTTAATCCGATTGGTTTTGATAACTAATTATTGAAAGGAGGAAAGGATTTCCTAGTTAATTTTATTCACATACTTTTTCTGAATTAGCCCTCACCTTTGCCGGTTTCCGTTAACCACATACGTAATTTAAAAATAGTTTACATCACAGCAATAAAATTGCTTGAATAATATAACAGGAATCTCGTTAATCCATTCGTATGCATCATTCCCACAGTATTAATTTTTGATGAACCAATTTCAACTAAAATTTGAATAGCCCGAAGATCTCCCAATGTTAGATATGAAATTTTGCTGGGAAATTCTTATTGATTCTATTCTTTCAACTCACGTGACATCAAAATATGCAAATCGGTTAAATTCTTAACTTCTTTTTTGTACGACTGTAAAATTTTGATAACTATTTCTGAAAATAATAACCTTTTCTACGGCTAAAGAGCAAAGTGTCACTTTTCTCCTCTGGTCCTGCAATAGTACTTAATTACAAATTAGTGAATCGCTTTCCATCACGCCATTTTTCATGTTTGGAAATAAAAATAAATCGTGTGATACCAAATCTTGGGAATAAGGTGGATGTGGCAACAATGCGTAGCGTTAAGCGGCGTTCGCAATGAAGTAGGGTCTTGCCTTGCTTCGGTAGAAAGCAAGCAAGAGCCAATCAAGATGAACGATTTTTGAATCATAGAAAATAATAGAATTGGCGCTTGCCAGCTTTCTACCGAAGCAAGGCAAGACCCTACTTCATTGTGAACGCCGCTTAATTCGACCAGTTTTTGCTGTGACGATTGACCAGGTGCGTTGTCATGATGAAAGATCACCTTTTTATTCGTCAAATGGGACCGTCTTTTCATCAATTCAGCGTCGAATTGTCCCAATAAATCAGCATAGTATTTTCCTGTGATTGTTCTTCCCTTCTCCAAAGAATCGGTAAAGATTTTGCCTCGCGAATCTCAAAAACGGTGGACGTGACCTTTCTGGCCAGTTGAATCGGTTTTGCCTTCTTTGGATCAGGTTTGCCAGGTGAAGTACACCGTTTTGACCGTTCATTCATTTCTGGCGAAGGATTCATGTCACGAAACGCTGCTCCCTTTTGGATTGTACTTAAGCCTGTCCAAACAATGCTCCGAAGTTGTCATGCGATTGCACTTTTACTCTATTGTTAGTAAACGCGGCATCTCTTTCGCGATATATTTATAACACGATTTTATGGATTTTATTGACTGTATCCGTAGACCGTTGACGGTCTGGGCGTTCTTCATGAAAAATTAATGTTCGACCTCTTTGAATTCATTAACCAATAAATACCTGATCGTAGTCACCGAAGGTGTATGTATTCGCTGTGTGCATTCGTCCTGGAGCCCTCTGGTGGTTCATTAAGAAAATGAATTGGGACTGTTTTAGCAATAGCAAATGATTTAATTAAGGATTTATGAGAGAAATTTAAATTTAAACTTTATTTAAGAGGTCCGTGGTGTATTGATGTTGCCAATCACATAAGGATAAATGTGTCTGAAATTTTGACAGACATCGTTCGATAGATGGCACTAAACAACAGTTTGTAAATTTTGCGACAGTGGCGCTATCAGCCGTTAAACACGGGTACGTATCCTACCGGCTTCGTACGTACTTAATTATCTTAATCTTTTTTCAATTAAACTGCTACAATAATTATTCTACCCTTAATCTCACATTCAATTCCTAGCACTTTTAATCTTTCCATGTCAACTTGATCAATATTATATAGTTACAAACCAATCATAATAATAATCTTGTAGATCTGTTCGTAACGCTTGGTACGAGTTGTTCCTTCACACGCTTCCCCTGCCCTGACATGTTTTGAACATATTAAATCTTATCAGTAGCATATAGCCCAATATCCCTCTGCATTTTATATAACTTTGTGCTGAAACAATTAACGGATAATCCATGTTCAGTAGTTTGCGCAATGTTAATAAAGTGAAACTACGACCTGCTTCCATTGTACAGCCAACGTACTTACGAGTACATGAAAATACATGCAATTTTTTTAAACTTCACTTTTATGCGGCCTTGCTCTATTCTTCTATTATATTCTAGTGTGGAAAACTGTTCGTAATTCTTGAACTTTTGGCACCAAAATCTCAATTTATATAAAAGTGTCACAAGTCACATACCCCGTGCTAATCCTGGACCATTAAATTATGTTACGTTATTATAGAGACAGGATCGTTAGGCAAAAACAGATCAGACATGGAGAAAAAAAAGTTTAATAACCAATATAAAACGTTTAATAAACGTTTTCTATTGTTGAATATTATATTAGGGCTTATATTATATGGGGTGTTTTATTTTGCCTAGCTATCCTGTCTCTAGTGTCTAGTTATCACTGAATGTTTGTTTGACAAACAGTACGATATATGGAGCCAAGGTTGATAACAGAAAAAAAATATTATTTTACGAATGTATAAAGAAATTTTTGTGCAGCGATAAGATAATTGAACGAAGACAATTATAAGTCTTTCGTAGTAGGAAACAAGTCACGAGGGGGTTCGTGGTCACCCTCTGGCACCTGTTCGTAACACTTGAAAGAATAGTGGCGCCAACCAAGATTATCTAACAGCTTGCTATTCTCCATAGGCCATAATTGTACTCGATAACCATCTCACCATCCCTTGGTGTTTGGAACATAAATCAGAAGGGGGATAAAAATAATGAACGGCACGAAAAAATCGTGCAAATTTCAGTTCACCGGCCCTACATTTGCACGCAAAATTTACTTTGGCGGTAGAAAAAAAATCGGTCACCACCACAAGAAAATTACAAGGAAATGAATTTCATGGCTACCGTAACACGAAAGGTCAGTGTTTCGCGTCACTCTGGACTTAAAATATTTGTTCATTATTTTTTGAAGTAGTAACACTAAATCATTTTAATTGCTACATCCTACTTTACTATTGTACCGTTGCAGAGTTTCTTTAAATGCGAGGAAATTACGATTTCTTTGTCGATTAGGTACAATTTGGTCTCAAATCATTACGACAATAAATCGATCGTGTGTAGTAAAATAAAAAAATACAACAGACAAAGAACTGGTTAGTGATATAAAATTTTCTAAGTTATGTCTTTAAAAATTTCTTACTATCTCTTTTATCTAGTAAGAGTTTAAATATCCGCAGGAATGTAGTGTGTAGTGTAGTAACTTTAAAGCGGTAATTACCATAATAAAGGTCAACTACCTTTCGAAGATATTAGCATAACTACATAATGAACACAAGATATTTGTCGTAAAATTCACATTTAGATTAATTAATATCGATAGGTGACTTGAAAATTGTCAATCAATTCTTAGACTAAAATTAAAATGCCAATTTTAGAATTCAACGAAAATCAATACCATCAAACCAACATTTCAAATTGTAGCCTACAAATATATTATTTAGGTTATGGAAAATCAATTGTCTCACAGATTACCACCTACTTATTATATTTGATACCATTACCTAAAAATGATCAAAATAATCCGTAGCACAAAAATTTCAAATCAACCCCCGGGACAAAAAAACAACAGGTTACGTTGTAACGATACCATCTAAATTACCATAACATAAACGGTTAGAAAAAATGTTTTAGAATTTAAATTTTATCCAAGGAGTGCTCAAAATTGAAGCAAAAAACCGGTAAGATGTAGCAAAGGCAAAACGTGACTGGTTTTTGAAAGTGCAAGTTCATAAATCAAGAAGTGGAATAAGAAACTTGTTTGGATTTAACCCTACACAATAATAATAAAATAAGTTTTATATCAAAATAAACAAATACGTACGTCTAATACCCCAATCCAACATTTTAAAACAATGGCATTCCACCTAAATCACATTTTGTTTTGTAAATATTTACAAAATTGTAACTAAATCAAATTTAGCACTACCGAAAAATTGGACCCGTATGCAAAAATGTTCATAAAATAAACCGTAACTCATCATTTCCGATACACACGAGATTTACATTTAAAAAAATCGGAGGAATCAAGACATCCCCACATCCACCCTCGTCCCAACCATGTCTCGTCACGGAATGACGTTATTCAGAGTTTCAAGTCGTTGTCTGGTCATCGAGGCATGCGCTAGATAGCTAGAAAACTCAAGAACCTTGGTGTCTTCAAAACTTCTTACATCCACCTCTTGAGAACTAACCAAGTCTAAGATTCTATTTACAGTTCGCGCGAACAAACTGGAATTATCAAACCTCAAACATACAATTTCATTAAATTGATCAAAGAACTTTCCTTAATGAATTTTACGCACGCTATAAATTTATTAACAGAAGATAATTGAAAATTATCTTATTTGTAATCAACTGGCGTGAAAACCGCATGGAATATTTAAAACGCGAATAAAATATTCGCCGTTAAACGGTGGACGCCATCTAGGCGTGCGTGCACGAAGCTCGGTGTAAAACTCTGTAACGTCCGAAATATCTAGCAAATTTTACCACTTACTTGTGTTTGGTGATGTCATCAAAATGGAAAGAGGGCACTCGTCGTCGTCGAGCACATACTCCGATTCTGGAGTTCCCTGTGAAGAGGTAGCTTGAACGAGACACCACTGCGAAGGATCTGCTTTATGAAGACCATACTTGTCTAACATTTCGCGAACCACAGCACCAGCACTATCCCTTATAGATAACAGTAGCGTTTTATAGGGAACATCGCGACATAAAGCCTCTCCATAAATTTTTAAGGTACCACCTTTAAACGGTAAACGAAAAATTTTAAAAAACATAAGTTAAATTCGAAAAATAAAAAAAGTACCCGTATCTGGCCCTCCGTCTTTCGATCTAAACTGTTGCAACTTTCGTTCTAATTTTTGTTGCCGTCTTCTTCTCATCACAGCTTCAGGGTTGGAAATCGATCTCGTGAACGACGTTTCGGGCAATTCTAAACAAAAACCTTCAGACCTGAATTAAAGAAACATAAACAACACGCACCTGAATATAATTTTTCCGCTACTCCGTCGTCGTTCTTTTTACCATTTTCGCTTTTCATTCTTTGCAGTTTTTCTTGTTTTTTTAGTTGTTTCTTTTCGCGTTTTGATAGTTTCCGTCTAAAACTTGCGTTGGATTCGTGGGAGTTAATGGCGCTATTCTGTAACACACAAATTGTTAGTTTGGGATTTTTGGAAAATTCGGGGGTTACCGTTTTTTCGTCAATATTTTTTAAAAGAAATCTTCCTTCTCGGTCGTCGACGTGCCAGTTGAGTTGTACTAATAAGGGTTTTTCGTCAGGTGCCATCCGTCTTTCGGAACAATTTTCGTGTAATTCGTATAATGCATAAGAAGGCACCGACAGCATCCGCATATCCGGCCTAAATTTTTCTATCAGTGTTCCTATTACGTCTTCCACCGTGGCGTCGGACGCCACTCGTATACATTTGGTGGCCACCTTTTGGCCAGAGTCTTGAAAATAAAATCGCATAACTCCATGAAACTCGAGCTCCTGAAAATGATTTTCTCGTATTAGAAATTACGACAGGAAAATAGTATCATAAATATAATTGACGAAGGAAAAGCGGAATTGCCATTGTAACGGCAAACAAAAGTAAATAAGTTAACGAAGCACAGCAATAATTGGCTTATTCCGAGATGATTATAAATGTGTCACACGTAACGAGTTTCTTTCTAATAATAGTAAAAATATGTGCAAAGTGTGGAAAGTACATAATAAATAATATGACATGCATTCTTTAGTGTACAAGAGCAATAGGCGGGTAAGTCAAATAAAAGAAAAGAAATTGAAAAAGTTCTTACTACTACTTTCACATATTTTTGCGTTAAATTATCGAAAAGGAAATTTTTTAACGCCAATTATACCAGAAACAAAACTGAATTATCAAAACAGTGGTCACACATTAAGGTTAATTTGAATTTATAACTTAGTTGCTATCTTTAATTTCGGATCGGAAGGCTGTCCCAATTTTTGTGATGAGTGTTGAAATAATAATGATCAAAAAGTTTTACTTTTGTAAAGTTAAAATTGAAGCGAAAGTAATTAAAAATAAATTACCCAGTAAAGTTAATAAAGAAAGATTTTTTTCAAAATATTAATATTCATAAGTGTAATTAGCATACATAATTACCTGCGGATTTTATACTCTCATGAGAAACACTTTAAAGGGAAATTAGCAAACAAATCGTTCAATCATTTATACAACATGTTAGTGTTTAAAAAGCAAGTAAGTATTTAAATAATATGCGTAATAATAAAGTGTATCACTTTGATTTAAACTATGCCATTTGGTTGAGTGGTGTGTAGGTATACGACATTACAATATGTAGTAAAAAAGACTATTGCCGTAGGAGTGTACAGAATTTCTTACATCACAATAAATAGCAGAACAATTAATCATATTTATTTATAAAAATATGTGGCTATTGTTTACATCAAACAAGTACCATCTTTGCAATTCCTGTGAGGATAACAGATTCAAGTGCTCCAAATTTTGTTGTTTACTTCAACGCTGATGTTGCTTTATAAAATATGTTCAATTTTTCAAAAAGTTTCGAACACGTAAAAATTATTTTGATCTATTCGTGCGCGTCGGTAATTAACCAGATCGAGAAAGAATGATATTCATTTTAGAAACATTACAATCAGCAAATTGCAAGGATATAAAACCCATAATATTTTACGATACAAGTCGTGAGATTATAAATGTCGAACACTTTGTGCTAAAAATTGTATGTCTGTGACAACGACCATAAACAATAGCTGTGGTGCTTGCTTGTTCTCTTACTATGAGTTAATTGTTTTGCTCTGGCGCCCATTTACGAATGCTAATCGCCTGTCTACACTCTTCCCACCGTCTCAATAATGGTAATCGAGCATAAAGAATTGATTCATTTTTGCATCGAAATTTAGGGACGAAGAGATTTTCCATTCTGTTTCGAAACCTTGAATTTCTTTTAGTTACAGCCCCAATATGTCACCGTTGATAGGAAAATTACCTAATGAAATTTCACGTAAGTGTAATCGCGTGTTGGAATGGCCACCCAATGATGCAAGGATGTTAAAGTGCTGCAAGAAATTTAATCGTTGTTAATGTGTATCCTGTTCTTTGATTTTTACCTACACTTCATGCGAGGAGAGATGAATAACCCGAAAGGAGCCTGAATCCATTCATGTGATGACTGTGTTGGGTTGATTTTTTCATTTTTTATATTATCGGAATGATGATTCGTAAAGTGAGAGACCCTAGACCGAGTCGTATATTATAAAATTGTGCGCCCTCACAAATAAAGTACTATTAGCAAAGACCAATTTATAGTACTAGTGAAACTTAAAAATGTCAAATAAAATCTGAACAAAAAACCATCATTTGGAAGATTGGCCAAAAACCAACTGTGTGTCTTACGATAACAGGTAAAGATAATTAAAAAGGAAAGTTGTAAAACACGCAATAATAAAGTTTTGCAGTTTGAAAATTTAAACATGCGATTATAACAGCAAAATTTATAATGATGAACACTAGCGGATTGTCAAGAAATTTTTCGACGACCAGATCACAGAAATTAACTAACGAAAACTAAAAGTTTACTTTCGATTACACGTGCAATTTTTGTTCACATAATTTAAGGCCGTCTTCTGGTTTAAAAGACGACTTTTATGTTCTATTATTTTGTTTGATGGCCAAAAAAATTCTACGTACGACCCTGCATATTATTAATTTTAAAAACTATGACTGTCCTACTCCCGAAAGATAAACCTGATTACGAGTCCGATTAATTTGATTCGACAAAGCCGATCCCATCGGCCATTTACCAGCCAAGGTATCGACTCTGATCTGCAGTTATGCAGTCCCAATATGACCAAGAGTGAACCTACAAACTGCAATCGCTTTTATGCAACAAATCAGGTGCCTGGCAGTTAGTTAAAAATATTCCAAAGAAAATGACCCTATGCTCGCCATCAAACGTCCTAATGGCTTCATGATAAAAAGTGATAGTCTTCGCTGGAAACCTCAAACGTCAATGCAGTCCTCCGATCGTATCAACTAAGGTTAAACCGAAAAATATGTCAAAAAGCAATTGGAAATCTTCAACACCACTAGAATCAAACTAGCGTCAGATCAGATGGTATCGCATCGTCATCCATAGACCACGTCAAGACAGTTCTTCTCCACAAAGCTACCGACCCATAAGCCTTCTTCCATCGATTAGCAAATTGACGAAAAAATCATCAAAAGATGAAAAAATCATTAACTCCTACTTTTCTGATCGTACATTCTTCATCATCCTCACAGGTATTCCAGGTGAGGGGCCAAAAATCGATGGATTGCTTGGGAAGACCGAGAAGCTGCGGAAATGGGCTTTAAATAAGGCAAAGTCTCAAGCAAGTAAGTTAAGCGAAAGTGAGTCTCTTCGAGAAAAGATGAATATTCATGCGGGTCTATGTATTTTGAGGATCAGGTGGGAATGCAGAAGTGCATCGTGACGACATTATTGGAAAAGATGTCGCGCAGATGGCTTAAAGAGCACAATGATAGTGCTATCAGTGTAAATGCTGCAAAGTTGGTTAGTTAAAGGTCGAAACCCACCCTGCAGCAGCAAAAAGAAAAGCCCATCGAAACTCGAAGCCTCGATAACCTGGGCCAGAATAGGACATCCCATACGATAGAGAAGTCAACTAACATGAAGAGCTCTGACAAGGCAGTAACGAACGTAGAACATAGCCAGGATAGCCACTTCCAAGTAATCAAACAGAGCCGGAGGAAGGAAACAGGAAAGAAGAATCTACGGAAATGCAGGACAGTGCCCACTGAAGTACAGCATTTTCAAACATTTAAAATAACGAAAAATTGGGATATTGGGGGGGGGGGCTCAGCCCCCCCCCCTAGTTGCGCCTATGGCGGCTAAGATTAATCAATACTACCAATTTTATAATAAAATCTTAAAAACGTAGTGTTTTTAAAAATGTTTAAAAATATTGAAGAATTTAACAAGATACGCAACCTAACGAGCAAAAACGTGTCGAAAAAAATGGGTCGAGATGTGGACGTTAGCGTTGATTGGTAGAATAGAATAATTATAAATATTCATTCAATCAACGCTGAAGGATAATCAATGTTAACGTCACCTAGGTACATCTCGACTAATTTTTTTTTTCGACACGTTTTTATTCGTAAGGCTGCGTATCTTTTAAGTTCTTCAATCAACGATTTAACAAAGTAATATATTATGATATGCTGTAATTTGAAGGTTATTGGCTATATTCAGTTTTCAGTCATCTTTCATAAAAAACAAAAATAAAAAAATTGATAAAAAATATATAGTTAGGTACATATTACAGTTATCAACTGATGGTTCGCATTTTGGGCTGACATGCGGGAGCGAGTTTGCTCCGAGCAACATACGTGAGCAAATTTGCAACCGACATGATATATATGTGCGTAATATATGAAATCGAAAGAATTTATATATTGCGCACATTTTGCCCACATGATTTTTTTAGCTCCGAGCAACATGCACGAGCGCTTTGCTCCGAGCAATAAAAGTAATATATGATATGCTGTAATTTGAAGGTTATTGGCTATATTCAGTTTTAATTCATCTTTCATAAAAAACAGCTTTCTACGATTATTCGTTTTTGAATTGAACTTGACACAAGCTCAGCGTTTATTGATTTGCCCCCTTAACAAAGTAA
This sequence comes from Rhagonycha lutea, assembly GCA_958510855.1. NCBI lineage: Eukaryota > Metazoa > Arthropoda > Insecta > Coleoptera > Cantharidae > Rhagonycha > Rhagonycha lutea. Next base: position 96,023,644 of record OY294036.1, read on the forward strand.
TATGATATGCTGTCATTTGAAGGTTATATTGGCTATATTCAGTTAACAAAAAAATTAAAAAATATTGAAATATTAAAACTACACTACATTACACTGAATACACCCCATTTCGCCGTCCCTAAAAATTTGAACGCTAACCTAAGCTCCACCGTGGATTGTCAATGGTACCCTCATTAAAAATAAATCGATTTCTACCACTAACCTAAGCTCGCACTGTTCGAGCTCTCTTTTAACGGTCCCCTCATGAAAAAAAATCGTTTCCTAACACTAACCTAAGCTCGACCGGTGAATCTCTCTTCACGGCCCCCTATTAAAAAAAATCGATTCTTACCACGACTAACCTAACCTCGACCGGTGAATATCTCTTTTCACGACCCCCCTATTAAAAAAAAATCGATTCCTACCACTAACCTAAGCTCGACCGGTAAATCTCTCTTTTCACGGCCTCCCTATTACAAAAAAAATCGATTCCTACCACTAACCTAAGCTCGACCGTTGGAACTCTCTGTTCACGGTCCTCTTATTAAAAAAAATCGTTTCCTAACACTAACCTAAGCTCGACCAGTGGAACTCTCTTTTCACGGTCGTTTCATTAAAAAAAATCGTTTTCTAACACTAACCTAAGCTCGACCGGTGAATCTAGTTTTTAACGGTCCCCTCATTAAAAAAAAGTCGTTTCCTTACACTAACATAAGCTCGACCGATGGATCTAGCTTTTCACGGTTCCCTCATTAAAATAAATCATTAGCTAACACTTACCTAAGTTCGGCCAGTGGATCTCTCTTTTCAATGTAATATGCGCTTTTCAATAGCATTATATTTTCCTCGTTGGCTAACTATATCTTTGACAATCTCCATTGTATGTGATGAACTGTATTTCGGTTTAAACAAAACTTCTAACTAACTTTTAACTTTACTAACTTCTTAGTCCTTACACTACACTACATTATACTAGTACCGTTGCTAGTACTGCGTAAAAGTACCAACCATATGATATTTGGGCCACCCTGTATGGCAATTATTAATTAACTAACCGTCCTAACCTAAGGTAGGTACGGTCCTGGAATAGGCAGCCATCTGATATTTGGGGCCACCCTGTATGGCAAGGCTTAGGTATTTACCGGCTGAGTTTACCTGTGAAGATTAAGGCAGACAATTTCTAGCAGGCTGAGTTTACCTAGTAGGATTAGTAGTCTTTCTGTTAAGCGGCTGAGTTTACCATCGCCCTATATTAAAAAGGATTCCCAAAGGAAGCCCAGCTAAATAAAGTGGAGGAGCCCTACAGTTATCGTGAAAATAGAAAATCGTTTCTAATTTGTGGAAGCACTTGACCATCAGCGACAACCGACACGCCAATGAATCAATCCGTAGGGTGCAAAAAATAAGATACGGCAACGTGCTGATAGAGTTGAAGAAAGGGGAAGACGCCCCCCCCCCAACGTCTTAGGAAGAAGCTGGAAAGTAGCCTTAGCGGCTTCCTGGTGATAAACCCTCCCAATAGAAAAATGACATTTCGGATCAGAGACATAAAAGGTTGAGGCCGGCCACCAAGTGGAAGCTTGTAAGAAGGATCCCAGCAAAGTGTGCGATCTGGACGGGAGATTACAGAGGAGCTAGAACCGCGTGGTGGTGGAAGTTGAAGCCAAATGTAGTCCGCACCACCATGGGGGAAGGTTTTAATCAGCGAGAGTCTGACATTATCGCCTCCGATTGTAGCGGTGTCTCGTACGAAATTTCCTGCTCCTTGCAAATCGCAAAACTAAGGTGGGAGGCATCACAGCCGGTGTCCTACAAGACTCCTTGCTGCACATCTCTTCAAAGTATAATGCGTGACATGCCAAAGCCAATAACTTTATTTGTGCACTAAGGATTTTTATCAAAAAATTTGAATTTTATTAGTCCCAATCTTCCCAGTTAATAAAAATTTGACCTCACTGCAGCGGGAGGGGATTGTTAAAAATTGAATGCGTGCATCTAACTAAAGGTTTTTTTTCATATCTCAATTCAGATTCAGATTTTCCACATTGTGCTCCCTGGAAGGACAAGGGTGTTGACTTACGAAATAATTTAACGTGCTCGGTTGGGTCCTGGTTTATCGACATAGACAAAGAATTCTCATAGCCCCAAAAAACATAGTCCAAAAATCACATGATCTTGGTGGTGAATTTTATCGCCCAATTGTACCTTCAATTTATCAATTGTAGCGGTAGCTGTATAGCATGTGGCACCGTCCTGCTGGAACCACATTCCTTCAGATCGGAATTTGGAACGAAATAATCAGTTACCACGCATGATGGAAGTGCCGTAAAGCGCGTAGGTTATGACGACAGTATCAAATTTTAGCCGCATGAGAAATTACTATCAATTAATATCTTTATAGTCAAAAGATAAGAATTTTATCAGTAGTAACCATCATTATAAATTTAGTATTTGAATTAAAACCAAGATATTATGAGTATATGAGTAAATACAAATAATGATCATTTTCAATAATTGAATCAAGTTCTATAATTTTAAGATATTACATCCTACATCTAATCTAATTTAAAGGAAGTAAACCACGGTCATACTGGGGCCTTGCTAATAAAATTGAGCAGGAAATTTGACATGCAACCTTCACAAATAAAGCGTGAAATATCGAACAATTACTGTGTTCTGATTGAACCCTTCTTATAGTTCACAAGATGCAGACTTTTGATTTACCAATTTATTTAGGGAGAACGACGACGCGACAGTCATAATTCAATTTAATTCATTTTAATATTTTTCAAGTCTCCCCAGGCTATCGAACATATTCGATTCGTTTTACTACGTTTGATAGTTTGTAGCGGACTTACCAGAAGCCATAAAATATTGCACTTGTCACGTTTTCTAGCAGAAAATGTTTCTTCCAGAAGTTTCAACAAGACACTTAAATGCTGTCTCGATTTGCGTCGGGGCAATGCGACGCACATCGAATCACATATTAGTATGCAAAACGACAAAATCTTAGAAGCTTTATTATGAATTATGATGAAGTTGTTTTCGCAGTTGCTCTAAAAAAATGTATCCTGCAGGTCTTGGCTAGGGTCATAATTATATGGGTCGTTTATGATAGAAGCCCCTATACAATTATATTAATATTATTACAAAATTAGATTAAAATAGTAAACAAACTTGACGAAATTTTAAGTGTTTATATTCCGATTTAGAATGTTTAAATTTTAAATCAACACTAAAATTTCAGGTTGATAATTCGACAAACATTGCATTCAAGTCAAATAAGCACATATTATTTGAAATGTCATCATTACTCATTGACAAAAAATGAGTAAATAATGTATAATTTAGGAATTGTGCTAAATTCCTGCCTTGACAGTTAGCAAACACAACCCATAAAAGATTTGGACGGATGGATTGCAACAATGAAAATGGGTGCTTCCTAGACGCGAATGTCAACGGACCGTAATTCCTTTACAAGTACCCTACCCAACTGAAATTTAAAAAAAATGTAGCTTCGTTTATTGGATTCTTTGTTTAATAAGACTTACAAGAAGTGGGACTTAAAAACAAACACGATTTTCTCATCTCCGATGGTGCTAATGAGACAAGGTCACACATAGTTTTATTACCTTCAATAAGAATAATTTTATTGCTAAAACTCACCTCATTTGGTTCCGACAGTTCAAATAAGTCCAAACGGTTAGCATTCCACTGGGCGATGACATTTCGTAGGGCTTCCCTTTCGAGAGCCCTACGATCACCCGCGCTTCCGTGCATTGCAGCACACCCTGAAACAATAAAATATAACTTCGTTACGTAAATCTATAATGAAAAATTGCTAATATGACACTCTTGCAAAAACAATCAACAAAAGAAGTCTTTCATTCCATTTATGAGAACTCACACGATGAGAGATAAATTTTATTTTTGTATGCTGATAACTGAATTATGTCAAGTGTAGGAATATTTTTTCCGAAATAAAAGTGATAGTAAATTTCAACTTGCAAAATTTGCGTGAAATGAGCTTTTACCCCTAACACAAGAAAATTAAACGATGTATTAATAATGCAACAACCTTGTAATTATGTGTGCATATATTGAAATAGTTTCCATTGGAATCTGGTTCTAGGGATTATCATACTTTTCGACGCCTTTAATTTGCCGCATTCTTTGATGGTGGTTGACTCATCCAAGATGCAGTTCAGCTGACATTGAAGATTTTATTTTATAACATAAAATTATAATTTTCAAGTAACCAATGATGGTAAGGGTCACCAATTTTACAGATACAAAAAGAAAGCGTTGACAGAATTCTTGCATGTCCGAATCGTGCAATTATGTTATAGATGCAAAGCGATGTCGTAATTGTTGTACAAAAGACAAAGCAAACTCTTCGAGTGTAGAAAAACTAACTGGTTGAGTTATTAATATTTAATGATGCGTTTCCTACAAGAAAATGCATATAATTTGTAATCAATGTCATAGAAAATAGAGTGAAGAGACAAACACAATAACAATTGATGCGAAAGCATCGTTTTTCTTGCGTTCACTTGTTATTTAAAAAAAATCGCCCCCCCCCTCCAAGTATACCAGGTAAACGATAAATCAAATCAATTTTTGTTCAAGTTTTCCACGGGCCAATAACCTGTTAAAATGTAAACTGCATGTGCTCATCCCGTTTAGTTAATTAATGACAAACCCTAAATGGGCATCCTAATATTCTTGTATTCTCGCGTTGACCATAGGAATATTTTGAGATAAAAAGAAATATTTCATAATATTATCGTCATTAGCATATAATTTTAAAACTTGTCTGTCGTGCTTGTTCAACAACGTTAATTATTACGAGAAATGTTAAAAAAGGGAGACACATCCCACTAAATGCCCAATTTGAAAACATTAAGCAGACAAGTCAGGTATGTTTACATTCACATTCCAAGATACGCTATCAATTATCTTCAGTTTCTTCAGTGACTTAAACTAAACAAATTTTCCCTATAACTATTTTTGAATTTTGTTTGGTTGCTAATTGTGAATGGTGCGACATTTGGTTATCCAAGCGACATTTATTCGATCAAAATAATAGAGAAAACAAATTTTAGTTTCGTATGCCGTCACTGGAACACCTACAGGAGCCACCGCCTTCGAGTACCGGACGACCGATGCGCCCTCAAATCTTGAAAGTCATATTCATAATTTGTAATCCTAATCATTTTAAATTAAAAGTAATCAATATTAACAACTTTAATCAACGCTAATCATCTTATAAAAATTAACCTGAATGATTTGAAGTTGGTGATGGGATTGTTGACTTTCAATTTTATTATTAAGATCAAAAAGAAAAATCTGTTTATCGTTCGATTAAAAATAGAATAAACAAATGGAGATAGTTATCTGGATGGATAATCTACTTCCGTAAATATTAAACACAATCATCACCTGTTCAACACCTGTAAAAAATTCCGATGGTTCAAGTTACCGTTTTTGAGTCGTCCTACCATCATTATATCAAATCCTCACCTTTCATCAACAGTCAACAAGGTGGTAGGTAACATTAAATGTAAAGAAATACCGCAGGTAGGTCTTAAAATTTGTCTTCGGATTAGTTTTCCCACACCCGAAGGGAAAAAGTCAACTTTGAAACTAGTTCAAATTTTTTTCGCCGTATAAGGTTTGGTTCGTAGACTTCATGTCTACCAAGTGAACCAAGAATGGTGACTCATGGCAGTGTTCAATTAATGTATTTGACCTATGTATTAGTGTGTGCTCTCCGTATGATTTAAACGATTAAAGACAAAAAAATAAACTGGCGCCTACGGGATCAGTGACCAGAACTAACAAATAAGCAGCCGGGTTCAGACTCAACAAATACTCTATAAAATTCAATTTTTGAAAGTAAAAGCATTAATCATAAATATTTATGTGTGGTACTTTGCTTTAGTGCACCAGATGCTTTTCATACACCTAAACAACGCAATTAAGTTCGCACCGGTAATTTTCAAAATAAAGCAGTGATTCCAAAAATCTGAAACCTTCCTGGGTTGGTTTGTTTCCTAAGAATGTTATTGACCTAGTAACGCTGCCACTGGCTCTATTCACATCGAGGTATAAAAATCACGGTAATAATTAATTGGTAGTAATTATGTAAGTCAATTAAATTAATAATAAAGTCCAATGAATAAACAAATTAGGTGTAAAGGCTTACATACAGCTCAATTAGCAGGTGCAAAGCTACGGTTCAGTGCATGGGAATACGATTTCATTTTTTAGACGGACACCATAACAGAGGTTATCTATTGGATGCCATGTCTTTGCGTAAAATTTTAGATACAATATGACGGAAATCGTTCCATCACATTAATTATAGAAATGACAACCAGAAAGATTTATTTTAACATTACACAATGGCAAGTGTGGCAATTAATTTATGACAAAATTATTTAATAAGAGTAGTATATAATTAGCGAATAATGTAACAGTAACAATTTTAATACAAATGACTCAATAGCATGGCAAACCAAACTATTTGTTTATAAAAATTGCATAAGCGAAACTTTGGACTTCTTTATTATGGCATTTTTATCAGAGATTAGCACACTTTTACAGACTGCACCAATTTAATTTAATATTATTTTCTTGTGCACGCAGTAATGTGTCAGAAAAAAACCGGTAATCGAAGGGTTAATTATAGGGTAATTTTATACAAGAGGGGGGGATTCAACAATCAAGAATAACGTCGCTTGATCCACGCCCACCCCTGCTCATATTTTTTTTGCAAGCTTCAATTAAATTAATATAAAGATTCATCTTTCACCTATTCAATTTTGATTTCGAGATATTTAAAACACATACGGATGTACAAAATGGATTAACGAGATTCTCAGTTTATATGCTTCACTCTAGAACAGCGGTATTCAGTCTTTCTTGTCAGCGTACTGACAAGAAAGACTTTCTTGACTGACGTACTGACTTCTGTAGTACTCCACATGAAATTGATACTATAGTCTATTTATTTATCACATGCAGTGGAGAATAACAAATACATGCAGTTTGCACGTGATTTATGGGGAGGAGCTTGTCATTGCTCAGGGACGCATCTATTTTGACTTTGCAAACACCCAATCAAATTACAGGTGCAATAAACATAATGCAATCACGTGCATGTCACGCGTTGATCACTGTTTACATCCACTGCATGTGATAAATAAATAGACTATAGCAATTTTAGGAATGTACCTTCGAAGTCGCTTCACGTTGAATATCACTGATCTAGAAATTGTGGTTGAAAAACTTATAAACTTAAACTGACGTGGAACCTATGTATACGCAATGTTAGTGCAGTGTCAGTTGTTATGATTGGTCAGGTTTTTTAATGTTCGATTCTTGGACCTACTCTTCAAAAACCTAATCTAGCATAAGAACTTGCACTGCACTAACGTACCGTATAGATGGCCCGTTATTGTTAAATCTGTCAATTCGACATTCAAATCTAATTAATCTACCATCACATAATAAAGTTTATTCCGTCACCTGTTAATTCTCGAATTACATTAGGTTTTGGTAAAGCTAACCCAAGGAATTATGGCCTTGCGCAGTAGATGACACGTGACACCCAATTCCACCAATTGACACAAACATAAAGTCGAACGGACTAATTTTCGTTTCTGCACATTAACTCCGCCTGGTCATGATTCCTTGGGTTAGTTAGCTTTAGGTCATCTCATGAACGTCCTACTTTGCGTTTTAAAATAAACTTCTAGAAAACCAAGCAGCATGGCGGCCACAGTGACATTATAGTATGTGTCCGAGGTGGCAATTCAACCATCAATTTCACAGGGTGAGGTCGTTACCATGTTTGAAGATCATAATAATTGTAGGTTCTCCCAAATTTGTAAATGTCAATTATTGGAAAAAGTTAATCTTTGTTTTGTTAGATAGCTTTGTGTGGAGGCTAACTACTGATTTTTATTGTATCATTGATGGTATAATAGAATTCGGTCTTACGTGACATTTTGCGTTACTAACAGATATTTACAGAGATAGACTGATCTGGGATTTTATTATGATAGGGTTCCCACTGAGTTTTACAAAATTAATTCCCAAAGTTAAAAAAATTTACTTTCGCTTACAGATCTCTCTCCTAAAAGCTTTGTGCGTTACTGATAGACAGACAGACAATTATCGATATAGACAGATCTGGGATTTTATTAGTAAGGCTAGGGTTTCCACTTAATTTACCACAATAAATTCTCTGAATTTCAAAAAATGTACTTCCGGTTATTGGGCTCCCTTCTAAAAAAACTTTGCTGGGTATTTCGACGTGAATACGTCGGTAAAATCGGTAATATTTTGAAACAAGCAAAAAGTTAAGAAAATAGCTGACGATGTAACGTAAATAACGCTCTTCTGCAGATATAAAATATTTCAGACGTGAATACGTCTGTAAAATCGGTAACATGTTCAAATGCTGTAAAGCCGAGGCTTCAAGGTTAATTCGGGAAAATAGCCGTTAGGTTTAACGTGAATACGTCGTCGCGGGAGACACTTCTTGCCTGGTTCTTAAAAATGACAATTATTCGTTTAATCGATCGATTGTCTACGGAAACAACCCTTCTTCTTCTCTTTTTTTAGGATTTTTTCCTGTTTGTAACCAACGTTTTCGTGATGAATTATAAGCTGTCTTGCCATCTTTTCTTGGGACGCCCCACTCTTCTTTTTTATCTTGGGCGGCTGTCTCTTGCCTTTTATTACTAACCTGGTTTTGTCCATCCTTTTGCAATGTGTTCGTTCCATAACCGTCCGTCTGTCGGTTATCCAGTCCGAGATATTTGTGACGTTGCAGGTTTCTCGTATGCTTATGTTTGGTATTCTGTCTCTTTTAGTTTTTCTGAGTATTCTTCTTATTGTTTTCATCTCTGCAACTTCAGTTTGTCTCTTGGTTGCCGCAGTGTCCGGCCTAGTTTCGGCTGCGTAGGTTAGGATCGGCCTTATTACGCTCTTGTATATTCTTACTTTCGCATCTCTCTGCATTATGTTTATTGTCTATTTGCTTTCATATTCTGTTCGCTAGTCTCTTTTTCATTTGGGGTTTTTATTTGGGAAACAATCCAAAAGCATGAAATTCGACTATAAAAACCGAACAACCAACGCCGGCCGCATATAGCACAATGGAATAACTCAATCTGACTTAAAAAAAACCGATTGAGAAATGCCCAATCAAGACCAACATTTTGCTAAACCAGAAATTAAAGAGTCGTTTAATAGTTACTAGGAATTTTAACCAATCAGCGGATCCAAAGAAGTCGGATCTCTCGCGGAAAAAATAATTTGGAGACAAAAAACAACTTTTTCATCTCGGGAAGTACAAAGATTCTTCGCTTTCAGGAGTACCACTTAAATTTACTTCCGCTTGCAGGGTTACCCCCTAAAAGTTTTGTTGGGTATATTTTTGTTATAATTTTAGGATAAATTTTGAGACGAAAAGTAACTTTTTTAGTATATTGTTGTATCCAAAAGTCAGTTAAATGAGGTCCTGGTAAGATTTTGTTATAAATTCAAACCTGTCAATTGAAAGACAAAATTTGGGAGCAATTTTTGGGATGAAAAAGTGATATCTTGTTACTTAAACACATTACATGTACACGTTTTGTTTGATTGTCAATGTTTGTACGAGCAATAAGTGATTAATCTGTAATAACAAGAAAATTTGAAATTCGAATAAATAGCGCCAATAAAGCGGAAACTTGCTTTGGTTATGAAAATTTGTATGGAGTGTTGGGAGGTGTTTTTACGTCGCTTAGAACGGGCAAGCCGTTTTGAAGCAGACGCTGGCAGGTCTCACCAGAGAGTGGTCGATTTTACAAAAGTATTGTAAAATTTCGACAATTATTAGTTTTAGAGCTTCTGATCCTCTCAGAAGTGAATTTACGAGTTATTTAAAAGTGTTTGCGAGTGTTTTTAATCGCGTAAGTTGCAAAAATCATAAGTTTTACAACAAATTAGTGGCGGCGAGCGATTGTCGACCACATCGACGAAATTTGATTTTTATCCGACTTTTTAATTGATTTTATTGGTGCAATAAGTTTTTTATTGACGTCCACGACCCTTCAATTAAATTCCCTGAACCGACTAACTGTAGAGCTGTGGTCTCAATAGGGTTCTCCACGATAAAGCTTCCGGGAACTCAAAATTGTCACTTTGTTTCGGTGGATGTCGACTACTCCAAGCGTCCGATTTGGGATCTAGGAAGTCAGGACCATTTTGAAACACGACAATATACTATGTCGTTTAGCAAGAATAAAAAGAGCTGTTGACTAGTAATTCGTTTTGTCCATTGTCGTTTCGTCGGGTTTAATTCGTGTATTAAAAAAAAAAGTGTCATTATAGTCTGTTTTTTTTAAGAATCCGATAGAAAATTTCTACTCCACGTGAACAACGTGAATGTTAACCAATGCAATTGGTTGAAATTAAATTTCAAGCAAGGTTGAACCCTATTCAAGGTTGAAATTAAATTTCAAGCAATTTCATTGGTTAACATTTACGTTATCCACGTGGAATAGAAATTTTCTATCGGATTCTTAAAAAAAAAAACAGACTATAGATGTTACGTTTATGATCATTAAATCTTTATGGTATTGGAGATGTTAGATGTTGCGTAAGAACATAAATGTAGACTGAATCTTCAACAATAAAATAACAATTTATTGTATTGCAATAAAAATTCATTCTGGTGTGTAATTCATTTCTTATGCAATAAAAAGATCGTAAAAGTGTTTAAAATCATATCGCAAAGATATCTTCGATTATTACTTTTTATCATAATGAAATCAACTTCAGTGCGTTACAAGATTATTTATTCTTTCACTGTGCGAATGAGTGAAATCTCGTTACGTAAGTAAGACCTTTAAATATTCTGGTAAAGAAAAAAATGCTCGTTAAAATACAAAAACTTGTCCATTATTATTCCTAGGTTTTCTTTTATACCGAATCAATTCTTCGTAGTAAAATCAACATCGTACTCCGCATTTCGAAAACCCAATGACTTGCGCTTTTATTGAATTTATTACTAGACAATTGTTTTTCGCCCACTTTTCCATTTCAGACAAATCACTTGAAGTTTCTGTTTGTTTTACATTCTTTAGGGAGTTCTCCAGAATGAACAATCATTCTTGTAAAGCTGGATCTGCTCATTATATATAAGGAGATGTGATTTAAAAAATTCTAAGAAAAATCACCTACGGAGCTTTCTGTATTTTCCATCGTTTTAAATAGTACGATCGTTATAATCGAGAATCGAACATTTCGTATCAAAATATTGGTGCCAGTCCACCCATGCTACCGTCCGAATTCTCTCTTGTGTAATTTATATAATACTGAATGCATTGTAATTACCACGTGTTGGTCTGTAGTTTATCGTGATATCGAACAACAATCTCAGTGGTCATTTTGTGCAGTTGGTGACAAAATAAAAGTGTGGTAATTTATTTAACCCTCGAGAGTTCGCGTAATGCGTAGACTAATAGGAATAAAAGGAAATTTGACCAAACTAATCGAATCGAAACAAAATTCCCTTATTTTCAGCATGTCTGGATCAAATTCAAAGAGAGCAGTGACTAATCCCTATTTTATCAATACCCCACATTTGCAGATGATACAAAATGCAAAAAATAGGGTGAAAATTGACAATTTTGTGCCTCGATACGGAACATCAAAACGGATTTACACATTTTGTTTTACTGCAGACTACATAACCGTAAAATAGAAGTTTCGAGAATCAGAAACTACTGTTTAAAAACCACAAAAGTTTCCATAAATCTGTAACCTTCATTTTTCTTTAATTAATCGTCGTGTGACTAATTAACCGGAAGTTATTCACCTCCCCATGTAGTACTAAGAAATGATTCGATTTGTCATCTATTGCAGACACTAATTTTATTTGCGATGAATGTTGTTAGCAAATTAGAAAAAAAAAGTAGGTAACTCTTGTAGGTCACGCCCTTACAAACAAATAGGTAAATTATTGTTTTTTAAAGCAAGGGAACAAGGTGATTGTTATTGTTACGGCAGACTGATCATTCCCACGGTATATCCTGTTCTTTAAAACAGTCAACCCTTCCGGATATAAAACAAGTCGTACTAGCGAAGGGCAACGAATGGTTTGTGCACTTGTAACTGTGACGCCCTGTTAATTTAGAATTTTATGTTTATATAAATTCATATTTATAGCACTTTAAGTAAGGCACTTATAAAATAAGGGTTGGTGCGTAAGTTTACCACTTAATAACCTCTTCACTTGGTTAGTTGATATATTTATAGGTCAGACAGGTGAGTAAAAAGCTCAAATAATTAGGTGACATCATTGCAAAATGCTTCTTCCTGCAACGTTCACCATTTGATAAATTGTTAAAGGAGTCGATGCACGCAAACAAAAGTACTAAAATGGCACCAACCGGCACCGTTTATTGAAATTTTAGTGTGCGGTATTAAGGCCAAATGGATAGGATAGATGGAAGCAAAATCCCATTTTGAGTTAACCTTCGAAGTTATTAAATCAGTAATTGTTTTGGTAATTGAAAGACTCGTAAATATTCATGAGGATGTTAGAATATTTAGTATTTCTCATGAGAAGTTGCATCAATTTAATTGCATAACTGAGATAACAGAAATTTTTGATGGTATGGATATTAAAATTCAAATTTCTACGTAGAGGTAAAATTTAAATATCGGAAGACACAGTTTCAGCTGATTGCGTTATGAATGAATTTACTAAAAGTTCAATGTTCGCGATAGTACCGATCAATGACCAAAATGATTCAAGTGCTATTATCGCGCTGAGTAATATAATTTCCTTTCCTCCAGATGCGTCAAAATGACCACAACTTGCCGAGTGCTTCAAGGGGCATCCGTCTTCGTAACCAACACTGCAGCTCCAAGGTTAATTTGTCAAGGAAAACTCGAGCAACCCCCTTAGTTATAATAATTTTTAGAGTAAGTGGTATGGGACTTGAGTGCTAATGAAGACATTTTAAACTTCTCAAGTACACCCTCAAGGCATCTTTAATTTTTTGTTCCTAATGCTAGGGCTATTTTAGCTCCAAAGCATAATCTTGATGTCAATTTGCGACAGACTTCTGAAATTTAGAGTATCAAATGGGTTTACCATTCGTGACTGTTGAGTAAATTGCTTTTATACTTTAAACGTGTTTAGAAAATAGAAAAGATATTTTTGGGTTTATTGCGTGCCTATCGTGCGTTTTCAGTATATGATCTATCCAAAAAAAGCAAGTAATGGTGACGGCTAAATACCCGATGCCAGAAAAACACTGCAACTCTTTCAAGCATGCCTCATTATAACATAATTTTTCTTAATGAGAATTTTTTTTAGGCTTGTAATTGCTCGACCCCCTAAGGGAATAATCGAGATACGCCCCCAGCCCATTTGGGCCTTCCAACTGTTCTGCAAAAATATAATCTATAGTAAATGTTATTTTAATAATTCCTAGCGATGTACCGAACTTAAATTAACTGCCAGGGTCAATTCCCCCTTACATGCAAGTTTCCACCCTTATATTGCAAATATGCTGAATTATGAATGAGGTCCATTGACTATCAAAACAGATTCTGCGCTCGAAACGGCTTACGAATCCCAAAACTTTTGCTTGTTATCTCGAAATGTTTTAATTTATGGAAGGAAAACTTCGCTGTTCTTATGGTCCGTTGCATGTTACCTTAATTATTATTGAAAGTCAGTTGTTTGCCATAAATTTTCGAAAGTGGGTACAGCATAAAATAAAAAAAAAAAAGGATTTTTATCGCTCAGCACGCAAATATGCGATTCTAAAAACGGGCGCCTTAAAATATTGCAAATTGAAGCTTTAAAATATAAACTGTGTCACCGGAAATACCTCGCCAAATTCCTTTTCGACACAAAAATGCATTTACCTTCCGAGATTTTTGAGATAGAAAGTCATAAATTGGCAAGATTACCTTCAAATAGAAAAATGTCTCAAGTGCCTCGCCTAAAGCAGCGGTAAGAAACGCAGCGCAGGAAATTGAAATAATTTATATTCAAGCAATTTGATAATTAGTAAAGTGGTTTTCTCTCATCAGTTATGAATCTCAAGAACATAATTTATTTCTAAGAATTGTTAACAATAGTTGTATGACTAACCGACCGAATGAATACAAATTAAGCAGCACCTAAATGGTAAATAAAAAAAAGTAGCGCATAATGTGACATCGCATCCATTTTGCCGTTTTTAGTATTCCGATGTCGTTTATTAGCGTTTGTAACATTCTTGGATGTTAACAACGAAGACATTGTAGCTGCCCGCTAAGTGTGCTACGACATACATGCAACTTACACCAAACAAAATCAAACGTTTGACAACCTCGATCTTGACCTAAACAAGACTTTTAAATTCTGTTGCGTGCTATTCCATCACGGTCGGTTCGCTACCACAATCGAACCCATCTCTAATCGCAGAGGGAGCGGTTGGTACAGAAATTGGGTTATAAACATTTACGACGCTAATTTTACCATGAAATGTGAGATTGATACCTAAAAATCTTTATTTACTTTGTTGACAAACTTAACTAATCGACAAATCAAACAAGCCTAATAAGGTCAGTTAAACATTTTTAACGTGAGAACACGCAAACCACTTGAAAAATATCAAGATGAAAGTTCAATTGCTTAGGCTATAGACTCATAATTAAATAATCTTTAAATTATCTATTAGAAAGCCTTTTACATTTATGTAAACAGGTAGATGGTTATCTGAACCACCTTATCTTCTCTCATATGGTAGAAGTGAAATTTTAACTCAAAACACAAAGTTACTCCAAAATTTTTAGATTGAAGATGTGAAAATTAAAGAGAAAAACGTGGTAGCAGTGTATGTTCCGTTTTTATTTTTAATAATTGAAGACCATAAATTATTGCTGCTCGATACTGCATAAACATTCTTTGTCGTCAAATTTTATGGAACTTGTTAATCACGTAATAATTAAAATGTTGTAGGTACATATTGCTTGGAGACGTTCGTAGACTATAAACTACTAAAAAACAATAATTCGTAACCATAAAGTTCAATCCGCATAATGTCCCGTTTATGATCGAATAATTTATTCATAAAATGTCATTACTAAAAGCAAGTTAATAAAATTAATTAAGAACTTACAGTTATTTCGCGTCATTTAATCATCTGGAATCCTAAACTTTACCGATACTATTGCAATGTGTTCAAGAGAAAATGAAAGCTTTCCCACAAATATGAAGGAAAATAATCGAGATACAGTCGAGAAGTCAACGTTAAACGGTACAGTTTGAAATACCCAGAATTAATCAAAAGTCACCCCTTTGTCCTTCTCTCGCAATCAAACCTATGATTAGGATACCAATAATTTAAAAAAAGAATTACTAAAACTGAAGGTGACGACCACAGCAGCAGTTTTAATGGAACTCCAGGTTAGAAGTTTTTCGGCACTGGTCTCAGGGTAAAAACTTCCAAAATCAGTACCTACAGTTTAACGTGGAATCCTAACCACACCGATAATATAAATCTCAGATCGACACAAAGAAACTGAACCGAAAACACAAGCTCATAGAAAGCAGAAAACTAGCATAATCAAAATCTGTTGCTTGCTAGGAAGTGAATGACATGACTAACGACTAATTCCACTTTGAAGCACATCTGCACGAACCAGAAGAATAAATAAGATATAATTAATTGTGCTATTATTTAAATAGAGGTTTCATAGGTTAATGAACAAAACAGTTGGATATAAACCAAACGATGAGTGATTCAATTAATTGTTAAAAATAGAATCTCTTTCAAACTTCATTCATCACTACGGTGCAGTATTACGTATGATTCCGTATAAAAAACTGCGGTTTCGTTACCATACTCGAATCAAGAAAAAAACGTGAATAAACATCATGAAAAGCCGCTTTGAAGTGAAGATCTACCAGGATGGATTTGTGGATCCACCCCTGCTATATCAGCATGCCAGACAAATTTTCAAAAATGACGGTAGGTATAAAAGCAACAAATAAATTATAAAGGAAAATCTACAAAGACGTTCTTCAAGAAATATTTTCCAGTAAATTAAGCTAATATAATCCATGATTCATGCTGCAAATTGTATAATTATTATTATTTTTATAATAAACATGCAAAGTTATGTTTATAATTTGCCAACTCTAAAAGACCATATAAATGCATTGCAAATATAAAGAGAAAAGTGTAAAATATAAATATTATGATATTTTTTATACTACCAATGAAAGATTTACTTACTTGGCGTAAAATCCTGCACAATATTTACTTACAAATCAATTTCATAAAAAAAATTAAATAATTAAATCATAATTGAGGAATTCGCATAATAAGGGATTTTCATTCTGCATAAGTGAAATAACTGTCACTCAAGGCGCCTATACGACCAATAAGAATTCAATCCTAAATTACTTTTTTGAAACCAAAAAGTTGGTAAAAAACGGAACAATTAAGAGTTAAAAAATCAAGTATTTAAATATCAATGAACCCGGTTCATTGATTTTATAAAATGTTCATAAATCCAATGAATGTTTTAGATAATACTATGAAATTTTCATAAATAGATTATTTTCATAATATTCAGTCTAGTTTTTGGTTCAGTTTACCTAATGTACATATATTATGATCTATAATAATCAATCATAGGGTTGAATTCCCAGTTGCACCCAAATTATTTCTATCGTGAATAGGATCTTGCAAGCTTATCTTCATTTTCAACAACATTTGTTTATGCAAATATGCAAAAATTTCTTATTGACCCATAGAAATATCGCTTAAAATATTCAATTCTGTGATTCCCTAACTAGAAATTTATTTACACGCGATATTATGAGTGAACCAGAACATTTTTCACATTTGAATAAACAAAAGCTGAAAGAAGACTGTGAGAATCTTTTAAATTTAATTAATAATTTTTTGAAAATGATCATTTAACCTTCTTTCGCTCGCGTAGGCGGCAAAAGGACCGCCTTTTTAAATTTTCTCTCCTATTTTCTTCGAGAGCGTCATAGGAGGGTCGGGATGCGATTGTATTCTCTAATTACTATCTTCTCCACTAGACCCTACACATTTTCTGATAAGACAACTTCACCAGCCGGCTCAAGACAGCCCCAAAGTATGTAGTGTCGTACGGCGGCCAATTTGCCGCCTAGCGCGATCGACAACGTGAACTTTTTATGAATACTGTTAATTTGTGAAATCGTTTTCAATTTTATTCACAATTAATTTTTATTGTTTTCCGAAATGTAAAATGTATTTCATTTTTATGTATTTTAATTTCGTCTTATAAATGTAGCATTTATAGGTATTTATTAATTTTATGTATTTTCATATTGGTCTTTTTTTAAATGTAGCATAAACTTATTTTATGTATATTTCTTTAAATAATTCAAATCATGCACTTTGAATGACGAAAAACTCACGAAAACAATAAAAAACAAAGGCGGTCTACCATGCGATCGAAAGTGTAACTTGAAAAGGCGCGAGCGGATGAAGGTTAAGACATAATGAAGACATTATTACACCAATACATTCGAAAATAGATTTAAAAAAAGACATTGCGAAGTTAAAGATATCTTATAACTTACCAGACAATCAGACAAGCCTCCTTTATAATCTACTAGACTTATTGGTATTGTAATGAGATACTTTATAATTTTGTTACTTATAGAATCAATTCCTTTGACTAGAAACATAGGGCGGGACTGTGGGGTGTGCACGGAATACAAAGCTTCAAGAAGCCTTGTACAATTTTGATATAGGTACGATTGAATGTTTAGAAATGAGAGAATTTTAACCAAAAAATGTGTGGTAAAAATATGAGATTATTGAACATGAAAATGCTGACCACACTAATGTCCGATCTAATAAGGCCCTTAAGGGGGGAGTCTGGTCCAGCCGAGGTTTCTTTTCAAAGATAAAATTTACTTTCGTTCATGAAAATTTTGAAAGGTACATTTGAACAAGAAAAAGCACTATTGAAAATTTGATTTGAATATCAGCAGCGGCCGCAAGCGGAGGG
The DNA here is from genome assembly GCA_958510855.1 of Rhagonycha lutea. NCBI lineage: Eukaryota > Metazoa > Arthropoda > Insecta > Coleoptera > Cantharidae > Rhagonycha > Rhagonycha lutea. The sequence continues at coordinate 96,041,707 of OY294036.1, forward strand.
CCCGACCAAATTGGCGGCAATCGGATCTCATCCAATTTTCATCTGATTCACTTCATTCAAAGTTTAAATTAAAGAAAATTAAATTTATGTGCGGATGAATCTCGACTTATGAAAAATTATTATTATAGGACAAAGTTATTGCAAAATTAAGGCCGAATTTGATAAGTGAAGTGAGTATAAATTAAGGCTGGGAATCAAAATCGAATATAATCAACTAATCGAATATTCGAATATGAATATTTTCTCAACGGCACTATTCAAATTATTCGAATATTCGAGTAATTTGAATGATTCGAATACAAAAATGTTAAAAATTCCCAGCCTTACTCTACACGGGGGTGGTTTTGAGGGTTCAAACCCCCCCATGGGAGAGCAAGAGGTTAAAAAAAGGGTCTAAAAATTATTTTGTGCAAAAAATGGAATATAATCAACAATCGAGTATTCGAATATGAATATTTTCTCAACTGCACTATCAAATTATCAAATTATTCGAATGATTAATTATTCGAATATTCGAGTAATTTGAATATTCAAATAATCATTCGAATATTCGAATAATTTGAATATTCTTGTGATTTCTTGAACGAATATTCGAATACAAAAATGTTAAAAATTCCCAACCTTAGTATAAATCGACCATAAATGAAATTTTACCGAAGCAAAACAAGGCAAGTGAACGTCACAAAATAAAACCTTATCAATTATTACCCCTTAAACATAGAAGGAAAAACAGTGATTTTTCTTTTGAATAGAACCTAACCTCAAAGTAACAAACAAACAGTAAATGTAAGTACTATTTAGTTATTTGTTGTAATTTTATTTAATTTATTGTAGAATCTATTTAGTAATTTTCAACGTTTAACCTTTAGTTAGTGAGGTGGGCGTCTCCGAGACAAAGTTCCGATTTGAAATGTATGTTAGGAAAGATTCATGTCACTAATTAAAGGTTAATAATAATAAAACAAAGTAGCGAATTCTATTGCTTATTAGTTAGAAATATTCCCGAGTCTGTGCCAGCGATTCTTTTAACAATGACTTCTATCAATGTCATTCTACCCCCCCCCCCTAAAAGGGCCCATGCCACATTTCCACACCTTTAAAAATCCCTGTAACTAGATAAAAGTTGATGAATGATACTTTGTAGTATTTGTATTTTAAAACCATTTTTAGTAAAGACTTCAATATCATTTTTCTCAAATAGCGTAATAATTATGATATATTAGTACCAAGCCACAGAAGTTTCATTGTAAATCTTATGGGATAACTAAACGTAAACAACCTATGTTTAGTAAACATCGGTTTGTTGTTCAAACATTGTTTACTAAAACATTGGTTTGTTGTTCAAACATTGTTTACTCTCGCCGCCCGCGCTCTATCGGCCAATCTTGAAGTTAACTAGACGCTTTTAAGTTACAATTACCAAAAAAGCTATATGACTAACAGCAGTCTTGAATTGTATTTTTTTAAAACATTTTAAGCCAAGAGAAACGCCTTAAGAGCAATATCCACTGCTTACTGAATAATTTGTGTTTTATGTCATTTACTTCCAGGACGTTACAAAAATTTAAATAATTGTCAGCATTACAGAATCTTTCAACACTTTTCTATGTAAACACGCTACAGAAAATTGATTTACTTATTTGAACATCGCATAATTCGAAAACTGAGATTGGGGGGGGGATTCCCACATTCTAATAAAGTGGTATTCAAATAAATAAATCAATTTCCTTCACCATAAAACACAAATTATTTAGTAAGCAGTGAATCGAGGAGAAGTTAGTAGGAATATGGAACCTGCATTTAATATGGAACCCCTTAATTACAAAAGACCCATTTGCTCCCTCTGTCCAAAAACCACAAAACGTATGTTATGTGATACTAAAATAGAGAAGTAAACTGTACTTTGTAACTGTAACTGGCAAATTGTCAATGGCATACCCAGTTTTTTTTGCTAATAACTCGAAAACTGTCAAAACTGTTTAAGAGAGCTAATGTGTTCAGCTTAATAAGACGAATCGTCTTTTCATAGATATTTTTAATATATTTCACCTGTTTAGAGTTATTATCGAGAAACTGGGTTGACTCATACTCCAATTCTTGTAGTTATGACAATGTGAAAAAATTAATAGTAAGTGGAGACACATACTACTTATTAGTATCGAAATTTCGTAATGCCCGGTTTCATATAACTTTTAAAAATGCGATAAATTTAACAACCAATAGAAACATGCGTTAGTTTTAACGACTCGTTAAAAGTTTTGCGGGAGCAAAGTGCCACTTTTTTTAGGAGGGGGGGGGGGCGGAAAAGTAAATTAGCGGGAGGAAAAGTAAATACCACCAACTTAAGTCGGTACTTCATTAATACCATCTGTATTATTTTATTTATTAATCCAAGGTCTGACTTTAGGCTATATGGTTTGGTAATTCTCGCTTATTCTAACAAATATTTGTTTTGAATTTTTTTCTTTCTTTCGGCTTTCGGAAAGGCAAAAAATAGTATATTCGCGCTCGGGATTAAAGTGACTTTTCGTCCTTCGGGTAATTTTTCCACTCGGCTGCGCCTCGTGTAAAAAACCTTTACCCTCATGACGAAAAGTAGCACTTTACTCCCTCGGTGTATAATATACTATTATGGAATCAGGGGTAAGTTTGTGTTTTCATGATAAAAATTTCGTTGCTTTCTTCCTCGAAGGGGGGGGGGCAAATGGGGTAAAGGCACAGAAGAAAACAATGAGTCACGAGACTACTGGAAGACCAGAAGTAAATTTCATTTAAGAATATAGTAAAAAATTACAAATTAAGTCTTAATTTTTGATTGAATTTATTTAAGTGAATTGCATAGGTCTACAATTGCAGTCTTAAATGACAAACATAATTTTGCAGTTGCTCCCTCCCTTTCCAGCAAAAACAGATCAAATCTAAATGATACGAAAGTTAAATACTTGAACTTGGCTTCCTAAATAAAAAAGTACCATTGATTGTGCAAATCATACAATAAAAATAGAAAACTCAAGTATGATGATTCAGAAAATTATCAAGAACGGCGTTCATATTTAGTCATAAAGACGAAAGCATAGGTAATTAATTTGCCAAAAATTTGTGCCTTATCGCAGCAGTGCAAACTTTTAGGCCAATTACAGTGACGTTGCGTAAGGTACATAGTGATAAAGAAAGAGTCATGCAAACATTGTAATCTATAACGGAACATTTTCCATAATAATTATGGAATTTATCAATATTTTGTAAAAGTAAAAAAACTTCAATGTTGTTTTATAAATAATCCGAAAAATAAATTTGGCAATAAACTTTAAAACAATAAAATCCAACAGGGTGTCCCCCTTTAAAAAGAAAGTTGTAAATATTTCGTCGCAAAGCACAATTTTTTTGGGAAACCACCTGAATCACATTTCAAAAATTTAAAAACAAGCGCCGTGGAGGAAAAGAGGTGTGTTCTACGAAATACCTCGTGTTCGGTGCTCCTGTGTGAGTCCGTCTTTTACCTGTCTTGAACTTTTTCAACTGTTTGAAACTTCCGCGAATAACATTTTCACCAATATAACTTTGCAAATTTTGCATTCACACCACATCCGGACAACAAAAACAATTGCAAATTAACAAAAGAAAAGTGGTAACAAACCTCAAGTTTAATCCAATATATCGAATCCTTAAAAAACTTGCATACGCAAACTATACATTTATAAAAGGCACTATTTGCGGTTAAATGATTGATGAATTTTTAACACTGAACAAATAAATTCAAATCTACATGTTGCACCTGAACACTTTTTTTTAGTTTCACACGCGTATTCGACCCCAAAAACAACAAATATTTTAATCTTCGCACTACGTACATCTACCGCAACACTCTCCGCGTCCTCGCAACTTCTAACAATCAAGGTAAGAATTTACTATTAAATTGCTTATGCGCAGTCGCACGACGCAGAACGTAAGTTTGTTCAACCGCCACAGCGCTGCTCAACCTAAACGTAACCTACAAACAAGTTGTGGTTTTTAGTTAAATTTTTACAAAAACATGATTTTCAAGTAAATTTTATTGGTTGTTACTACTCATTTACCTTATTTTAATTGACGTAAACATGATAAACTCTTTATATCTGTATTTCTGAGTTAATTTTTTATTTTTAGTTTGTGATCGATCACAAAGTGCAAATTTTGAATATTTTTCCAAAAAGGCATTCGAAATGGACGATGATATGGAGGAGGCAGGATTGTACGACGACCTAGATGTAGATTTAGGTGGAATGGTTACCAAGGTAAACAATGTTTGACATAACCTTCAATTGACAGTTTATTTATTTTGATTATTTTTAGCTTGAAGGCGATAAGGAATTTTTGCGTCAGCAAATTAAATCGTTGGAAGATAACGTAGAAAGGCTGCGCTCCGAACTTACGGCTATGAAGGAAACCGAGAAAAGGTTGTCAAGAAATATTTCGGAACTTTATAAAACGGCAAAAACCGAAATTGAACGTAAGGACCGTATGATTTCCGATTTGCAGATTCAAAAGGACAACTTGTTATTTAGGCGTATAAATCGAGCCAACGAGGGAAAGAATTTCAACAATCGTGGCAATGCTAAACGAATCAAAGAAGAAGTTTTGGATGAAAACCCAAACAAGAGAAGGAAATGTGAAAACGAACCGCCTGCTGTTAAATGTGAACCGGGTCGACATTCTCCAAGAAGTCGAGGAAGTTCTCGTTCACGCGATTTTAAAGATCGACATTCCAGTTACAATAAGGATCGCCATCGAGATTCTGGAGGTGGAAGTATCAGGAGAAATCGTACAAATGAAGGTAGTGATAGAAACCGAAGTCGGTATCACACTAAAGGTGAGGATAGTGAACTTAATGTTGAACATAAAAGTGATTCTAAGCCATCTTCAGATACTAACAAATTTAAACACAATTCTAAATCGAAGCAGGATTTGACAAAACATACAAAAGAAAGTTCGCGAGGAAAAGAAAGAAGGCGAAATGAAAGCACCGGTGTATCTGCAGAACAGAATTTTAGGAAGCATGACAGTGAAAGTGTTTCTTCTGAAAGGAAACACAAGTACGATTCCACTCACAAGAGTTCAGTAGAAAAAGAAAATGTTAGAAGCAAAGTCAATGGTCCCATTAACAGATCATCAAAAGGTCTTGAATCTAATACCAAAGATCTTGTCGATGATTCAAGCAGCAAACCTGCTGCTGCAGGTGATTGTAGTAATTTGCCCCACTTGAAAAACGCTTCCAAAGGAGAAGATAAAAGCGGTTCTGAAAGGAAAAAGAATCAGGAAATGAAGCTTTTCTCCTTCTTTGGTGGAACACCTGTTCATGTACCACAAACGATGGATTGTGAGGATCACTTTAATTTTAAAAATGCAATTGAATCAAAAGAAGAAAAAATTGGTCCCACTGAAAAGAATCCATCGGTGGATGAACTTCCTTTTGAACAAATAAGTACTAATGCTTTTAAAGAACAAAAAATTCGACCTAAAGGTGGTCTAGTTAAAGAATTGGAAAATTTGGTATCTCCACGACATGATAATTTAATGAACTATTTAGAAATTCACCCAAAAGAAGAGAAGGGGGATGAAAAGTTGGTATCTGATGATTGTAACAACAAAAAAGTGAAATCAAAGAAAGAGAGAAATAGTTTCTCTAAGGAAGAGAAGAGTAAGTCAAAAGGGGAAAAGAAATCGCATACCTCAACTACTTCTAGAAGTTCTGGAACAAAATCATCTTCTGATGGAAGAAATCGGTCTGAGAGGGAGAGTAAAAGCGGTAATAGACATGATAAGCCACGATCAAAGAAATCTGATAAAAGTTCCACTCGAAAACACGAATCTAAAGAAAAGCGGGAAAAAAATGTTGAAAGTGGATCTAAAAACCTAGATAAGTTATGCGAAGAAAGGGAACGATTAAAGCAAGCATTGGAGACGTTATGTGGCGATGAAGAAGAAGAAGAATCTGATCATAAATCATCATCAGATGAAGCCAATTCTGACTCCCCCATTCTCCCTGTGCACACCCAAGCCCAAGTCACATTCCTTGCAAATGTTCATATTTCACCGGTTATAAAATCCAAAAAGGGAGCAACAGTCCGTCTTGTAGAATGTATCGAAAAATTAGGGGAACGTGAAACTAGCGCCAATAACGTAGTCACATCGAATGAAAACCCCGAAGAAAACCATCAAAAAAATGAAATCACTTCTTCCTATGTAGATAATACAATAGGATCCCCTACTTCATCAAGCACTCAAATTATAACCAAAAGAACCCCTAGACTAGAGCACATAATTGATAAACTGACTGCAAAGGGACCAAATAATTCTAGGTATGATGTGTTTGCAGAAACTGCAAACGATGTTGCCCATTCTACACTGAAAATTAATGATTGCCAACTTTCCAGTACAAATACGACCATAACTGAGGAAAATGTTAATAGTCAACTCGGAACAAGTAAACCCAATTTAGTTGTACCCAAACTTCCAACTGTAAATAACGAAATAATCAAAAATCAACCTGATACCGGCGATTCTGTTGGTGTAAAACCTCCACCTCTGAGTACAGGAAGAACTGAAAGTAACTCCAATGGTGTTAATTTAGCAAGACCTTTGGAAAATTCTAGCATTGAATCAAGAACCACTAATAATAATAACCCAATTCTAGAAAAATCAAAGACTGATAGTATAGACCCTAATATTTCTTCTAGCAGTGAGCACATGAACCATTCAAATTCCACAATTATGTTGAATTCTACTATATCGTTAAATAGTTCCAGTGAAAATGGGTCTACTGTTAGAAGTGTTTTTAATAACCGACGACGGCGTTGCGTGGTCAAAATTGTTAATTAGCAACTTTTATGATAGTTATTTATAAATACATTTTTAAACTTTTATTATTTTAAATAGTTTTGTAATATAGCAACGCAATTTTATACTTATTGTTGGTAATTTTTAAACGATACAGAACTTTTGTAAATGAGGATTTAATGGTGGATGATTAAAAAGAGCTCTCTGTTAATGTGAACATGCAGAAATAAAAAATTGTTTATGTTAATTAGTTACTCATTAAGTTTTAGAAATTTACAATAAGTTAATGTTTGAAGGAATTTGCCAGTTTGCTTATTTAATTTTACTTTATCTTATTTATAAAATTTTTATTAAAACACCTATAATTTGTTTTATACATTATTACTTACCGTAATAAATTTTTTTGTAAACCGATTTACGTTTTTTAATTTTCAAGATTTTAAATCGATAAAATTTTGATTGTAAAATTTATATTGAGTGATTCAGAAGTTTTAACAGATTACAAATTACAATCGCTCTCAATAGAAATCTTTATTAAAATTTCTTAAAAACTTTTAGGGGAATAAATAAAATAAATTTTGAGCAAGTTACTTGGTTTGGTTATACTGCAGTGTAAAGCTGGTGGTAGTAGGAGGGGTGGATGCTTTCAATGGAAAGTTTTATTTCAATGTTTTCAAGTGAGCTTCTGACCTTTTGAGACTTTGTTCTTTTTGCATCATTTTTAATAATATACTCTTTGGTCAAAATTTAGTTATACACCAGGTGAAAATTTAAAATCCCTTAAAAACTTATTAGCCAATTTTGAGAAAATCGATTTTAAAGAACGAATTCGTATGATTATTGTATAAATTGCATTTGAAAGGTTAACAATGTATTTCTTATGGGAAAATGATGGGTTGCCTAATCGTACTGTATATTTTATGTTATAAAATAATTATTCCTGATGAAGACAATCTAAAATTACCTGAAATTTTCGTACTTCAAAATCGATTTTCTTCAAATTGACTTGGCGGATTTACTACTTGAGAGGCCCCAAGCGCAATTCAATTTTAAGGCCCCCTAAATATTTTCACTAGCCCTACTACACCCCACAGTGTACATTTTACCCGCACGTTTTTTACTCTGGTAACCACAGAAAAAAACTGAATTTTGAACCACTTTTAATTTATGAGGCCTCATGCGCCTGTTCGGAAATCCGCCACTGCATAAAGGTGGAATTCCCGTCCACAGACTAGCTAGCTGGTGGTTCTCTATTTTAGCGGTATTAATTAAAAAACTCGGCGCAATGCGCCTCATCTGACATGAGACCCCCCGGCTGCTTCTATTTTAGTCTCTGACTAATGTATTAAACATGGAACATGTTTTTCGATACTAACTATCTCTCTTGTTTATGATACCGAATACAATTGAAGACTCTGATTCAAGAAGGGGATATGTGTAATTTCAATTTGTAAATTCTTCAGAACTTCAAAAATAAATATCTCATTGTTGCAGCATCTTATGGGAGGGGAAGACATGTGATTTTTACTGGTAACTCCGTTTCTATTAACAATAAAAATCCCAGCTTTATACCAAGTGAATAAAGCTCATTTTAGAACATAAACCAGCAATAACATCTGGGGAAAATGGGGGAGAAAATTAGTAACGCCATCTATGTACCTGGACAAAAAGCATACACATAAATTTGGATAGCATTTTTTATCGTTACATCTCACAATTTTTCGGTTTTATGATTTTTAAAAATTTATTTAACCATGTTCTCGATCGAATTTTCATCAATCAATTTTTTCTCTCAAAACCTAAAAAGCAATGAATTGCACCAGAATAGAAGCAAAATTTAGTAAGATAGAAGTTATCATGAACATAAGAAACGCTTACAATTTTGAGACACACGAAAATGAAGAGATAATGAATAAGTAGAGTAAACCGTTAAATAAATTGTTTTTAAATATTTTGGAAGAGCAATATTTTTAAGTGGGCGATTTACTCCGTTCTCCCCTCATTAATAGAACCGAACGCAATAAAGATTATATTGTTTTTCTAGATTTTGGAACTTACGTTTTTGTTGTTGTGGTTTCTGGTCCTGGTGGATCGGCTATCAGAAATGAAGTAAAGAAGCATATTGTCCATCGAAGCTGGAGGTCCCGAGTCCAATTTTTCAAACATTTTTTGGAATACTTCTACGAGGCAGACCAACGCATGATGATCAAAGAATTATATATATTTTGGAACTTTTTGTCCGAATTTTCCATAGAAGAAAACAGAGAAGTCCGTCCATATAGCATAAAGTTTTACCACTGTAAGAAGAAAGACAAACTAATTAAACTTCTTTTTAAAGAAGAAAAAAATTGATTACAGTAAATGTGATAAGGAAGGCAATATCGGCTGGTCATATTTAAGACGTTCTGCTTTACTTGATCAAATCAGAAAATTTACAGATGAGATCTTGAGATCTTCATTGTCATGAACGAGATGGATATTGAAAGGCAAAGGATCACAGGCCAAATAGGGAACATAATATAAATCCTAAGGTGCAGACTACAATGGAACATTTTATTCCACCACCAAATTGGTTCCTGATGAAGGATGGTCCAAATCCAATAAACCCGGTTGTTAATAAATAATAATGCAAAAGTTCATGGAATTAATAATTTAAGGGTTATTATAGAATTATCCCCTTTGCGATTGCTGTTCATATCATTGTACCTACTGTTATGGTCGATGAAAAAATTTCTGATTTAATAAAGTCTGATAACGGAGTAAGCATAGCTCCAATTACTAACATGATTGTTGAGGATGATGCACTAAGTAATTCTGCCTATGTATAATTGATTTAGATTTGGTAAAAATTAGTTCTCTTCTTCTTCTTCTTTAACTATTTAGAGATCTATTGATCTGTTTATTTACCATCATTTGATTTCTTGTGAAGTTGATTGCCAACTATCTTTCCATCTTTTAGGTGGTCTACCCGGTGGACGTTGGCCTCCCCTCGGCTTGCCCTCAAGGGCGATGTGCGCTAGCCTGTTGTTGCCCATTCTTCCCACGTGAGCATACCAATAGCGTCTTCTCTGCCTTCCCCATCTGACGACGTCATCTATACCACATTCTAGCCGTATGTCGTCGTTCCTTACTCTGTCTCTCAGGGATTTGCCTGTTATGGATCTGAGTGTCTTCATCTCCGTGGTTCGCAACATACTCTTGGTCTTGTTCGTGTCCGCTCTTGTTTCAATACCGTAAGTCATCACAGGTCTCACACATGTCCTATATATTCTGACCTTGCTCTCGGTGTGCATGTATTTGTTGTTCCATACAATGTCTCTAAGGCAGCCCGATAATGCAGCCGCCCTACCCACTTGGCCTGTCAGCTCTCTTATTGGCTCGTGGTAGCTTGTTATGTCTACGCCGAGGTATCTGAACAACATTACCTGTTCTATCGCCTTATCTTCTACTACCAGTTTACATCTTATAGGATCTCTTGAGAAGGTCATAGTTTTTGTTTTCGTAATTGCTATGTTCATGTTGTACTTTTGAGTCGCCTGGTAAAATTTATAAAGCAATCTCTGCAGGTCGTCCTCTGTTTCAGCCATGAGTGTGACATCGTCTGCATAGCACAACATGTCGATAACTCCGTCAACTATTCTGTAACCCAGGTTTAACGAAGTGACTTCCTCAATGATCTCGTCCATTATTAGATTAAACAAGAATGGGCTTAAGCTGTCACCTTGTCGTATTCCACCCGGCGCACAGTGTCTTGAAACCGGGTATTTTTGGACAACCGGATGCACAGCCTTCAATTCAATAGCAAAAAGTCTGAAAAAAATATGGAAGATGCCTCACTATATCCTTAATAGAATAGAATAAAAAAAATATTAAAAAATAGAGCAGAAAATTTTTTATATTACATGTCCATTTATTAAGAGGAGAAAATGTCGTCAATAGATGGCGCGAAACCCGTAAAAATATTGCATATATCATTCCTCTTCCTGTGAATCCAAATTCATTCCATTTCCCATTTGCAATACAAAGTTAACTCCTTTCTTTCATACTGTTTAAGGTCATCGATTGATTTAGTAAACATAATTTTAGTTGCAGTGTGATCCAAAAGAGACTGCAGTTCAATACAAGCACATTTTTCTGAAACTGTGATATTTTCAGGGTAACATCTGTTCTTTTCGTTATGCAATACTGTATATTATGTTGGAAATATCTGGTCAGCCAATTTTTTGTTATACTTCTGTACATATGTTCTTAGCATTCCATACTTTTCCACTGTTAATTTCATGTCTATGAATAAAGCCAAAGTTTCTTTCACTTGAAAATCAATCTCATTAAGAGCGCGCTGCAAATTTTGATGCAAAAACATGTTTCGACAGATGGCGTGCCCTAAAATATTAATCTTTTATAGTTATCTTTTCACCAAAACAGAATTCTAATAATTTATAAAAGTCATATAAATGAACGATAACTAATCTAGGCAATAAGGAAGTTTGAGCTTTCAAAGATAAATATTTTTAAATATATTCAATATTTTCACATGTACATATCTTTTTGGAATATACTTGTAAATATTCAACATTGAAAGCTCAAACTGCCTTATTGCCTTGCTTAGTTATCGTTTATTCATATGACTTTTATAAAATATTAGAATTCTGTTTTGGTGAAAAGATAACTATAAAAGATTAATATTTTAGGGTACGCCATCTGTTGAAACATGTTTTTGCATCAAAATTTGCAGCGCGCTCTTAAGGTCAATGTTATCTGGTCCATGAGATATTTCATTATTCTTAGGTTTTTTATTTGATCGTTGTGCTGCATGCAAAACTTGATTTGCGCCATATAAGTTTAAAATTGCATCACTTCTTCTCTTTTTGGTCTTTCCAGAACATTCAGCAAATTCTTTCTTCACTTTAAGTAGATTTAGTTGATGCTGATGCTCGTTTATCTACAATTTCAGCAGCTGTTGTAAAGTTCTCCGTCAGCCAATCAGCATTACACTTAATAAAAGTTGACCTTGTCTTGTAAGCTTTATTCCACCTTTCATTGTACCGTTTCAGGAATTTCTTAATAATTAGGAATTTAATGTTACGAAGCTGATCTACATTTAAATTAGGATTCCTTCTCGCTATGTCATTAGTGATGATGGACGACTTGGGTTGAGAAGATCTTGCGTTTTCCCACAAGATATTGCACAAATTATGATTTGATATATTAAATATTTCCATTCTGAGTAAATTTTCGGTTGTTGAATAAATTTACTTTGCAAGTATTCTTATATAGAGAAAATATTGAAAGATTTACTCTCATTATCCTATTATCCCATCGCTGATCTCAGTACCTAACATTATTAAAAATGCTCCTGAGTTTGGAGACGGTAATAGACGGTTGCTGAAATTTGGAGAGATAATTCGTGAGGTGCCAATGTACTCCACAAAATTTTTTCATGTTTGGCGCTACCCGGCGCAACTACTAAAAGTTTAAAAGAAGTGGAAACCTTAAAAAAATTTTGGCCTTTCTTAATTCGGGCCTGCAAACCATAACAAATGTATCTTCCTGATGTAATATACATCCAATCTTATTTTCAGCAATATTGAAGCCTATGTTGTGTTTTTACAATAATTTTAAAATAAAGCCAAATCCCACTTTCTCATGCTTTTCGACTCTTTCTGTAAGAATTTTTTTTACAAAATTTGTGCTCGTGATTGCTTTAAATGTGTCTAACAAGATTCTATTAGTAGAAAGTCAAAATAAAATACTTTAGAAAATGGTGTTTGTCCATCTCCACGACACTGTGCGGCGTCGCTATCTCCCGGGTTGTTTTGCCATCTACACGATACACGAATCTTGGTGGTATTTCCGCTATATATCTCTTGTATAACTTTAACGATTGTGGTCGGCACTTTCTTCTTTTTGAGTATGTCTATTACATCGCTCACCTGAACCATGTCGAATGCCTTTGTCAGATCAATAAAGTAGGTACATGCTGTTTTGTTGAATTCGATTGCTTTTTCTTTGATCTGTCTTAATATAAATATTGCGTCGGTGGTAGATCTGTTATTTCGGAATCCCTGCTGCTCCTCTCTGTTAATTATGTATCTTTCAACAATTGTTCTCATACATCCTGTGAACAATTTCATGGTCGAGCACAGTAGTGTAATTCCTCTATAGTTTTCAGGGTTGTTCTTTTGTCCCCTTTTGAAAATTGGAATAGTAATACTCTGATGCCATTCTCCCGGCATTGTTGCCGTTCTCAATATCTTAACAACAAGTGTAGTGCCTCCATATTTTAAGAGCTCGTTTGGAATATTGTCCACCCCCGGCGATTTTCTATTTTTCATCCTTTTCAATCTTTCGATTATCTCTTCCTTCTGCATGATCACCTCTTCGTCTTCTTCATCTGTAGTCTGGTTCCGCAGACTCACCTTCTCTTCAGCACAGTATAGGTTTCTAAAGTACTCCTCCCATTTGTATAATGTGATAGTATTGGTCTGCATGTACTCATTAACAGGTTTTTTCTTCTTTTCAGCATTTTCCATATATTCCTTTGGGCGCCATATAAGTCGTACTCCATATCTTTTGTGAACTTAATCCAGTATTCTCTTTTTATGGTCTTTATTCTGGAGTTTACTCTGTTTCTGATTTCAACATATGTTTTGTATTCTTCCTGTGATGGTGAGCTTTTATATATCTTAAATAGCTGTTCCTCTTTTCTTCTGCGAGATCCTTTACTTCCGCTGTGAACCAAGACTTTGTGTTGTTCTGTGCATTCAAGTTAACCTTTCTAATTAATATAGCTTCTTCTGCGCTCCTCTTTATGCTGTCCTTGATTGCGTTCCAGTGTTCTTCTACGCTACAGTTAGTGGTGTCGTACATCTCCAGCTTCTCATGTAATCTGGTTTAATATAATTCCTGGCAGCTTTCATGTATAAATGATTCGATGTTATACCTTTCGGTATAATGTGGTGATTTTTTTTACTTTGCGGGGTTTTTTCATTCGCAGTTTGCCAAGAATAAGGTTATGGTCCGTTCCCAAATTAGCAGAAGTCAATGCCCGCAAATCCAGGACCTGCGTCGGGATGATCGCTCTGTTTGTAATTATGAAGTCTATTATGGAAGTTTGCATTGCAAAAATTAGTTGATGAGAAAAACTCGACAAGCTGTGATTAATGATTATACACTGCTTTGGAATTGGGATGGAAATCATCCGGCACGGTTTACGTCTTCAAGTGTTATAACTTGCATGCCCGGACTGGTTCTCTTGGGCCCTCGGCTAGATACTGAGGAGGGGCCCTCTTACCAAGAGGGGAGATTTTTGAAAACACATTTTCCGCTATTTTTAACACGGAAAAATTCCACTTTTACCCCAAGTATAAACTACTATTTTTGAGGCAACTTCGGAGCCACCTTGGGTTCGGGGCCCTCGGCGAACGCCGACTAGCCGACCTAACCAGTCCGGGCCTGCTTATAATCAGCATATTGTTTCATAATAATGAATGGTAAAGGTCCAATATTACTTTAATCGTAAGATAGCCTAACTTTAGTGAGCAGAGATGGAGTTTCCCCAAATATTTTTCAAAGTTTACTTAACCCATGGAACGAAACGGAGTTTGAAGTAGAAACAGATACTTAGATGGAGGACCAAAGAAATTAACGACTTCATAAAAATAATAGTAGGGGAAAGTCGTGTAAGTTGACGAAGAGGGTAAGATAACGAATGCTAAATATCTTCTTTAAAAACAAAAATTCAAATTTTCTGCATAGTGCTGCGGTCTAACCAGACGTAGCTAATTTAACTCGGAAATGCATTAGATGCACTAAAGTCAGTAGTTTATAAATTAAACACAGAAGATTGTATCTAGGTTATGTTTTGTAAAATTGTGATTGTGTCGCATAAGGTTTTTCAAGAATTGTTCTAGGTATGTTGACATTTAATTGTGTTATATTATAATACTATAGTCTATTTATTTTTCGCATGCAGTGGAGAATAACAAATACATGCAGTTTGCACGTGATTTATGGGGAGGAGTTTGTCATTGCGCAGGGACGCATATATTTTGACCTTGCAAATACCCAATCGCAATTACAGGTGCAATAAACATAATGCAATCACGTGCATGTCACGCGTTGATCACTGTTTACATCCACTGCATGCGATAAATAAATAGACTATAGTATACTAGTAACAGATGTACTACAATGTATGACAGTACTAGTTTTGTTGATATAATGTTTGTAGTTGAAAATTGATTGTCGCCTTTAAAGTTAACCTCAATGGGCAAGATGACGCGGGAAAGATAACGAATAGGATTCAGTGCTCTCTGTGCTTGACATGGTGGCATGAATCGTGTAGTAATTATTCAGGCGCAGCATTTAAATGCGATTTGTTAAATACTTCATCCAGGCCCGGGCTGGCCAGGTCGGCGATCGCAGAGGGCCCCCAACCTAAGGGGGCCCCGAAGAGGCCCCAAAAAAGTGGTTTATACTTGGGGTAAAAGTGATTTTCAAATATACCCGCTCTTAGTAAGGGGACCCCTCCTCAATCTCTAGCCGAGGGCCCCTAAAGGAGCCAGTCCGGGCCTGACTTCATCTTACGCGCATAGGTTCGTCATCTTAAACGACATTCGGGTAAGACGACGAATTTTTTAGAAAATATGTATTAATTTTTTTTCAATGTAACCTTTATATTTTTTACTTTACCACACATAGTATGAGTATACGTAGTATACCATACATAATGGTAATTTACTTTACCACACATAGTATGAGTATACGTAGTACACCATACATAATAGTAAAGTATTGTAATCGAAAAAAAAAAAAATTTCAGATTTCGACGGATTTATGGTCCTTAAGGTCCAACGAGTTGTTTGAGACCAAACATCAAGAAATGTCTGTGTGTGCGTGTGTGTGTGTATGTCACGTAAATTTTGTGTGCGCTCTAGCGCTCAAACTAACAGGAATTTCTCAACCAAATTTCATATTTAGTACTTTTATATTGAGACTTAGAGCTGATTAGATTTTGGGTGAAATTGGTTCACGGAAACCTGATGGTGGGGGTGACGCAAGGGAATGGATTAACGAGATGCTACTGTTTTTAAATAATTATGTACTTATAACTTATACGACATATGAGAATTATAATACCATATCGTTAATGTATGGTAAAGTCATGGGATGGCCACATCAGAATCCCAGTGAGGCCGTAGGCCGAACAACTACATCCGACATTTTTTCATACTATATTGTACTATTTTGTTCGTTATATATTAATGTTGGCTTACGAATAAAAACATTAATAAAAAGCAATATCAGTTCATTTATAAAAATTTAATTTTGTTAACATCGTCAACTTACCCGACCTTCCCTATCTATAAATTTGCAATAATATAATATAAGTCAAAAGTTCGTTGTGTTTCACTATTTAAAAATGATAACTGATAACTAACTCATGAAATCACATTTAATTCAAACATTTTTCTCCGCCGTTGGACAGTCCTCGAATAATTTCCAGAGTGGAAGTGGATATGGTGTTTTTCTTCTGGGTGTTGGGTTTTCATTAACAACTTCTTCATTCACTGATGTAACACTGGAACACTTTTCATTTAAAACATTTTCATTGTTTCCTTTAAACTTCCTTTCTAATAAATCATTTGAGTAGTCTACATGTGATACCGAACGTATCGATGCTGTTATATCACTGTGAAAACCAAAACCTGCACTTCCAACACATTTATTTCGAAGTCCTTTTTGAATAAGATAGCCTCTACCAAATCCATGCTGTGGGTATTGTAAACCATCACCTGAATCTTTCGGTTCTTCTGAATAATGTTCATCTGAGTCATAATGTTCGTATATACTAGGTTTAAATTGCTTTTTACAGATCTTATCAGCATCGTTGGGCACATCGATAGATTCATCCCAAAAATCCGATATTGACCGAAGGTCCTGTATCCAGTCATCCATTTGAATTCACAATTTAGCAACTGTCAACGTGGAATTTAAAAAACACATGCATTAATACCACAGAACACTTTTGATAATGATAATCACAGTAAAATAATGCAATATTGTTAAATTTATTGCATATTTTAAAAATTAATTGTAATAAAGCAAAATGATAGTTTTCCGATTCTTATTTGTATTAAAAATTTTTCCTATACCTACAGTGCTACCTCGATAATCCGAACTATTGCCTACCGACCAAGCTCATATGATTGGAGATTACTCGCCACGTGATTATGGTATGCCCCCACAATTGGCTTGGAGAAATGTAACGTCCAAGCAAGTGGATATTTTTTGTCGTCTGGAGTCCTCTTCTAACCTCAAGTTTCCTTGCAAGATTAGTTGAAGTATGTGATATTTGTCATTGCGCATCACATGACAAAAATACCCAAGTTTTTTCTCTTTTCTTGTTCTTTCGTAATTTCCTTATCTTTCTCCATCCGTTGCAGTACTTTTTCATTTGTTACTCTATGAATCAACGATATTCTAAGCATATCTACGCTTATAAAATCTAAACTGGAACGCTTCCAAAAGCTTGATAGATTGAAAGCCATCCCTCAAGGTATATGTTGTTAACAACAACGGTTTTAGAAACGCGGTATGAAAATTGCAAAAGTTTTCAAATTTTGAGACAACATTGAAGGAGGTTAAAAAATAATAAATCCGAATTTGAACCCTTTTCTGCCCCCCGGAACATTGTTAAATTAAAAAAACCGACATTTCGGAATTTATGCAAACCTTTGAGAACATTTTAATAATTAAAACACATCTTCAATAAAGTTTGCACCCTGCTACAATGACCGAAACATTGCAAACAGTAGCTTATTAATTTTTTGGTGTATCCTGTCGAAAAAAATTGCAAAAGTCATGCAAATAATTCCTTAATACAACCCTGTATGCAAATTAATAATCACAACTATTTGCAATGTTCCGGTCATCGTAGCAGGGTGCAAACTTTATAGAAGATGTCTAATAATTATTAAACTGTTCTCCAAGATTTGCATAAATTTAGGAATTTTTTTCATAGAGTTATTGCAAATTTACACTATTCTTTTAACAATTTAACAATGTTCCGGGGAACAAAAAAGGATGCAAAAATCGGATTAATAATTTTTTGACCTGTCACAATGTTGTCCCAAAATATAAAAACTTTTGCAATTTTTTTCTAACTTTTCACTTTTTAAGTCCCCAATGACTGGCCTAAATGGCATAACGGCACTATTGGAAGTCGGGTCTTGTTCATTTTGGGGAAGAACAAGGGATGCAGTTTTAAGTCGTACCCAGGACCATAATATAGAAATGTGCTAATTAATTCAGTTCAATTTATTGTTTCGTGTATTTTAAATTTTGTAATCAATTCAGACTTGTGTCAAAAAAGGCTAGAACGTTAGGAAGGAATCAAGGCAGTGCTACAAACTTTAAGTTTGAAGAAAATTAGTATCTTTACAGTTGGAACTGAAATTCATTGCTCAAACTATCGAATTTTTGTGAAGTAGCAAACTATGCAGCTTCGCTTTGAGCAATGAGTCATAAAATTAATTAATAAATATTTACTACGCTAGAAGAACGCAGGTTAAAGTTAAACTGTCAAATAAAAACGTGTAGTTACTACCGATTACCACATAATGGAAAATTTGTAAGAATAAAATATGCATTTGTCCAAAAATACCGACCCTTGACCTCAATCTAAAGACATCGTCAATCTTGTCAGCAGCGCGACCACCTGATATTTTCAAACGTTAGTATCAAGAGAGTCACAATATTGATTACTCGCATAGCGTCGCCGCCGTTTAAAATGGACGCACAATGTTGCGACGCTTTCTTTAAGTGAATTCTAAATGTACAAACAAATTCGATAAAATAAATCTAATGAGAGTGTTAATGTGTTGTGTACGTCCTCGATTATAATATCTGCATAATAAGGATGGGTTCAATAGTACTTAAGTCACTCTCTGTACTTTTGGGCATATTTTTTGTTTTCATTGGATTTATGAAATTATCATCTTACATTTCGAAAGATTTACATAAAGATTTGGTAAGCAAAGAGTTCAATTATTACACAATAATTATAATAGAGTATTTTCGAATTGGCTTTTTGCCTCAGACTGGGACGTTTTAACTATTTTTGTGTAGGATAAAACATTGCTAACTTTTTTTTATTTAACTATTTAATATGTAGGTGTGCAATCTTGCCAAAATTTCCATTTATTAATACCTTAAAAATGTAAAAAATGTCGGTTGATTTTGCATCACCATTACGCCATTTCGGCATAGTTTTCGTTTTAATTTGTTTTTAAGTTAATTAACGTTTTGTAAGTCATGTCAATTGCTTACAACGATGGGGCAATTTTCCAAAAGCTCACTCACTCACTCGTACATCCTGTTTAAATTATTGCAAAACTAATAATTGGCGTCGGAATTTTTGTTAAATGAAAAACCAATAATAATAATTAAAGCGGACAGTTCAAATGCAAATAAATAAAAAATTGTATTGTTGAACTTTTCCAAGTTCATAAAAATATAGCAGACTCTATTTTCTGTTTAATCATCTGTAGTCTCAGTCGTTAACTTATTTTTCTTTGTTTATTTCTGAATGAAAATAAAAGAAGTTATTCGCGCAGTTTTTATTGTGTTTTATTAACTTCCAGATCACAAACGATTTAATGTTTTTCCGTATCTTTCCTTTAAGGATGCGAAAAAAATTATTTTATTTTTCAAACAGCGATAAAATTTGTTTACTATTTAACGGCTAAAGTTTCACTTTAAGGTTGATTTGTTGTCATGTGGTACTTTGTATGCCATCCGTGGCGGCACGCAAAGTAAAACTGCATGTTTTTGTTATAAAAAGTCATACGTTTTTTAATTTAATTATTTGAACGTCATATAAATTGGATTGGTGTTAATTTCCGGATGTTAATGTTCGTAAGCGTAAGACGTAAAAATTAAAGTTAAAATATTTGAACTTTTTGTTATGTCTTATGCGACTATCCCAAGTAACACAAAACCGTCAAAAATGTACATATTTGGTACATATTTTTTCGTGACGATATTGTGACTTTTTGCCCATTTTGTCATAACTAAAATGAATGCATCGTTTATGTTCATATAGGTTACATAAATTTTCGTAACGATTTCGTAACGTAACGGCATTGATTTTATGTACATATTCTGTACATATTTTTTCGTGACGATATTGTGACTTTTTGCCCATTTTGTCATTACTAAAATTTATGCATCGCTTATGTACATATAGGTTACATACATTTTCGTAACGTTTCGGCATTGATTTTTCTGTTACTGTGTTGGTGCATCGTTTATGTACAGATTATGTATTGATATTTTATTATTACTTTTAAAAATTTTTAAGAATAAAAAAAAAATTTGATTTCTGTAATTTTTTATTTAGATGCGATATACTTTTTACAGCCAATTTATTTAACATAATAATTATTATTAAATTATCAGTTTTAATTTAATCCATTTGTTTGCCATGCGCCCAGTGTATCTGAAAAATATCGTTAAATTATACTTATATGTACTTACTAGAAAAATCCAGCCGAGGTGGGGTTTGAACCCAGGTTACCTTGATTGTGTCAGCGTCGTAGGCGTCGAGTTAACCTTCAGACCTACCTAGAGGTTACTACTATACATTTTATATAATGCAATGTTTTGACAATTTTAAATTTTTTAATTTCGTAGTTTAAAATATCATTATTAAATTAAAATAAATAAAATATTTTTAGTTTAAACATATGAAAATTATTAGTACCTATATGAATTTAAAAAAAAATTGTTACGAAATGCAGAAAATGGAAAAACACGTGTGTCATAAATATTATATTAGTATTATTCATCAATGAATTAATATATTTTTAAATAATTCAATAAAACAGAATAAAAACGAGGGGCCTAATCCGTACAAGATATGCAAATATTTTTTAGTTAATAAAATTTCAATGCATTTTAGATCATAATCGGTAAAGCGTCCACATCGTGTTACCGAAATTTGTTCCACTTATAAGAAAAACGTACAATCTTTTAATTATTATTACTTCAATATCATAATTATCAAATTATTTAAGTTAAAATTAGTATTATTCATCAATGAATTAATATATATTTAAATAATTCAATAAAAACGCGGTTAGTATAAAAACGAGGTGCCTAATCCGTACAAGATATGCAAATATTTTTTAGTTAATAAAATTTCAATGCATTTTAGATCATAATCGGTAAAGCGTCCACATCGTGTTACCGAAATTTGTTCCATTAATAAGAAAAACGTACAATCTTTTAATTATTATTACTTCAATATCATAATTATCAAATTATTTAAGTTAAAATTATTATTATTCATCAATGAATAAATATATTTTTAAATAATTCAATAAAACCGCCGTTAGTATAAAAACGTGGTGCCTAATCCGTACAAGATATGCAAATATTTTTTAGTTAATAAATTTTCAATGCATTTTAGATCATAATCGGTAAAGCGTCCACATCGTGTTACCGAAATTTGTTCCATTTATAAGAAAAACGTACAATCTTTTAATTATTATTACTTCAATATCATTATTATCAAATTATTTAAGTTAAAATTAGTATTATTCATCAATGAATTAATATATTTTTAAATAATTCAATAAAACCGCGGTTAGTATAAAAACGTGGTGCCTAATCCGTACAAGATATGCAAATATTTTTTAGTTAATAAAATTTCAATGCATTTTAGATCATAATCGGTAAAGCGTCCACATCGTGTTACCCAAATTTGTTCCATTTATAAGAAAAACGTTCAATCTTTTAATTATTATTACTTCAATATCATAATTATCAAATTATTTAAGTTAAAATTAGTATTATTCATCAATGAATTAATATATTTTTAAATAATTCAATAAACCCGCGGTTAGTATAAAAACGTGGTGCCTAATCCGTACAAGATATGCAAATATTTTTTAGTTAATAAAATTTCAATGCATTTTAGATCATAATCGGTAAAGCGTCCACATCGTGTTACCAAAATTTGTTCCATTTATAAGAAAAACGTACAATCTTTTAATTATTATTACTTCAATATCATAATTATCAAATTATTTAAGTTAAAATTAGTATTATTCATCAATGAATTAATATATTTTTAAATAATTCAATAAAACCGCGGTTAGTATAAAAACGTGGTGCCTAATCCGTACAAGATATGCAAATATTTTTTAGTTAATAAAATTTCAATGCATTTTAGATCATAATCGGTAAAGCGTCCACATCGTGTTACCGAAATTTGTTCAATTTATAATAAAAACGTACAATCTTTTAATTATTTTTCTTTAATATCATAATTATAAATTATTTAAGTTATAATTAGTATTATTCTACAATGAATTAATATATTTTTAAAGTATTCAATAAAAACGCGGTAAGTATAAAAACGAAGCGCCTAATCCGTATAAGATATGCAAATATTTTTTAGTTAATAAAATTTCAATGCATTTTAGATCATAATCGGTAAAGCGTCCACATCGTGTTACCGAAATTTGTTCAATTTATAAGAAAAACGTACAATCTTTTAATTATTTTTGCTTTAATATCATAATTATCAATTATATAAGTTATAATTAGTATTATTCATCAATGAATTAATATATTTTTAAATAATTCAATAAAAACGCGGTAAGTATAAAAACGAGGCGCCTAATCCGTATAAGATATGCAAATATTTTTTAGTTAATAAAATTTCAATGCATTTTAGATCATAATCGGTAAAGCATCCACATTGTGTTACTGAAATTTGTTCCATTTATAAGAAAAACGTACAATTCTTTTAACTATTATTACTTCAAATATCATAATTAGTAATTATTAGTATCTAATAAAAAAAAATTACAAATATATTTAATGTTTTAATAAGATTTATATAAATTTAAACATCATAAATAATTTTTATAATTAAAATAGATTTATAAATTATAATATGCTGAAATTGTAACTACTAATATGCATCAAATCGGTGAAGTAAATATCGTACCCTCCAACTAATAAAATACCTGTACATATTGGACAATGAAATTATAGTAACAAAATTGTAATGTTTTTACAGCACCGAAACGATACCATATAATCAAATATTATTTAGTTAATAAAATTTCATTGCTGATTCGATACAGTAATTTGCTTCAAAAAAACGGTATGAAAATATATGCATTAAAACTGTACATAAATAGTACGGTGCAAATATGAACTAAAAATTATGTGCCACTAAGGTACCATTTTAGTACATATTTTTCAGTTATGATAAAATATGTACATATTCGTCATAAATCAATACTAAACTGGCACAAAACGGACATTGGTGTTACTTGGGATATAATTGAACTATTGGATTAGAATTTCTCAATATGGGAATATAATGAAAAGATATTTTGAATAACATCAAAAAAGAAAATAGTTGACAAGAATAAAATACTTCCTATAGGTATGTCAAAATAAATGTCCCCAACTTCCTCTACAATTTGCATTACCAAAATTTCCATTAAATAAGATGACAAGAAAAAAGTTAAAACCATCAGGAAGTAGCCTTCGTTAAGGGGTTAGGTTACAGTAAAACAGTCTGAATTTTGAAAATTAATTCCTAAAAAACTATCAATAATGCGATTATCTTAATTTTTGAGTATTCATTAATGCCAATTTCGCTGACAAGGGGACATCACAGTCAGTATATCGGAAATCTATATCCCAATGTTTTTTGTGATTCTAGGAGCCAAAAAAATTATCACTTTATCGGCATTTGGTTAATGCCTCTTAATTTTTGAGTTATGAAAATGTTGAAATTGTGGTAGTCTAGAGGTAGAGGTATCGGATTAGTAATAATTTGTAGGTTAAAAAGTACTAAATCAAAATGTTACATTAATTATATAATAAATTACATAATTCTCAGAAAAAAAGTTGCCTAATATGAGGATCGAACTCGGGAACTACGATTGCCACTCCAATATCAGTTAAACCTATAATTAAACCAACTATTTTCAAAAATTCATAACTAAAAACTAAGCGGCATTAGACGGGCATTAGATTAAAAGCGCCGAGAAAGTGATAAATTTTTGTCTCCAAAATCACCAAAAAAATTGGGATCTCGATTGATGATATACTGACTGTGGTGTCCCCTTTTGAGTATAGTATATTGTCGTAATAATTTGGAGTAAGGAATAGATAAAATTGTTTATTTGAAAATTGAATTTTGCGGCTGTGCGAGGTCGATGCGGAAGCATTCCAGCGCAGAGAGGATGAAGATTAACTTGCGTGCGGCGTCCAAGCGTGTACGATCGTTTTAATTTTTGTAGAAAATAAAATTTTGGGTTTGATTGATTTTGAGAAGTGGGGGATGGGTGAGGTTTGAAAGAGTGTTGTTTTTTTTGGAGCGAGAATTTCGAAGAGAAAATCTGTCCAAAGTGAAAATTTCGTAAAGTATAAAATTTGCAAACAAAATCAAAATTTTGGAAAAGCATTCGACGTCCACCGATAAGAGTGTCGGCTTTGGATAAAGAAAAAAATAAAGTTAAGGGTCCTGTTCATAATGTGACTAAATATTGGTGTAAAACGTTCTTTAAAAAGATTCGTTAAACATGTTTTTGAAGAAATGTTTAAATATTTTTGGAATTTTAAAAATTCAGCTCTTTAGCGCAATAGAATGATCGTTTCTGGAAACTATATATAAAGTATTTCAATAATTGTCTTTATTACTACATTTGAAAAGAAATTTGACATTCCTTTTTTTGAAAATTTGAATATTGGAATTAATGATTTCTTTAATATACCTATTACTAAATAAAATTACCAAGAGTTGACAGTATCAAGAAAAAATTATTCTATTCCGCTATAGAGCTGCTTTTTAAAACCCACCAAGATATTTTAACTTTTATTGGAAAATATGCTTCACAAAGCATTTTAAAGGCCATTTTACACGGGCATTGCGAACAGGACCCTTAACCGATTGAGATAGCGGATGAGAAGGTTATTTTCCGCCCGATTCGAGAAGTTTTTTAAGAAGTTGAATTATTTTATCCTGAGAGGGAAGGAGTTGCTTCGGGGAAGTTTAAAGGGGGGAAATAACATTTTAACCTTCGTCAGGGGGCATAATTTTACAACGTTAACAGGCGGCATAGGTACAATTGTACCTTCATAAGAAAACAACGTAAAACTAGAAGGTGCTGTGTGGGCTGCGTGAAACCTGTTTGCGATGAACACTCAGTACCAAATACAACGTGTATTACTTTTAATAAAAGTATATATAAAAAATATATATTTTATATATAAAATATATAAAAAAAAGTAGAAACTTTGATTTATAATGTAAAAATAATTTATGTTTTACTTTTTTATAATATAAAAAAGAACATGATAATTCACAAAGAAATCGTATTCTTTTTTTTCTTGCATTATCTTCATACAAAATAATACGAAGGTACAATTGTACCTATGCCGCCTGTTATGGATGTAAAAATAACTTAAGCCCCTATTTCGGGAGGGGATGAAGATATTATTCTGAAATTTAGACTACATATTCTAGACCAAAAATGTAGAGATGTCACAAAATTTCAGCACTTAATGACTTCTAGAAAAAAAGTTATTGCAAGTTACACTCTTAAAAGTTACAATTGTACCTATGCCGCCTGACAAGGGTTAATATGTAGGGTAGAAGCTTGTAAGTCGCCTCGGCTTGTAAGTTGCCTCGGCCATAACAAAAATTTCGATAGAAATCGACAGCAAAGGAGGTGTGGTCAATTTAAAATTAAAATTAAATAATTAAAATCGTGTTTTTGTTTTGTGATCATAAATTGAACATTTTTATATAAAATTCAAGGTAAATTTTTTTACTGTGTTGTATTATATTCAATTTACATAATACCAAAAGAATTTCAAAAATATCATAATTTGATAATTTTTTTCACGAATTTTTGTAAAATAGCTTCAGAATGTAAGTTGCCTCGCTTTAAAACTTGTAAGTTGCCTCACCTTTCTTTCACGTTTATTTCAGTTTTAGTTTTAGATTTTTTAAAAAATTTTTGGCTTCTAAGAGCAAATAAAATTTATAAATTTGTAAATCAGGTGTTTTCCTTATCGTTTTTTAACATTTTCATCAATTTGACAGGGGGAGGCAACTTACAAGCCTAAATTTCAAGGTGTCGATTTTAGGTACTTTAGAAAATTGCCTGTATAACTTTTATTTTTTGAGATTAACAATGATTTCTACTTCAGGATTGTGCCTTTATACTTCCTCTTTCCAATTTTTTATATTTACAATTATATTGATTTTAAGATGAGTTATGATAAAAAAAAAGCTAAGGCGAGGCAACCTACAAGCCATTCCCCTACAATTTTATTAAAATATATTTATAATTGTATAATATACAATGATGTTCCTCGTGTGTGGTTAGACCGTGAATAGTCCAGTCAATAGAGAAATGAACTTTGCAAAAATTCTGCACAGCATCGATATTTTTAGGATCATTAAGTAGGCTTATAAAAAGCTTAAATTCAAAAATGAGAATTATGAAACATCGAGCGCTAGCCGCCATCTTGGAAAACGCGTTTCGTATCATATCTCGGAAACGGCTTACTTTAGGATGAAAAACATGGAGACCTTTTTTGTAGATAATTGAATTTCCCACCTTTTTTGTTCGAAACTTTTTTTGATTCAACTTACTGTTTTTCAATTACAGCTCGTTCAATGTCGCAAATACAGGACGTTTCATCGTTAAATCGACTTTCCAGGGAGTTACAGCGGATAACAGCGGATAACAGGAGATTTGCGACATTGAACGAGCTGTAATTGAAAAACGGTAAGTTGAATCAAAAAAAGTGTCGAACAAAAAAGGTGGAAAATTCAATTATCTACAAAAAAGGTCCCTATGTTTTTCATCCTAAAGCAGAGTTTCTTAACCTGGGGTCCATGACGTTATCGAAAACGGCTCCTCAATTTGAGGTTCTAATCCGGCATAAGCAGCAGCAACCGTCACACTAACTATGTGACTATATTATATATATATCACATAAATATATATTATGTAAAGTTGGCAAAAAATAAAACCTGGTAAAAGTTAAATCTTGCTTTTTCTATCTTTTCGGAAGGGGTCCATAGGCTTTTTGAAATTTTGAAAGGGGTCCATGACTACAAAAAGGTTAAGAAACTCTGTCCTAAAGTAAGCCGTTTCCGAGATATGATACGAAACGCGTTTTCCAAGATGGCGGCTAGCGCTCGATGTTTCATAATTCTCATTTTTGAATTTAAGCTTTTTATAAGCCTACTTAACGATCCTAAAAATATCAATGCTGTGCAGAATTTTTGCAAAGTCACACCTATAACGAATGTCTCTATTGACTGGATTAGAACATGATTTTGGCAATTTGGTTGATCTGAAATGTGATCGATTATGTGATGCAGGATTTTGTTGACATTCTTTTCTGTTAATTTTTTATTTAAGAAATACCGCATGAACTATGCAGTTCTTTTAGAAAAATAAATTCAAAAACCTTCTTTTCCACAATTAAAACAAATATAGGCAAAATCCTACGTCACACGATAGTCCTTCTTTTTCTTTAACCTCTTTTAAATCAATGATCTGTTTATAAGCAACTGCGTCAAGTTTCCTTGGCACTATTACCACTGTGAGCATATAATTGTTTTACATCTGGTAGGTAGCTTGCTGGGCTGGTCTGCAGATGTGCCTTTACCCTAGTTTTTTATGTTAATGTTGGAAATTCATTAACCCAGGAGGACCACCGGCTTAACGTGCCTTCCGAAGCACGGAGACTAGTCATGAGAAAGTTTGACCCTTCCTTGGATTTAAACCCGGTACTTCGCATTCGCAATCGTATGCGTTAGCTGCAATGCACTGACCTTCTATTCTAAAATGAAACTAATGAGAAAAATTGCTTCATTGTTTTCAGATCAACCAAATTGCCAAAATCATGTTTACAGCCCAACCACACATGATGAATAACATTGTACGTCAACTCTTAGAATTATAATTATTTCTTAATAAAATTATACATGTATACTCAGTGAGATTGACATTATTAAATACCCACAAATTAATGTAAGCGCATTTGTAGTTTTTCCAGAATTAATTTTTAAAATTCATACTGTTTTACTCGTGGTTTTACTGTAGCCTAACCCCTTAAAGCCAGTTTTCTTATTTCTACCTGAAGATGGCCATAGCATAGTATCACAACTATTGATTATTTAACGAGGTAAAATCTGTGAAGCGGAAGGCCGAACAACCATCCAGAATTAAACTATCACCGTAAGGTCAACTAAACAGGGATTTTGTCGAATGATAAACTTCAAACTAAGCGATAAATTGCAACAATAACGTATTTCAGTGGTTCTGTGGAATAGATTAACTTTTCAAAGCTGCTCAGTAGGCTAAGTTGTAACCCCATTCGGAGAAGGCCGTTCATATTTTCTAGTATTCCTTAATTTAATATAAGGGTCCGCAACATTTTTCGTTGTGCGAACCACCAAGGTGGCCGATTTCTATGGGGATTATCTACTTAACTAAAATTTATGTAACCCCCACTGCATTTCAATAATACTATCGCCAAAGCTACGAAAATTTTACAGGTTGTTGCTCAAGGCTTCCTGTGTAGCATATTGAAATATGAGGCGTATAAGATAATTATTACATTGATAATTCAATAAATACGGCGATGACGCGTATTGCGCATGCGTATGCGAAATCTCATGATTACGCGAAAAATAATACACATAATTGTCTCATATTTCAATATGTTACACGGGAAGCTTTGAGGAACAACCTGTAAAATTTTCGTAGCTTTGGCGATAGTATTATTGAAATGCAGTGGGGGTTACATAAATTCTGGTTAAGTAGATAATCCCCATAGAAATCGGCCACCTTAAACTTTTAGTTTCAATAATTGGGCCACCACAAGTGACGTAAACAGAAACTCATTTAGGGGTGGGGGGTATCTAAAAAGCACACATCGTATCCTACGAGTAAAAATAGGGCACTATAGGTACGGTTTTCTTGGAAAAATGGGTGTCAATTAAGTCGATAAGTAAAATATCCGTTGTTTGTCAGTCATTTCAAAAATTACAAAAAATTGCTTCGTCGTTAAAACATTTCGTTATTTTGATCCGTCAAAGAAATTTGTAGGATATCTTTTCATCTTTCTAGGTTCTTTATCAACATAATTTTAATTTTTTAGTAAGTGCTTTTTAATTTGATAGATCAAAATATTTACATTCAATTGCATTATTGTTAATATTGTCAATTAGTATTATTTACTTTCTAAATTTACCTCGAATGCTGATGATAAATCAAACTGTATCAGCAGATGTTTAATAATATTGATAATGTTCCAAAATAATGTTTTATTGACAATAACATCGTCTGAGAGCCCTTTAATAGTTTAGAAATCAAAAGTTTAATTCAATAACCAAAGCCAAATTTAAATTCAGAGTCGAAAACCGAGCCCAATATTTTTTACATGTAATAATTGGCTTCAATTTCGTTGTTCCAAATTGAGTCCTTTTAAATTTGCTAATCTTGAAACGCACGTCTATCCATTTATTCTCCTAGAAATAACGCAGCTTATTGATTTTTGAAAAAACTGTCTAAACGAAGCTTGAATATTAACTACCCTTCCTTCCTATATTAAATTTTACGAGTAGGGAAGAGAAAAATGTTTAAAAAACAGCTTAAAAATATGATTTTTAGTATTGCATTTTCGATTGAATTTTCCTTGTTAAAATTATTGCTTTTGTTTCAGAGGAGAGATTACGTACAATATGCCAAAGTATTTCCATTTTCCGAAACTCTCGACATAAAAGTTCCCAGCAAATGGTATAGGAGAACAGTGGGTGTGTTAGAAATTGTATGCGGATTAGCAATGGCAATTATTCCAAACCGTTAGTATACTTTTAAGCTTTTAATATCGAATTGTTCACCAAAATAAAATCAAAAATAACTTTCAAATTTGGCTTGAATGAATGTTGTTAAATAAGTACTCCTAATACAATAAAAGTTGCTATTATGAAGTGTAGTGATTGGATTGAAATACAGAACTTAAAAGAAAACCGCATAACAATAAATTACAAAATTTTGACAACTTAATAAAATTTGTAAAAATATTTTTAGCTGACAGTGGAAATATGTAGGTTGTGCATGGTCAATATTTAATTTTAGTCACAATTCTTTAAATAAATATAGGTAATAGTAAGATATACAAAAATAATGTTTGCATTATACATTTATGTAAAAATAATTTCTCAGTTTTATTATAGGATTTATGCTCTTTAAAACTTCAATTAAACTTTAACGATGCTTTTTTATTTGGTTTCAACGAAAATTGTGCCCTTCGGGCTCTTCGTTCCCTATTATTCGAACATTAAAATGAAAATAAATCTTGTCAGAAATCTTAGGAAAGTAAATGCTTACACTATAAAATATTTTTAAAAGACAATAAGATCGAAACATGTAACCTAATAAACTGTATCGGTTTTTCTCCAATTTCAATAACTTTCCGTTGCTTTTCGTTTTCCGCAAAATTACTAAATTTTATTTTTACAAACGTAATTCAAAAATTCTGTTTTGAACAAATTTTCGAATATTTTTACGGTTTATTATTAGTAGAAAGTTTATAAATACGGTTTTACTAGTATTTATGGAAAGTAAATTACGAAAGGTCAAATAATCTGAACATTATTTGATATTTTTGGAACGATATCAAAAAGAAATCGTGCTAATATTTATATGGGTTTATTAGTTTTGAATTTTTTTTTACATCTAATCGATGTAAAATAAAATTTAAATTATGAATTTTAACAGCTCCAGATCAATAGAATGATTAAGTCAAAAATCCTCTCCTGTAGAAAGCGGTTTAATACAGCAGAATAATAATTTAAAAAATTTTTGTTTCAGATAAAATTAAAAATAGTGCCAATGTTTGTTTACTGTTGCTAACCATAATATCGGTGTATTCTCACTATGTGGTTGGAGACAAACTGGAGAGAACAGCGCCTGCCTTAGTGTTTCTCTTCATGCTGACAGGACGTTTAGTAGTTTATTGGCAACTAAAAAGACGTGAAGCGGAACTAAGGGAAGCTCATGTAAATGGTTTTAAACAAGAATAGGAAAAATTAAGATTGTTAGAAAACAATAATACACAGAAGAACCTTAAAACGAAAAAATAAGCAAAGTATACCTTCATAATTGCGTAGATAAGACTAAGTAAGCTACATTGCTGTTTTGTGTAGATTTTGACAATGTTTATGTTAATTTTTTTGTAATACACTGCCATTGTAATAAACTGTTGATTATGTCGATATTATTCATTCCTGTGGGATAGCAAAATCGCATAAGAAAACCCCAGCCAAGTGTGAATTCTATCACTCATGCACTAGATGGCCAAATGCGGCTTGAAGCCGCCTGTGCCAACTAGGATAATCATCTAATCATAATTATATGCTTTAATTTCAACAGACGAGCTATATAAAAGCGTTAAATTTATATAACCAATAGAAAGCGTCCGTTAACACTAATCGACCAATAGAAATCATCCGTTAGTTTTAACGTCTCGTTAAGGTGGCCGATTTACATGGGTTTTGACTATAAGAAGCAACTAACACTACAATTAATTAATACTAATACTACAGTTACGTAAATTTTACAGATTGTTCCTCAAAGCTTCTTCCTTTCTTCCTTTTATAAAATTGGGGGTTTTATTCAACTGCCACCCTCCATCCGACCTTTTATAAAAAATTCTAATACTACTCCAAAATGAAATTCTTCAAAAAATTGTAATATCCCAAGGTATTCCAGAAAATAAATGAACTAAAAATGTATAAATTATAAATTGAATATATTCAACGTTACATCTAGTTTTTGCTTTGTTATAACAATTTTCAAATTATGTGTTTCAAAATATACAATAATAATACTTTTTGGTAAATAGTTCAATTTAAAATGTTTATTTACTTTCAAAATCAAAATAAAGCTTATGAAGGGATACACTCTCCCTTAGCTCTCCTTACAAATTTTAAATACAAGGAAATTTTCAAATCTATCGAGCCGTCGCCGTCGCGTCGGCGCAGGCAACAGTCGTCGGCAATCTACTTCAGTGTACGAAAGGTTGCCTAAGTGTAAGCTTGAAAATAAGTAATTCTTCAAAAGATTATTTACGCCCAGATTCATAGTCGCTATTTCGAGTATTTCGACTATTTGGGTATTTGTATTTCAAAGTAAACTAGTAAACAAAAGTTTACAAAGTAAACTAAAAGTTCGGTGTACGGACAAGTTCCTTTGAATCGTCACAAAATAAATGGTCACATAAATTAGTAAAACAGAGAATTAATAAAATACAGGATGAATTTAAAATCATACCAAAATTCAAGAATAATTTTACTTTTACCTTGTGCAGATTGGTAATTTCATTATTAGTTTGGGAAACTCTTGAAGTTTTTGAAAGACAGGAATGGAAAGCCCTTGAATGAATGAATCCTAATTTATGCCTAATTTAAATGTTTCAAAACTAACAATAATAATATTGTATAATTCGAAAACTGAGATTGGTGGGGGTGGGAGGGATTTTCACATTCTAATATTCTAATAACGTGGTATTCAAATGAATAAAGACCTCTTAAGAATTTTCGGATTATAATTATCATTTAAGGACAATGCAGGTCTATTTTGTCAAATTTATTCATATAGAAGCAATAAATTGTTCACTTTAGGTTATTTTTTCTTAATATTTTGAAAACGAAAATAAAAAAATAATCACCGAACTTACAAGGTGATTGCAATTTTCTTTATAAAATATTCGGATAGCAAATTATAATACAAGGATTGGGTAAAGAAATTAATTTTAGTTGAGACTTATAAAATTATAAAGAATCACTGGCGTAGCGTAAAATTATGATTTTGCTACGATTATTTTATTCAAGTTATCCATCTGAGGAGCTTAAATAAAAACGAAACAAATTTGTCATGGTTATAATAATGTTATAATTTTAGGTTTGTGAATGCAGCTTTAAAATTATTAGGTGAATACAGGCACATCGCCTGCATTATTATTAAATCATTGATAAAAATTGAAATAGGCGGTAAAATTTATGTATTATTGATGGCATTTTTATATTTGTGTTATGGTGTAAGTGATAATTTAATTATTATTGTATTAACATTTATAAGAAAGAACCTAGAGCTAAAATTTTCTAATAAGATAGTTTTTGAGGTGGTGCATAATTTTTAAAAATTGCACTTAGTAGGTACAATTTTAATTTTATATTTAGTAATTTTATTTAAAATAATGATTATAATATTATGTTCTTTCCTATAATTAAAGTTTTCCGGCTTATAATTTAATATTTGCATGTTTAACAAAAATTGTAATTAAAAGCATATTACAGGACTGCATTTCCGCAAGTAATTAAATTATTAGCTATATAAATATCCAACCGGTATGCGTTTATTGCAATTATTTCTAAAATGATACCATTCGTGGTTTTCACTTTGGTGGGTTTTATAGTGATATCATTCGGGGTAAGAAAACTTATAAATTGATACTATCATAAAATTTAAATAGACCTTTACATAAAATTTAATTCTTTTCTAAAAGTTACCAAGGGCACACAAATAAACTATATTTTTTTACATTTAAATGATTGTCGTCTCTAAATGGAAATATTTGATCTTAAAAATGCTCAGATTTGCATTATTAAAGTTGTAAAGGAAATCTCAATGATTTCATCATAACATAGGAATTAAGGGTACAATTTAAATAAAAAAGATAATTAGTTTAAATATAGAAAATAATATAAAAAATATAATATAAATTGGTTAGTTTTTAATTCGTGATAATAAATTAATTGTTATGTTTTAATAATATTACGAATTAATTGTATTAAATTATAATATATTTTTAAGCTTTCAAGTGCTCACGCACCCTTCATCAGAATAATACATTAGTATTTATTAAATATAATTCAATTAATTCGTAGAATTATTTAAAACTTTAAAATTAAAGACGTTTTAGTTTTTTATTAGTTAATAATATTAATTTTGACTTATTTCTTTTACAAATGTAAACCCATACCGTTAAGGATTTAATTAGTGTAAATTAACACAATGTGTAAGTAAAAAAATTGAAATTTCCCTACTATTATAAGAAAATTGCGAATATTTCCATAAAAAGGCGTTCAAAACCGGGTTTGTGATGTGTTTTGCTTGAAAATAATTATGTTTTGTTTTTTGTTAAAAATTATCTATATATAGGGTGTTTTTTTAGCTGCATGAGAACTTCAAAATGAAATAAAACATTAAAAACCTGACGGAATGTTTTGGTTATAATTTTTTTATGAAAGTACAGTTAAAGGCATTTATGATTTGAACATGACTTCCGGCATGTGACCACCACGACTAATGGTTACGAAGCGCATCCGTTCAGTCCAATTTTTGACCACTTTTTCCAATATTTCTGGCTTTATTTCATAAATGGCTTGCTGAATATTAGCCTCCAATGCTTCTAGAGTTGTTGGTTTGTTAGCATAAACCAGAACCAGAAAATAATCTGGAGGTGTCAAATCACACGATCTTGGAGGCCAATTGATAGGACCACGTTTTGAAATAATGTTGTCACCAAATTGTCCTTTCAATAAATTGATGGTTTCGTTGGCTGTGTGGCACGTAGCACCATCCTGTTGGAACCATAAGTTGTCAATGTTTAGCTCTTGAAGTTTTGGAAACAAAAATGTATTGAGCATGTGTCGATATCTCACACCATTCACCGTAACGGTAGCTCCTTCCTCATTTCGAAAGACATATGGACCAATGATGCCGTTGGCGTGTATTCCACACCAAACAGTCAATTTTAATGGATGCAATGGAGTCTCAAGATAATGTCCCGGATTGGTCTCACTCCATATACGGCAATTTTGTTTGTTCACATACCCATTTAACCAGAAATGTGCCTCGACACTGAACAAAATTTTACGGTAAAAAAATGGATCCACTTCCAATTGGTTGTGAGCCCAATTTGGTAGCGTTGTTCAATGGTCAATCTATGCATTATCAAATGCCAAACCTTGATAAACACAAATTTCAAAAAATTGTTTCCATAGCAATCTTGATTCAATTGTTATCCCTATTGAAAGTTCTCATGCAGCTAAAAAAACACCCTATATTATCTGATATCTTATATTATATCCTATATCTGACGCGCATGAATGCATTAACGACAGTCCCGCCGTCTTTCACACAGACCACTTAAAACAAGGGCAGAGTTGAAATATATTTCAAACGGTTCTGTATGGTTTGCATATCGATTAATATTCATTTTGAACTACCAATATCTTATTGTGATTGCACAAAATGAACAAGCAACCATTTTCAACTGAAATTACCTAGCTAATTCTTCCAAAGTCTCGAAAATCGGCATGATGCGAATGATTTAGATACGATGAGTTTCAGTACGTTAAACTATGGTCCATTGTCCAAATAAATCCGTTGAAAAATTGCCGACATCTTGAAATTTTTGTATTTAGGAATCTTTAAAAAAAATTAGGAAATGCTTATAAATTTATTATTTAGATTTTTGCAGGTTATCCAAATTAAGTTTACTATCTTTGTTTTAGTATCATCAAACGGACTATAAATTTATTCTTGAAAGGTACACTGTATGACAAAAGTTATGTAGCAGGTATTGATTTACAAAAAGTGTTTGTAACAAGACATTCTGTAAAATATGTAATAAAGGCATGTCTCCTTAAAGATATTGATTTAAAATACAGTGCGTTCAGTTTCTTACCTTTTAAATGAATGAAATTAACCTTCATCCGCTCGCGTACGCGGCAAATTGGCCGCATTTTTTAAATTTCTCCTAAAGTCCTAAATAATTTTGATCATGCACTTTGAATGAAGAAAATCAATATGCGGCCAAATTGGCGCGTACGCGATCGGAAGTGTGATTTTAATAGGCACTAGTGTATTTATGAATGTTAATTAATTCTTTTTATGCATTTTAGTCACTTACTGACGCCAGAAAATTTCAAAGTAATGAGTATCGATTATTTCCATTCAATTATTCTAACAATGCATGCACCGCTGTTAAGTATCCCGTTTTCGGAAGTTTTATGAATAAATTCAACTGCAGTTTTGATTTAAAAACCTGTTATTATAAGAAGGTAGGTTACGTAGTGTCTACAAATTTGTTTTACAGTATTGCTGTTTAATTTACCTGTATAATGCAACTAATATTCATTTTAGGGTTGTTATTCATGTACAAATATAACATATTATGATTCTGAATTTCCACCGTACGCACCAAGAGGAAGATATAAACTTACAAGCTACGTTATATACAGGGTGTCCCCACACTCACTTTACATAACTTAGGTGGTGATAGAGGACACTTTTCTAAGAACAATTTTTAACAAAATTTTTTTTCTAAATTCAAACCCTCGAGAGTTAGGCCTCTTTAAAGCATTTTTTTAAATTTCCACCTTCACGTGGCCATAGCCCCGAAAATATTGATTTTTCAGTAAAAATGGTTTAGTAATTTTTTAAAGAGCGTGAAATGATCTACAAACTAGATTCTAACATTTTATTGTCTAAACTCAACGGCTTTCGAGTTATGAATTAAAGTAAGTTAAAAAATGTCGAAAAATTTGAGCATTTAGATTTTCGGTTTTTTTAAAAACCCTGTATCTTTTAAACGAAACATTTTACAAAAAATCTGACGCCCCATTCCGGATAGGAAATTTAACGGACTACAACTTTTGTCTAGTAAAATTTTTTGAAAAACTAATCCATTTCACAGAAAATCAGAAAATAACAAACAAGGCAGCTACAAAACATAAAATTAAATTCACAAAATATTCATTTTTTTTTTTAAATTATTTTATTAATTAATTATAAATTATTACATTAATAAAGTAATTGTTGAAAATCACCATCCTCATTTTCAATACACAGTCGTGATTGTTTTAAAAGATGTTTGTCGAAAAAAGTCGATTTCTCGACACTTTTAATCGCAGAAATTCCAATTTTTGACACTTTTCACACTCACCGATTGACCAAAATTGGCCTCGTGATCGACCGGTCATCCCTCGACCTTGTTGACCACCCCTGCTATAATGGCTCTTAAGAAAAAAGGAAATTTTATAAATAATACTATAAAGTATATTTTAAAACGAGCACGACTGTGTATTGAAAATGAGGGTGGTCATTTTCAACATTTACTTAAATAATCTAATAGTTAGTTTAAAATTAATTAATAAAATAATTTTTCAAAAAAAATAAAAATTTTGTGAATGAATTGAATGAAAAAAACTAAAAATTATTTTGTTTTGTGGCTGCCTTGTTTATTATTTTCTGATTTTCTGTGAAATGGATTGGTTTCTCAAAAATTTTTACTAGACGAAAGTTGTAGTCCGTTAAATTTCCTATCCGGAATGGGGCGTCAGATTTTTTGTAAAATGTTTCGTTTAAAAGATACAGGGTTTTTAAAAAAACCGAAAAAACTAAATGCTCAAATTTTTCGACATTTTTTAACTTACTTTAATTCATAACTCGAAAGTCGTTGAGTTTACACAATAAAATGTTAGAATCTAGTTTGTAGATTATTTCACGCTCTTTAAAAAAGCACTAAACCATTTTTACTGAAAAATCATTATTTTCGGAGCTATGGCCACGTCAAGGAGGAAATTAAAAAAAATGCTTTAAAGAGGCCTAACTCTCGAGGGTTTGAATTTAGAAAAAAAATTTTGTTAAAAATTGTTCTTAGAAAAGTGTCCTCTATCATCACCTAAGTTATGTAAAGTGAGTGCGGGGACACCCTGTATAAAGAAAATATATCTTTGGGGGCTGGTGAATTCTATGCAGAAATCAGACCAATCAATCCTTTGGAGAGAACTATTGGAATATAATGTTTTATTCCATTATAAGTCTCCACCAAATTATATTTTTGAAAAAAAGTAAAGCGTACCTTTGTAGAAATTAGTTCTGTTGAAATTGTATGAAAAAATTTAAAATAAAATTGAATGCTTCTATATTATTTAGTAGTTCATTGTGTGAAGAGTAATTTATGAGAGGGCCTGCTAGAAGAATAATCAGAAGACGAAAATTAACGAGATTCTCGGAGAACCAAAATGAAAAAAAATTGGTAACAGACAGATTGCGTACAGGTAATTTAATATAGTGTCTGTACTTCTGTAGACCTTGTGGTTTACGAAGTTTACATTGCATCGTTTAAAAAAGGAAAAAAAGTTTAAGAATTGTTATAGGCCCAGCTAATTTATTAAATTAAATTTTAATTAGGTGTGCCAACATAATATAATAATTTTTAATATCTAATTTTTCACGCATACATACCTACTACCTGTTACAATATCAACATTATACAAATCAACTTAATGTTAGCAAGATCAACGAAACGTATAATTAAACCAGAACAGCGTTCCCACAATCAAAGGAGAACAACAGTATTTTATGTTGATTGTAAAAATTCTTCAAGTTCTCAGCATCTTACATACGTTATAAATTTTTAGTTTCACCTTTGTTGACAAGTTCATTTTAATTAAAAACCAAATTAACGTAAAAAAATTAATTAATTTTCTTTATAAGTAAGATAATCATAACAACTAACAAGCTTTCACAATTTTTTTGAAACAGTTTGTGTCCGTTTTATTAAAATTTATTTCGGTACAATTAGAAATTTTACAGGTCTGTTTGTCCTCAAGCTGTTACAATTTTTAGACAATTAATTAAAAAAATTAAGTTTTACTCTACAGAAATGTCAAGTTTGATATCTTACGTTAGATGTTTGGAATTTTTCTAAAGAACATTTTTTATTAGAGTAAATTAGCAATTATTTAAATATACAGAATGATTACAAAAGTAAGACGACAATAAATTTGAGATAATTGGAAATATGGGAAGATTTTTGATTAAAACTTTCCAAAAGATTGAGGATGTGTCAAACGTTAGTAGTAAAAACTTCATTTTCTACATCTCCAAAAATGCGGAAATTTTGTTAATATGTAAACAAGAAATGCAAAAGAAATATTTTTGGAAACGGTTTCCTATTAATTTTAAAGTTTAACAAAGAAGGGAGGTAAAATTTTAAATAATGCAATTTTATAATTTTACACGCGTACTAAAATTACCTTCTAAATTACTTAAACATTGCATTTTTAAGTGTATTTATAATAATTTGAGATTTCATCAGGCAAGTTCATGGTAAATTTGAAGACGGAAGTAGAAATATTAACGGTTTACCGCGTCTCATTGTAAGCGTATCGCTCAATGATATTATAATATGGATAAGGAAACAAAGAGTACAAGATTCTTGGCTTGCTTATCGTGATGGCTATATCTATATGGAATACCATTACGTAGCCATATACTTCCTTCATCGAATATGGAATTATAGAATCATCTTTCAGTATATTAGAAAATATAAATTTAAAAACAAATTTCAAGAGTAGGTGTGATATTAGTACCTATGTGTTGTAAAATATAAATTTAATAAAGAGTTAACAAAGCGTTAAAATATTACCTAAGTAATTTGAACAGCATTGAAAAAAAAAAACCAGAATTTTTATGAAAAACGTTTTATAATGTAACAATTTTTTTTTATTTTTGAAAATATAAAAAAGGATACAATAATATTGTAACTTATATCTACAGAAAATGTATTTTTTTATTATTTATTGTACCATTCGTACTTTTCACTAGAGTGAACCTTTCTCAAAATTGTGTTATCCTTTTAAAATGATACCTACTTAGTAACCGGGACAAAATACCAAACCGGCCGGGACGCCGGGACCAGTACCTGGAACCGGGACAATCCCGGTCAAACCGGGACGTATGGTAAACCTAGATATAAATAAATCTATTGGTTAATACTCTTAAGTGTTAAGTGATAAGCTGATAAGTGTTAAGTGGGTGAGCATAATCGGCCATTAGAACGAAAGCGGTGTAAGTAAAAAAATGTAGTTTTGTATTATTTAGCATTCAAGATTAATTGCAATTTTGTTAAATGGCAGTAAAAAATACTATGTTTTATTCATAGTTCTGAAAGTTATAGATGTTAATTACTACAATTAAGCTATAATTTTAGATTATACAAAACTGCACTTTTTTATCTACACCGCTATGGTTTTGTGCCCCCTAATATGGCTTTTCTGTGCCCCCCTGCTAGACAGCGTTATTACTCCGTTACAATCATCGTTACGATTTAAAAGCACCTCTGATTGATTCTAAAAACTTAAGAATTCAGTTTATTCTTTTGTTTCAAATCTCTAAAGTTTTGTTCAAAAATATAATTAGTAGTACATTGTTTTTATCCATATTTCTTTATAACGGTATTCAGTATTACAATTTGGTATACGTTCAGGCACAGTGCACTTAAAAAAATAAGTTAGTAATAAAATAAATTCTTGTTACACTTTCAAGTTTTAACCTCAAAAGAAAAGTTGAGATATAAAATGTTTGCTAACGTATACTATTATTATTTTTAGAGTACAAAATTGTGACAATGACTTAACTTTTAGTGACTTCCTGATGCTGTTTATTTGTAATTTATGAAGAGATAAAATTTTGCTAGTTTTTATCA
The DNA here is from genome assembly GCA_958510855.1 of Rhagonycha lutea. Taxonomy (NCBI): domain Eukaryota; kingdom Metazoa; phylum Arthropoda; class Insecta; order Coleoptera; family Cantharidae; genus Rhagonycha; species Rhagonycha lutea. The sequence continues at coordinate 96,082,153 of OY294036.1, forward strand.
ACAATAAATTCCTAGAATCCAAAAACAGTGTGAATTTTCAAATTAATTAAAATTAATTTTAATAATTTAATGAATGCAGTCAACAGTGGGATGGGAGTACGCCCTGTAAATGAATTTTTTCATCATATTTATGAACAAGTTCATCATAATTACGAATGCAATTTTCAATGGATAAAGGAGAGTCATATAAATGATTTTGTTGTTCTTCTTCTTCTTCCATTTTCTAGAAGCAATTCTAGGAGAATCCTCTTTTACTTAGTAGGCTAAAGCCTGTTACATTCCCAACAACTGCGTCGTTTCCCCGGCAGTGTTAGAAACCTTGAGCATATAAATATTTTTACTTCATCAGGTAGCTTGCTATAGACTTGGCTTCAGATGTGCCTTGTAACCTAGTTTTTATGTTAATGGTGGCAATTCACTAACCCTGGAGACCACCGGCTTAACGTGCCTTCCGAAGCACGGAGACTAAGTCATAAGAAAGTCTATGACTTTCCCCGCATTCGCAGTAGATCGCTTTAGCTGCAAGGCAATGGCCGTGTCAAGGTTTCTTACAATTGATAATTATTATTAATGCAATCATTAGTAGAAATAATCATTACGTCAGTCATATTTATGTACCATTTCGTCCTCCCAAAACCATTTGTAGCATTTCAAATGCTATTTTTATATTTTTGGCGGAAATCTATGCATCACCCTGTGTGCGTTTCAAACACGCGCACGCGTTTTGAATTTCGAAAGTTTATCAAAATTTCATTCTTCGCTTATCTTTATGAAAAGTAGAAGTTTCATTTTACGTTTGTGCAATTTTATGTTTTTAAAAGCCACAAATTGTTAGTTTATTGAAGTGATCTTTTATTTTACCTTCTGTGCTACATTTGTGGGTAAGATTGCATTATTTTCTATCTTGAGCGGAAGTTTGACTTTTGATAAATTTTAGCTTTTTTCGTACTACCACGTCAATTTTCTGTGACGTCAATTTTTGGTTTCCAATCTTAATTATGGTTTTCTGAGCGGGTGCACATGGTGATCAGTAGCCCGATTGTCCATCTGGCTGTTTGTATCCACCAACCATATGGTTATTTGTATGGATATGGGCCAGCAGTTTGGTTATCTTGTTTCCACCTGTGATGACCTTGATTCCTGTGTCGAACCATCTGTGGCAGCCATTTTTAATGATGTTGGAATTTCGTTTTTGGGTTCACCATTCCTGTATGAGATCAATGGAGAGGGCAGGACTGATCAACATTCATTTATCCCCAGCTTCACCGCAGTTTTGCGTTTTTGATTAAGAAGTGGTGTGATAAGTTTGTCACTTTGGCCGTCTCCTTTGACGATTTATCCGTACTTTTTGGGAAGACGTGCGAGCTCCATTCCAACATTGAGGGATTTTTGTCGCAGCGGTAGCGTGAGCCTATACCACTATTCCATCTCTAGTGGTTAGGACAGCACCAACGACGCAGGATGGCTGGAAAACCATTAATTAGTTTTTTTTGGAAGCGCATTTAAGAGATTTGCTTGTCTTAATTATTTACATCGTCATTAAGATGCTATACCGTTCGCAGGTGAATTGATTCTTGTTTAATTGTGCAGTTTTTGTTATTTTTAGCTTTACACCTAAAACTCAGTTTAAACGATGAACCATTAATATTCCAGAGGTTCCAAAAGAATTGAGATGTTGAATCGGACGGATTGAGGTCGAAGGGTAAGTTAGAAAGCAATTGCTGTATTTAATTTTACTTGATGATATCTCTTGCGAATGTGTTATTTGCAGTCAATTTTACCAACGTTTTATGTCTGCGTTGGGCAATCTCCTGGATGCGCGGATTATTTTAGTGAGTTGTTTTCAGATAGCAACTCATCTGTATTTTATTTTTTTGATTTGATTGTTCCAAGGTATCCCCTCAGGGTATCTTGGATTTCACTTGCTTTGTTATATGTTTTGTGTCTCCTATTGGAGTTTTGGAATCAAATATTGTCAACCCCATCTTTATCTAAACTTTGTTCTTTAAATAAAATCAACTCTTATTTACTTCCGTATTTTATTTAGAGGACTGGCGCCCGAAAGGTTTTTTTTTCTTAGTTAGTTGCCAATTGATCGCCTGAGACAACGGAAGAACCTACGAACCGCGTCCGCGCGACCCATGCTCTGGCACTGGACGGGGGTGTAATCCCTTAGCTGGCCTGTCTATCATTCCATTCGTAGATCAGCGGGGCAAGTGGCCCAAATTAGAGCAATTTGCGTTACACATTTTCAAACATTTTTAATGAATTTTAAATTTTTGTTCACCATTTATGATGATATTGATGATTGTCTCATCACCATGAATAAAAAAATTTGGTGAAAACAAATTCATTGTATCGATGGATCATTAATTAACTTTAACAACAACGAAGTCTGTAATTGAGTTGAATCTAGTTTTCCCTGAGTTCAGTTCTCATTATTACTCTCCGGGAAAATAGTTGCCGTAGCACTTAGTTTGTTTCATTACAATTTATTATTATTATAAGTAAAAAAAGCTACAACCAATACTAAAATGTATCACTAATTATAATCTTCTTTTGGTCTTTCAAAAGAACCAAAAGAGTCTCGTTTTTCACACATTGCGACTGCATTCGGTCCAATGTTAAAATTCAAAATGTGCATTATTTGGAAGACACTAATGAAGCCTTTCTAATGATTTCTTCTGCAGTTTATTCAAATTGCCAGCAGTAAATTATGTTTAACAAATTTTAAACTTCTTAATTAATAATTACTAATGCTCGATTAACCAGAAATTAGACGGAACTATTTTTAGGTTAGTAAAAAATGAATGAACCGATCAGAGGAGCACCTACCAGTGACATTTCACTGATGCTTAGCAAACTCAGTAACTTCATCTGTGGCTGGAAGGTATAGGTTTTCTAAAATGGTCACATTAAGACAAACCATTAATTCACTAAAGCCTAATAAAGTAGGCTTTCGGCTACTCGAAAGTCCAGCTGCGCAAGGTTGGTTGTTTATGGCCTCCAAACTTAGCTCGGCCTACGGCCTCAAATCTATTAATTAGTTGTAAACCAAAAACCGCACTTGAAAGATCGCTTTGTATTACTGGAATATTTCAAGATACTCGGTAATTTCTTGATGAGAAAATGAGTGCGTGATTAGCAATATCATATTAATTTGTTTCAATAATTACACGTCATACATGTTGTTCAACATATATCTCGCCATTCCTTTCGGCGTGATTCCCTTCAAATAATTAATAGTCTATTACCCTGCAAATTTTTATTTGCTTCTAATGTACTACTACTAACGGTTTCTTTATTCTTATTTTATTCCATTAATTTTATTATTTATTTTCTATATGTTCAATTTTTCCATATCAACCGTAGCATAATATATCATAATAACCATAATACAATGTATCACTGAAATGAGAAAAACTTCACGTTAGATAATATCATATAGAGACTATGGCACTATTATTACGACTTCCAGAAGTAATAATTAAATACCGCAGTTTTTACTCTCGGTTGTCAAAAGAAGCAGGAAATGGCGCTACCGTTACCAAATTAAAACCCTCTTAAAATTATGATATTTTAAATCAAAACAGTTATTATTAAAGATAAGGAATATATCAAATTACGAAGTCCATTAAGTTAATTGATTTGAAGATTTGTGTGTACTCTGAATAAACTTGTTTTCAAATTATTCTAGTTTTTAATTATAATTAGCTGAATATATTTCAAATTAACAGTTCCACGTCCGATTTAAAAAAATAAGTAAATTTTTTTCGATGGCCCAATTATTGTAGCTGACATTTGATGTGCTCGACTAACAGTTTTACATTTCATCTAATTGGATTATCTTCAGCTGCTTTGCAAAGCGCTACCGATGATAAAAAATTATAAGATTATTGGGTTAGATATATCGGTAACTAATATTTGGCGGCGAATAATCCTTTTGACTTTTTTCTGCCGCTTTATTATCTTAATGGTAAATCATTACACGATGTTCATATCAGGAAGATCAAAAAACAATTTTGTTAGTACTACCAGTATAATAAGTAGGAAGCTGTACGCTGAATAAAAATATTTAAATAAATGCATTATAAATCATGACAAATGGTTTAAGTTTGGAATTTATCCTACTGAAGAGTTTTGTCTAATAATCATGTCCAATTTTGACATTAAAATTAATCAAATGAATAAAATATATAGTCGGTATTAGGAAATTTTGAATAAAATGGGAGAACTACACGAATGAGGCTGAAGGCCGAGAAACGTTGTTCTTCACGTATTACAGGTACGATTGTGAACGTTTGAGTTAGGTTGGCAACGTTACAGAAGCGAAGTCGTAAATTTATTTACTATTATTCGTAAAACGTGGATTTATTCAAACATTGGTGGAAGTGAACACAGTGTGTTTTATTTTCTTTTTAGATACAAAGGAATTGAAGTATAAAACCAAGTGAAACCGACAAATAAAGCAAACCACAAAATTATAACCTCAAAATGTAGGTATGGCGGAAGATACACAAATGCAATTCGTACAACCACAACCGATGCAGATTACACAGCCAATTCAAGAAACACTACAACACCCTCAACAGTTACAACCTGTGATCCCATATGGCTTCACCTACTACAACCAGCAAATAGCAGGAGGACATCCGCCAGTAGGCCAACCGCATTATGTCCAGTATGTCCCAATGGAAAATCCTAATTACCCATCGATGCTCGAAACAGGTCAAACAATGGTGCCTGCACAGCAATTACATCAAACAATTATGACCCCATCAACATCAGCAGTACCAAATAACTATGTAAATATTCCCTACATGAATGCTCAAGTAAACCCACCCTCAACTATAATGCAAGATACATGGACTACGGTACGAGATAGAAAAAGATTACGTAGCCCTGAACAACAAGTTGCTCAAAAACAAACAAAAATCACTAAATACTGGCTTGCAAAAGATGTAGTACAAACTCAAAATAGATTCGAAGGGCTAGCAGAAGAAGACGCAGGAACAGGTAGTCAAGAAACACAACAGACATTACCCAAACCACCACCAATAACAGTCTACCACTCCGAAAATATTGGTCCAGCTCACCAATTACTGGCTGAAATAGCACCAAACGAATACACAATAAAAGCAATAGGAGCCGAAGAAATTAAAATACAGCTCAAAAAGCCTGAACTATTTAAGAATGTAATAGAAGCTCTGCAAAAGAAAGGTACCCTATTCCATACATACAAGCCCAAAGAAGAGAAAAGCTATAGGGTGGTTATGAGAGGTTTGCACCCAACGGTAGAAAATACAGTGATTCAAGGGGAACTACTGAAGCTCGGGCATGAAACAACTAACATATGGAATATTAGAGATAAGGAAACCAAGAAACCCCTTCCTCTGCATTATGTCGATCTTAAGAAGGAAGATAATAATAAAGACATATTTGAAATAAAACTATTAGGAGCAAATGTCGTTCGATTTGAACCTCCCCATGTAAAACGAACCATCCCACAATGCTCGAGGTGCCAATGCTACGGACATACCAAAAATTTTTGCTTTAAAACTGCAAGATGTGTAAAATGTGCAGAGGATCATATCACTAAGGACTGCCCTCGCAAGATTAGAGATAACAACGTAAAATGCGTGAATTGCGGTGATAAACACCCAGCAAACTACCGTGGATGCAAAGTACATTTGCAATTACAACAATGTTTGTACCCTGCCCTCAGAAATAAAGTACCGGAAATGACGCAAAATCAACATCCACAACCAACCAAAATATTCTACCAAACACCACTTAATTATAATATGGCGTTTCCTCACCTCCCAACCAAGACCAGCGCGATAATCACAAACCCACCAAGTGGCAATAATCAACAAGTACAGGCTTGGCAAAATAACCAAACCCCAATCCAAAATACAACATCAACCCAAGATACAAATCACCAGCTCAACAATTTGAGTAAACTCGAAAAAATGCTAGAACAACTTATGACACAAATGAACTCCATGTTAGGCTTGCTAACAACTCTTGTCGGTAAAATGTCTCAATGATTACTCACCATAGATACAAACTAGCAATCTGGAATGCAAATGGCCTCTACCAACACGCACAGGAAGTTAAAAACTTTTTACAAACTCACAACATCGACATAATGCTAATTTCAGAAACTCATTTCACAAATAACCACTACTTAAGAATACCTCATTACCAGATATATGATACAAAACATCCAGATAAAAAAGCCCATGGAGGAACAGCTATAATTATTCGTAGTAACATCAAACACTTTGAAAGGAACAAATACGCCGAAGAACATCTACAAGCTACTAGCATCACCATCGAAGATAAGCTGGGCCCATTAACCATCTCTGCGGTATACTGTCCGCCCAAGCACAATAACAAAAAAGAACATTTTGAAGCTTTCTACAATACACTGGGAAGTAAATTTATTGCTGGCGGAGACTACAATGCTAAACATACCATGTGGGGATCTAGATTGACCACATCAAAAGGCAGAGAATTGGCTAAAGCAATGAGAGCAAACAATCTCCAGCATATTACAACAGGACAACCCACTTACTGGCCATCAGACTTAAAGAAGATTCCAGACGTTATCGACTTCTGCATCATAAAGGGTATTGACTCCAAACGAATCAAAGCAGAATCATGTTTGGACTTGTCATCAGATCATTCTCCTATAATGGTCACAATTAACGGTCAAATAGTAAATAAAGAAAAGCAACCATCACTATATAATAAAAAAACAGATTGGAACTTATTTCGACAAAAACTGGACGAACTAATTACCCTGAACCTATCACTCAAAACAGAATACGACATAGAAGCAGCAACTGTTGAGTTGACTAAAAATATTCAAGAAGCAGCTTGGTTTGCTACTCCAAACACTAATACGACACACGTAATAGAGAAAGTCCCACACACAATTCAACAAAAAATTGCTGAAAAAAGGACCTTAAAAAAACAATGGCAACAAGCGAGAACAACTGAAAACAAAACAAAACTGAACAAATCAACTAAGGAGTTGAAGGAGATACTAAAGGAGTACAAAAATCAAGGCATCCAGGGCTATCTGGAGAGTTTAACTCCAACAGAAGCCACAGATTTCTCTTTATGGAAAGCAACCAGAAAACTTAAAAGACCATCAGTACCACAACCACCAATCAAAGATGACAACAATAAATGGGCAAGAAATGATAAAGAAAAAGCAGAAGTGTTTGCTAAACACTTGGAAAAGGTCTTTCAACCATATCCGTCAGTGTCAACAATAGAAGAAGAACGAGAAATAACAGACTATCTCGAAGCTCCTTTTCAGCTAGATCTTCCCATCAAGAAAATCAAAATTAAAGAAATCAAACATGCATTGCAAAAGGAAACTAAAATCAAAAAAGCTCCTGGGTTTGACCTAATAACAGGCGAGGTCCTACAAGAGGTATCTGAAAAGTGCATCAAACTAATCACATTTATCTTCAACGCAATAATTCGCATACATTATTATCCAAACATATGGAAAGTATCTCAAATAATTATGATACTGAAACCGGGCAAAAAACCGGAAGATGCAAAATCTTACAGACCAATAAGTTTGCTGCCAATGCTTTCTAAAATCTTCGAAAAAATATATCTCAAGAGACTTAAACCTTTACTAGGAAAACTTAATATTATACCCCATCATCAGTTTGGTTTCAGAAGCAAGCATGGTACCATCGAACAAGTTCATAGATTGGTTAACATAATCAATAAAGACTTTGAGAGAAAGAGATATTGCTCAGCAGCATTCCTGGACGTGAGTCAAGCCTTCGACAAGGTTTGGCACAGGGGATTGTGCTACAAAATCAAAAAGGCATTGCCATATCAGCACTTTTTAATATTGCAATCCTACTTACATAATAGGCATTTCTTGGTAAAGCAGCAAAATGAATACACAGATCTATATCCCATCTCATCTGGAGTACCACAGGGTAGTGTGCTGGGTCCAGTGCTTTACCTGATTTACACGGCTGACCTACCAACTACTCCTTTGACAAAGACAGCCACCTTCGCAGATGATACTGCAATACTGGCATCCCATTCAGACCCTTTAACAGCATCAAAAAATCTCCAATCTCACATAGACAAAATTCAGCTATGGCTACACAGAGAAAAAAGTCCGTCGTTATATTTACGAAATGCGTTCGTTAAACGCATATTCGTTATATTAACGAAAATTTCGTAACTATTATTAATTTTACTTAAAATCGTAAAATTGCAGATCGTTAATATTACTACACCCATTTCGTTAATATTACTACACAAATTTAACGAACATTTCGTAACTATTACGAAATAGTTCGTTAATATTAGTACACGATATTAGTTAATATTACTACACAAATTAACGAAAATTTCGTAATTATTGCGAAATTTTCATAAAATCGTAAATTTGTAGTTCGTTAATATTACTACACGCTATTCGTTCATATTACTACAGAAATTTAAGGAAAATTTCGTAACTATTACGAAATAGTTCGTTAATATTAGTATACGCTATTCGTTAATATTACTACACAAATTTAACGAAAATTTGGTAACTATTACAAAATTTTCGTAAAATTGTAGTTCGTTAATATTACTACACCTATCGTTAATATTACTACACAAATTTAACGAAATTTTCGTAACCATTACAAAATAGATCGTTAATATTAGTACATGCTATTCGTATTTCTGGACCATATTTTGTAAATTTTCCTCTTCATTATGTTTCTGTGTTTTTGCTCTTTCAAGGATTGTTTATATAATTAATAAGTTAAGTTATGCCTTTATAATATATAGTGTTTTGATATATACGAAATTATCGGATTTTCTTTTTTTTAACGGATTATCTTTTTTAACACACTTTTATTAGCTTCATCTGTAACTATCTAATAATCCAATCTTATCCTCATTGACTGCAGACCTCTAAAAAAATTCTTTCGAAAACTTTTATCTACCCTGTATCTTTGAAATAAAGCGCCTTTTCAAAATGGTTTTTCAAAAAATTTTATTAGACAAAAGTTGTAGTCCATTAAATTTCCTATCTAAAATGTGGATTAGATTTTTTCTAAAATGTTTTGTTTAAAAGATACAGCGTTTTCAGCGTTTTAATCTATCATTTCGACGGTAACTTTTTCAACAGATGGCGCAGTTAATAACTAGATATACTACTATTTAATTATAAATAAATGACGTCTTTCATTGGTTGGAAAAAATGAAAAAGAAGATTCATTGGTTTAAATGGTTACAAAAATCTAAAATAAAATAAGTAGATAGTACTACTGTAATACACAAAAGTTGATTTCTATTGAATTGTTAGCCAATTTTTGGCTAAATTTGTATTAGTTTAAATACAGTTTTAAAGAAAATATTAAGTGTTAGGTATCTTTAGAAGCGGAATAAAAATATCTGTAAATTGATACCCTTTTCATTCATATCCGTTATGATGGGGAGCATCAGGAATGAAAGAAAACTCAATTTCCCATGTTAATCTCCTATGTTCACCTTTACTGATGGTCACCCTGTATAATAATTTAAAAAATTATTTAAAAAATTTATTTAAAATTAAAATAAAAAATATATCTTAATAACCAAGCTCCTACACTAATATAAGTAACTAATTTTGAGTCGGCGCCAAACAAACAATCAACGAAGGTCATTAAATTACTCTAAAGAAATGATAAAAAGTTTTTTTGTTAATTAAGTTTTAATCTTTATCAACTTGTGTGGTTGGTACTATCTGGCCATGGTTGTGTGATTATAATAAATATATAAGTGGTAAAAAAATTTTAATAATAATAAAAAAGACGGTAAGTTTTACTTCTTTTTTTTTGAATTCATATTACAAATTAATTACAAATACTATTGTAACTTTTATTGCAGACGTCCCTTCAGCGAATTCAAATGGCAAACAATACCGAAAACTTAGATAAAACAAACTTACGAAATTTGTTGTCTTCGTGGTCTGATAGTTTGGTGAAGCACACCGATTATCTTTATGATGGTAAGTTAAAATAAGTTGTTTGGTAAGTATACATAATTTTCTTATAAATTTCGTAAAAGTACTTATTTTATTTTCTTTCGCAGATTTCGATAGATTTTAATGGCCTTAAAATGGATAAAAGTTCCGATGGTCTCTTGGATGGGTGGCATCTATCATTGGAACCAATGATAAAAACTTTGAAAAGCAACGTTAGGGATAATAGAGTCTTGAGTGAATTATTAACCCTTGATAATCCTCATTTATCAGAAAGTAAGTATTAAATTCGTATAGTTAATTTGATTTTGTTAAAAAAAAAATTTTTTTTTTAGATTGCAGAGATTCTACAATTTTCTGGGCTCTTCATGCACTACTGCCACCAACATTAAAAGAAAGTGAAAAAAATATCGAGCAAGAAAAATACCACATCCAAGTACACCATAGGGGATTCACAAAATTCTTTTATGGCTTTGGTCAGCTGCACACAGGAAATTCAAGAACACATTGCACATCTAAAGACTTTAGATGAGCCCATTCAACCGTTTATAATTTGTGTTGGAGATCGCGTCTCTAATATAAGCGATATTCTGGTATATTTTGATGACCATCAATATATATATATTCAACACTTTTGTTAAAGCAGTTGATACATGCTTAAAAATTTTTTATGTTTTTCAAGTGGAATTTCATGTACAATGCAAATTGGTGTGGAATTTTCTTGCCCATAATTTTTATAAAATGGAGTATGAAAGCCAAACAAAGCTAGAAGAGCTTGTGGATCTATTACAGCTATAATATTGTTATTTTGTTTTTTTTTTGTTTGCTTTTGTTTGTTTGTTATGTTTGTTTATAGTTTTATAATTATTTAATAAATATATTCATAAATAATACTAGTAATACCTGCGCAATATTAACGAAAAACTACTGTAGTAAATATAACGAATATATATTCTTAAACAGTACTACTACTACCACCGTAGTAATAATAACGGAAGTACGTAGTAAATATTACGAAAATTTTCGTAAATATTACTACTACTACCGTAGTAATTATTATATACTACTACTACCGTAGTAATATTAACGAAGAACGTAGTAAATATTACGAAAATATTACTACTACTACCGCAGTAATATTAACGAATATCGTGGTTAATATTACTACTACTACCGTAGTAATATTAACGAAGATCGTGGTAAATATTACGAATATATTCGTAAATATTACTACTACTACCGTAGTAATATTAACGAAAAACGTAGTAAATATTACGAAAATTTTCGTAAATATTAATACTACTACCGCAGTAATATTAACGAAAAACGTAGTAAATATTACGAAAATTTTCGTAAATATTAATACTACTACCGCAGTAATATTAACGAATATCGTGGTAAATATTACGAATATATTCGTAAATATTACTACTACTACCGTAGTAATATTAACAAAGATCGTGGTAAATATTACGAATATATTCGTAAATATTACTACTACTACCTTAGTAACAATAACGAAGAACGTAGTTAATATTACGAAAATATTCGTATATGTTACTACTACTACCGCAGTAATATTAACGAAGATCGTGGTAAATATTACTAATATATTCGTAAATATTACTACTACTACTTTAGATGACCGTAGTAATATTAACGAAATGCTTGTCGTAATATTAACGAAAAGTTTCATAGGATCAAATTGTAGTACTATTAACGAAGAACGTAGTAAATATTACGAAAATATTCGTAATAATAATACTACTACCGTAGATGACCGTAGTAATATTAACGAAATGCTTATCGTAATATTTACGAAAAGTTTCATAGGATCAAAATGTAGTACTATTAACGCACGAATTTCGTTAAATACACACCACTTTTTTTTCTGTGTACGGAAATGGCGCATGAAGGTTAACGAAATTAAATCTATCCACATTACCTTCACCCTAAATAGGACAACTTGCCCAACAGTATCAATGAATGGCCAGCAACTCCCCGAGTCTGAAGATGTCAAATATCTTGGTATCCACTTAGACAGACGACTAACATGGAAAAAACACATTTTGACTAAACGGAAACAGCTTGGAATCAAATTTAGTCAAATGTATTGGCTAATAGGCAGAAAATCCCAACTTAGCTTAGAAAATAAGCTACTGCTGTACAAAACAATACTCAAGCCAATATGGACCTATGGAATTCAGCTGTGGGGCTCAGCAGCCAACTCTAACATCGAGATAATACAACGATTCCAAAACAAAGTAATGAGAGCGATTGTTGACGCACCCAGATATGTAACTAATGAAGTGATACAACGCGACATATTAATGCCCACCGTTGGTGAGGTAATCACAGGGTACAGTGCTAAATACAGTGAAAGACTTGTCCACCATCCTAATATATACGCAAACAAACTGCTCAAAAATACAAGTGAAGTGCGGCGATTAAAGAGATACCAACCTATCGACCTGATAAACAGATTTGAGTGAATAGACAAACTTCTAAGTGATTAAAATAGATATTGTTTGTTGGAACAATTTTCTTCTTGCTGTATAATTATCAAACCAAATGCCTAATGCCTCCGGGCAAATTGCTGTACTCATGGAGTTAATAAAAAAAAAAAAAAAAAAAAAAAACGTATTACAGGTGACATGATCGCCTGACCTCCTAATCTATAGTAATAATATACCACAAATGATTGATTGGTTCACGAAGGCATTCATGTAACTAAGCTGCAATGCTATTATTGCATTTGTGATAAGCGGTAATTTTCAGTTGTTTTAATTGCAGTTTTATGTGATTTATTATTACCAGAGAACCGTAATTGCAGTAATAAAAGTATTATGAGAATTTTTACACTATAACTATAATCTAGTCAAAGTGAATCGAGCTTTCATTAATAATTAGAAACGCAGTTTAATGTTCTATGCACATAAAATGATTAATTATGAAAGAACTGATCGGCTATTGTATTATGTGCAGAATAAATGTGAGTGCATAACTTATGGAAATCGAAAAAAGAAGATTGATATACCATAGTAAGTACGCAATAAATGTTGAAAAAAATTTATTTGCGCAATTTTAATTTTTATACCATTTCATGAAGATATTTGTTATGTGAAGAAAGCAAAATACATGACAGGAAAAGTGTGAAGTGCATGGTTAGATTACCCATAGAAGTGGAAGAACCTGGATAAATAATGATGTGATTGGGGAATTTTATACGGCTACTTCCTGTTTATACCGAACGGTAAACATAAAATTCGTGGCAGTATAAATTCAATATTTGAGTTTCCAAGAAAATAATTTATTTTTCGCAATGTCTTCATCGTAACAAAGGGCACGACACCACTCTAGTTTTACAATATCTATGGTTCGTTTAACTGGCACTTGTTCGCTTCAGGTTCTGACAAATTGCTAAGTTACCTTTGATTACTCAACAGCAGATACTTACACATATTTTCAATTAATCCAACTTGCTATGTCCATAATTTATTCTTTTTGGAAACACAAACCTACCGCGGTTTGAGGTGTTACATGTACTTAATCACTTTATAATATATGCTACATCAAGAACCAAAGCGATTTACGTGTATTAGGGCTGTCATTTACCGTATTCCAACTTAATCAAGTTTCAGAAAGAAATTATTCCAAATTTTTAAATTAATAATATTGTTACTTCCATCATCTATTCAAGAACTTGGTAAAAAAAAGTAAACATATCATTAGATATAACAATTCTTTTCAAACCAAATCTACAAGACACCGACAACATGCTATTGTATACGCTCGAATTACTTCGTGTTCCAGAAGAATTACTTTTGTAGTATATTAAAATGTAAGTTTATAAAGCTAATCAAAATATTCCTAGTACACTACACCGAAAGTTTTCAATTAGGTTTCATTATTTTTTTAACAAAAAAACATTTTGATTTATTGTACCAATTTATGTGATGAATTGTATCATTCATCATGTCGGAATGTATGTACCTACAATTCAAAATAAATAGTAAACTTATAATTATTATTGTAAATAACTACGTGGTACAGTTAGATTTAATAATATAAAAAACATTAGGAAATATTTTTTTATTATTCGTTATTGAATAGCGTAACTTGAAAGCATTGTCGTAAATAAATAATACAATCTTATTTGAAAATGTGTAGGAAACTAATAAATAGTTTATTGTGTGCACCATCCGATATACGTTAATTAAAGAAAGGAACGCAGGTGAAATAATTAAAATTTTCGGCAGCGAATTTTCCTCCTCGATATGTCTACATAATGTGAGGTTTAGTTTTCATTATTCCAAATTGAAGTGTTTTTAGTTGACATTTGTGAGTTATATGCATGATTATTGTGGTGTAAAGCTTGATGTCCTTCTTGCAATTTGAGACCACTTTGATGCACAGGGAAAATTTCGATAGATTTAAATTTTACAAGACCGAGCGTATTATGCAAGATTATGCGGCAGCAGACTGAATTACCTTCAATTTGTAAAGCGGCGTTCACAATGAATTAGTGATCTTGCCTTGCTTCGGTAAAAGCTGACAAGCGCCAATCAGAGTGATGTATTTTCTTTTATCCTTTTTTATGCTTAAAATTAGCTTTTACCTTGTTGTGGTATTCCAGACTGCGTTGTTAACGCTTGAGTTTCCGATTGCCGCAATGAGCACTGTCAACTGTGAAATTAATTTTTTACTGTACCAAAACTCTTCTCCGATATGCTATTTGAATAGAATAAAACATATTCAACAACTTTATTCATGACTGAAAAGATTAACCGCCGTAATACGGCGGTAAATCACTATTATTCAGTTGAAAAATTGCATATAATATTATAATACATAAAATCCCAGTTAATTTTTAAAATATTTTTCGAAATTTATAGGTTAAAGTCAAAATATTGTAGAGATATTTCCTACGACCCTTATTTTAAAAATTTATTTCACCAGGACAATATCTCAACACTAGAGTACCGTCGGTGGCTATGTTAGTGGTGAGCATATAATTTCTGTACGGAGACAGATCTCAGGGTTGGGTTCGTACTTCTCTTCGATTCGGGTCGCCGAATAAAACAAATGTGCGGCCTTACTACCGCACTATTGTCGCTGTATTGAAATTCCTCTCTCAGGAACAAATTTGCATCAATTGCCTTAATCAAAATGATTGTCGTTATCGACAACGCTACAAAACTAAATTTGGGCACGGCTCGTTGCATAAAATTTAATCAAACACAGCTTCGTAAAAAAAAGACTAATTTAATTTTCATAAAATAAATTCAATTTAATAAGCAAAACAAGTCGAGTATGAGCTGTTTACGAACAGATTCGTTTTGGTCGTTAATGTGTAAAATTGTGTGATAGGAACCCTTCGCATTTGCATTTAATTGCAAATCAAATTCTCAAAATACTCCAGGTTCCTATTAAAGTGTAATTTATTGTGTGACATAAATAAATCATTTATAAATGTGTACAAATTCAAATTGTTTATTGACCAGTTATGCTGCACTTGACGTAAATTGTTTGCGAACCACTGTTTTCTTGTTTAATAAATTTCTCACTTTGCGCTTGCATCTGTCATACAGGTGGCATCTGTTTACAAGTTTCCAGCTTCTGTAATTTTGTGAAAAATATCGAATTGTGACTTCAAATCTTTGCAATTCTTCCAGATCATCCAAATTAAAACGATTGGCAATCGTATAACAAAAATTTTGTTGGAAAATTTCAATCAATTTGAACCAAGTTTTATAAATCGTGCGACTAACCTCAAATTTGGTATGTAAAATTATTCGATTCAAAATTTAACTAATTTGAATTTATTCTTCTAAACATTTAATTGTAGGCAAGTAATCGTCGTGATTACAAATATCATTCGGTCATTCGTCAATGGCGGAATGACAATTTTATCCACATGTGTGATACCAAAAGTTCCAATGACGCTTTTCCAAAAACGCTGCAATTTGAAGACTCTACTTCCAAATCAATCTAAAAACACTTGTCCACGTCGGACAACACTTTTCACTAGTTATCAGCTTGAAAAACACTTGGGTTTTCCAAGAAAACTCGAAAATTCGTCGCTTATGGTGGACCTCACCAAAAACACGCCTTGTTGGCTTCCAGGTCGCCGGCCAACGTACGTCAACATTCTCTACCTTCTATGTTTAAAAACTTCAAAATATCAAGAGAAAATCGAAATTTTGAGCCACTTTGCACTTCAAAAAAGGTAAAATTTCGCGCTCAAAATTCAAATACAAATAATTAAATTCGTTCCTTTTTAGGTTTAAATGCGGCAAACAACTTTACAATCACTGGATTTCAATCACGTTCAACAATAATAGTGTACTTGTGTCAGTGGTAACATAAATCGACCCCTAATTACAAAACCATGATCGACCATATTATTTCGGATAAAACATCCCTTAATATATGGCAAATTACTAATACAAAGCTGGATTTCATTTCGTTTCACGACAATATATTACCAACTTATTACAGTAAACGCGCTAAACTCCCTATAAAATAGTTCAAATTAAGGTTCAAGTCAACTATTTTATAGGGAGTTTAGCGTGCTTACTGTAATAAGTTGGTAACAAACCATGTCTTAACTTTAATATGAGTGTTTTAACTAAAACAGGCTTACAAACAAATTCTAACCCAACTTCAAATAAAGGCTTTTTTGTTTATATTAATTTTATGTCTTATTTTATACTTTATCAATGTAGGTATGTATCTCTGATCCATGGCATTATAAACAAATAAAAATGTTCTATGCAGTAGAAAACGTTTCAATATGTTTTTCTCATCGGAAACTACCTCTAGGTGAATATTACTATGATGTCACTCTATAGTGCGTAGCCACGGACGAAGAGGTCCGTGTGCGTAGCGTATTCGCTATGTGCGGAGATTCCTCCTACTGCCCTCTGGTGGCTCAATAAAGAAAATTACTCGGGACTGTGAACATTTTATGTTCACTGTGAAAATAGAACGCCATGAGAAATTTGAATATTTTTGCTGTCATAAAATTTGAATACCAACTGTTTTATTGCAAATAATTTAATTAATTTTGTATGATCACGTGTTTATGACATAATGCAAGTCCCGTTGAGGTTCTATTATCGGCCACTCCGAACGCTTCGTTCGATTTGCTTATCCCCTCTCATACCTTTCACATAGCGAATAGAGTTAATGGCATCTTCAAAATGACAGCTATTGGCATCATACATATAAAAAGCCTGCACGCTCCTCCAGCGTGTCATTTTTTTAGGACACGCAACGTATTCTGATTGGTCGTTGGTAGTACCAACTTAAAATCACCTCCCCCTGGGATCGAGTAGCACACCATTCGATTTTTCAACTTTGGCGAACTGCCCGTCCGTGGATGGGCCTTCCAGCTAGTATAATATAATTTTATTAATATCTGGATCCCTGTTTATATCTGTTTCACTAATTTTTCAATTCATTTTGACTTAATTTCTAAATAAAATATAATTTAAACAAAATTTAATCTTAAATCGGATATTTGCAAAAAAAATCAGTTACTGAGCAGTGAGCATAAATATTTTGTACTTGATTCAGAAGAGTTATTATTGGGAAGGTTTTAATTGTACAATAAAAATAATTAAAAATTGCATAAAAAGCATTAATTATTATGCCTGGTTTCCTTTAACAATTTCTTCTTCTAATAAACTAACTTCTAATTCAAATATTTTCCTTTTGAGTTTTAATTTCTCTTTTATCTTGTATCTGAAAGCTAATTAATATTTGCTTCTAACCCCTCTACAATTTATTAAAGTTTGAGGTAGCATTTTCCCGTAAAATTTTCATTTTCATGTGGTGGAAAATTGATATTTTGTAACATTAAAAATGTTAACTGTTTACCTTGACGTCAGTTGCTAACATTTTTAAAGATTACCAACAATTTTAGTACAACCAAATTTGTCAAACGTTGGCTTCAGTAATTTCGTAATGGAAGAGGGGGTTTTTATTTCCTGGAAAAAGTGTTTACGTTCCTCAAGAAGATCTGTGGCAACGAAAAACATACGCACCAGCCTCATCAATATCATCATGGCTAGTGAGTGAATTAAGAAAGCTTTGGAAGATGTCCTTAAAAGGTGACCATACTACTCAGCTTCATCTTTCCAAAAACTTGGCCAAAACTAGCAGATGTCGTATCACATCCACTAAACGCGTGAATGAAAAGGATGTAGCTGAATATTGATTGGTCGAATTTGAAAGATGTTGTCAAATATTACACATCAGCAGCACTCCCTCTTCCAGGTTTCAGAAAGACCAAATTGAGCGCTATATCATAAGCACAAGGAGGTCGAATGTCCTCTTCAATTATTCTGACATTTTCGTGCACCTTGGTCTTAGAAATGGCGGTGTTAACAATGAACAAGTCACAACAATTAACAATGAGCTAGGTATCTAAGTTCGACGATATGGGAGGAAGATAACGAAGGCGTTGATGAGATACCGTCAAATAAGTCACTGTGGTTTTTCTGAAACGAAAGAAATATTTCAAGAAAAAGAAATTAGAAAAATGAAGAGTCTTCTTCTTCTTCTTGAACGTAGTTTAAGCTTAGGCTTGGTATTACCCACATCTGCGTCGTTTCCTTGGTAGTGTTAGTTCTATGAGCATATACAAATTTTACATCTATTAGGTAGCTTGCTAGACTTGCCTTCAGATGTGCCATGTATCCTGGTTTTTATGTTAATGGTGGCAATTCACTAACCCAGAGGACCACCGGCTTAACGTGCCTTCCGAAGCACGGAGACTATAGTCATAAGAAAGTTTGACTCTACCCAGGTTTGAACCCGGTGACCACGCATTCGGTCAAGGCAATGACCGTTTCTTCGAAAATGAAGAGTAAGCTTTTTAATAGTAATTGGAAGAAGAGGATAGACATGGTCCGAAAGAAAGGGGATGCCATTTTGCAGAAATGAGCATATCAGCTTTTGAGATGGATAGTCTGTAAAACCACCAGCTCCCGATAAACAATCAAGAAAAGATGGGGCAAATATTAATAATAATAATTATAATAACAATCACGATTAAAATAAAATAGATAAATTAAATGGTAAATTGGATTAAAACTAAAATGAAAAATAAGTGCAGTTTATCACCGATAAAGTTAATCAATTAAAATAAACAGTTAATAATAATTAAACCTAATTAAAACTGAAATGAAACAGCAACTCACATTAAAATTAGGTAATAAAAATTCAACAAGTTTAATAATAACAATTAACAAAATGATAAAGAATAATTTTCGAATACAAAGCAAAAATTTAGAAAATGATTTTAAAATAAATTAAAAAAATTTAAAAAGTGGATAAAAATTATTACAACATTTACCTAATGATTAAATTTAACATTTTTAGAATTTAATAGAAAATTGAAATTTATGATAAGATTTGTTAATATTTTAGTTTTTATGGAAGAAATGAAAGATTAATTGTATATTTATGGAAATTTGTAGGATGTTACCGCTTAAAATGCAGTTATTTATTAAAGTAATGGTGATATAAAATTATAATTGAAATTAATAGTTGAGTAATAGTGAAGGAAATTGTAAGAGTATTAGGAGCAATATAAAATTATTGAAAATCCACAGCAAGTTGAAAATTATAAAAATTATGAATGATATTGGAAACTTTCAAATTTTGCTGACATTTTTAAGAAGAATTTTTGGGGTGTGAATTTAGATTTAGAATTAATTAATGATAGTATAGGTCAGGAGTAGGGTTGCCACCTTTTTTTGTAGTTAAAAGTACATTGGTTATTATAGGTAAGAAAAAAAAAGTACATAGTATCAAAATAAAGTACAATTTATTTTTCTTTATTATTATGTTTAAAAACTAATTTTTTATTGCTTTTTGCAGTTTGTATCAAATTAGTATAAAGCATGTATAAAGTGACCACATTGTCATTGAGACAAAGCGGTACCAAAAAAAAAGGCGGAAATTTTTTTTAAAGGGGACGTGGTCAACGTTTTTTTTTTTTTAGTAAAACTAAAAAATAATAAGGTAATTTGGAATTTTTGACAAAAATACCGGGGAAATGCAGATATTTTCTAAAAAGCGGGACATTTTGCGACATCTGCGAGTCTGCGACATCGATTCAGCACTAATAGAAAAATTTCGTTTAACGAAAAGATACAAAATCCCTAAGAAATCAAATCATGCGAAATAAAGTATTTTCGTGTACTTTATTCTTCTCATAAAGTATAGAGTACAATTACCTCAAATAACGTACAATACTTTATTATAAAGTACGGGTGGCAACCCTAGTCAGGAGTGGCATTTTTCGACACTTTTAATCGAAAAAAATTCGTTTTTTGACACTTAAAACACTTTAACAGCATTTTATTTATCCCTTTGAGACAGAGTAGAACTAGAAATATTTGAAATACATAGATGATGAAATGAAGAAGGGGAGGGGGTCATGAAAACCGTGGAGTGTTTGCAAAAGGGTGAAAATATAGTACAATAATTCATTTAACTCCGTTTAATTTTATCATTTATTTCAAATAAATATTTCTAGTCCAACCCTGTCACAAAGGGATAAAAAAAACTTCATATTTACCCACGACTCTGGATTACACGAACCAAAATTAAACATCCGAGTCAAGCAGAGGTAAAAAAATCATGGAAAATCTTGTTGATTCAAAAAGAAAAGAGGTTGAGATCCACATACAGTAAAATATCTGGAGAAATTATCTCTACAAAGACATTCTAAAAATTTTGTGCTATGTTTAATAGATTATATCTAAAATATTCCCAGACGTCTGGGAAATTATGAATAAAATTTACAACCAGATAATTCGAGCGTTAACGCATCAATGCTATCAGTTCGAGCTCGGTGAATAACTATGAAGTACGAAATATGTAAGTTATTCAAAATTGAAATTTTATTCATGTAAATGTTAAGAAACACCAAGCAATAGATGTAATTTAACGGACAAGTTTTTCTAGTTAAATTTTTTAAATATTATTTATATAAAAATGAAACTCTTTTAAATTTCTAATATATAATCAGATGAAAGATTTCCACATCGCTGCGGAATGGCTTACTTCCTAATGTTTTCATCAAAACCCTATTTTTGCAAAATATTGCATTGTACAACCATAGCAACGATAATGTCTGGGAAATTCAATCTATTTAGGTAATTTTGATCAAGATTTAATTGACAAAGTTAACTGCGTACCATTAAAACTTGAATTTGTATAAATTTTAACCTCCCGACCCTGGGGAGGTTGAAGGTATTATATATCCATTTGGAACGAAATGAAAGGACGTAAACTATGTTGATCTGTTTGACTGGGGGGTTTGGGGGGTATGGAATACCCTCCAAGGATAGACTGAGTTACAGACAAATAAATTTTTTTTAATCTTAAATTTTAATTTTGAACAACAGGACTGCTCTAATTGGATGTTGCCTCCAAACATCAGTTAAAAATGTGACGTCACATTTAAGCACGGTAAAAATTTTGAAAAAATCACTGAAGATGGCTTAGTTAGACTTCTATTTTCAAAAAATAAAATAAAAAATGGAGTGAAAATCTTTCGTTGTCGATATTTTTGAACTATTTCATGTTGGAGAATTTTTTTTAGACAAACACTGATTGATTTATTACGAATAACATGCAGAGAAGTAGTACAAATAGCGATATTTAAACGAGATAAGATATCTTTGTCTGTAGCTAATCAGTAATAAATTGTTCGATTATGCTCACGAAGTGTATTACCCCATATGCCTTTCTATTGTATTGAATCAACATATTACATCTAACTCCCAGATAAAAAAAGAAGAAGAAGACAGTAGAATTAATGGAAATCAGAATGGTGTTCAATGTTTTAGTATAAGATTGAATACCAAAGGAGATAACTAAAATTTCAAAACAAACTTAAAAATGTGGTAGGTACAACACGTTTGAATTAATTTTGGTTCAATCAAAAGAATTAAATAATTACCTACACAAAAATTAACATAAAAACGACCTTAGATTAAATTTCAAGATTTTACAGTTAATTTTCTAACGTATCAAGTAGATTATGATGAGACCAACATCCCCACGACAAAGCTGCTCCAAGTAAGCAAATGCTGGATCGCGTCATTTTTTGGTTAGAAAAAAAATGCTAATGCTATTAATCAATTTTTTGTAGGGTATCCCGCCTACTAATTTTTTATTCTCCGTTATACTACTCCTTCGTGAAGAAACTAGTTGCGGCTTCTCACAGTTTCTGCTCATTCAATGAATCACACATAAATTTTTGTCATTTCAGTAACAAAATGACCTTAAAGCAAGAATTACCGGTGTTGAAAATATCTAACAAGTAATACCAATAGTGATCAGATCACATTACAATATTAATAGTTGGTTTATTAAAATTTAAAAGGTAGAACTTTTAATCGAATCAGGAAGCTGGTACTACCTCACGATTTCTAACTGGTTCACGTGCACTTATAACAATAATAAAGCATTTTAACTAAAAAAATAGAAGAAAACGCCCTTCGGTATAGAACTCATCGCGGAAGAAGAATGGTAACTCTTAATCAAAGTAATCACCTATCTAGAAACTAAACAAGAGCAGCTAAATCCTAGCTCAGTCGCGCATCACCATTCGAAAAGTTCACTGTGCATGGAAATAAACAAGTTTTTTTTTCAAACAAGTTAAAAAGTTTAACTTTTCTTCTATTAATTTAACGTTAAACGGTCCTAATTGAAACTTTAAAAAGGTTTAATTTTTTTTGAACCATCATTGTGATTGACCATACATAACTACATTGGATTAGGAGTTTACTTTTTGTGATTTTGGTTTTTGAATAATAAAATAAAAGGTAAGTTTTTTTTTTTGATTTTTCAAAATTTATGTACCTATCTGCAAATAAATGTTAATTTAATTAACTTTTGAACGTTGCTTTCATGTAATACATACTCTTTGAAAATCAAAATGCATTCGTGCTTACCAATACGCTGCCATAATTATACGCCATGCACTAAGAAAATTCCTAACTTTGAAAAGAAAATTCGAACTGTACAGTGTTAAGGAATGCTGCTTAATAAAAGTAATCGATGTATTATGCAAAAAAGGAATTAAAATGATGAATTTTTAACCGAAGAATATTAATGCAAATAATTTTCAATTCTTAATAGGAAAGATCGTTTTTTAGTATCTAGTAAAATAAAAAAAAATAAATAAAAAATTTGCACGGAGAAGATGTAATTATAAAACTAATTATTTTAAATTTTGTTACGTAGGTTTGAGGATTCAATTAATTAGCATTTTATTTGAGTGATACCACGACTGATTAATTTAAAATTTTGCAATGTTTCCATTATCAAAGTTCCACCAACATTTAATGTTTCATTTTGAAGTATTAGAAAGATTAGTTTTATTCTATTTTCGAATATTTTTCATTCAGGTTAGTTCAAAAAAATTTCCTTCTTTTGGATGGTTTTATAGATTGGTGAGCAATTATGATGCAAGACAAGAATTTTCTTTTGATTTCCTATAATGGTCATGGTTAATCTTAAACAAGGTTAAGAATGCTTAGACCATTTTAACTTGCAAAGAATAATATTGGAGTCATTGTATAAAATAATAGCAGAATTCTAGAACGAACTTGAAGTAATAGCGCCCCAGGCGATTTAGTAACATTTTTTGAGTTACAGAAGTTTATTGCAATTGCATGAAATTACTTACATTTTGATTAATTATTGTTTTAATGACTACATCGAAACCATTCATAATAAGATTAATGGAATTTCAACTGTAATTATAATTTTATATTTCCGAATGCTTCGTGCTGACAATTAAAACACGTGGGCAAGATTCCGTTTACAAAATTCACTTAAAACGGAGTCTATACCTTTTGATTAAATACTTTAAAATTGCTGCTATAATTTATCTTTCTTTCTAACATGTCAACTTTTAAGAATTTTTGTAAACTAAAGCTCGCCTGTGTTTGCAAGCTCTCGATTTGCTCTTGGTGATCATTACTTATTTTTTGAGGATAGAGTTAAATTTTTTTAGTGACTAGGCGGAGTTAATGTCCAGAAACGAATATTCGTAAGGACGATGTTATGTTAAGACGCACTAGACTCATTTCTGTTTTTTTATCTGTTTATATGCGGCTGATGATGGGCAATAACCTTGAAATAAAGCTTTATATCGCATTAACATTAATTTTTACCTAAAATTTGCTATATTTTTCAACTTTGTCGTAAAATCTCCACGTTTTTGCACCCCCTCCCCATATTTACTTTCCTTTTCATATTTTCAAATTATACTCTGGTTCTACTTTGTCATTTGGAATAAAAACTGTTTTTAAAGTGTTTTTAAATAAAATTTCTCGTATGTTGTTCTTTACTTACAGTTAAAATTCTAATATTTTAACACTTAGTTAAGTTTTTGTTAAATTTATACATTACACGGTCCCTGAATTTTTCATTATTTTGTAATAAACCTTAATAATTTTTATATGCTATGTTTCTGTGTATCTTTCCACGATGATTTCTCAATGCGGTAAAAGTACAGAAATGTTATGAAAATATAGAAAAAAGGGTGGATGTCCAGAGAAAAAGGGGAAAAAGACCACATACAATTTTTCAACTATCAATTTCCCTGTACCGACGTGGTTAAAAAAAAGTTTGAGAGCCACTGGTATATAGCAATTCTAAAAGTATTTTAAAGTTTAGGTTACTTAAATAATTAGTAACATTTGCTCGCCCCCTCCCCCCAAATTTTTACAAATGAGCATCTCTCGAGCACCCTTAAAGTTTTTAACTGGATTTTGTGTTTATTATTCTATTATTTACGTCTCCTACGGTCAGGATCTTCAATATTTAATCTTGAATCTTCAGTTATTAATCTTAATTTTAATTTTAAAATCTTTAATTTTGAATCGTCATTCTTTGAAATTTAATTTTTAGATTCTAAAATTTTAATTACTTTTCATCTTTACTCTTCAATTTATAGCTTCGAGTATCCTACATTCAACCTCCAACTTTGAGAGAGTGATCTCTATTCTCTAATTTTTGCCCTCGAAATGATGTATATGCGATGTACACGACCGCGTACGGCCTCGCGCTTGATTTCAGGCCACACAAAATTATATTTAATTAATAAAAGTTTCTTAGCCCTAAAAATCACCATTTTGCACCAAATTTTCAAACAAATATCGGAGGATATTCCACCGGCCCCCCGTAGTTTGGGGGGTTAAGCGGTTAAACTCGTTTCCGACCCTTTAATCCTGCATAATATGGGGGAAGGGGCCTCGCCAATTTATTTTGCGTACATTACAAAATTAGGTTACGCCGCCATTGTCCACCACTAATTCCTTATTTGAAATATTCAAACTTGAATTTCCAATATTTTCCGTTTATGATTTAACAAAGAATTAATTCTCACTCGAAGCATTTTTCTATGTTTACTTTTTATAATTGTGTCCCATACGTTAATAATATTAACTTTCTAGAACTCTTTTAAATAAGCGAATGCGAAGTTAAAGTCCTAAATTCGATACATTTTTAGGGGCCAGTACGATAACCTAGCACCAATTTTCTATTGAAATTCTGGCAGTGGAGAGTGAAAATTACAAATAATAAACATTACATTTTGCGAATCATTCAAAACTAGTTTATAATATTTCACCCTAACCAGGCTGAAAAATCAGGATGTTTAAGCCGACGAAACTCAAAAACCGGGATTTCTAAGCCCGCATACTGGGTAAAAATATCCCTATAGCTCACGCAACTCCAAAGCCAATTCCGCTATAATTAACGAAATGCAATTTAAAATAAAATTTTTAGTTTGATGTTGGCAATTGCACAAGTAATCGTCAACTGCGGTTGCCCCGCCCCCGAATAAGCTTTGCTTCTAGTATTTACGTAGAGCGCACGTATCGTCAACAGAATGTGACAACCGTGCGGTTCTTGCAATCTTTACAATCGATCATTTAACGTTCCTCTGTATTATATTATATTAATTAATATTAA
Organism: Rhagonycha lutea; assembly: GCA_958510855.1. Taxonomy (NCBI): domain Eukaryota; kingdom Metazoa; phylum Arthropoda; class Insecta; order Coleoptera; family Cantharidae; genus Rhagonycha; species Rhagonycha lutea. Next base: position 96,108,173 of record OY294036.1, read on the forward strand.
TTAATTAATTTTTGCACTCAAATACCATTCTCCCGTATGAAAAGTAATATTTATTGCAGCATAGTAATATTCATCATCATATAATCGGTTTTGAAACGTATTACAACGTTATCCGAGCCCAACTACCAACCTTGCGAATTGGTATTTGGTTTGTTAGCATTTTAAATTTTTTACCTAGACGAGGAGCAAGCCCGACGTAGAACCCCCAACCTGGAGGACCAGAGAGACGGCCAGAATAAAGTTTTTACTTCGCCCGGATTCGAACCGGGCAATTAGCGTTCATAGTCAACTTATTCGACCACTATGCTCCGACCGTCTCGGTCGTAGCATAGTAATAGTAATATTACATTCGAATTTTAATTTAAATATCATTAGTCTCATAATTTACAAGTTTATAAATAAAGATCAGTTGCAACGTAACTGTAAAATTAGTAAGGTGAAACAATGTTCCATTGTTGTACCTATTAAAAGCAGTAAAATGGAAGGCGTTATACCTATGCAATTATACATGTAGACCGAAACGTAATATGAAAACTTAATTTGTTCGTGATACTAAGTTCCGTTTTTCGCGCGAGTGATCAGCATTTTAAATTTGGTGTATTTTAAGTTAAACCCATTAATTTAAGTCACGAAATTGACCCTGGCCTTTGTTAAAATGCATTCAAAAGTACACAAATTGAACCAAAGAAGAACAAAATGTAGAAGCAATTTTTTGATGACAGGTAAATATTTAACTGAGGCAATTTGATTGGGCAAATATTGAAATCATCATTTTTACGTGGGTGACTTAGCACATTCAGTTATAATAATAATTAATGCTGGTACTCGAGGCACACACAAATAAAACCTCAACGAATTAATTGAGGTAAGTTTCTGTAAAAATCTCCTATGGATTCAGTGCAATTTTGCTGTATGGGGTGAAGGGGATCAATTTGAAAATCGCCCGACCCTCCTCCATAGGGCTTAATTGTTGAAGGTCAAGTCGGAGTGGAGGAAGTGAACTTATAATTTGTAATTATAATATTCTAATTGCATCACACGAAATAATTGTACACGATGCGTAAAACTTTTATTCATAATTTATTATCAAACTATAATCATCAATCATTGCCTATTTAAAACGTCTCACATAAGAAAAACATATTATGTAGTATTATGTTTGCTATTATTATTGTAATTTTTATTTTGTATGCTATTACCTATAATAATTTAACTGTTTTTTACATTATGTTAATTCTTTTTTTTTTTAATCGAATAAATACAATGCAATTGTAAAAAAATAATTGAAAAGGAAACAATTTACGTTTTAAAAATCTTTGCACTACTTATCCAAAATAATTGAAATTACACAGAAGAAAGAGAAAATTGGTTTCAATTAAATAATGTAAAAAAGTGAAAATAAAAAATGGATTTAATTAGTCGACCCCATAATGCTACTGGAATGTTGAAGACAAAATTGTTCTATAGTGATAATATATTATAATATAACATTCTAGGTATAAGATATAGAGAAATTTTATACAATTAATTTGACCTTTGTGGAAAGTATTCCACGGTATGAATTTCTTCTTTATGGAGAACAAGTTGAACATAAAACCACCAAGATTAAATCAAAATGCGCTGTAGAAAAAGAAAGAAAAATGCGAGTGCCATTATTTGTGACTGGATTGTGCGCCGCTCGTGCTCACAGAAAATTATTGTTCGATTTTTAACTAATTAAACAAATCTGTTCGTGCTATTTAACCGCAAATTATTTTCTAATAACCAACAATGAGGTGTCATTTGCTAGTACAATTAATTACAGACAATACAAATACTAAAGCGTTTATGATGTATTTATTGCCAGTAAATTAATGCATAAAATGCTATTATAATAGAATTTTAGATTGGCGCTTAAAGCAATGTTATAAATCGGTCAATAAAGTATTGGGTGCAGGAACCTTTTTATATCAGAATAATATTAGCAATTACTACCTTTTCTTTATTAACCGTAACATGGAAATAGATAATAAAAATGAACGTGAGGCTATTGCGTTTTGTTACTGGCGCTAATTTGGGTTCGAAGCAACTCCAAGATGCAGGTCATCGAAACTTGTCTTATAAATTACGCGAGCTTTTTTAGTACCTATCAGATCCATCATTTAAGGAAAAATTCGTAACGACCTTCAAATTATTATTCTTGAAGTTCATTTTACTCAATCACAGTAGAATTATTTAAATGTTAAGTTCAAGTTTTAACGGTATATTAGAACAAAAATCTTTAATATTATTCTTATCTTCAAAATAATCTTCAGTCGCGTTCGTTTCCGTTATTCATGTTAATTAGTAACCAATTCGTCGAGTTTTACGTAAATTTAAGGTTGGGGTAATAAATTCACCATAATAATTATTTTTTTGAGTGCGAGTACCACATGTGGTACAAAAAGAATCAATTAAATCTTAGCAAACATGCAACACAAAAAATGTTAATTAATAAAATAATGAAACCGAATCAATAATTAAAGTTGGTTTTTATGAAGCGGTAAATTAAATTGAGTGTTCTAATTTTAATTAAGAAATATTTGAGATGCTAACGAGGAAGAGATCTTTTGGCTACCTATTAACGCCTCATGTTTAGTCGATTTACTTTTTAATTTGTAACGCTGCACACATTTCTCTTCTGGCAAAACTTCAACTACTGTTTCAAAATTAAGTAAGATGACGATCTGTTAAATTTACCGCTTTATTTTGAAAACCCAACCGATCGCCCCTAAAGTAAATAAACCGAAGGGTAATTGTCTAATATCAACAGAAGTACAACAATAAATTATATTTAAAAAAAAAGAAGGGAACAAAAGTTGATGATAAGTAACTAAAACATGGCTATTTTGCACGCACTCTTATTATAACAAGAATCAAAAGTATATTTGAAGTTAAAAAAAGCTCTATTGTATAGGTAATTGTTTTGCAATTGCTTTGTACACGTGAAGTTAGGCGTTGTGCATCAGATTGATGATTAATGATTTTCCTTTTAACACACACCGAAAAATTTTAATTCGATCTACCTAATGTGGTACACAAAACAATCCCTACAGCTAAACTTTTATATCATAATAAATTTATATTTCCCTTTGTGGATTTACAATGGCTGTAAGCATAAGAAATACATAAACAAAATATCACTTTCAAGTGTCAAATGTCATAATGACTATTATTTCTTATACTTACGGTGAATCGACTTATATGCGATTGAACCAAATTTAACAACTAATTTCCGGATCGTGTGGTTCCCGACCATTATTTTTTTGACAAAATTAAAATAAACCAACATATTAAAATAAAACATAGAACCATCAACTGTAGCAAAAATAATTCATAGCGTTTAATTTTTTTTTTGCATATTTACGGTTATTTTTAAATCAAAAAGTCGGAAATTATAGACTTAAGTATAATAATATGGCGTTCTTTAAAACCAATGCAATTTTTAAATTATTTCATGTAGGAAATAATTAGTTACAAACTTTTATTGCAAATGAACAAATTCCAATTACACTACATAATATAAATGCACTGTATAATTTACTGCTCATCTAAAATGTTATTTATTATAATTAGAAAAACATAATCGATTTTGCGTTTCTTAGAATATCATCTGTTTTTCCACCTAAAAATTATATCACATGGTCTTTATTGACGTCACATGTCGTAAAAAAGAGCATAGATGAATTGAAGATTAATTATATAATTTTTTGTATTTTATAGTACATTATTTAAATTTTATAAAGTGTAACAGTGAACTAAGTACCTATAAAAAATACTGTTAAGTAATTAGATAACTTCATCAAAAAATTTAATTTATTCACTTTTTCATACTCACATCTTCTTTATATTTCAATAGATGAAATATGTTGTTGTCTATGCTATGGAATCACCACTCTGTGAAATTAAATTGTGTTTTGTAGACTCAGATATTATCAAAAAATAAGTTTTTATTTCGAGTCTCGTAAAAAGTGGCACTTTTAAAAGCTCGGTTTTCAACAGTGTGGAGAATGCTTGTTTTAAGATTAGGTTAGAAAAGTAAAAGAACTACCCTTCGCAACGAGCAGGAAAGTAAAACTGATAAAAAAGTGAAAATGTCCTTTGTTTGGCACTTTTTTAAAAATACGAAAAAATATAATTGGGGTTGAGGGGTAATCCTGAAATTTCAAGCTACGCCACTGTCTAATTTCTAATATAAAAGTAAAACTGCTAAGGATATAGTTTTGCGGGGGCAGTTGTATCTTAACTGCGCCAACGAATTTCAAAATATTTAATTGAAATTATGGTAATTGAAACTGTAAATAAATTGTAAATAATATAAACTTGAAATTTTATGGACCATTCGAAAATTTGGATAAAAATGTGCGAATGCGAGTATTGAATTGGCTATAAAATAAGCTTAGCTGCGTCCCCCCCCCCCAAGTTAATGTACAGAACCGAGATATTTAAGCTAACGGAACTCGTAACTGGGATACTTGAGCCCGCTCTATTGGTAAAAATATTCCTGTAGCTCACGAAATTCCAAAAACGGGATATTTAAGTCCACTACTCTGTGTCGGTTAAAATTTTTTAGTTTAATGTTGTCAGTTAAGAGCACGACCTCTGCGAATTTTACCGCTACGAGCGCCACATGTACAAAATTAGACAAATTTTTGTGGATGTCCAAATGTTCAACACTTTAAAATTTTTTGCTTCTGATTGAAAATATATAAAAACAACAGATCTATTTAGGTCATGAAGAAATTTCATTACAAAATTCCGTCGTGGTGTATTGTTTATTGTTAAATGAAATTTGAAAATTTACGAATTTTTTTGTTAATAAAGTAAACTTTTTTTATCTCGCACGCAAGCTATCATTATAAATGTGCTAATTTAAAAAAATAAACGTTAAAAGTTCGGTAATAAAGTTTTTCCATATGTTTTTGCGAAAATTAAAATATTTCAAATTTAGATCATAATCTCGAGTAGCACATCCAATTTTTCTAGTTCGTCCATTATTTCATAGGGTAATAAACAGAATTCTGTACTTTCGGCTGTTGGTTTTTATTTTAAACGACTTGTTTACATAGCGAGATTTTGACAGTTCGAAATTTTCATATTATAATTTAACGGTACGTTTCAAATATTTTATTTGTTAATAACAAATATTATAATAATATCGACGGTTGAAAGGAGAAATGGCTAATACGTGATATCAAAAATACCTTACAAAATACACATTTTGTGTAAAAATTCAAAATCTCGCAATGTAAACAAGTTCGTTTAAAATAAATACCAACAGGCTAGGGATGCGCATGCATGCATAAAAGTCATATGCCGCCGTTTGGCTTAACGTAGCCTAAAAGATAGGCAGGTATTTTTTTTACAATATTGAATATAAAAAAAAACAAAGGGCCACTTTTTCAAAGTATAAAATAAATAAACACAATTTAAAATTAAATTCTTTATTAATAATCGTATGTTCGCGGATGAGAAGCAGCCCAAGTCAACCCTTCGGAGGCCACACAAAATGAAACAAGGCGATTTTTTATAGTTGTACTATCTTGCATTATTTTCTGTAATTGTTTTAACACTTTTTGGTAATTTCCTTTTATTATTTTCAGCAATAGCATCTTGAATGTATGGTGGATCTACACATTTTTTGTTTTTCTTTAAATTATTGCGAATTAATTCAGGAGCTATACATTCAGTGTAAAATTGTTGTAATTTGGGCAACATAGAATTATTCCACAACTGTTCATTTCTGTAAATTTCTTCTATGAAGATTGGTATTTTGTCGTTGATATAAACAACGAAATAACATTTTTCCTTTTTGGTGATATTTAGTTGCCCTTGAACCTAGAAATATTTTATTAATATTGTGACATCTATAAAGTTTAAAAGTAATGTTGTACCTGATAATAATAATTGTGATTGCGATTTAATTGTATCTCATTGTTTTCGTTTTTTTTTAAATAAATCTTTGATTTCTTTATCTCGATTAGCTCTAACAAAGAAGTAGCTTGTGTATCAGGTGAGTAAATGCATTTGATTTCTAAAATTGCATTTTCTCCTATCAAACCTGTTATAATAAATTAAAGTTATGTTATTTCTTTGAATAGCTAATACTATTATCTATTTTTACCATCCGGTGAAGCAGCTAAGAAACCATGATCTTCATCAATCCAGAGACCCGATTTATGAACTTTCTTTCCAGTTGCTTTCTCAAATAGTGATGCAGCCACAGTCTCTTTTGATATACCATATTCGGTTGCCAGAGAATAAAATGAATTGTGATTTAAGCACGATTTGACTAACAAGGGGTCACTACAGTGAGTATGTCGCCAATCGAGATCCCAATTTTTTTGGTGATTCTAGTAGCTAAAAAAATTATCACTTTTTCGAATTTTAGTCGATTGCCTCTTAGTTCTTGAGTTATGAATTTTTGAAAAGGCAGATTTTACCATAAGCTTAGCATTATGGACGTTGTAACGCGTAGGTACTGGGTTCTAATCCCAGTCCCGGCAAATTTTTTTTCTTTAAATTATGTAGTTTATTATCGGAATTAAAAAATTAATGACCTACGAATTACCATTACAAATTATTAACCGCTAGACCACCATGGTTTTTTGTAATAATAGCTAATAATAATAGCAGTTAACCCACCATAGTATTTTTAAAAATTCATAACTCAAGAACTAAGGGCCAATCGACTAAAATTCGAAAAAGTGATAATTTTTTTAGCAACTAGAATCACCAAAAAAATTGGGATCTCGATTGGCGACATACTCACTGTAGTGACCCCTTGTAAGTTATGGCACGATGTATGTTGCCGACGTTTTACAACATTTCCAAATATTGATGCCGTTAGTCTGGGATGTCTTTCGTACTCATACAATTTGTTTCCAAATTGCCCCACAGTCTCACTTTGGATACGATTTTTTTCTTCCGTACTAACCTAGAAAATCAACAAAATCAGAACTAGCTTATAAATTTTATTATGTTAATATTTTTACTTGTAACCGTAGTGTTTGCTGTTTAGCTTCCTTCAGAATAAATTCTGAATCCTAAATATCCTCCGGTTCATTTGCGAACTGTCCATAATCTGTGTTTTTACTCACACTTGGTGTTTTACAGCTCCGTTTCCTTTTTTTAATTGCAGGAAATAAATTTTTTCGGCAAGTAACCTTTTTTCGTTGGTGCTTTTTAATAAAGTTTTTAAAGTGACGGCCTGGACTACTTCCAACGCATTTCTTCCACGGACTCACATGCCACGCAAAACTTTTATTGTATCTCAATCCTGATAAATTCACTCTTCGTTCATATGAACCGCGTTGAATTAAATTTAACCTTTTTCCCATATTAAAAAGAGCCACAATATTCATTAACCTTTCAGCACGATTATTGTTTTCATTTTGTATTAATAAGTGTGCCTTCCTAACTAGTAAGTTGAGTACACCTACAAAAAAATAGAAAATTAAAAAAATATTGATGTAAACGAAGAAACTGATGACGTACCGTATAAATGATTAAATATGCCCGTAGCTTCTAGGTCAGGAACTAAATTATGTTCTGTATCACCAATATTATTACATGTCCCTTCAGTGCACTGCAAATGATTTCCAAATCCAAATAACATAATAACATATCATTATAATATTTGTTATTTTTATTTTTTTTAATTTCGAACTGTTAAAATCTCGCAATGTAAACAAGTTCGTTTAAAATAAAAACCAACAGGCTAGGCATGCGCATATGCATGCATAAAAGTCCGTAGCCTGAAAACGGATATAGAATAATTAAAAATTTTGTTAAATTTCATTTACCTCGCACTTTCAGTATTCAAATTATCAGCATTCGTATTAGATGTTCTATTATCATCAATCACCTCATCACAATCATCAAAAAGTTGTGAAGAATTCCCATTTCTTTTTCCTTCCCAAAGAAGTTTCGAAATTTTAGCTCGCTTCGTCCTTTTAGCAATTCGGCATAAACTTCTACCCATTTTAGTCAAGTTTAGAAATTTACAATAAAATACTTTGCGATGTTATCTAAAATAATTTGATTAGTAAATTATAATACCAAATTTTACTTACTGTATAATGAATGATTTGGTAATTATACTGTTCGTAACACTTTAAATGATCAAATTATAATTTTTTTTATCAAAAACCTATAGTATCTTATAGAAATTTTATTATATTTTGTACTGCAATAATATCTGAAATATCACCAGACAGAACAAGAGAGACAGATAATGCTTGCTATAATTAATAGCTCAAATTATCTCAAAAATATTACAGTTTTAAAGTGTATATAGTTTCCCCCTTGTGATAGATAGCTTAAGGTTGGTGGTGATCCTAGCTAACCTCGTTAAAAACTTGGCTAAAGTCGTCCTCTTAAACAAGAAATCATATACTGCAATAGCTCCGCCCCTTGCCAAACTTTGCGCAAGGCATTTGCATTACGGGCACGTGCCTTCAACAGAATGCGGCAACCATGCGGTTCTTAAGCGAAAATCGAAATGTTACAATCGATTATTTCCTAAATTATATTTGACGTTTGCCCATATGTTAATAACTAGAATGTATCTCCTGGGCCCTAATAGACGTACTCGAACCTAGTTTTACTTTTCCGCTAGGGCGGAAAGCAGTAGCGGATTTCCGAACAGGCGCAAGAGGCTCTCGCGCCTATTTATAATAACTTAATTTTTTGAAATTTTATGAAAATATTAATTCTGTTGTAATAAAAATACAGAATAAACGTGTCAAAATAACGAAAACATTTTAAGCCCTAAGATGCATTAGATTTGCAGTTATTTTGATTTCAATGCAAGTTTTTTGATAAAAATTTAATTTTGTTCAAATATTCTGAAATTTTATGAAAATATTAATTCTGTTGTAATAAACACAGGAAAAATAACGAAAAAATTCTAATCATTCTAAAAGATGCATGAGATTTGCAGTTACTTTGATTCCATTACAATTTTTGATAATTATAATTTTTTTGATAAATATTTAATTTTGTTCAAATATTCTGACATTTTATGAAAATATTAATTCTGTTGTAATAAACACAGGAAAAATAACGAAAAAATTCTAATCATTCTAAAATATGCATTAGATTTGCAGTTATTTTGATTCCAGTGCAATTTTCGATTTAAATTTTTTGATAAAAATTTAATTTTGTTCAAATATTCTGAAATTTTATGAAAATATTAATTCTTTTGTAATAAACACAGGAAAAATAACGAAAAATTCTTAGTCCCAAGATGCATTAGATTTGCAGTTATTTTGATTCCAGTGCAATTTTTGATTTAAATTTTTTGATAAAAATTTAATTTTGTTCAAATATTCAGATAACTTTTTGAAAATATTAATTCTGTTGTAATAAACACAGGAAAAATAATGAAAAAATTCCAAGTCCCAAGATGCATTAGATTTGCAGTTATTTTGATTCCAGTGCAATTTTCGATTTAAATTTTTTGATAAAAATTTAATTTTGTTCAAATATTCTGAAATTTTATGAAAATATTAATTCTTTTGTAATAAACACAGGAAAAATAACGAAAAATTCTTAGTCCCAAGATGCATTAGATTTGCAGTTATTTTGATTCCAGTGCAATTTTTGATTTCAATTTTTTGATAAAAATTTAATATTGTTCAAATATTCTGATAACTTTTTGAAAATATTAATTCTGTTGTAATAAACACAAGAAAAATAACGAAAAATTCTAAGCCTTAAGATGCATTAAATTTGCAGTTACTTTGATTCCATTGCAATTTTTGATAATTATTATAATTTTTTTGATAAATATTTAATTTTGTTCAAATATTTTGACATTTTATGAAAATATTAATTTTGTTGTAATAAACACAGGAAAAATAACGAAAAAATTCTAAGCCTTAAGATACATTAGATTTGCAGTTATTTTGATTTCAGTTCAATTTTTGATTTTAATTTTTTGATAAAAATTTAATTTTGTTCAAATATTCAGATATTTTATGAAAATATTAATTCTATTATAATAACCACAGGAAAAATAACGAAAAAATTCTAAGTCCCAAGATGCATTAGATTTTCAGTTATTTTGATTTAGGTGCAAAATTTTTTATTTAAATTTTTATCAAAAAATTTAATGTTGTTCAAATATTCTGAAAATTTATGAAAATATTAATTTTGTTGTAATAAACATAGGAAAAATAACGAAAAAAATCTAAGCCCTAAATGCATTAGATTTGTAGTTATTTTGATTCCAGTGCAATATTTTTTTTATTATCCATAAAAAACGTACATGGCTGGATGGAGTCATAAAATGCGACTATTGAATATTCTTTTGATATTCTGTAAAATTTTTGTAATTATACCGTATTTAAAAAAAAATTCTAAATTAATAGTTTTTGTCAAATTCCATTTCAGACAAATAGTGAGGGAGGGTCTTTAATTTGTGACCAACTGCGACAAAGGGGGAGAGGGGGTTAAAAAGTTATAAAGCACACAAATGTGTGCTGATTGTTGATGTAACCATTTTTATTAAACTTCATCTGCGAATTCAAAGGCTTCCTTTGGGCCATAGATACACCCAACAACTACAAAAAAAAGTAATTCTTCACGGTAATTAATTTTGGTGTGCAATTACCTACTTTATTTTGATAATTGGAAAAGTAAAAGTGTGCAAATAAAATAAATTAAATAACTTTTTTTTTCAATCGGCTGCATTTGAGTGTTACGATACCCGGATATAAGTAACAGGACAAAACGTCAAAAATGTTCGTAAATCAAATTTTACCGTTGAACCTTCTAATATTTTATAAAGCTCTGGTTAAAAAGTGACAGGAAAAATTGAACTCGAGCAAAAACTCACTGCGATTGGAACAAGTGGATTGGAAAATATTTAAAACAACTTTTTTGAAATAATGTAAATTTAAACGGTTTCCTAAAAAAGTGTCAACTTTTTCTTTCAAACAGGTACAGATTGTTGTAGTTATTGATGAATTTTAAATCGTTGCATAAGAAACTTTCACGAGAGTGAATACTTCGATTTATGAATAGGTAAATACGCTTTACAAGAATTTGTTGTTGGATAACCACTTTTGTTATAATTTGTGTTAATAGTTCGTTACTTCGAGTACTACCATTTCAATCGGTTTATTAAATCTTGATCTATTGTGATGTTTGATGAAAACCTCTCACTGAACTTTCAGAGTTCTTCAAAACGCAGTTTAATTTGTTCAGTGGTAACGAAAGGTTAATTTTGCTAGTATTTCGGGAAGATTTACAAATTTACGCTGTACCTGCCGTTAGAGCAGATACATCATCCGCATAACAAGAGGACGAACAGACAAGGTAAATTATGAGCAATTAACAATAATCGTGCATGCATAAAATATGAGCAAACCAGTAACATACACCTTCAAAAAAATTATAATAATCAATTGCTAAACCGATGGATAAACGATTCCATGCCTAAATAACAGTTAATTATATAAGTTTTTTTAAATTTTAATATTGATCGTGTGTAAAAATTATGCAAAAAAAAAAAAATCTTTCAACCGAGGCTTTAAGAACAGTTACTTCTGAAATATCAATTCTTTTTTAGACAAATTAGTATCCTTAGAGATAAAATTACTGTTTGGCAAAAGCATTTAGTATGCACTGCAGGAGATCATTATTTTTGTATTTTCTTTTTGCAAGTTAATAATTTCATTAGGTTGGAATTGTCGTTCAGACCTGGAAAATTAAGACGTACTCTAAATGTTAAACAATTAGCTTGTGATTACTTGAATAGATAAAAAGAATTGAGAAGTTACATTATTTAATGAAAGGAGTGACAGTAAAAAGTTAGATTTTCACATGATAAAAAATTGAAATAATTGGACCAGCAATTGAATGAGAAATGTATTTACATATTACTATTAGGAGCATTGCAGTCAGTATAAAGAATTTGACAGGGTACACAACTTGTAAAAACTAAATGCAAATAATGAAATCGCTTTCTCTTTTCTAACATATGGATGCACATAAATTATGATGTGCAAATACTAAAATAATTATTCAATGCTTAACAATGCATGGTAACTTTGTCTGCCATTTTAAGATGCAGCAGCACGTAATATTTTCTGCTTCCTGATCCTTTTTTTTTTCTTTCCGAAAAAAATCATTTTCTTTTTTGTTTGATTCGTTGATACCTTCAAAAATTGGTAAGCAAAGTTATGGCACAGACATACAGGTGAAGAGTAGGGGGGCCTATCCCAAAATCTATTAGGTCCTGCAGACGAAAATCCTAATTGCTTGATGTTGCATTACACTAATGTAGTTTAGAAGGTGACCTTCTTTTGATTTATGTGCAAAATAATTAATCACAGTATCGCAAAAATTAAATAGTGTCGTTAAATTTACAAAATTAATTTTTAAACCAAGTGTCGAATTTAAGGGAACTTTGTTCGCGGTAACAATCCCGAATACGTTCTATGTTCTATTATACTGCTCGTGCGGATTTATAATAAAATTGTCATTTTTAGATGAAATTAGATGATAAAAATTATAAATGCATGCTCAGGACTTCAAAACGCATTCAGGAGTCAGGACTGTAACCGCGAAAACAGCTATTATTGAATGGTTTTACTCTCAGTTTTATTTTTCTCCGTCAAAAAAATTTGAGTTTTCTAACCAGCAGCAAAACTTCTTCACCTATTATTTGTAATTAAAAAAACTATAATACAAATTACTGCATGTATAATGGCATGTTCAATTACACTAACAACTCTTTAATATATGGGTACAAGTTGTAGTGTCTGGACATAATGTTGTTCAAATTAATTCAATGAAGTACTAATCATAAAATGGTTTGTAACTTGTAAAACCATCTGGTTTCACTATAAATTTATGAAATACCTCTATCGAACACTAATGGTTTATATTAGTAATTATCTTGTCTTCACGATCATACTTCTGATGTTGGCAAAATTTATTTCATAATTTTAGTGTTCGAAACATTTCAATTCAGAACCTTTTAGCGATATTCTTCATTAGGGTAATCTGGAGTAGGTATTATCAATTGTTTTTAATGTGTTAAAAAGTTACCAGGTCGATCTTTAATATAGGGTCATTGTTGAGTTACCCAAAATTTCATCTACAATTTTTTCCCTCTTCATTCGATTCCGACAACTGCAGTGTTGGTAAGAAATTATTAATCAACCTTGACCCTGTATTTTTTATTCCTCTTCGTAATCCAAAAATAAAAAGATTGATATGCGATAATAATTGACACAATTTACATTCATCTAAATTTAATGAGCATTAACCTTTCAACCTGCTGTGAGAACCTTCCCATTTTAAAAATCTTTAATTGTGATTGGAATGCATTTCTTTCGTAAACAACACTACCGAAATAGAATAGCCCCATATTCACAGAAAATTTTGAAGTTTACAGTTAATAGCTTCAAGCTAAGTACCTGCTGGTTTTGTATATCAATTTAAAAAATCTTATTCATATTGTTACAACGGTTTATGCTGAATGATTGGATACAATTGAAAATATTCGTACGATATTGAAAATGAAAACTCATTCATGTCATAACGCATTTGCGCAAGTGGACTTTTCACTTTTTAATAAAACTCTTTTTTAAAAAAATTTTTTTACAACACTTGCCTGTTGTAATTTGGGTTTATTTCGACAAATATTCTGATCGAGCCAAATTGCCAAATTAATTGAACGTATAAACTCAGTCATATAACCTGCATTAGTATCTATTTTCGCACCTTTCAAATCGTCCCATCCTTGAAAGTTGAGATAGTATGACTTTACGGTAACTTCAGGTGGAAATATTGAACTCTCGTGAGAAAAATCTACAGTTACGTTAAGAAAGGACTTTTGTAACATCTAATTGCACTTTTATAACTTTCAAACTTTTATTAGGTATTCAGTGCAATAAATAGATTATGATACAGGATTGTAAACCTAGCTATAAAATTTACAATCACATATAATTTATTATTACAATTAAAACTAATCATAAAAGTTCTTAAGTAACTTTCATATTATTTTCCAGCACATTAAACCAACTAAGGTCATTTAACGCCTTTGTAGTGCTTAATTATGTAATGGAAGAGTGTGATAACGATACAATAATATAGGAAACCCATAACAATTGAAGTAAGTGTTGTAGACAACCGTGAAATTGTTGAAATACCTCCATTATTAATTTGAAAAGTTTTACTTTTCGATCTCAATTTAGGGTATCTCCTTGTTAAAATGAGACCATGCGCATGTCACTGCGCATTTTTGTATTTTCACAATTTGCACAAAGTCTAGGGCATCACATTTTTGCCATCAAACAGAAAATGTATAATTTAAATAACTATAAACATTAATTCTACCGTTTTATGGTCTTAAAAAATAAAATGTACCAATTTATTACCGTGTATGTAATTTCACAAACATTTTAATACATTATTACAAAGTATTAGCAGTTAAAACTTTTTTTTAATAAAATATTTTAGAAACGTAAAAAAAAAATTAAATTAGTTAGCGCTGTAAATTTAAAATTGCACCTGATTGATATAATTTTATTAACCATTAAATTGATTATATAGCAAAATGATTGATCTTCAGTGGTTTTGGAATGTCGTCAATTTTAATTTTATATTTTCCCATAATTAGAAAATATTTTCGTAATCATCGTAACGAAATTTTAATTTTACTCTATTTAAATATGATATTATTTGCAAGTTAGTGAAGGACTACCATGCAAATAGAAAAGATTGGGAAGAATTAAATTTTTGTATAGTTTTCTTACAGAAATTTAAAGAAAGAACTACACGTTCGTAAAACAATGACTAATGAAGCCATTAACATTTAAAGTATCATAAATACAATAGCTAATTACCTTTTATTTGATTGATGTCTAAATTTACAAGATAAATCAATTCGTTCGAGACAACTTATCGAAAAATGTTCAGCAGACATTTTAATAAGAGTTTTAGATTTATCTCTTTCAATTGAAGCGCTTGGCGTAATAAGGGTATAAGCCACATTTCAGAATTTTGACGAAATTCAATTTAAAAGTTGTTTTAAATTCACCAAATCAAATCTAAAGGAATTATAAAATGATAAAAGCATTAAACAATTTATTGGTAAACATTATGTAGTTTAATAGCTACAATTTTTACTTTACCATACAACAAATATGAGTATACGTAGTATACCATATAGTATGGGAAAGTTATAAAATCGCAAAAAAAAAAAGTTGAGATATTGACGGATTTAGAGTCCTTGGGTTCCAATGAGTTGAAAGAGACCAAACATCAACAAATGTCTGTGTGTCTGTGTGTCACTTAATTTTGTGTGCGCTCTAGCGCCCAAACCAATAAGAATTTCATAACCAAATTTCATATTTAGGTCTTTTATATTAGACTTAAAACTGATTAGATTTTGGTTGAAATCGGTTCACGGAAACTTGATGGTGGGGGTTACAGTGACGCGAGGGAATGGATTAACGAGATGCCACTGTTTTTATATAAATACCATATCATTAATGTATGGTAAAGTCATGGGATGGCCACATCACAAAACCAGTGAGGCCGTAGGCCGAATAACCACATCCGACATTTTTATTGTGTGACTTAAACGCTATTACTGAAATTATATTAGTATGAAAACTGAATTTTCAAAGTGGCTTATACCCTTATTACGCCAAGGGCTTCAATTCTTAAACAAATTACACTTATTTACCTAAAAATTCATATAATAATATGATCAATAGTTTCTAAAAATTGGAGATTGATACACATAAAATAATAGTAGGGGTTAGATTATTTAAATTTTCTTACATCAATATCAGTCTGAGGAGAATTGAGAGAATCTACGATGTAATGTAGATAATACCGAAACCGCGATCACTCATTAAGATTAATTTGAATTTTTGGGCTGATATCTTGCATTTAATTTCGAATCAGAGGGCTCCCTTAATAATTATAGTGTATAATAATTGTTATGAGTATTGTTTTATTATTTTTGTAATAAAGGGTAGAATATTATTCTTTTTTAGAACTAAAATTCCCCAAGTTTCATGTACTAAATAAACAAAATAAAATAAACAAACATTCACTGTAATGTAATTGAAAATTTGAATTGTTTTATTGGCTTCCTGAGAAAGTTTCCGAAATTATACTTGCAGTGCATATTTTTTTTATTTCAAGATATGATTATGAAATTAACTAGCAACATACCAAACAAAAATCCTCCTAAATCCCAATTACCGATGCACCAATAAAATATTTTATTCAATTAAATGAATTTATACTAATATTTTTTTTTTCTAGATGAACGTCCTAGTAAACATGTCGTACATGTAATAAGAATCGAGTATCTCATTCAAACATCTTCATCTGTTACATAACGAATTCTAACAACTCGTCACAGGTGAGCAATTCTTTATTTTCGATTATTCATAGTAATTTATGGGACAAGTGAGTAAAGATAATTTTTATAACTCGGCGTTGCCTCGTGTGCTATCTTCCGTAAGTGGATAAATATATCTTTACTCAAGAGTGGCATACAACATTTTATCCAAAACCTGCAAGTAAAATGAAAATTTTCAAAATCAAAAATTTTAAATGACATAATTATATTGCTTGTTTGTGACAGTAATCAATTTGACACTTTAGACTTTTGGTTGAGTTTTAATCAAATACTGCGATTTTACTCATTTTATTCACTAGTGAGCGAAAACTTCACTTTTGCTCACTAATGAATAAAATTCCACTTTGGTTGCTTGAAAATGTCAATGTAAAAGTTATTTTACTTGCAGGTATTGGATAAAATTAATTTTCTTCATAAATTGGTTATGCCTTTATTACGAAGGCGTCCTGAGGCCATAAGGTAAAACAAAATTTTTTAATTGTCAATTGTCACTTCAATCTCGCAACTGCGACTTGCTATTGGCAATTACGACTTTTAACTCGCAATTGACACTTCGATCTCGCAATTGCGACATTGCCACTTGTAATAATTGTCAATTAGATGCGTTAGTATCATAATTAACTTTCTATAGGGGGAAAGTTTACGAAGAAATGTTGGAAGCCTTCTGCACCTTTAATAATTTAAAACACGAAATTTTGGAAATCGAAATGGTTTATAACGGTAACGTCGAATTAGGGGTGGATATAGGTGAATTTTGGGAGTCATTTTATGACAAATGCACTTTAGGAACATTTAGCAAAATTCCATGTTTGAGGAATGACTTTGGGGAAACACAGTGGAAAGCGGTAGCCGACATTTTATATAATGGTTGATTATATGAAAAACATTGGCCAATAAAAATTTCAAAAACATTTTTCCATTACATCATACAAAAAAAGTATGAAGTGAAAACTATCGAATTACACAATGATTTTCTAAATTTTATTTCGATATCTGATAAAAAAAACTGGTGGAAGATGCAATTATTGATTTTGATAAAGTCGATATTGATGACATCATTGAGTTTATCGATAGTTTTGATTCCAAATGAATTCGAAGACGCAATTGCCAATTTATTGTAAATCGCAATTGCGAGATCGAAGTGTCAATTGCGAGTTCGAAGTATCAATTGCGAGTTAAAAGTCGCAATTGACAATTGCAAGTCGCAATTGCGAGATCTAAGTGTCAATTGACAATTAAAACATTTTTTTACCTTATGTCCTCAGGACGCCTTCGTACTTTATACTACTATGATTTATATCAAAACTTTTTGAACTTATGCATGTTAATCAGTACACATTTGCACTATTTGTTTCTTGTCGTGTTGGCCCGTTTAGCACTCTTACAAAGAGAGCGATGTGATTCGTTCAAACATGGTGTAATAATTATGGATTAAGCGTTAAAACTGCTAAGTGGTAATTCCTTCCCCCTCCCCCTCCCAAAAAGGTTCTTCTTCTTCTTTAACTGTGTCAAGTTTCCTTGGCACTGTTACCACTGTGAGCATATAATTGCTTTACATCTGGCACTGGTACTCTGGTAGGTAGCTTGCTGGGCTGGCCTGCAGATGTGCCTTTACCCTGGTTTTTTATGTTAATGTTGGCAATTCACTAACTCCAGGAGGACCACCGGCTTAACGTGCCTTCCGAAGTACGGAGACTAGTCATGAGAAAGTTCGAAATCTTAAGAAATTTCCTGGATTTATATAAACCTGGAATGAGGACAGTCAGTGCAGTTCTTTAACCCTGCGTTCGAGGAGAAGCTACTTTCGCTACCAAACATTTCTTTTTTTCCTTCATTTGAGCTTCCAGTCACTTCCAAACGCTTTGGCCCCCAACCAAAATGTTTGTAGCGTTTGGAAGGGACTGGAAGCTCGAAAGAAGAAAAAAAATAAATGTTTGGTAGCGAAAGTAGCTTCTCCCCGAACGCAGGATACGATGAACATAATGACTTATACGGAATACAAGGGCAAGGCCCCATATCTCCTTCGTCTGATGGGCTTGTAGTGACGCTACAATGAATGAATGAATGCTATGTTTAATGAGGTGCTACCTCTGAGAAAGTAGCTGAAAGGGTAGGTCGGTTGGGTTGAGTTGGTTGTACTTACAAGAGTTTAATTAGGAGAAAAATGACAGAATCGATGGCTCATATGGGGTAAGGTGTGGTCCAGGAATAGTCGTACCGAACATGGACCTGCATTTTCTGCATCATCTAATCTTGGGTGTGGTGAATCGAGGGAATCGTGATGGAGGACGATATCTAGAATGTCGTAAATTAACGCGTGAGTGGCCCTTATTCTTGCGTAGGGTTTTGCAATGTTCGGTACTTGGATTGGGTGGAATCGGAAGTTGAGTTTGTTGCTAAATTGTAAGTGAATTATCTGTGTCAGGGGGTATTTCGGGTTTCTCCTGTAACTTACGGTGTGCACACGATTGCATTTGACGCACATATGGTCCTTAAACATTGGATTGCTAGGTAGTTTCCGGCGTATTTGATGCATTTGGCGTTGGCGTTACATGTATGATGGAGGTGGAAAAAGCGTTGGAAAAGTAAACATTGTCTGGTTGGTGCGGTACATTGCTTCTTGGATTCAATCATAATGTCGGTGATAAGGATTTTTGTTTCGTGATAGGTGACCTTGGATTCAGAAGCCATGGCGAGCATGACGAGGAACTGTGGCATGAAACGGTGGTCTGTGCCGCTTAGCATTTGTCGTATTAAAGTGACATGACAGTTTCTGATGGTTAATAATTCATATTAGATGGAAGTCTGTGTATAGTACTGCAATGATTTGTTTGAATTTCGGTGATTATATCGTCGTGTGGTTGTAGGTGTCGGAGAATCTGGTTTGCTGGTGTCGATTTCCGTAAAGGAAATCAGGCAGTCCGGAATTGCTTCCTCTTCTTGTATTTGGACGTCTTAAGATGGTGTTTCATTGGTGGTGTCGCCCAACTTCAAGGTTACATCGGGTTGAAATGGGATAGTGATTAATATAATGAACTTGTTCTGCATTTGTATTTCGTCGGAAACGGGCGACAGTTGGATGATACTGTGAAATCGGTGAGGTTGATCATATGGAGTGTGGTGGATGCAACTTCAACATTAGCTTTGTTGGCGGAGAAGATCGGAAACAAGTCATGTGCGTGCGCCTGGGGACGTGTAGGAATCCTAGGGAGCGTAGCATTGACCTGAATTGATTCGGGATCACTTGGAGATTCCAAATCATCGCTGGAATTGGCTTTGGCGTTTGTGCCATCATCTGTTTCTTCATCTTCAGTTTGGGTGCTAATCTCACATGGATTCGTATGTTCCAGTTTTTGTCGAATCATTGTCGTGAGTTCATCGTTGGTTGTTTCCAGATCTCGTTTATCTGCGGGGCGGTCTGTCTCGTCCAGATGAAAAAGGTGAAGAGAGCCAAGTGGCTGCTGGTCGATGACTTACTCTTGTTTTTTTTTGAATATTATACAGAAAACTCACATTAAAGTCTGTGTTGGAAATGGAAAATGGGGTGTGACATCATCTTGACATCTTGATACACACAAGAATTGTAATTACGAAGTAATTTCATAATAAACAAAATAAGTTAGTGAGGATTGTAAGCAATTCAAAGTAAATAATAGGCATATTGTTTGAGTAATACTGTTTGTCTATTGAACAATAGGCAAATTCCTCTTTCGCATATTTTCTCGCGATTTTATGGTACTCTTGTTCATTACAAATTATGTGTTCCTATTTAATGTAAATTTGATTTAACGCATTTTTTCTGAAACTGATTAAGTGGACTTCGATAACTTGACGACAAATACGTCATAAAAATGTTTGATTTATCATTACTTCGAGTAATTGAATTTGAATGAATACTCGTGTATCATTGGGTATTTTTGTGTTTCAATACATTGACGGGTATAACTGATTAATGTAAAGGCCATTCAATTTTCTGTGCTTGCCATTCTAATCAACTATGATGATTAGTTTGACGAGATTCAAACATATAGGTTGCAGGTAGATAAAAGAAAGGCCAATATATGAAACGAGATGAATAATTCCAAATGGATAGTGGAGCACTAAACGGTGTGAAATGCACATCGTCTAGAATAGATATGCAGATAGATAGCAGCATTACACACATCAGGCAATTACTATGGTTTTCTATACGTTTTTCAAAGCAATCTGTCAGTACTTTCAAATAGGCACTTTGACATAGAATAGTAGATCACGATGGATGATAATAAATGAATTGAAATGCTAAATGCACACTTAACAAAGCTTGATGGTTATTACATCACGTGCTGTTAAAAAAATGATTAACCTTTATAATCGATTAAATATTAAAAATAAAATTTACTAACAGCAACTAAAAATTAAAAAGCCGAATTAAATGATGACTAAACAGATATATTGAACACTGAAAGATATAATATCAAATACCCATTAGAGCATTATCCCCATTGTGTCAAGTACTTAATATTTAATAATTTATTATCAAAGAAGAACACTTTTACGATGACTTATCATTTTGTGCCCGTGTTCCTAACTAACTGGTAATTATCATAACAGGAAAGTTAATTTGTGTCAAGAAGGCTTTTGTAGTGTTTGGGCGTACCTGCACTATATTCCATTCGGAGGTTAGATTTTATAATTTGTATTCAAGTAGAAGAATAAGTAGTAGCTTCATATTCAAATCAAGCTAATTCAATTCAACGGTACCATACGCCCAACAACAATAACGAATGCGCATAAATTTCAGATTAGCCAAATTAAACCGCTTTTGTTTGTATATGACATTCAGGCCAATTTCTTTCTTCCAAAGTTTATAATAGAGCTACATCAAGAACTGCTCTTGTGCAATGAAACGAAACCGGTGTGGTTCGCTCCTTTAGGCCCAATCAAACTAGATTGACACACTATGTAATTAAACCAGCTTAAAAAAAGTTTATCAAACGGCGGTATGTACAAGTCTTTCTTTTTGGGACAGCGTTTTTATGAAATTGTAGGGACTTTAATAAGCGATCAAAGAGTAATTGAATATTATGGGGATTTGATCATAATCAACAAAGTACCGTCATTACGTGTAATTACCGTCATTGAATGAATAAGTAATTCGATATTCTTGCTGGCATTCTTTGATAAATTAATTTCTCCTCCTTCGTCACACGCGTTTTCATTTTTACTGTTGTACATAATACATTTTTGATATGATAATCGGTGTTTACTGTTTACCTTTGAGGTCGTCAAACCAACACGTGCGTGTGCTTTGAAAGAATTTTAAATAAAAAATGAGTTCTTTTAATGTTAAAACAAATCATTTAGTTTCTTTAAAGTTTAAACAATTAATTACGGGAAATATTCCATGACCAGTTTTTGCCCGTTATAAGATGACAAATAGTGATAGAGATTTAAATACTATAAATATACTACCGGCAAGACGGTTTAATTTGCGTAGATTCACTTTGGTTAACTGTATATTTTTTAAATGTATGCTTTGGCCCTATTTCAAATTTGATATTACGCATTAAATTACATACATATGCTATGAAGATATCTTCGATAGCTTAATTTAAAAATTCCTTTCTAAGTTGGCGGAATTCATTCCAATTATTTCCATCTACGTTCGAAATTTCTAGCATGCAATGCTAATTTTACAATGATGTAAACTGTAAAATTAAGCTAGTTTTTTCCTAACATTATTGAAATATTTTTTGTAACTGAATAACTTTCAAATTTTGCTATAGCAAGAAAGTGCATTGAAATTGTAAAAATTAAATTTCCTTCTTAATTGTTCATTCTCCCGCATCTAATAAAATTATGTTTGGTAAAACTTATTTAATCAGTAAGAAAAAACCATCATGATGTGTAATTTTTTTGTCACCTTTGCTTTATAACTCGAAAATCTTTGATTCTAGAATCTAGATTCTAGACAATAAAATGGTTAATGCTTAGGGTTAATGGTATATTAATTTATCCTTGGCGACCCTTCTGAACCAAGGTGTAGACGACCCCCCGGTTGAGAAACGATGGATTAGACGCAGCGGTTCCCAATTAGTTTTGGCCGCGGAACCCCAAGTCGATTTGGTTGCTATTAGCTAAAAAGACAAACTATTTTTTAATGGGGGGGGGGGGGTAAAAATTGCGCCGCAGGCAAATTTTTTAGATTTGAAGTTAGAAATTATAAAAAGATGTTTTTGTACTAATTTTTGTGATTCCAGGGGCAGAAAACTAGTTTTTGAAAAATAATAAGCTTCTCGAAAGCCTGGCCTTCGACGCTAACCTCATCGTTTGCTAATCAATTAAGTTTCTATCCCCGCTAAATAACTGAAGTATCATAATTTCAAAAACAATTTTTTTAAATATAACATATTCGGTAATTAAACTTTGTTAACATTTATTTATTGTCAAAAAGTACCATACTATTTCTATTACTATTACTATTTCTGTGGAAATTCAGTATTTACTAAGAATGTAAGGGTTGCGAATATTAAGTTAAATTTTTGGGATCAGTATGCGTCCACACACACTACGACAGGTGGCGTCAGATAGCCGGGGTGCCTAGCCAACTTTTAACGTTGTGGATTTATGTGATTGATAGCTCGTTTGCATTGTACCGCAAAACCAGGGTGCATCTGATGAGACTATGCCGTATGGCTAAAGTCGAAATCAGCTGATAATGCAATGAGGTTTTTGTAGATCGGTGTTTTCGACTTCTTTCGCATTTCATGCGGTTTTTGTTGGTGAAGTCTGGTTTATCTTGACTAATTACACTTTGTCAATCGTGTGTGTTGGTCCATTGTGATGACGGTTGTGTCTCTAAAGAGAACTCCTTCCTGATTAAGTTAATCGATTCTTCATAATATCGCCATAAAAACTAATAATTTTTGGGATATTTGGGGGGGGGGGCTTAATACCTATTGGAGTAGATATAAGTTTATAAGCATACAGGGTATTCAAAAAATTAAAATAGGTTCAAAAATATTTTTTAAGCGGCAAAATTTATTGTTACGCCATTTTGAAATTCTTTTTGGCGGAACCCTTGGATTTTTTCGCGGAACCCCATATGGGAACCGCTGGATTAGAGCAACAATTTTAACAAAAAAATAAGGGAGGAGGCGCCAAGATTAGATTTTTATTAAGGGGGGTAACATTAAGTTTGGAAACCACTGAAACAAAATTATTGTTGTGGTGGTTTGCAGAGATGCCCGTAACCCTGCTTTTGTTTGTTAATGATGGCAATTCATCAACACAGGGAAATTGATGACAAAACGGTCATAAGAAAATTGAGCTTTTCTCAAATTTAAACCGCTCACCCTGGCATTACCAAGCGATTGCACTTACTACCAGGCTATGATAGCCGATGCCGACGTAAAAAATCGATAATAAAAGGTTTTAAAAATGGTGACGGTAACAATAATATCTTCTCCTTGTTATGTCAAATTTTCAATAATTATTGGAGGGTAAATTTAGAGCAATTTGTAAGACCCTGTGGTTGCCGGTAGTTGTCCTCTTCTTCCTCTTAATTTAGGACAAAAATGTCCTGTTATTACCAACCATGGTAAGTTTGCTTGGCATTGTAGTTCTGTGCGAAATTTGCTAGGCTGGCCTTCAGATGTGCCTGTGACCCTGGTCTTTTTTGTGAACATGAGCAATTCATCAACCTATGGGGACCGGCGGCTTTACGTGCCCTCAGAAGCACGGAGGCGATCATAAAAAACTTTTACTTTTCCTGGACATCTCGGTTTCTTGCATTCGCAGTTGATCGCGCTAACCACTAGGTCGATGGTGTCAGCTTTTGTATAAAACCAAGAAAATTACATTGGAGGTATTTATAATTGCTTCAAACACCAAATGCGGCACAGGCAAAAACCTCAGAATTTTTAATTTAGGGTTATAGTATCCTTAAATTTCACGTACCGGAAGCCGTTCCAGCACGTTTCGGTCCATTTAGAACCCTGGTATTCCTGACAGTATTAACCTCAATATTTGGGTATTTTGAGACAAACAAAAATAAGATAATCCTATAATAAGTTAAAAGTTCTTATTCAGTTAAACCTGGTTGAGGAAAGTTAAACCCCAGAAAAATCAGTAATCTCTTAATATTAAATAATAATTGTTATGGATAATCCTGCCACATAAAATTTGCTAGGAAGCTCCTCCTCCTCTCGTATTATTTATAGGTGTGCGTATGATTGATGAGGTGCAATTATTACTAACTAAAAAAATTCTATTCCGAAAGGTGGTGACTTAATAAAATTAATGGGAGAAAATACATTGTGTTGGTCGTTTTGACCGGGGGGTTTGGGGGGTATGGAATACCCTCCAAGGATAGACGAAGTTACGGAGTTTGGGTTTGTTGAGCACACAAAATGTATGAATTAGCACTTCCGAATTTTGAGAAGAACTCCGTCTTTAAGGTGTGAGGACGATAACAGGGCTCACGATTGTAATAATTTTCTATTGAAATTATGGTGGTTGCCGCTGTAAATTACAAATAAAGGATGGTTTATGTGGCTCTAAAAGCAATGCAACATCCGAGAATGACAGTTTGGTGCTGAATGTGGAATGGTGGCAACATTGGACCATTTTTTTTTTCGAAAATGCTACTGGAATTCCTTATCGGTCGACAATAAATGCTACAGAGGCATGATGACCGACTTTTTGTGGGCAGAAATTTAGGACATGGACTTGGACGACTTTTGGTTTGAAGAGGATGAAGCAAAATGCCCGTAATGCAATCGATATTTTTCGTACCAAGTTCAGTAATTGTGTGGTGAGCCGTTTTGGCGATTTTGTGGTGTAATCTTTTAATCGTAAAAGATCGATGTTATTCGATTCGAAAACAATAAAAATAAGAAAGTGGCTATTTATACATACTTTATACATACTTTTCCGATTTGAACGGGCCTAGGGGATATTTTCAACGACCCGTAGCGCTCGAAGCGGAGTGGAACTAACTGGTAAAATAACCGGATGCTAGGTATCTCAAGTGCAATCTTCATAAGCAAACTTTCCGAAATTTTGAAAAATTAAAAGAAATTAATAGAAAAGTTTCCTTCGTTCTGTTGTGTTTTGGTCAATCAAGTTAACTATTTAATAAATAGACTTTCTATACTATAAATCAATGTACTAATGTACATTTAAAAAAAAATGTCATTAATTTTAGTGCTTTGTTAATTCTGTTAAATAATAGTACAAGTTTCTTTTTTTTTAAATTTAAATATCTTATAATGCATCTTATAATAAGTTTATTAAATATACAGTAGCAATGTGCTAAAACTAATAATACCATGCTAATTTGCTACTATTCAAATGTAACATCAATGATGCACACCTGTATATATTTATTTATCAATGTATTTACTGAAAGCTTTTCATTCTTTCTTGTTTGTTCAAACCAAATTATAAAATTTTCAATACCTATTCTCAATCGTGATGTCAATTACCATCATTAATTTATGCTCTATCCTTTTTATCAAGTTCCACATCAGAGATTTTCAACTAATGGGCCGTAGAAAAACAGTAAAAATGATTATCCCATAACTTTTGGACAATCAAATTTTACATTTCAGTTACGAAAAAGAAAAGTGGGTAATTTATACTCTAACCTTAAATTTTAGATGTTAAGTGGTTACGATAACGTTAATAATTTATGATCCACAACATACAAATCGAACAGTCAATATTGACACATTCTTCCGGCAAAAGATCGGTGCCAATATTTGATGAGTCTATTGCTTCATGGAACGAAATGTTCCTAGAACAAACAGTTTTTAAAAAGCTTCCAACAAAATCAATCTTTGATTTGGACTATTATAAATGCGACTTCATAGAAAGCTGTGTCGAAAAGAAAATTACCGTTAGGCAAAAAAAAATCAGACGAGATGACCCCATTTTGGGTTAAAATTTTCAAATGTGGGGTAGGGTATAACGCGTGCCTGAACATTTCATAAGCATAAGTGATGAAAATAATGTAATAGTTAAATTTTCGAATAAGACACGCAATAAATCGTGATTTATGATTACATCGTGTATTTTTATTTATGGATTAAATGGAAATTAAAGACGATACAAAATAAGCCCATAAATTATCAAACCTACGCCTTCAAACTATTAAATACATTAGAAATTATTGTTATTTTGTTGTACCGTTAAATAGAAAATTTAAAAATCGTGAAGGAACTACAACCTTGCGGTACTCCACATATTATTACATTCACTTGGTATCATTTTCGCAACGTTTTCAAACAAAATCAAAAATATTGAAAGAAATTGATCACTGTAATTAATTTATTGTTGTTGACCATTAATCTTCTTCCAAATTAATTTATTGAATTATAATTGCAACTAATTAAGTTTTTATGTTACTATACAAACTTAACAAGATAGTAAAACAATTCAAGTAAACTAATTAAAATTTCCGATAAAAAATAAGGAAGCTGAAATTGTTTTAGTACTGTGTGCTAATTGAAAACTTGACTGATTCAAAAATGCTCTCAGGTCATTTACACATTTGTATAAATATTGGAGTAGCAGTTAAGTACAGAGTTTACTACTTAATTAATGTTGGTTAAAATAGCAGTAGTTAAATTTTTTGTTCCAAATATTTAGATGATATTTTGATTTTCAAAGAGATAGTCGAAAAAGTGCATAGGTTGTGATGTGTTTCGACTTTCAATCACACGATGTAAATTATAACCGCTTGCGTTCCACTTCAAAGCATTCAGAAAAAAAGTAAAATTTTGCAAAAAGTTATTGTTTTATATTTACCAAGTCATCTCCAAAACAATTGGAAATATCTAGCAGTGTCTGCTTTAGACATGGAAGCTTTTAAATGCTAAAATAATTAATCGCGGTGCATGATTTTTCAAGATTTTTATCTCTTTAAGATTAATTTTGTTTATTGTGCAATCGGTTTTTCAATTAGCTAACTTTTTATGTTTAGCATAATGGACTTAGGATTCTCCATTCTTATGAACTTTTGTTGGCAGGTTTTCTTATAAGGTTTAAGTTTGAAAGGTAACTTAAGTGATATTGCTAACAATGGGTGATATTAATAAAACTGAGCATGAAGTTTATACTCAAAATTTATTGTGATTTTCAAGTTCTATCAATTTTTTAGAATTTTTGTAAACTTTTCTTTTTGTTACAGGAAAATGGAAACCTTGATACGTGAAGGCGCCCTGGAATTGGTAACATCTGAAGCACCGTGCGATGTTATCCTCAGCTGTAAAGATAAAAAGCTAACGGCACACAAACTTATATTATCCATAGCTAGTCCCGTTTTACAAGTAAGTCTTTAGAAAAATAACTTCGAAAAGTAGATTTATTTTTAAAATTACTTTTAGTATGCCACCATAGGCATATTTCCCCTACAATTTAATGCTACTTTAGGAATTACTACGTAATACGATTTAGGGCGAGGATCACCAAAGTCAGTTAGTTTATCCTCCTGCTAAATGGTTGGATATAATTGTTATCGTGTAAGTGGGACTTTGAATTTTGACGTTTAATTTCCACACACCATCTGTCATCTGTTTCAAATTCGAATTTAATATAAATAATTCCGAAATAATTCACAAAACAGTTAAAACAGTAAGCTCAAAGTAAATTATTTTCTAATTTACACGAGATTCTACGCTAACTTTCAGTTCTACAGATGACAGATGGCGTTTGGAATTTAAACGTCAAATTTATTCAAAGTCCCACTTACACGATAACAATAATTATATGCAACTATTATTTATCAGGAGGATAAACTAACTGACTTTGGTGATCCTCGCCCTTAATTATATTAAGCAGCGCTTTTTTGCTCTCAAGATATGAATTGTGTTATAAAGATGTTAGACCCCAAAATAAGATTCTGGTTACGACACTGTAACTAACTTTGTCATAAAGTAATCTTACTTATTAGTAGAGTACGGATTTCTAGCAAATTTGCTATACTACGTAAATATTGATAGCAGAAGGGTAATTGTTATAAATGTCCACGAATTTGAAAAAAATAAGTCACTTGGCGCTATTTTTTTATGCTTATATGCTTACTTTAACATTATTATTCTTAGATTTATTTTTAAGCATTTTTAGTGCTTATTTTAACACATTTTCGATAAATTAAAAAAAATTGAGTCAGAATCGCTGGTTGCAGTTCATCACAAGACCATAAAGCTTTTTCGTTAGATTTAAATATCGCGTTTTACATTCCCGTTGGTTGCGCCACTATATTACGTCCAGAATGGACTTTGAAATAATTCCGTGAGGTGGCGTTAATGCAATTACAATTAAAAAACAATAAATTAGAAGCTTTTACTTAACTTCACATCGTGTTTTTTAAATAGAATATAGTTTGAAATTATTCCGTGTGGTGGCGTTTTTGTTAATTCAAAATGCAAATACCTTTATCAAAATTAGAAAACGATTCTTAGAGACGTTTTAGAAAAATATTGTGGTAAAAACGCTGTATAGTAATTACACAGGCCAACAAAAAAAACTTTTTGCGATGGTGCCTAAGATTTTAAAACTGATTTTAGCTATATTTGGGGCGCTGAATCTAAATATCAAATTAGTTTTTCTCTATCAGCTCTACTTTTGTAGATAATGATTTTTTTAACTTGAAGATCTGCACGAAATGTGCATTTTTAACCAGTTCTAACACCATTTTGTGCAGTTTTAAATCAATAATGCAAGGATTTTTTCCTATATATTTGCCGTCTGAATCTAAATATAAAATCAGATTTTTTCTATCAGCTCTACTTTTTTAGATATTTTTTTTCTTTAAAATCACGTGATATGGCGAAATGTGTACCTCCAATAACATTCTGTACGGTTGTAAATCATATAATACAATAATTGATTCTTGTATATTTGCCGTCTCTCAAGAAGACAGTCTTGTAATTTGTCATAAAATTAGTGAAAAAAATTAAAGATGGCCGACAAAGAAGACTTAACAAATATTTAACAATAACGTTATATCTTAGAAATTCATCAAATTCATATGAAATCAGCTCCAAATGCCCCGGCACCAAAAACACTGTTGACCAGTGTTAAATTATGTACATAGTATTTTACTGTGTTACTTTTCAAATAAATTTTATTTCAAAAAATTATTTTAATGCTTATTAGTTGTTATTATATTTAAGTTTAATGCATATTTTTATGCATATAATGGCAATTTTTTGTGCTATTTTAAGCGCTATTTTCACGATTTTTTATGCTTAAAAGTCCGTACTCTACTTATTAGTAATAATTAATTGCAATTTTGGTAAATTCAGCATAATTATGTTGATTTCATAAATAAAGTAATATTCACCTTAAAAATAAAATTACTATATTCATATCCCAAGGTTCGGATATGGCTCACTCTAGGTTTTCTTCAATAACTCAAAAACGATGAATGATTTATCTCACTATTTTTGAGTTATTGGGGCAAAGTGAATAGTCATACTCGAAGGTCTAGTAAATTCGAGTAAATTAGAGACCATATCTTTGATTTAGGAAGTCAAATCATTTTTATACTTTTCGAAGTATATCATTACATCCTCCCCCTTGTTCTCTTCTGAGTTTCAATTTGTACCCGCTTCTTAGACAACATTTTTTGGCCGAATTATTTCAAAATTCAAATTTAAACCAATAATTAAATAAGTTCTCTCATGTATAAAATAAAATAAAATAAATAAAATATCTGCCTTCCCCTCCCAATTCTCGACCTCCAGCATGCACATTCCTCCCTTATCTCCTCACTCCACTCTCTCGCTGGTCTACCACTTCTTCTACTTCCTTCCATATTCTACTCGGTGTCCTACCCTGGTCCATTTTTAGCAAATGCCCCAAACATCGAATTCTTTGCGCTTTCACCTCATAAATCAAGGGGCCCCAAAATTTATCTTTTTTATTGGACCCTCTGATCCTGCTGTACTTGAAACTCTCTCGACATTGCTCCGTTTGCTCTTAGTTTTTTTACTAATTAAAATTTTTAGTAGGTATTTTCTTTATTGTGAATATTTGATCCATTACCCATCTTCCTCTCCTGAATTCACTCTGGTACTATCCAATGATATTCTCTGCCTACTTTTCTCGTCTGACTTTACAAGTTGCTAATATTTTATATATCATGGTACTGTAGTGCAGTTTTCCTGTAGTTTTCTTATTTTTTTTATCTTCTCCCAGAACTCTATTGTTTTTCAGTTTCGCAATAATTATTTCCACTACATTTTCTCAAAATCTAGAATTGTTTGCTTGTTTCAGTTCTTCCTGATATCGATTTCCATTTAGACAGTTTCCTGAAGACTACCCAAATTTTCATTTTATGTTCTCCCTTCTTTCTCGTTTGGTGCTTCATATATTTTTTATTTTTTTCTGTTGGTTTCAGAATCATTGCCATTCTTGATTGCTCCCTTCTCGGTGTTTCATTCTTGCATTCCAGATCAAACCATTCCTGCCTATTCCAGTCCTAAAGACTTTATAAATTCTTCGATTGCAGTCGCTCTCTCCTTTATATTTTACAATAACTTCGCTCCTCGAAGCAATTCGGGTATGTCCTTTTCATACTTTTTTCTTTTGGCTTCATTATCCCATTGAATTCTCCTTTGCAGGTCTTGTTTATTGTCAAAAATCCATTTGTGACATATTGCC
This sequence comes from Rhagonycha lutea, assembly GCA_958510855.1. Classification (NCBI taxonomy): domain Eukaryota; kingdom Metazoa; phylum Arthropoda; class Insecta; order Coleoptera; family Cantharidae; genus Rhagonycha; species Rhagonycha lutea. Next base: position 96,139,248 of record OY294036.1, read on the forward strand.
TTCCAAACCAATCTGTGGGTCTTTATTTTTTTTGGAGTCCAGTCCCATATTTCTTTGGTCATCGCCTAAATATTAATAAATTATTTAGACGAAGCCAAACCACCTCAGCTTTAATTGTGTCAATTACAGTAAAATTGCAGATTTAGGATTGGTATAATTTTTCTATTACGTAAAAATCAGTAGGTACAATAATTTTAAGGTGCATTTTTCTTCGAAGCGCGGAAGTATGGCACCTTTAGCCTTATTATGCTAGGACATTCTATTATGTAGTAATAAAGAAGTATCGAACATTAAACGGTTTTATTATCTTCGGCATATGTTGGCGGAACGAAACCCCTGCGGACGACAAGTGATTATTGGTTATTAAAACTATTCGATTGCGAATTCAAATGGAACATATAAATTATTCAAATAATACCAGCTTTATTAAACTTTTTAAAATATTTCTATATGAATTTACGTTTTATTAAGAATTTTACAACCCTGGGGATTCTCCTGGCCGGGTGCTTTTGTTATAACTTTTCGTTTCCTACGTTGATTTTAAGCTAAAAAATATGCATTCATTTTTAAGAAAATTACTGTCTATTTTTTCAACTTGACTCAAATGCTATAGAGATTTATTCCCATTTATTTCTGCAACCAATGATATAAGAGCTCCAACCTTTCTTTTTCTTGTACAATGCATTTCATTTCATTATATTTGTAATATGGTAGACCCCAGAGGGTTCTTCAGCTAAAATTTGTATGCCAGACTGTCATCGTCATTGTCAATCATATTAGATTATTTATTTATCTCACGTTATCATCATAAAAAAAAACTTAAAACACTTAAGAATGCAGACCTATCCCTTGAACTCTAATTCCAACTTAATATTAATTTGCATATTTGCATCTGCATAATATGAATGTAGATCGATAGAACAGTTAACTTATACAGTGTTCCAGCTTCGAGCCTCGATTCAGAGACCTTGTCAAATCAAAATAATATGAAAGTTTAATTTATATGATCGAGAGTTATCGCATTCTTGTGTGACATCAAACAAATATGTCTTGAACGTTTATTAACTAGAATCAGATTTTTAGGTCTAATTCATGAAATGGCACTATACGAAAGTCCCCAAAATTACATAATCTGTACATGAGAACCATCCATTTCATAAACTGTATAATATATTATATTTTCTTGGTGAAATGTTTTTAATTTTATAGCTAAACAGTTTTAAATTTCTTATTTTAGGACATTCTACTGCAGGACTCCAACGACGTTACCATGATCATTCTTCCAGATGTGGAAGGCCACACGATGTCTCTTATTTTGGAATACATTTACCACGGAAACGTAACCGTGCCATCGTACAGCATTTCTGGATTTATAAGTTTGGGGGAATTTTTAAACATCAAATTCGATTTCTCGAACAACAACTTAACTGAAAAAGAAAAAGATAAACCAAAAGAAAGTGACAAAGTGGTGAAAAAGAAAACTAATAGAAAAGTGCCAGACTTAATCCCGATAGCATCTCTAATAAAAAGGAAAGGTGTCATAACAAAAAAAGGTCGCTATAATAGAGTTTTCCCGAGTCCTTGGTGCCCGAGGATTGTACCAGTCGTTGCCGATCCACGAGAGGATTACACAACTTCTAGTAAAAAATTGGTAAGTCGGTTGAGTGTCAGCATTTATTAAATATATTAGCAAAAAAAGTTTTATGGTGATTATTCATATTTTGACTGCTAATTATCAGTATAAAAAATTAATTAAAAAGCTTTGGATGGTTCATTTCATGAATCTTACACAATTTAATTACCATGTCAATATCATGAAAAACAAACTTGCAGTAAAAGTATGTCTACAAGTGTATTTATCATAAAATCGTGATCGTTGATGCTCAGTTAAGAATTTAACAGCGATTATAATTTAAAATTTTTTGTTCAGAGAAGAGATAAATCTTTGTGCAATGTCCCAATGTCAGTTAGATATCTTAACCTCTTCATATGCATTTTCATTCATCCTGAAAACGTGTCCGAGTTCTGATATTTCAGAAAAAATTAGGTTCATCAGGACTGCGATAACTGTTTAAAATTGAATGTCGAATGTAGGTAAGTAACAGCACTTAGAGTAAAATTAAAAAGTAAACATAATATTGAACTTCTTACAAGCTAATATTTAAATTTACATTCGAAATTGCAATACAAATATTTGCAACGATATCAAAATCTTCACTGCATACTGTTGAATTTTTAATTAGCAAAAACGTCCTCCCGGGGGGTCTCCGTTCACCGTTAGATGGTTTACTGGTCTTGAGCAATAAAACTTATAATTCAAAATTTTAAGTAGGAATTAATATTTAACACTTGTTGAAAATTCCTACAAAAATGAAACTTTCGTTTCAGATTTGCAATGACACAAACAACAACTTTAAAATACATGAAATGACAAGTACACAAAAACCCAAGGAAGAAAGAGAGGCTTCACAGTTGAACGCAATTAACTTTGTGACTTCATCGCCGGTGCAAGAAGAACTTGAAGAGAAGAAGTTGATTGTTCTAGAAGAAATTCCAATTAACTTCAAGCAAGAAACAATAGAAACTACTTATTCATGCATAAAAACTGAGAGCAAAGAAAACGACTTTCAAGACATTACGTCTACAAAATCTTCGGAAAGTGAGGAAGAAGGGGAACAAAAAGTGGACAAAAATAAACCGTTTAAGTGTCATGACTGTGGAAAATCGTTCAGCCAGTTAAGAAATTACAAATATCATAGGTGAGTATTAGGTACTATATAATAATCAAACATTACCATTGTGTGTGTTTGATTGTACTGCTGAGGATTTTACTGGGTACCACCTACCTGGTTAATAAACACGCTTAAGCATCTTTATTAGCCAATACCAATACGGTAAAAAAACATATATCGGACTTCGTGTTCATAACTCATATTAGTTCTGTTAAATTTCATCAAAACGTGTGAAATTGAGAACGTGACATGCAATAATAAAGATTCTTGTATTGCTTCAAGTGTTTCATATCACATAAAAGCTTTTTATATTTTGATATAAAAGGTACAACGTGGGTAAATGTCTTCTAAAATTTGTGTTGATGTTGATTGATACTCATGTAGTAGTATCATATATGGTTGGTACACCGTATTATTTCTGTTACCCACGCTCTGTATATCCAGGATGGCTAATTTATCATAATATTAAACAATTTTAGTTGGCCAACAGGGACATCGTTTAATAATTCGATTAAAAATATTTGCTACCGCTGGAGTCAAACAAACTGTACCAAAAAGCATTAATTGTTTACTTCATTTTTATTTACACGCGGTGACCCAATTATAGAAAATTTTCATCTTTCTCGCAGGTTTTCTAGCACGGGTTCGCGATGGAACCAACCTGTTCGCTTTATTTTAAAGTATTACTTTACTGCCTTGTTATGTAAATAATTATTATTATGGATCTTATCCGTTGTGTGTGTCCACCACTAATCCACACGAATGGATTAACGAGATTCTTACTACTGACCGCTCACTGCTCACTCACTGATTTCAAATTTATTTTAAAAAGAAGAGCACAGTTAACAAATTACGTAAGCTCTGATAGGTTAGGAAACGTAAGAGTTACGAGTTTAGGTTATTTGTTATTTTATTACTCTTTTTTTAGAATATATTTATGGTCAATATGCAATCCATATAAATATTGATTATCGAAATTGATGAAAGTGTAATTGGAAATAAATTGGTGAGGCCACTCCACTCCTCTATATTATGCAGGGTTAAAAGGTCGGACATGCGGTTGTACAGAGGCCTGGGAGTTTGAGGAGCATCCCCCCAGCTATTTTTTCTTTTTTGAAAATTTGGTGCAAGATCTTGATTTTTAGAACTAATAAACTTTTTTTACGACTACGCGGTTGCATACATAGCGTGGGCATTACGCCTGCACTAGCGAAACTATCTTGTAATTGATATCATTTTCAATTTTATTTGTTACAAAGAGGTAGGATGTTAAATAAAATATTTACTAAATTTTATTTCATTACAGAAAATTTTATAGCATAATAAAACTTAATATCATATATTTTATGTAGCATGAATAATTCAGACGTGGAAAACATTAAAAAGTTACGGATCTTAAATTATCAACTAATTATGTGTGAATTCTTAAAATCATTATAAAACGAGTTGGTTTAAAAATTTGTCAGGATAATGTGCATAAGTATATTTTAAGATAGAATACTCTGTTATGGAAAAAAATTACTAACAGTGCCCTACCTTCTCCATACCCTGTATAATTTAAATTGCACATATAATCTTGACACTGTTGATGATTATTTTTTTATTTTTAATGTCCGATTCACATGAAGAAATATGTCGCTATATTCTTGTACGACATTAAAGTTACCTTTACTACAATATGTAAACAGGTTCTAGTTGTTTATTAGTTAGGAAAGTGGCTGTACTTATATTTTACTTCCGATACAAAAGAATCGATTATTTATACCTAATAAATAATTTAACACCTAAAAAGTATGCTTGAACAAATTGGTACCAGTTTCATTTGACATAAATTTGCAATAATTAATTTTATTTCTCATAAATTCAACCACTCGTTATTGCATTCTGCACCTTTGCAAATTTTCTCGGTGATCATGATCAGGAAGCCGGTGTTTCGCAAACCATGGGGGATTCCTCAACTATTAAATTATTTTTGTGTTAATTCTTCCTTTTTCTTTAGATCAATACACGAGGGTACAAAAGAATTTGCTGCTGATTGTCCAGAGTGTGGAAAAATATTTAACGACCGAGGTTACCTCAGCAGTCACATGAAAATTCATCGAGATCGAAAAGAATACGCTTGTCCCGATTGTCCCAAACGTTTTAACCAACGAGTCGCATATAACATGCATCTGAGAATACATACAGGTAATAAAAACGCTTTTTCGTTAACGGGAAATCACAAATTGCTCATGTAATTTCCGAAGCGAATTCATTGCATAGGTCAGTTTTTACTCCGCACATGTCATCCAAATACTAATAAAAAGACTTACAAATGGGCAAATAATTATAGCTAAATTTGATTGTTTGGGTACTTAATTTCATCCAGCATGTGTTACCTAAAATTATTTAATTAAGTATCAGGCCTAATGTAAAAATAATACGAATGGATGTAAAAAGTTATTAAAAAGTTCATGTGCTACAAATTGTTGCTCTTTAAACCGACAACATTTCCCGTAACATAACAGTGAAAACCTTACAATTTTTTCCCTTTCAGGAGTTAAGCCCCATGAATGTCCAACTTGTGGAAAAACATTTTCGAGAAAAATGTTGCTAAAACAACATCAACGAGTGCACACCGGAGAAAGGCCCTACAGTTGTCCTGAATGTGGGAAAAGCTTTGCAGACCGATCGAACATGAGCCTCCATGCGCGATTACACACAGGTAAAAATTTTGAACCGATCAAAAGAAAAATTTTAAATCAAATATTATTTTAGGGGTCAAACCGTACGCGTGTAACTTGTGCTCTAAGAGTTTCACAAAAAAGCACCATCTAAAAACCCACATGAACTTCCACACCGGCCTTAAACCGTATTCTTGTCAAAAATGTGGATTAGCCTTCTCGCAGAGCAGCAACATGAGAACTCATTTTAAAAAATGCGTTTTAAAACCGTCGGCACCGCAAAGTACATAAAGACGAAAATTGGGTATTTTTGAAGAAAGAAAAACTGTGATATTTTAAAATTTATTATTTATTTTATGTTAAGTCTAAATGTTGTTATTTTAATTTAAATTTAATAGTATTTAATCTAAATTATTAATTTTTGACCTTATTTTGTAATAATTGAGTGATATTTTTAATAAATAAAAATTTATTTATTTAAAAAATTCGCATTAGCCACCTCTTGGTGGTCATTCAAAGCTGTACAAATGTTAATAACATAACCTAAAAAAAGTTTGGTTAAGTTTTTATAATTCGAATGGTTTAATTCCGAAAATTAGTGTAAATTAAGTTAAAAAATGGATAGAGTCCTTTCTTCCAGTGTCCGAATTGTATGTGGCATAACTTTTTAGTAAAAGATTTTTACAATTTTCTATTATTAGGCTTCAAGATTAATGATCGATGGGAGCATAACCCCTACCGAATTAACAAACGCTTGCTTGCAACGGGTTAAAAGTAATCAGAAATATAATGCTTTTATAACCGTAACAGAAGAAGAAGCTAGGAAGCGGTCACAAGAATCGCTAGAACGGTACCAAAACAAGAAACCGTTGTCAGAGTTCGATGGTGTTCCGATTGCAATTAAAGATAATTTTTGTACTAAAGGCATTAAGACTACTTGCGCTTCAAAAATGTTGGAAAACTTTGTGCCTGCTGAAAATGCTACCGTCTACGACAGGTTGGTAAACGCCGGAGCTGTTCTTGTCGGAAAGTGTAATTTGGATCAGTTTGCTATGGGTTCTGGTACAGTTGATTCGATATACGGAGCAACGAAAAATATGTGGGGTTTTTCTGACACTTCCGACGATTTTTTTATAGCTGGAGGTAGCAGTGGTGGCTGTGCTGTGGCGGTAGCTACAGGAAGCTGTTTTGCGTAAGTTTCGTGCCATTTGATACTTCCTCTAGTATTGTAAATCTTGCTACAAGTGCTATAGGTTCAGATACTGGAGGTTCCACTCGGAATCCGGCTTCTTACACTGGATTAGTTGGTTTCAAACCTTCGTATGGACTCGTATCCCGGTTAGGTTTAATTCCTTTGGTCAATTCGATGGACGTGCCAGGAATTTTAAGCAGAAGCGTAGATGATAGCGTCAGTGTTCTGAATGTTGTAGCAGGACACGATCCAAAGGATTCGACTTCGCTTACAAAACCTTATAAGAAAATAAGGTAGGTACCGTAAAATGGGGTGAATCACAACAGGCAGGTGAATGACAACAAAAGTTTGGGAAGGCACAAATAATTTTTCTGTACTGCAACATTGAATATTTGAGGAATCTGTTATGTCAATAACATATTGTTATTCAATATTCCTCAAATATTCAATATTGCAGTACAGAAAAATTATTTGTGCCTTCCCAAACTTTTGTTGTGATTCACCTGCCTGTTGTGATTCACCCCATTTTACGGTAACATTTCAGGCTACAGTTTTTGCCTGAGTAAATTTGAGGAAAATAAAAATCACGTCGATTAGCAACCTTTAACTCATAAACGGATCCACCAAAACCAATTTTTATTATCGTGTTGTATTGCAAGTTACGGGGTGCTAGTGCTATTTAAAATTTCGTAGGGGTAGCTGGTGGGGGGGGGTTAAACTTAAAATTCAACGTCCCCTTTGCCATCTAAACGGACATATTTTTTCTTTCTCTCAAATTTTCTCAAAAACAAAAGTTATTTCGAATGGCTCCTTTTGAAATGAACACCCAGTATAATATTGCAGGTTACCTCCCGCTGATAAGATGAGTATTAAAGATCTAAAAATCGGAATACCTGTAGAATATTACTGCGAAGGTTTGAGTGACGAGGTGTTAGAAATTTGGAACGAAGTTGCTCAAGCGTTGCAGGAAAGTGGTGCAATTGTGAAAGAAGTTTCGATGCCTCATACAGAACACAGTATCGTCTGCTATTCCATTTTAAACCAGTGCGAAGTTGCAAGTAACATGGCACTATACGATAGTTTACAATTCGGTTTTCGTGCAGAAGGAAACTCTTCAACTGAAAAATTATATGCTACCACTAGAAGTCTGGGATTTAATGAAGTCGTACGAAATAGGATTTTAGCTGGAAATTACTTTTTGTTGACCAGGTTAAACTATTTTTTATTTCAAATGGGTCAAGTTTTTAACATTATTTCTACAGGAATAACGAAAAATATTTTAATCAGGCCTTAAAGGTGCGGCGATTGATAGCAAACGATTTTGATCAAGTTTGGGATGAAGTGCAACTTCTTTTAACTCCAACGACGTTAACATCGGCTCCAAGGTACAAGGAGTTTGTAAATAAAACTAACAGGGATCAGTGTGCAGTGCAAGATTATTGTACACAACCGGCAAATATGGCAGGTAATTTCGATTGAGGTGGCTTTGTTTTGCATTGCGTAATGAGTTTAAATTTTTTAAAGGTGTGCCTGCCATATCCGTACCTATAAAACTATGCAAGAATGGAATGCCTCTTAGTTTACAACTCATGGGTAGAAATTTAAGTGAGCCCATGTTGCTTGCCGTAGCGAAATATATAGAAAATATTGTCAAGTTTAAACAGTTTTTAGATTAAATGGTTAAGTTTGAATTCTGAAGTTTTTGTTCATAAAAACCTTAATCCAAATAAAATAATTCAAATGGCGTTTTTACAAGTATTGTTAAATATATTTTAGTTTCTGGTTCTAATGAATATCTTTTTTAATCACATAGTAAATTATGAAAAAACTAACCTTGTATCCAAAGATGCCAATTTATCATCAACTTTACCTGCAACAAAAGAAACCAAACATTAATTTTGAATATATTTAGTAGATAATATTACCTATATGGCTTGGCCTGGGTGTTTTTTTTTATAAATTAACTCAAAATTACAAGTCGGTGTGCAAATAATTTTACCTGGCTCCTTTATACACAAAAAAATTGTTAGAATCGTAAAAAGGTTACAGAAAAAAATTGAAATTAAAGTAAAAACCATTGCAATATTGGTCGTCGATGCGGTGACTCATAAATATTACTGGGAATCACTGGGTCATACAAAGTAAAACGCAGGCGCGTTTCAACATAAAAATACGGTTTTTGAAATTTATCTAAAATTAATAAAATTTAATGTACAGATTTTGTAGTTCTGCTATTAAATATTATCTATTTTTTATTTCAAATGACGTTTTATCATTGGCGTCCCCAAGATGGCGCATGCAGAAAATGTTAAATGTTTTCCTCAATCATCCAGAAAACGAATAGATATTTCTTTTGAATTTTAACAGAAACGGAATCAGCACTAGAACATTGATAATAAAAGCATAAAAGTTAATTCAGAATTGCCTTTTGCTTTTTGAAAAACAAATAATTTTGTATTATGCGATACTTACAAGAAAGTTACCCCCCTGGGTCTCATTTTGATGATCCAAATACACTAAACTGTTTGATAAGCACTCACATACACATATAATTAATATTTTCACAACTTTTCACTTAAAACTCGAAAAATAACCTCACACGATCTGCAGACGTGCAAACTCGAGCGCGAAACAAAAGCAACTAATATGTAAGCTATAGCGGACGTTCGAATTATTATAGGAAATGTTACTCACGTCAGTTAATATCACAATTAATTAATTTGTTTGCCGATGAGCAGTTAAAAAACTTTACATACATTTTTAAAAACGTTTTAACAAATTTAGCAAGAAGAACTACGACGAACGGGAAGAAAGTGACGCCTCTGGGATTAATCAGCTGCCAACAATGACCACCAAGTTTGAATTATTTTTTTTTCAAGATTTTGTGGGATACTCGAAAATGTGATAAAATTAAGTTTATGTTTATGGAGGGTATTTTAATAAAAATTTCTGGGGAACCGAGGGGTATGGAATACTCCCTAATAGCTATAAAAAATTGATCAAGTAGCAAATTTAATTCTTGAAAGTTGCTTCCTTATATCCGGGGGTATTTCATACCCCCAGACCTCCCCCATTCCTGGGAAATATTTCGTGGGCTCACTGCAAAAACTAGACAAGTCCATATTAGGACCTTAAAGGACTGCACTGCATGGTCAGTTTTCAATTCTCTTTTTTAGGCTTAAATTTTAGTCAAAAATTAAACAGAAGAATGGGATAAAGTTGTTTGGTTTTCTGCCCCACTGGTGAGAATTATTTTTAAATTTTAACTGAAATTTTACCTTAAAAATTAGAATTAAAAACTGACCATGCAGTGCAGTCCTTTAAGGTCCTAATATTGACTTGTCTAGTTTTTGCAGTGAGCCCACGATTTAACCTCAAGCCACGTGATGAAATGGAACCGGGGTATCTGGAGTGTAGGTACGTGTGTACGAAAAACCCCCTAGCTTTCAAGAATCGAATTTACGATGTATCAATTTTGAAAAGTCGTCTTGTTACTTCCTGACTGCTAGAAGTAAATTGAAAAAATTAATTTCCTAACTTGTATCGAAAATATCTATTTTTTAGTTTCAAAATTTTAAGGATAATAGTGAAAGTGGAGAAGAAGCAGAAGATGTTATGGATTAAATGAAATTGTGTGTGCAAAGTCAAGAAATAGAGATGGAACTGGGAAGGGGGGTAACTAGACGACATCTCAAAATTGATAACGATGCAAATTTGGTTCTTGAAAAGTCGTCTTATTGCTTTCTTTACAGTTGGGGTATTACATAATCCCCCCCCCCCCGATAATGCAGGCCATATCCCCAAAAAAAATTCCGAGAGAAAATCCATGACTTAACGTCATCAAGTATTCCCTAAGAACTTTTTCTTATGAATAATTTCGTCTCTTGTGATCAATTCCATACTCCCCAGAATATTTGACCTCAATGGGCAAATTTTCTGTTAATTTATTGTTACATATTTTTATTTTAAAAGGTCTGGCAAACATCCTTAAAAGGTTCGGGGTTGCCCGATCTTTCCACCCTCTGGCTACGGGCCTGGGTACTTTATTCGGGTGATATTATGTTATTTTTCCATATGGGAACATGAGGGTTAAAAAAATGAGCTAAGGTCTATTATTATTATTAAACTTAATTCATTAAAGAAATCCAGAAAAGATCATCAAATTATTAACTGTAAGTCCCCCGCACCCTCCGCAAACGAAAAAGATCTACCGATCGAGCTTAATTAGTGTAAGGAAACGTTTTCAATGAAGAATTTTGAGTTCTGAATTAATGTAGAAATTGTGGTTTTCACACTTTGTTTTGTGGGACGCTGGTTTGAAAAGGCCGAGGTGACCAACAAAGGAAAGAAATTTGATTCAAGTATGAGATCGAGTAAAGTGCAAATTATAAGTATGGGTGTAAATTGTTTACGATTATTATCTATTAAGCATTTCGTAATTGCCGATTTTCCGTCGTTTATTTGACAGGATTTTTGTTCTCATTGAATCGCGTTTAAAAAGCTCTGCTCGAATGTTGTTTTGGGAACACATCCGGTGTATATGAGCAGTGGTCGAAGTGGAAAATAATTACTGGGGGTATGGGTATTCAGGGACGTGCCTACGGGGGGGAGCCCCCCCCCAATAATTTAGGGAAGTGGAAAAAAGTTGGCAAAATCACTAAAAATTTGGTCAAAACACTCAAAATGTGGTCAAGTTGGCAAAAGCCGCTAAACCTATAACAAGAAAAATAGACATTTACAAAGAGTTGGCAATTTTGAATTAATTAAGTTGGCAAATTCCCCCCCTCAAAAAAAAAGTTGGCTGGGCCCAGTATAATTAATAATTACTTACTACGCTACTTAAATGTGTTTCCAAATCGCTTCGTATTCCGAATTATGTTTTATTTGTTGCCTTTTTATAGGCGAGCGGCAGTGGCGTAGCTAGGGTAATTTGCGCCCGGGGACAAGACACAAAATCTGCGCCCCTTCTCGTATCGAGAGTCTGGAGACTCACTGGGGCCGGAGTTTATTTAACTCATTTTTTCATTTTGGCGCCCCCTAAGCTGTGGCGCCCAGGGACATATGTACCCCCCTTCCCCCGGAGCTACGCCTCTGGCGAGCAGTTTATTCTCTAAAACTCGTCTAGAAACTACATTTACCGACCAACTAGCGTTCTAGTGGCTGGAAATGATTTTATTCGATTTCTTATATTATCGCGAGAAAAAACTTCTATATACACTTTTTTTTTGTATGTCGTCCTTTAATAGTTATTAACAATCTTTTGTTTTATAAATCTAAATGTCGAGAAAAAAATCTGAAAAAAATATATAGGCTTAATCGGACCAAGATAAACATTTTTTGTCTCTTTAACTTTTCTCGTAAAATCAGTGGTTCTTAAGATAATATTCGATAAATGGCGAAACATGCCTAACTTTATGAATTTTTTTCGCGGGAACCAATTGTCCAATCAGAATAAATAAAAAACAAAAATATTTACCCAACCTTAAGGGGAGGTTCTCATGAAACTACCAGAAAATAAGGTGATTTTCTTTTTTTTTTTTCATATAAGGAAGTAAATAAGCAACTTAAAATTTTTGACACTTATTGAATTACCTACTAACTACAAAAAAAAATTTTTTTTAAAGAAAAATGACGTCACGGGAAATGTCTAGAAGTGTTGTAAAATGACCGTCTCTAAAAAAGGTGCCTTCACTGCAGCCACTCTAGCACTCGTAAAAATTATTTGAAATCAAAAAACAAAATATTTTTATAAACTATATAATATTTATTGGGGGATGAACTACAATCATCAAAAAAAGTCGAAAATTAAAAAAATGGCGGACATGCAAACTTTCGATACAGGTTTTTCACTAGTTTTTCGCTCTTTAAAGTGGTATAAAACAAACAAATCAGCGAATATTACCTTCATTGTAGTTCATCCCCCAATAAATTTAATGATCTTCAAATTAAAAAAAAAAAAAAGTGAATCTAGTCAGTAGTTTTTGAGTTATCGTGGCTGCAAATGTAAAAAATGTAATTGTTCAGGAAACGCAAAAAAGTATTAATGTATCGTATGTATGTATGTATTAATGGATCGACTTATTATGCCATAACTTTTTTATGAAATTTATTTCAGTCAAACGGTTTGGGGAATATATTCTACATATAATAGTCTATCAAAAAATGATATAAACAAAAAATCGATTTTTGGATCTAGTTTCATGAGAACCTCCCCTTAAGCTATCACGACATATTTTTTTCTTTTTGATTTTTAATGTTAGTAACAGTGAAAACTGTATTGGAGTACAGCATTATTGTCTTTATCTTTATTTGTACATTTAATTAATAGAACACCTACAAACCGAACAACATTTTAAACCTAAAGCCAAACAAGAGCATGTTTTAGCTGTACAAGGAAACTTTCGGCCACAAGAACAAAAATACTTCTGTAACAATTACATTGCTGAATCACCGTCAAAATAATTTTGATATAAAAGACCATGTTCTTCTAACCAACCACATTCAGATGGTTTTAAAGTAATAATAATGTAGTAATGTCGTAATAAATTAATGCAATTTCGAATTGCCATATTTTTATGACTGTGATCATACATGAAAGCAAATAGCGTAGGTACTAACTATGTCTAACGTATCATAACAACAATATTTAACAAAATTTTTTTTCTAAATTCAAACCCTCGAGAGTTAGGCCTCTTTCAAGCATTTTTTTTTATTTCCACCTTCACGTGGCCATAGTCCCGAAAATATTGATTTTTCAGTAAAAGTGGTTTAGTGATTTTTTAAAGAGCGTGAAATAATCTACAAACTAGATTTAAACCTTTTCTTGTCTAAAATCAACGGCTTTCGAGTGAACAGATGAGTTTACTTAACGTAAGCTATTTTATATTTAGATCAAAAGTGCATTTTATGGAAAACCGAAAGAAAATTTTTTTTATATTAATTTTTTTGAAATAAAAAATAGCTTACGTTAAGTAAAATCATATTCTACGTATATTCTGAAAATTTCAACTTTCTACGATTATTCGTTTTTGAGTTGAACTTGACACAAGCTCAGCGCCTATTGATCTGCCACCTTAAACGAAAGATTTTACAAAAAATCTGACGCCCCATTCCGGATAGGAAATTTAACGGACTACAACTTTTGTCTAGTAAAAATTTTTGAGTAACCAATCCATTTTACAGAAAATCAGAAAATAATAAACAAGGTAGCTACAAAACAAAATATTAAATTAAAAAATTTTTATTTTTTTTGAAAAATTATTTTATTAATTTATTTTAAACTATTAGATTATCACAGTCGTGATCGTTTTAAAAGATGTTTGTCGAAAAAAATCGAAAATCGATTTTTCGACACTTTTAATCGCAGAAATTCGATTTTTTGACACTTTTTCACACTCAGTGATCGACCAAAATTGGCCTCGTAATCGACCGGTCGACCTTGTTGACCACCCCTGGTATAGTGGCTCTTAACAAAAAGGAAGTGTTATAAATAATACTATAAAACATCTTTTAAAACGATCACGATTGTGTATTGAAAATGAGGGTGGTCATTTTCAACATTTACTTAAAGAATCTAATAGTTTAAAATTAATTAATAAAATAATTTTTCAAAAAAAATAAAAATTTTGCGAATTTAATTTTTTGTTTTGTAGCTACCTTGTTTATTATTTTCTTATTTTCTGTAAAATGGGTTGGTTTCTCAAAAATTTTTACTAAACAAAAGTTGTAGTCCGTTAAATTTCCTATCCGGAATGGGGCGTCAGATTTTTTGTAAAATCTTTCGTTTAAAAGTTACAGGGTTTTGAAAAAAACCAAAAAAAGAAAAAGCTCAAATTTTTCGACATTTTTTAATTTACTTTAATTCATAACTCGAGAGCCGTTGATTTTAGACAATAAAAGGTTTTAATCTAGTTTGTAGATTATTTCACGCTCTTGAAAAAAGCTCTATACCACTTTTACTGAAAAATCAATATTTTCGGGGCTATGACCACGTGAAGGTGGAAATTAAAAAAAATGCTTTAAAGAGGCCTAACTCTCGAGGGTTAGAATTTAGAAAAAATTTTTTGTTAAATATTGTTCTTAGAAAAGTGTCCTCTATCACCACCTAAGTTATGTAAAGTGAGTGCGGGGACACCCTGTATACATTTGAAAACGCAAATGAACCGAACTGGCTGATTTTTATATATTGTGTAGGGGAGGCTTAGAAAAGCTTAACTTGAAGTTTTCGACCAAGATTTCCTAAGAGTTTCCTCCGCCGCGTTGAAAAAAAGGATAAATTTTGTTTTCTTGCGATAACTCGACTCTCCGTCATGGTACGAAAATTGTGAATCAATACTTTTTTGTTAAGCATTTTATGCTCTACAATTTAGTTTATATGAATTTTTCCCCTACCGTTGATCGTTGTTGAGGTATCGAACGTGAAAGTAAAAAATTAAGTGCTTGGAACTTGTATTTTGCCATTTTTTCCTTTCTCGTAATACATATCGAACAAATATTCATTATCAAACTTGTAGAGAATTTTAATATCTGCAATTTATTTTTTTTATTTTATTTTCAAGACGTTGGTAAATCCGCGCAAAGTTGTGATTTCATAGCTCGCGCGATTTTATAGATAATCATACAGTCATTCTACGAACGAGATAATGATAAAGTCGAAAACGATGCTACCAGGAAGCAAAAAATGGGGTCGTGTAGAAGAAAACTTTCTAAGAAAGATAGCGCTTTTTGTATCGCTCTAGCTGGTGTAGAACATAACCTAAAAAATTGCATAAAGTCGAAAAAACGGTTTTTTGCGATTTAAGAATAAACGAAGCATCCTACAAAAGAATGTCAAATTAGAAAGTTGTAGACAATGAAAAAACCTATCGAATGCGACTATGAGGATAAAAATTTGTTATTTATTTACCGAGAAAATCGAAAAATAACGGTCAAAAATTGTTGCATGTTTGCCCACTGCAATTTTTGCAAATAAAGGAACAATCAATCTCTGCTTTTCTGCACCCACAGGCAGCTCCACATTTTTCCTTGCACTAAAAAATAAATTGAACCACCTCTCACTACTTCCACCAACGAAAAGCGTAGCACGCCAACATATTATTCCGTACATATCACCAGGTGCAAACGTGGCTCGGATTTTACATGGATCCTAAGGAATGGGATTGGCGACGAACAAATTATGGACTGGAACCGGTTATGAGCACAGTTGAACCCGCACCCCCTGAGCTTTTAAAGCTCATATCGTGCAAGTTGGTGCAAGTGCAAGAAAAAATGTGGAGCTGCCTGTGGGTGTAGAAAAGCAGGCATTGCTTGTTCCATTATTTTCTTAAATTGCAGAGGGCAAACATGTAACATCGCCAAAATCGATATCCTGCTCAATGAGGATTATAAGGATGATTCGACAATCGAAGGATCATTTTATGTGGTTAGAAAATCTCCACAACTCGATGAGTATTCCGAACAGAAAGACTGTGAACCATGACCATCGAAATGAAGAAAAATATAAGTATTAAGAACGATCCTCCATTCATCTCCATCTTGTGTTGTACAACATAAAAACATGTATTTGAATAATTAATTTTATACATAATATAATATGATTCCGTATGATTCATAATAAATTCTGTTGCTTTATTTATTTATATTGTTTTATAAAATCGCGCGAGCTGTGAAATCACAACTTTGCGCGGACTTACCAACTTTACGGCGCGCTACAAGTCGTAATTTTTGTCTTAAAAATAAAATAAAAAAGTTAAATTGCAGATATGAAAATGCTCTACAAGTTTGATAATGAACGTTTTTTCGATATGTATTACGAGAAAGGAGAAAATGGCAAAATACAAGTTTCAATCACTTAATTTTTTACTTTCACGTTCGATACCTCAACAACGATCAACGGTAGGGGAAAAATTCATATAAACTAAATTGTAGAGCATAAAATGCTTAACAAAAAAGTATTGATTCACAATTTTTGTACCATGACGGAGAGTCGAGTTATCGCAAGAAAACAAAATTTATCCTTTTTTTCAACGTGGCGGAGGAAGCTCCTAAGAAATCTTGGTCGAAAACTTCAAGTTAAGCTTTTCTAAGCCTCCCCTACACAATATATAAAAATCAGCCAGTTCGGTTCATTTGCATTTATATGCCATTTTTTCGGACATAATGACTGGACTGGGTCCGTTAAGTTGGCCCCCCCCAGTTAATATTTTTTCTCCAAAAGCTAGCTCCCGAATCCTTATAGCTAGCACCAGCTAGCACCCAAGTATGAAAGCTAGCACCATTATAGTTTTTCCACAAATCGATATTGAAACCGGGGGGGGCCAACTTAACGCTAGCCCCCCCCAGTTAATATTTTTTCTCCAAAAGCTAGCTCCCGAATCCTTATAGCTAGCACCAGCTAGCACCCAAGTATAAAAGCTAGCACCGTTATAGTTTTTCCACAAACCGCAACTGAAACCGGGGGGGCCAACTTAACGTTAAGTTGGCCCCCCCCAGTTAATATTTTTTCTCCAAAAGCTAGCTACCGAATCCTTATAGCTAGCACCAGCTAGCACCCAAGTATAAAAGCTAACACCGTTATAGTTTTTCCACAAATCGATATTGAAACCGATGCTTTCGGTCCTGACGGACGCGCATGAATAGATTAACGAGATTCCATTTGTTTATAGGATAGGCTGCCGACAAACTGCACGAATGTGTAGATAGCGAGTTATTATTGTGGGTCAAATGTTACCTTACTATAGAACAATACTTTGCATAATTCTAGCGCATTTCGTTACTTAAAAAATGAGTTTATCTGAGGTGCATGTCGCTGCCCCCCCCCCAAATCGAATTTTGGGGTGAATTTGGTGTCAATCGTTAGAGCTTCGTTAGAGCCTAAATGAGCTTTCATTATTGGTTTAGGATTACTTTTTGAAATCGAAACAAAAATTTTACGCTCTAACGTCTGACCCTAATTTCACCAAAAACTTCAAAAATATAACGAAAATAGAAAAACACGTCTTCGTTAGAGCCTAAATGAGCTTCCATTTTTTTCGTTTGAGCCTCAACCGTCGCGAAGATAATCGCGAAAAAGTTTGGGGGGGCTGTAGACACGTTGGCCCCCCCAAATCGAATTTTGGGGTGAAAATGGTGTCAATCGTTAGAGCTTCGTTAGAGCCTAAATGAGCTTCCATTTTTTTCGTTTGAGCCTCAACCGTCGCGGAGTTATTCGCGAAATATTTGGGGGGGCCGCAGACACCTTGGCCCCCCCAAGTCGAATTTGAGCTTCCATTTTTTTCGTTTGAGCCTCAACCGTCGCGGAGTTATTCGCGAAACAGTTGGGGGGGGGGCACAGATATGATTGTCTATTTTCGCTATTTTTACGAATTTTTTGATGAAATTGGTGTCAAACGTTACAGCTTCGTTAGAGCCTAAATGAGCTCTCATTTTTTTCGTTTGAGCATCAACCGTCGCGAAGATAATCGCGAAAAAGTTTGGGGAGGCTGTAGACACGTTGGCCCCCCCAAATCGAATTTTGGGGTGAAAATGGTGTCAATCGTTAGAGCTTCGTTAGAGCCTAAATGAGCTTCCATTTTTTTCGTTTGAGCCTCAACCGTCGCGGAGTTATTCGCGAAACAGTTGGGGGGGGGCACAGATATGATTTTCTATTTTCGTTACTTTTAAGAATTTTTGGATGAAATTGGTGTCCAACGTTAGAGCTTCGTTAGAGCCTAAATGAGCTTCCATTTCCAACATCCTAATTTCATTTTCTAAAAAGTTAAGGGCATTTCAAATTTTCGATTCCTCCGAGCAAGTTGCGTCCGATAATCCTCACATTTAATTTTATTTTACCAGATTAAAACTTTTGTTTAGATTAAAAAAATTAATCCTCCTTGCCATTATAATCTTCATAATAAATAAAAATGGAAAAATTAATTTTACAAAAGTTTTCATACTTTTATGTTTCAATTTTGTTTCCCACTATTGTAAAGTATACACGCCCATTTCTCGTATAATAATGTAAGTTAAATTGTAAGAATTTGTAAAAACTGCACACATTTCTGAAAAACTAAAAGGGCCGAATACGGTATAATTGTATTTTTACATTATATTATATCTTTTTCATTACTTACAGGACGTAGACACGTTTCCCCCTCTCTAAGTCGAATTTTGGGGTGAAATTGGTATCAAACGTTAGAACCCAAATGAGCTTTCATTATTGGTTTAGGATTACTTTTTGTAATCGAAACAAAAATTTTACGCTCTAACGTCTGACCCTAATTTCACCAAAAACTTCAAAAATATAACGAAAATAGAAAAACACGTCTACCCCCCCCCAAGATTTCGCGAATAACTCAACTACGGTTGAGGCTCAAACGAAAAAATGGAAGCTCAGTTAGACTCTAACGATGCTTTAACGTTTGACACCAATTTCACCCCAAAATTCAAATAAAGAGGGAAAATAGAAAAACAAGACTACGACCCCCCCCAAAAAAAAGAAAATTACCAGCAAGAAGTTAATCGTTTGTGGAAAGAGGCAAAGCTTGAAGTTCACCGATAAGAATGCTCTATATGCAGCAAAAGCTTTGCCTCCTTCCACAAACGATTAACTTCTTGCTGGTAATCTTTTTTCTTTTTGGGGGGGGGGGGTCTTAGTCTTGTTTTTCTATTTTCCCTCTTTATTTGAATTTTGGGGTGAAATTGGTGTCAAACATTAAAGCATCGTTAGAGTCTAACTGAGCTTCCATTTTTTGGTTTGAGCCTCAACCGTAGTGGAGTTATTCGCGAAATCTTGGGGGAGGGGGTAGACGTGTTTTTCTATTTTCGTTATATTTTTGAAGTTTTTGGTGAAATTAGGGTCAGACGTTAGAGCGTAAAATTTTTGTTTCGATTTCAAAAAGTAATCCTAAACCAATAATGAAAGCTCATTTAGGCTCTAACGAAGCTCTAACGATTGACACCAAATTCACCCCAAAATTCGATTTGGGGGGGGGCAGCGACATGCACCTCAGATAAACTCATTTTTTAAGTAACGAAATGCGCTAGAATTATGCAAAGTATTGTTCTATAGTAAGGTAACATTTGACCCACAATAATAACTCGCTATCTACACATTCGTGCAGTTTGTCGGCAGCCTATCCTATAAACAAATGGAATCTCGTTAATCCATTCATGCGCGTCCGTCAGGACCGAAAGCATCGGTTTCAATATCGATTTGTGGAAAAACTATAACGGTGTTAGCTTTTATACTTGGGTGCTAGCTGGTGCTAGCTATAAGGATTCGGTAGCTAGCTTTTGGAGAAAAAATATTAACTGGGGGGGGCCAACTTAACGTTAAGTTGGCCCCCCCCGGTTTCAGTTGCGGTTTGTGGAAAAACTATAACGGTGCTAGCTTTTATACTTGGGTGCTAGCTGGTGCTAGCTATAAGGATTCGGGAGCTAGCTTTTGGAGAAAAAATATTAACTGGGGGGGGCTAGCGTTAAGTTGGCCCCCCCGGTTTCAATATCGATTTGTGGAAAAACTATAATGGTGCTAGCTTTCATACTTGGGTGCTAGCTGGTGCTAGCTATAAGGATTCGGGAGCTAGCTTTTGGAGAAAAAATATTAACTGGGGGGGGCCAACTTAACGGACCCGACTGGACTACTAGTTGTTCTAGTTCTTCGTCGTTTAGTTTTTCCATTGCTAAATATGCTGTTTTCTTACCTATTCCAAAGATTGAACTAGTCGTATTACAACCTGTTAGTGCATGGAGATTTCAAAATGGACAAGCATTTAATGAAACCAAGTGTATTTCCGAGAACATATACTGGAATATATCGACGATGATCGACACGTGCTGATGTTTTGCCTGTGTAAAATCATAGATGAGGTTGTGATTTGAAGTTATGGTAATGTGCTAAAAGTAAAACGAGAAATCTGTGTCCGGAGATTCTACGATAATCGTTTGATTTTGTGGTCCACGTTCTTGAATCTCTTGGACTTGAAAAACAAGACGTGTATCTGCGTCGATATGATCACAGTGAAAATTAGAATCAATGTGAACATATTCCTTAGTTATACAAAGCCAAGGGCTGATCAGCGGCGGAGCAAGAATAGCTAGGGCCCGTAAGCAAATATACAAAACGGGCCCCTAAAAAAAAAGGTCGTAAGTTTTTTACTTGCATACAAAATCTTCTATTTTTGTACGTTCTGTATAGGGCCCCTTATGGTCCCGGGCCCCTAAGCATTGCTTACATTCGCTTACTCATATCACCGCCACTGGGGCTGATGGAGAGGTTTCACCCGTAGGTTCGGACATTTTTTAAAAATTTTGAATTTGAATTAAAATTGTTAGAGCTCTACTCCAATACAGTTTTCACTGTTACTAACACTAAAAATCAAAAAGAAAAAAATATGTCGTGATAGCTTAAGGTTGGGTGAATATTTTTGTTTTTTATTTATTCTGATTGGACAATTGGTTCCCGAGAAAATAATTCATAAAGTTAGGCATTTTTCGCCATTTATCGAATATTATCTTAAGAACCACTGATTTTACGAGAAAAGTTAAAGAGACAAAAAAATGTTTACCTTGGTCCGATTAAGCCTATATATTTTTTTCAGATTTTTTTCTCGACATTTAGTTTTATAAAACAAAAGATTGTTAATAACTATTAAAGGACGACATACAAAAAAAAGTGTATATAGAAGTTTTTTCTCGCGATAATATAAGAAATCGAATAAAATCATTTCCAGCCACTAGAACGCTAGTTGGTCGGTTAGTGAACTGAAAATAGCTATAAACCGCTCGCCTATTAGGCATCTGGTGTAATCCGCATCCCGTCTTCCCGATGTAATAAACAGCATTATAATTAAATTAATCATTCCGTAGCATAAAAATAAGTTGAGGTACGTAAAAGTACGCGTCTCGTGATGCTAAATAAGTTAGGGTACGTTTCTGCAATTTGAAAAAAGTGGGGGTATGCCATACCCCCTCACTTCGATCACTGTATATGAGTTAGTGATGTGACGACTCGAGTATTACTCGGGCTAAAACTCGAGTAAGGTCTGTATTCGAATAACTCGAGTAGTTTTTTTGTGCAACTCGAGTTGGCGAGTTTTAAATGCGCACGCAAACTGCACAAGCACAAATAATTTTATAAACGAGACGAATGCAAAATAAAGCAAAATTATTATTAGTTTTTTACTATCTGATTTGCCTTTTCAAAGACTCACAAGTCGCAACTCATAAAAAAGATTAAATGATTAAAATTTAATAATTTTTAATGTTATTTTAATTATTAATGATACAAGGTGCGCGCGCAGTCGAGTAAAATTACTCGAGTTGAAAATATTTCGAATTCGAGTTACTCGAGTTTATAAAAGTATTCGACTCGTCACATCACTAATATGAGTAATGTAAAAATGTTCGCCCGCACTTTAATTTTAATATACAACCAAGAACCTTTCGAAATTTTATAAAACGTCTAAATTCTATATGTAATTAGTTACTAATTACTATCTAATCATTTAAAAAAATTAGTAAATGGAATTTAACTTTTTATGGACTAATAAGTAAATATAAGAATTGCAACAAATTTCTTAAAATAATACAAAATATAAAAGTCATACAATAGATAATTTAATTATACTTTATAATAAATGATTCGGCTATTCTTCACCGGCAGGAATGGCATCTTCTAACTTTCGTATAAATTTGACTCTTATTTCTGTGTGTGAATCGCCTTTCAATTGATCCTGCAAATTAATCATAAATATTTTTACAATAAAATTTTCTGTGATAAATACCTGCACAATCCAACTCTGCACATCTAACTGGACCATTTCTAAGGACCCCCTGATTGCACCACAAATCATATTGCAATAACGCAAGCCTTTCAAATCTTCGGGCAGTTCTACCAAATCGGTAAGAGGATTGGTCTCGATCAAAAACGAAAACTCGTCACCGGCCGGACTCCAATTAGCAACGTTGGGTTGTATACCCAAATACATACGAAAAGCACTCTGCATTTTGTCTGCGGTGTCCTTCAAATCCATACACCGTCCGGTGGCTGTTTTTGCAAGATAATCTTCCACCAGCCGTATCCCCATGTTATAACCGATTCGTTCCAAGTGTTTGTTCACGTCTTCGGGGTTCTCAAAATCTTTCACCATCTGAGACACCAGCGATCCGTACGTTAAAGTTACCAATTCGGAATTCTACAATTAAAAATTATTGGATGGTTGAAAAAACGCAACGCTCTGTTTACTTACAACTTTTTTGGTGTCAAAGCGCGATGCAGCTCGAGACATTTTCAAGTTTAATTTGATCGAAAGACGAAAACAGAATAAACGTGTAACTTAACCTCAATGTAATCAATCGATCCGTCAGTTGTCAGTTTGACAGTAGCGTCAAATTTCCACCTTTTTTTATGTTTACTTTTATTGATAAGAACGATTAAGTAATTCAATAACAAACAGTCGTGCAAAGGTCGTTGAATTTTGTATCGTTTGTGCTTTGTGCGAGTGAAGTGCTCGCGAAAATGCAATGCTTCACGCGTTATGACTAACAGGGGCAATACAAAAGTCCACTTGTTGGCTCTATTCCTTGTTGTTTAATCTACAAGTGGTGTTTATTGTTGACTATAAATGATTTTGTGAAGGTGCGATTTTGTTGTTATTCAAAATGAGTTTGAATTGTGCGTTAAATTGGACGACGGAGGACGCAGAAGTGTGGTTAAAACGTGAAGGATTTGACTCTTCCACGATAAGTGTATTGTGCCAGCAACATAAGGTAAATGGAAAATGTTTGTTAGCTTTAAACGAACAAGATTTTAGTATGGAACCCCTAAATTGTTTAAATTTACGTGATAGAAAATGTTTGTATTTGTCGGTTAAAATATTGCAACGTGAAAATCACAGTAGTTTAGTTATGCACGGACTGAGCGAATTATCCAATGTTACATTATATTCGCAAAATCACTATCCGAAACACGACTGTAACGAATACTACGAACAAGAACGTGTTTCTCCACCTGCTTCTGAAGATGGACGTCAGCACCGGTTGCCTCCTCCTCCTGAAGTCTTTAAAGCCTTTCTTAGTCTGTGTTACGTTATCGCCGTTACGTGGATTACAGCCTTTGTGATGGTCATAGTACACGATAGGGTACCAGACATGAAGAAGTATCCTCCACTTCCCGACATATTTTTAGATAACGTTCCGCACATACCCTGGGCCTTTGATATGTGCGAAATCACTGGAACAGTTTTATTATCTATTTGGTTGGTTGTTTTATTGTTTCATAAGCATAGGTAAATTTTGAAATTCGATTCGACCTGACAGGCCGCATCATTATTTTCCATCATTTTTATTATAGGTTCATTTTGATGAGACGCTTTTTCGCCTTGTCTGGTACCGTTTTTCTCCTACGCTGCGTCACCATGCTCATCACATCCTTAAGTGTGCCCGGGGCTCATCTCCAGTGTCAGCCAAAAAATTTCTCATTACATGACGGAGTTCCAATTTTTAGCGATCTCGCCGCAAAAGTTTCGCATGCTTATGTGATATGGAGCGGTGCTGGAATGTCCATACAGGGCGTTAGAACATGTGGCGATTACATGTTTAGCGGTCACACCGTCGCACTGACGATGCTCAACTTTTTTATCACTGAATGTAAGCAGCTTTCTGTATTTAAATCGCCTTCTTTTTTTTTTTAATTGGAGAAGTAACTCAAGTTTTTTATCCATATATTATGCGCTCCTGCACGCTACGCACTTCATTGTACAATTTTCGTAAATGTGGGTTTATGCACACTCCGTAACCTGACGGAACGTCATTCCACGATTCTGATTGGCTAAACGGCTTTTCTGATTTATGCTGGGCCAATTAGCATCGAGGAACGTGACGGTCCGTCATGCTACGGTTCATGCACGTTTATGCACAACGGACGGAGTCAAGAAACGCAAAAGTTGGTTTATAAACGACGGTGTTTCCTAGCAGGCCCGTAGTCAGAGGGGGGCACGTGCCCCCCCCCCCCGAAATGTTGAAAAGACAAAGAAAATGGAAGGGGAACAACCGAAAATTTTACATTTTACAAAAGGTTTTTTACAAGTGCCCCCCGAAATGAAATCCTGGCTACAGGCCTGTTTCCTAGTGTTTTTTGATAATAAGTTTTAGTAGAACTTCGCGAAATAGATGGCGCCATTTGATTATTTGAAGTTATATTAAAAATAGGATGGGATCCTATATCAATTAACCCGTAACCCAAACGTGACGTAACACCAAAGTTCCGTGACAAGGACTTCATTTCTGCTAAAAAGGATTTCAGACATTGATATTAAAGAAAAACGCTATAAAGCCCAACAATGTTCAATTGAGCTTGAATAAAACTACAAAATTGTATGATCGCTTCCTTGTTACAGTGCAAGGACGTGATCTTTCTTATAAGTTAATATTTTTGTATAAAACTACATAAGTATGCAATTAAATGATAATTTCTAATCATACGACACTGAATTGTTTATTGACCAATAGCTGGAAGGCCCATCCACGGACGGGCAGTTCGCCTAGTTTGAAAACTCGATTGGTGTGCTACTCGATCCCAGGGGGAGGTGATTTTTACTTTTAAGTTGGTACTACCAACGACCAATCAGAATACGTTGTGTGTCCTAAAAAAATGACACGCTGGAGCGTGCTGGTCTTTTATATGTTTGATGTTTACGTTACGTTAAATCAAAATAACGAAAATACACAAGCCTGATTTTGGTATGTCAACGATGAGTATGGAATGCCGATTGTAACGTTTTAATTATCATTAAATACGAATCTATTGAATTATATAATAATGTAAACTTTTATTGCATTTTTTATAATAATTTAATCGATTGTTTACGCAAGGGACATATTTGTTCGGCCTTCGGCCTCAGACAGGCATTATAAAGGTATTATAAAGGCAATTACACTAATTGTGAGCTTTACAAAAGTAATTTGCAATCAAATCGACTACTAAAATTACGATCATAATAGGTAAAAATTGTTGTTATTGTTTAATATGTAAATCGTAGAACAAAGGAAATGCCTGCTTCATTTAAAAAGCAATAGTTTTTATATAAAAATAATGTCTTTGTTTGTCGTGCGTAGAAAATTCAATTAATATTTAGTTCAAAAGTGTTCCGTAAACGACGACGTTCAAGGCACCGCTAATTATACTTTTAAAACTAATAGAACCTCGAAATTTGTTTTACAATTTTGCTAGTGTTAGAAAAATTCTTCTATTTACCACACAAAATTCCAGTTCTGTCTGTCTGTTAGTAACGCGAAAAGTCACGTACGACCGAATTTTATAAGCATTACCACAGTTAGGCCCAGTTTATCAATCTCTAGTTAGTGTCCCAAGTAAATTTATCTGACAAATAAAATTTAAAGGCCATAAAAGCCATTTAAAAGGTCTTTTAAAAATTTTACTTGTCAGATAAATTTACTTGGGACACTAACTAGAGATTGATAAACCGGACCTAAAAGAAGTAGTTTACTTTTATGATGTCGCGTTTAAAGAAAGGAAGATACTATTTAGAATACTTTTCAGTTTTTGTAAAGTTTTCAAAGGCCAAATGCCGTTTTTTGACAGGCAGTTAGTGCCCCGAACGACGCGACGTTTGTAGTATAGGATATTGCTGAATATCTCTCGACTGTCATTGGTGGACGTTCTGTAGTACTTCTTTTTACGACAAATGGCATTCAATATAAGTCTCTTTTGGTTTCTTTCGTCCTACGAAATGACCTTGTACTTAGAAGGTTAGGACCCGCATCTCCCTTCTCGAAAGCTTAAACTTTGCAAGCTCTTAAAAGGGGAACGCAATGTAAGTTACCGCAAAAATCCTGCAGAGGCGCTACAATCGAAAATTTGTAATTAAAATATTAATTTTTAATACTCCAAGTAGTGGATAATGCAGTTGGTGTTAGCTGGTGTTAGCATTCCATTTGTTGGTGATTCAGGCTATTGAAGAATAGGTGGCGCGCTATAACGACTCTATTATCAGTAATAAGTAGACGAATGCTTAATCAGCAGGTGCATATTACTAGTTTGTTGATAATATGATCTTTATGACGTTGCAATAACAACTAACGGATGTCTGGTACATTTTAACAAAAATTCTAATTAATTTTTTTTAAATAATACTACCACTTTACAATATTAATTTGATAACAATTTTAAATTGTATATTATATTGTCATAAATTAATCCAGACCACAAACTTTCCAAAATAACAACTTTCTAAAATAAAATATGGACCATTAAAGTTTGCAAAATTCCATCGGCCGGATTAATTTTATACACAATTATACCAAGCCAACCCAGTCGGAAATGTCCTTATGGCCCGTACGGCGGTTATCCTACAACCTTGCAATTTCTATCCAAAATGTACTTCAACGAATCCAATAAATTTCGAAATCGTTCTAAATTTCTTTTTTAAATGCTTTCTAAAAGAAATAGAACACTCTTTTTTTTCACTAACCTTTGCTTTTTATTCATTCGCAAAATTCTTGATACAAGCCAATAATTTATACGCTTAAATTTTCACAGCCGCTCGCGACTTCCCGTCGGCGCGGCGTAAGTCTCCTTTCTTTCTCTCTCTGCCGAAATCTTCCCGCAGAGTTCCACCTAATATAATAACCCGGGCACCTAATACTAAAATTGCAATCTTTCCCACATAATTCAATTATTTGAAAAGAAAACTATGGTTTTATTAACAATTTGGTTCATGTTCTCCTTAGGTCACGGAAAACAAAAAAAGTTTGAAAAAATATGGTTACAAATAGAAATTTTTGAAACGGTCATTGCCTTGCAGCTAACGCAGTTGGATGCGAATGCGGGGTACCGGGTTCAAACTCGGGGAGTCAAACTTTCTTATGACCAAGTCTCCGTGCTTCGGAGGGCACGTTAAGCCGGCGGTCCCCCTGAGTTGACGAATTGCTACCGTTAACAAAAAACAGGGCTACAGGCACATCTGAATGGTAGGCTAGCAAGCTGCTAACACCCCTCTTTTCCTAAAATTGTCAAACAAAGAGCAATTAAAGAAATATGACGTAGTTCAACTGAGTTGAACCATTGGTTGAACACAACACCCATATGAAAAGTTATCGATCACACATGGGTCGAATTTACAAGGAAGATTGTAAAGAAAATAATTAACAAAGTTTTTAATTAATTAGTTTCTCACACATTAACCTTCGCATAGCATACTTATATTTTAGTTACTTAGATGGCATACTGGGGTCCTGTGGACCCCAACGGTAAAAGGGATTAAATCAAGAGAGAAAATAAAATTTTAAGACTGATTTTTGTAAGAAACACTAAACTAGTGTATTTGTCACTGAAAAGTATAAATAATCCACCTAAAAAAGAAAAACTTTTAATTATATTCGACATTTAGTAAAATATGGCAAATTTCATCAATCAAAAGCAACCTTTTAGTATATAATTTATTTACACAAAAATGAAAAAGAATTTAACCGAAAATTATTTTATACTATAAACTAGACATATGGTTCTATAAAATAAAAAAAAAATCATCATAATGTTATCACAAAAGTCTTATATGACATTTTTAAAATTGCGATTTATTCAATGTAATCATCGCACTCCGCACGTATGTAAATGAAATATAAACTCTTATATTTTGAAATATCTTATTAATTAATTATCTGAAGTTAAAAACTTAGCAATTTAGGTAATATTAATTCACTAAATTATGGTTATCAAAGACCAAAATGACTAAAAAAAATATTTCCATATTAACAAAATAGTTACGTAAATGGCATACTGGGGTCCCACGGACCCCAAGCTCGCTTAAATCATATAAAACTTTAAGGGCATACCACAACTAACAGTAGCATGGGTTGGGTACATTTCGCCGAGAACGATTCGCCGATAACACTTCGCCGGGAACGATTCGCCGAGACACGATTCGCCGAGGCACGATTCGCCGAGACACGATTCGCCGAGAACGATTCGCCGAGAACAATTCGCCGAGAACGATTCGCCGAGAACGATTCGCCGAGACACGATTCGCCGAGACACGATTCGCCGAGAACGATTCGCCGAGAACGATTCGCCGAGAACGATTCGCCGACAGGCACGATTCTCCGTGACACAATTTTTAAAGTGACATTAAATATAATTTCTTGTATGTTGTTCTTTACATATTAGTTAAAATTCTAATATTTTAGCGCTTAGGATGGTTTTATAATAAAAGCGTTATCTAAAAGTTCCTAATTAACCAATAGAAAACGTGTGTTAACTCTAACAAGCCAATAGAAATCCACCTTTACTTTTAACGGCTCTTTAAAAGTTTTATGAAATATATTAGGTGGTTGAAAGACTGAATTTTGTGATGAAATTTCAATTTTTAGTTGGAGCTAATGCGTAGTAACGAAAACTCGTACATGTGGGTTTATGTTGGTAAGATTGGGTGTCAAGCGTTCTCCCTCCACATGTATCTACGACCTATCTAATCTGAATACACACCATTTCGCCGCCCACCCATTTCGCCGCAGTCAAAACCTACTACTAACCTAAGCTCGACCTTGGATTTTTAACGGTCCCCTCATTAAAAAGAAATCGATTCCTACCACTAACCTAAACTCGACCGGTGGATCTCTCTTTTAACGGTCCTCTCATTAAAAAAAATTGTTTCCTAACACTAACCTCCTCTCGACCGGTATATCTCTCTTTTCACGGTTCTCTCATTAAAATAAATCGTTTCTTACCACTAACCTAAGTTCGACCGGTGGATTTCTCTTTTCACGGTCTCTTCATTAAAAAAAAATCGTTTCCTAACACTAACCTAAGTTCGGCCGTTGGATATCTCTTTTCACGGTCCCCTCATTAACAAAAAAATGAATATTTGGACTTTATGGATATTTGAATTAATAACTGTAACTAAACTGTAAATTTATTTTTATTATTTTAAATAAAATTTTAAATAATCTACATTTAACTAATCTATTTCCTTTTATTAAATCTTTTAATTTGCTTCTTAAACCTTATATTTTCCCATAATATTAAAAATGTAATATATAAAATTACTCTCGGCGAATCGTTCTCGGCGAATCGTTCCCGGCGAATCGTTCCCGGCGAATCGTGCCTGTCGGCGAATCGTTCTCGGCGAATCGTTCTCGGCGAATCGTTCTCGGCGAGTCGTTCCCGGCGAATCGTTCCCGGCGAATCGTACCTGTCGGCGAATCGTTCTCGGCGAATCGTTCCCGGCGAAGTGTATCTCGGCGAATCGTTCTCGGCGAAATGTACCTTTCTCCAGTAGCATAGTGTGTAAAATGTCGAGAGGGTTATGATGCTAAATTACAAAGGTGTCGATTTGCCAAAAAAAAAAATATTAGAACATTCTACAGGCTTTTTAAGATATCGTGGGGTCCCAGGGACCCCAGTATGCCATGCGAAGGTTAAAACAACGGCGCATATACAGTGACTCCCATAATAACCCGGGCACCTAATAAAATTGTAATCTTTTTCACGTAATTCAATTATTTAAAAAGAAAACAGTGGTCTTAACTTATCATTATCAGAACTACCCCTTTATAAGAGGAATGAGTTGTTTTGATAAAGATTTTTTGAAAAAAATTATTTCTAATATGCCCAAACGTTTGAGTGATGCTATCAAACAAAATGGGTATCCCACAAAATATTAAACAATGTGCCTAATCGGTCAAATTATTAAAACGTTAAAATTTCTATTTGCGACCATATTTTTTCAAACTTTTTTTGTGTTTTCCGTGACCTAAGCTGTTTTCTTTTCAAATAATTGAATTACGTGGAAAAGATTACAATTCCATTAGGTGCCCGGGTTATTATGGGAGTCACTTTTACAGTCAATTGGGGTGGAATTGATCATTATGGGGGTGAGATTGATCACTCTTTATATTTTTAATTTAGCGCCAAAATCAAATTTCTGAGCTCGCTCTTGGAGTTTACTAGTAGTGTACTCACAGTCGATATGAACGAGCTAGATTAGCAACTTTGACGCTAAATTCAAATATATTATACAGATGATTTTTGATAAATCTCACCCCCAGTATGATCAATTCCACCCCAAATGACGGTACTAATAAGTAATAACTCACTCCCCCGGTCTACATTCTACATTGGGCTTGTTAAATTATAGAAATTTGGAAAAATAAAAATAATAATTTTATTTATTTTTGATATTATTTTGGAATTACCATTGTTTCGGCCATCTTGTACAAAATTATTAAAATTAAAATCAATTTAGAAATAAATACTTTTTGTGTTGTAGTACCTACCTACATTATAAAAGATTATAATATAAATGCAGTTATGTTCTTTACAATTATGACGTCATTCTGTTACTAGGCGATAATCGCGATATATTTTTGCAACTCTGCAAGTATAGCAAACTGACTTCTCAAGAAGTAGCGTCAGTATTATGTACAATAAAAGTTATAATAAAATTAAACTATAATATAAATTTTACTGTATTTAAAAAATACCCTTTATGGAAAATCGAAAACGTAATAAAAATTTATTAACTATAAAATTATAAGATATTTTTGAAACATCTCATGTGTAGTTTTCATTGCATTTTAAGGGCCAATTTATCCATCTCTTCGTCAAGTACATTATCTAATAGCGTTACGGGTAAGGTAGCTGCAATACCCCAATAGCCACTATTGCATTGTAAATATGGGTTTACGGCTAACACAAATTTAAGAGCCAAATATGTTTTACAAATCAGATTTTAACTTAAAATTTCTAGAATTGTGAGTGTTGTACCTATTTATGAGATATTTAATTTTTGATAAATAATTGATCAAAACTAATCTTTTAGATGACTCCTAGCGATCTGTTTGGGTAGTTGCGTTGTAGATGGTAACAAAGTTACCATTTTTATTTGTAATTAAAATAAATTATAAATTTTTCGTTGAAGCTTCAGCGCCAACACTCGGATACTTGCCACACTTCTCCACCAACGCTTTTCTATTGTAATGGATGGCCCGCCAATTTTATGTAAAAGTTGTTATTTGTATGGAACGTCCTGTCGTTATTATTGACAATTTCTACTTGGTACTAAGTATATTTGTTTCTTTTCATGCTGGTTTGGTATTGAATATCTTAAATTGCATCCACATTGAAAAAAATTATCAATCTGTAATTTCGAAATTTTTTTTATAAATTGAAATTATGAACCCAAAAAAGCTTAATACCAAGAATATTGTTTATAGAATAGTATTATCTCAACGAATTTGCTATATTTTAAATATTAAAGCCGGGCGGTTCCATGTAAAAATAATTAATTGAGAATCATCAGCGCCATCTTTTGAGATTTTTTTAGGCGCTGCCCTTTTAAGCGAATCAAGCAAATCACTTCTTCTTTTGAGAGTCAATCATATGATGAGGAGGTCAAAGGGGTTCCGCCCAAGCATACATACTGTGCTATTACACATGCTCACTAACAAGGGGACACTACAGTGAGGTACCCACCAATCGGGATCCCAATTTTTTTGGTCATTTTATGAGTTAAAAAAATTATCACTTTCTTGGCGTTTAGTCGAATGCCTCTTAGTTTTTGAGTTATGAATTTTTAAAATGGGCTGGTTTTACCATAGGTTTAGCATATTATATTGGAGTTGTAACACGCATCGGTCCTGAGATTTTGTTGTTGTAAATTATGTAATTTATTATAGGAATTAAAAAATTAACGACCTACAAATTACCATTGCAAATTCTTAACCGTTAGATCACCACGGTTTCTTGTAATAATAGCTAATAGTAATAGCAGTTAACCCAATATAGTATTTTCAAAAATTCATAACTCAAAAACTAAGGGCCATTGGACTAAACACCGGAAAGTGATAATTTTTTAGCTCATAGAATGACCAAAAAAATTGGGACCCGATTGTTGGGTACCTCACTGTAGTGTCCCCTTGTAAGCAGATTACACCTCTGTGGTTTGCCATGTCGTTCCAAGTGGAGAGGGTCAGAAAATAGTTTTTATAACTTACGTAGATGGAAAGGCAAATTTATTATTGTAAAACAATATAAACAACTTAATATTTGGTTGTACTTTGGTAATTACTGAGTTTTTTATGTCTCTCATAATAAGTATCAATATAAAGTATACTGCTTGAACTTTGCTAGTAATTTTCCCCAATAGAATGATCTAATTAGTAATACTTTGATACAACAGAATTTTGATAATCCGGATCCTCAGTAATTCTGATAGGCTTTCTTTTAATTAATTCGGATTATCGAAATCCTACTACAGCTCTACCAACGTTAGAACCGACTTTAGGGGCGTGTCAGGCGCTGCTAAAATTAAAAATGTACACTCAAATGAAGAAGTTTCTCGGCGCGAATATTTAAAATCCATAAATTATTTTGTCAAATTGCAGTCACTAAATACGTAAAAAATGTTACCGCAAATATTAAATAAAGCACTTTTGGAATAAATTATAAAATAACACGAAACCGAATAACACAAAAAACCACGACAAATTTAATGTAAACACACGCAATAATTTGTAACTTTTACAACAGAATGTACTTGAGAAATAACTCAACGTTCATTGGTTCATTCAAATTTTTATCAAATTAGTTGGCATATTTGCCGCGTCCTTTCGAAGCTTGGGGGAGCTGTATATGAAAAGCAAAATCCCCTCTATCGGGGGATTCCAAAAGTTTTAATTATACGATGATTCTGTGAGCAAAGTGAATGTATAAATAAAGTCTTGCCAAGTCTTTAACCCTTATGTTACCGAATAGGGGTACCCGGGTACTTTTTTGACTTTGCAGGTGCATATCTCAGTTTGTATTTTTCACAGCGTATTGGGACTTTGTGACATCTTATAAAATATATTTCTAAATAAATAAATTAAAGCAATTTTAAAAGTTTTTAGATTTTTACAAATGCAATTTTTTCGCGATTGCAAGAAAGCCAACTATCGAATTAAAAAGTTCACATAGCTAATCGGGGTCTTTTTGTTATTATACTATTATTTGAGGTTTTTATTTGAAGTAAATAACAAATTTAGTTTGTTTGACGGAAATAATTTATTTATTTAACGAACAATATTTGGAATCGAGGCAAATTTCAGCATAAATACGCATGCATGTGAACCGCATACCGCTGTCGCGTGGCCTATTAATCTCCCTAGGGATATAAATTACTAATGAGGCCAACCGCTTCATACCTTAAAAAAATGTTAAGAAATCAAGGAAATAGAATTCCTTCGTAACATTGTAATAATCTAAATAGCACAAAGTTGTTTATAGCGTGTTATCGTTTATTTATCTAATGATATTAAATTACTTTGAAATTGAAATAATATCTCTTGTAAATAATGAAATGACGCATCTTTTTCAAGAGGCACATGCAGGCAGGCCTATTCCGAATCTCGACGATCAACACAAAAAAGGCTAATATAAAAAATATTAGAAAATTACAGAAGAGGTCCAAAAATTTGAGTTACTTCTCCAGTTTTATTATCAAATTTCCAAAATATTAACGATTTTATTTTTTTTTTCTTA
The DNA here is from genome assembly GCA_958510855.1 of Rhagonycha lutea. Classification (NCBI taxonomy): domain Eukaryota; kingdom Metazoa; phylum Arthropoda; class Insecta; order Coleoptera; family Cantharidae; genus Rhagonycha; species Rhagonycha lutea. The sequence continues at coordinate 96,173,352 of OY294036.1, forward strand.
ACAGATACGCCGCGGCATCTCTACTTTCTGCACACCATAACGTGGATAATGAATATGTTTGGCATATTTTTTATTCTTGCAGCTCACGAACATTACTCGATAGATGTGTTCGTAGCTTTTTACATATCCAGCCGTTTGTTTTTATATTATCACACTTTATCCAATAATCAAGCACTAGTGCAACGAGATTATAATAGAACAAGGATATGGTTTCCGTTATTTTCATTTTTCGAATCCAGTGTCGATGGAATCGTGCCAAACGACTACGAGAAACTTGAAGATATTATATCTAATATTTGGATATATTTTAAGTGCAAGTTCAGCGTCGTGTCTCAATATCGATCTTTAGCCAAAACATATAAGACTCAAACTACCGATACTAGTGGAAAAAATTTGACTGTTGGAAATAAAACCAAATAATGTTACCCTTATCTTAGTTTCTACCTATTGTTAAATTATTTATATTTATTTATATAAATCAATTACAAAAAACAATGTCTTGTAGTAAGTTATTTTTAAATTAGGTGGAATTTTTGGAACAAGAAAGTCTATTTGCAAATAGGAAAAAGTACAAGAATTACATACAGTAGGTAGTTGTCACGAAAAACCATAGGGGAAGTTATTTTCGAAGTTCACTATTCCAATTCGAAATGCCAGCACTGCAATTTCGCCAGAGATGACAAAAAAAACATTCCAGTAATGTATGGTAGGTACCAAAATATTTATTTTATTATCCCAAACCAAGTTACAATAACGAGACTTTTTATAATTCACAAATTAAGTGCATAAGCTTCAATTGGTCATTAATATTGAGCGAGACGCTATTGTATTGTTTAATGTCCGACCATATAATAAAAGTTGTACCACAAACTCACCAAAAGTAGCATATCCCACCTGACCTACATGCATGAACTTCCAGTTCTAGAGCTGAGTGGATTTTAGCTGGTTAAAAGGGCATATTATGTAAACTCCCCTAATTGGGGGGGGGGGAGACAATTTTTTTCGTATCAGCACCAAGCCAATATTGACCAATTGTTGGTAATTGCAGACATCGTGACGTACACTAACGGAGTCAATAATTATCTTGCAATTGTGCAAAATGCATGCTGAAAATCACAAAAACATTTTTGGTAAGTAAGTGCGTAATAATCTAATAATAATTATTAACGGAACGAAATATTTTTCTTAATTTCTATATACCTATGGAGCACATCAGTTCAAATTTGGTTTTATAGAATTTTTGTAGCAAATAAAAATTTTTACAAAATATCAAAAAAATATTCAAGTACGATTTTCTTTGATTTTTATGCAGACGTCACATTTTGTAAATCCCCCTTAGACATGGATGTCGTTTATGGACGATTTCATACCAAAATAAGCTATTTTTTTCTTCATCGGTGGAACCCAACCCATAAGTGCACAGGTATTTATTTGAATAACTACAATAAAAAATGGGCTCTGCAAGTGTTTTATTTTTTCCGAATCCGAATATGTTTTCAAATAAAATTTATTCATTTAAAATATTTATTGTATTCTATAAATAAAGGATAAATAACAAATAAATTACGACCAATAATTTTACAACCAATTTAATTGCAAAATTAAGATGACGGTCTTATTTGCGCACAAGGTTGAGTAATTTGCTGCTGCTAAATATTGTAAGTTTGTTTTTGTTATTTGATTAATATTATTATTGTATGATGAAAGTTATTACTTCCACAAATTTTTAAAAAAAGTTGCGATATAGTTATATAATTTTGTCGCAATACGTTTATTTTTGAATAAATATTTTGAAATCGCATTAGTGTTTTATTATTACCCCAAGAGGATGACGTGATTAACTTCTTCCAACGGATACTTTCCAAAAGAATGGGGAAGCTGCAAATTAAGGTTGATGTAACGGAATATAAATAATAATAATAATAACAACCAGTCAAACAAAACAGAATTTATAACTAATTTAAGAACCCAATGATTAACTATGCTTCTACAGTAAAAACTTCATTTAATTCACAGTTTGGTGTTAATCTTGGAACACTTTCTAATTTATTTAAAAAAATATACTGAACATCATTAAAAATATCTGGTATGATACAAGACATGACTTTCCCATTTGAAGAAATAATAAAATATTTCGGAAAAATAAGTACAAATACCTACGATAAAAAAAAACACCAACCATTAATTTTCTCAATTCAATGTATTTTAATAAGGTAAATATAAAAAAAACCATATTAATTTCGAAGAGCAATGGAGTGAGGAGTGTACGATGTTTTTGGTCAGTCCGTCTTTAGCCAATACAAATAAGCTCGATGGTTTGCCCACGCGAGAACATGCCACGTATAATTGTCCGTGTGAAAAACACGGTGTGGTCAAATCTAAACAGACATCGTTTGGCCTTGCGATTTATTGATTGTCATTGCGAACGCCAATCTAATCGGAAATTGAACGCGTTTGAATTCAATTGGCACATCTGTGGGAATTAGTGGAATTCGTGGCAGCAAAACATTTTAGTCTCGGAATTTTTCATCTGGATCCATGCCAATGAGCAAGCCGTTCAATGGTTCAGGTGGTTGTTCAATTTCCGGTAGTTGCACTTTTCCTGATGCGCAACACATCCCGGCTGACTCATGTTGGAATTTGAGTGCATGGCAATGGGGGCATTCCTTGCTCATAGTACCAATCAGCCAATGCCGTAGCTAGACATTGGTTATGGGGGGTTCTTCGAAAAAAAAAGTTTTTTCTATGCCATGGGGGGGTTTTCACGCAAAAAAAATTTGTAGACCCTTTTTTTAATATCTCGCTCTCCCATGGGGGGGGGGGGGGTTGAACCCCCCCCTTATCTACGGCCCTGCAATCAGCACTTTCGGATCAGCGGAATATTCAATATCTGGCTCGTACTTGAATGCGAGACGAAGGAACGAAGCGGATGTAAGTGCTCGATGTACTTGTTGGCGTTGTCGGTCATTTGCTCTGCTTGTGTTAACTACGAACCGGCGCGATTGTCTCCGTTCCAATTGTCGTTCTTGGTGTAGTTCAGCTCGTGCCTCTTGTGATTGAGATGCACGAATTTGCGACATGGTCATACGCACATTTTCGTTATCTTGTTGGATTTGTTCGTCTGTTCTTGCTGCTCTATTATTTCGCAAGGTTGTTGCTCTATTAGTTCGACGGCCAAAGCGGGGGGCCACATGGCGTCACACGCCATCTATCGAAAAAAAATAATTTTGTGGATAGGGACACCCTAATCACCTAGCGGTATGCAGGGTCGTAGCCAGATATTATTAAGGGGGGGGTTATGTGTGGGCCCAATAAAAATAATAATTTTTTTTAAGGCCAAGGTTATTTCTTTTTATAAGAAATACGTTTATTTATTTAAAAAGGTTTTCTTCGTTTAATGATTCTTCTTCTTCTAGTAATTGTTCAAAATCACGAAGTGACGTTGACAACTCTTCATTTTCAATTTTTTTTTGGAACACGTGACATTTCCTCTCTTTTTTCTGATGCGTTGAGGTGTAACCCTATTCTGTGCAACACATAAATCTTTACGGCGACTTTCGGAGTCTTTGCCAAATTGGACTATCGCCTCTCGAAAAGAATTTGTCATTGCTCGACGGAATTCACATCTCACTTGGAAATCTTCATTAATTGCAAGTAATGAAGCGCTTTTTAACGCTTCATTTATAATCTTCTGAAAGTTGTCCATTTGTTGTCCATCTTGACGTAACCGTATCTTCTGCATCTCAAGAGAGGCTCGCTTTGAATTCATTATTATTTTTGGGTTAGCATTGAGCCTTGATCCTACCTTTGTGGTTATCGTCATTCCTTATCATGGTTGGTTCCTGTCTTCTTGTGCGCCCTGATTCGCTAAAAGGGGGGGGGTAGTACCAATTCCCATTGTGCCTGACGCTGTGATAGGTGGATTCTTTTTGAGAGTGTATTGCTGTATGCGGATATTCCAATTTATGGAAGAATCTTAGTTTCCTTTTTGGTTAATTAAAGGGTTTGAAGATTCATCTTTTGAATGCCTGAAGGGGATGGTTTCAGTTGCAGCCTGAATTTGTTTCCATCCTTGGCCCCAAAAAAACACTTCGCGTCATCTATCGGCCAAAATTTTAGACCCACCTCTGTGCGACTACCTGATAGCAATGGTTTGGTTCACCCTGTACGTATACCTTTTTCATCGCATTAAATGATTAAAAGTCGACCAATCAGAGCAACGTTATTGTTAATCGTTTGTGGATTCCGCGTTTTCGCGAATTTTAAAATTTTTCTTACGCTAAAACCTATTCTCATACCTACCTAATATACACAAAAAATTTCATAAAAATCGGTCGAGCCGTTTTCGCAGGCGAAGGTAACAAACACCGTGACACGAGAATTATATAGATAAAGAAGAGATATAGGATTGTTTCAACCAGCCGAGAAACCGTACAATGTACGGTCACACTCGATAGAGAAAAAGCGTTCCATTTTATCTATTGCGAGAAGTCAATGTGATTGGTCACATGAGAAATCATAGTGTGAACAGGGTTTTATGAAATTTTATGCTCTACAAAATAAATTGATGTTAATAAATGTTTCTCCAAATTGCACTGTAAACGAGATATTCACAAAAAAACAAATATAGTCGTGTAGTTTACCCATATTTGCAAATTTATTCGCATTTTTACGACTTTGTATCTCTGCAAATATTAGAAATAGACAAAATTACAAATATAAAACTTTTAAGTAAAGTTTGTATTGGAAGGGAGATAGTATATGGGAAAAACTAGATTTTGCCGCAATTTCTGCAAGATTTTTCAAGATAGTGGCCTTCCGAGGTCGAAAATTTGAATTTAATATTAAGACCAATTTATAAAACATTAAAATTACCAGAATAATCGAAAATCACGAATGGGAAAGTAAAACCAGTAAAAAGATAGCGGCGGCGCCATCTTTTGGCTTGCACCAAACGAAATTTTGAATTTTTGTGGGGTTTACATATTATTCAAAGATTTTACAAACATTTAAAAGATTAAAAATCTATAAAATTTTAGAAATAAATATTTAGATACTTTATTTAGCAAAATATAAAAATGTCCAATAAATTTAACTATATTCAACTTAAAGAACTTATTCTTCTACTGATAACTGTACATGTAGCAATCCAGAATGGCACCGATATGCAATTAGCTACATTAGCAGGATAAGCCATGATCGTAGTAAAAGGATATAAATCGTAGTCAGCACTAATACAAAACAAAGCCTCGTACCGATAGTGAATAGACAAATAAAATAGCGCTAAACTCAAAATAATTTTAACACCAAAAGTAGAGAATAACCTGAGGTAAATATTATTCTTTAAACGAAGGCTTTGTAGTTTCGATAATTCTTGATCTATAGAATTAATTTTACGTTGAATTCTAAAATATTTTGCAAAATCGTCCACCATTGAATACTTGGATTGTTCAGTTTTCATGCCAGCCTTTTGTAAAAGCAAGTTTCTTTCTTTTGCAGAGGTTGTGAGCGTTAGAAAGAGGAGCTGAAAATAAAAAGTTAACCTCAATTTGTAATTAATGCAACAACTTACCGGTTCTAGTAATTTGCCTAAATTAAAAGTTAATAAACTTAAAGTTGTTATTACTAAAAATAAACACATTTTGTTCTATTTAAAAATAAATTCAATAAATTACTTTGATTTTGACTTTTAGGTTATGTTAACTAAAGGGAGAATGACACAAACAAATCGGTAGTGTATAGGGTGCGTGACAAGTTTTTAGGTAAGTATACTTCGGTTTTATAAAAAATGAACTATTTTTATTATTATTGATTATTATCAAACCTGCACAGTGGCGGATTTACTATGTAGAAAGCTAAGTAGGGCAAATTTTATTTAAACCCATGGTAATAGCACACTAAATCAGACCCAGAAGATATTATATTTATAACATTTATATATAACATTTTTGTTAGCTATTTTTAATTCTTGAGAAGCAAAACGTTCGAATGAGGATGTCTTTGGGACATGAGACGTAAGAGGGGAAGACAAGGGGTCATTCTTGCGGTCGAGGGGTTGCGGAAGAACTCTTGGACCATCGGGGGTTCAGAGAAGACGTTTGTTATGTAAACGAATATTTGATATCTGATAATTGTTAATAAATCGAAGTTGAGTTGAAGTGAATTTTATTTGAACCTGAGTTTGTTCTTGTAATTCGAGGGTTAGCTTTTATTTATAACGTTAAAACGAAGTGTTTTAGATATGGAGGAATGTTATATATCGATTAGTTTAGCCAAAAATCGGTTTTGAAGTAATCTATTTCGACCTTATTGACGCATTCTATTAGCGGACCCGTATATTTTTACTTAATCTTATCAGGGGTAAGTTCCCAACGCCGGTACCCGAGTGAACATCGAGCTAATATCACGGTTCAGTTGGTTAAGAATCCCAATTTAGGTTATTTGTTGGCCCTGACGTATATTTTTAATGGGTGGACTGTCTCAGAGAACCCGATTAATTAGTTCCATGCTTTAAAAAGATTGCAACATAACTAATAAGAAGTACTATACCGATGAATTTTCCATGTTTGATTAAGCATGGGCTTGTGAAGTACAATTTGCCGCATTCATACCTGTTAACAGAACAGTTAAGGTCCCTCTAGGTGTCTAGGTCGAGGTGGGCGGGGCTAGCCTTATGGCTACAGCAATGTTGTTAAATGCCAGTTTTTTAGGCAAATTTTAGATCATATTTTCAATGATTCATACATTATTTGTTTTGTTTTTTGGACCCTTTTTTTATCATCTTTTACTTCAAAAAGTTTTAAATTCGTGAATCCGGTTACCGTGTTATTCCCCCTGTTGGTTCCTTTGTTTCAGATCAAAATTGTGCAGGCTACATTTTTCCAACAGTTTGAATTAATGAATCTTTGAGTAGAGATTTTTTTGGTTTGCTTACACCGTGGCGTCAGTTTGCAATTATTTTACAATATAAATTAATTTTTTACATATTCAAATAGGCAATAGCAAATTTTGCGGACCACTAACATAGGCACAACTAGGGTCAAAAGTTTGGGGGGATGCTAAAAAAGTCTTCAAACAATATTAAGGGGGGGGTAAAAATAGCGAAAAGTTGCGCCGAAAGTCAAAAAATTTAGATTTTTAAGGTCAACAGAGCTAAGATTTGAAGTTATAAATTATAAAAAGATGTTTTTGTACTAATTTTTGTGATTCCAGGGGCAGAAACTATTTTTTTTTTTAAATAATAAAGCTTCTGAATGCCTGGCCTTCGACGCTAACCTCATCGTTTGCTAATCAATTCAAGTTTCTTTCCCCACTAAACTGAAGTATCATAATAACAAAAACAATTTTTGCAAATATAGCAAATTCGGTACCTAATTAAAATTTGTTCATATTTATTTATATTCAAAAATTGCCACACTATTAATTCAAAAATCAGTTTTAAACATAGAAAAATAAGGAGGCAGTTCTTAACATTTCTTCAGAAATCAACTAATAAGTAGGTGGCATAATTGCTAACTCAAAAATAAAATTTCTATGGAAATTCAGTGTTTACTAACCCTGCGTTCGGGGAGAAGCTACTTTCGCTACCAAACATTTCTCTTTTTCCTTCTCTCGAGCTTCCAGTCGCTTTCAAACGATTTGGCTCCCCACCAATATGTTTGCAGCGTTGGTAGCGACTGAAAGCGTTTGGAAGCGACTGGAGCTCGAAAGACGGAAAGAAAGAAATGTTTGGTAGCAAAAGTAGCTTCTCCCCGAACGCAGGATAAGAAGGTAAGGCTTGCGAATATTAAGCATAGGCGCAACTAGGGGAGGGCTGGGGGGAGCTAAGCCCCCCAAAATTCAAGTTAGCGCCCCCAAAATATCCCAATTTTTCGTTATTTTTACCCCCTCCCTTAAAAAAATTGTTTGAAAACATTTTTTTAGCCCCCCCAAACTTTTGACCCTAGTTGCGTTTATAATATTAAGCTAATCGATTCTTCATAATATCGCCATTAAAATCTAATAATTTTTTAGATATTTTGTGGGCATAGCCCCCCCCCCAGCCTCCATCTAATTGCGCCTATGACCACTAACTTTTTATTTGTTCACTTTGATCGCCAAATTTTTTTGAATGACCTGTTTTAAGCCCTATTTCATAATTAAGCAAATTTGTGGAATTCCTCGTTTATATTTGCTCCGAGCGACATGCGAGGAACATATTGTATTTTTGCGAATTTATGTTTTTTAGTGCTTTTTTCGAGATTGTTAGTTTTTTGTAGGTAATATCACGTGCATTATAAAAAATAAATCCCTTTTTTTCAAAGAATGATCCGTTTTTAGGTCAATAATATGCGATTTTCAATAAGGGGTTCCCCGACATAATTTTTGCGAATTTATGTTTTTTTAGTGCTTTTTTGAGATTGTTAGTGTTTTGCAGGCATTATCATTTGCATTATAAAAAATAACTCGCTTGTTTTCAATAAAATCATCAGTTTTTAGGTCAATAATATGCGATTTTCAATAAGGGGTACCCCGACATAATTTTTGCGAATTTATGTTTTTTAGTGCTTTTTTCGAGATTGTTAGTGTTTTGTAGGCAATATCATTTGCATTATAAAAAATAAATCACTTGTTTTCAATAAAATCATCCATTTTTAGGTCAATAATATACGATTTTCAATAATGGGCACCCCGACATAATTTTTGCGAATTTATGTTTTTTAGTGCTTTTTTCGAGGAAAAAAGTTGTGGTGCAGTGTTTTGTAGGCCTTATCACTTGCATTATAAAAAATAAATCACTTGTTTTCAAGAAAATCATCCGTTTTTAGGTCAATAATATGCGATTTTCAATAAGGGGTACCCCGACATAATTTTTGCAAATTTATGTTTTTTATTGCTTTTTTCGAGATTGTTAGTGTTTTGTAAGCATTATCACTTGCATTATAAAAAATAAATCACTTGTTTTCAATAAAATCATCTGTTTTTAGGTCAATAATATGCGATTTTCAATTAGGGGTACCCGGGTACCCCATTCGGGATTATAGGCATAGTCTGTTATAATCGCGAAAAAATTGCATTTGTAAAAATCGAAAAACTTTTAAAATTGCTTTAATTTATTTAGAACTATATTTTATAAGATGTCACAAAGTCCCAATACGCTGTGAAAAATACAAACTGAGATATACACCTGCAAAGTCAAAAAAGTACCCGGGTACCCCTATTCGGTAACATGAGGGTTAAACAAAATTTATTTTTTAATTTAAAATTTTATGAAATCAATTCAGCAAATTTAAATAATGTCAGAATTATTTCTCGGACCACTAAAATTACACCACGGACCACCAGTGGTCCGCGGATTGCCGATATAAAGATATTCTTATTTGAAAATATTGAATATTTTTAAAAATATTTGTCTTTATTTGTACTATTAGATCATTCTTCGGGTGGTATAATTTGGTCAAAACAAAAAGATGCTTTGCAGTAATGTTCACTAATAATATTATGTTTGTTCCATATTTTTCTTTAATAAAATTTATTGTAACTTATCTAATTTATTTTTTAATTTAATAAACGTCGTCTTTCACTTTACTTGTTTTGTAAATCATAAGATACAATTTTAAAAAATCTTGCGCGAGCGATGACAGTATGTTCGTTTTGTTACCTCTGTGGGATTTAATAATTTAAAATTACACGCGCAACCGATGTTCGTTTTATTGCCTCTGTGGGATATAATTTTTAAATTACTGCGCATGCGTGACCGATGTCAGCTACCTGTGTTCGTTGGTTGCCCCCGTGGGATCCCTAGACGCTCGTGTGATTTTCCCCAAATACTATATAAATCTATTGTATTTGTTTTCCCGCTATGTACGTAGGGTTCTCATTTCGGCCGTTTACAGTAGCCTTCTAGTTTTAGAGTTATCGGGACGTGTCTCTCCGTCATATAATATCATTACCGGTCTATACAGGGTGTCCCCGCACTCACTTTACATAACTTAGGTGGTGATAGAGGACACTTTTCTAAGAACAATATTTAACAAAAAATTTTTTGTAAATTCAAACCCTCGAGAGTTAGGCCTCTTTAAAGCATTTTTTTTTAATTTCCACCTTGACGTGGCCATAGCTCCGAAAATAATGATTTTTCAGTAAAAATGGTTTAGTGCTTTTTTAAAGAGCGTGAAATAATCTACAAACTAGATTTAAGCTTTTTATTGTCTAAAATCAACGGCTTTCGAGTTATGAATTAAAGTAAGTTAAAAAATGTCGAAAAATTAGAGCTTTTCATTTTTTTAGTTTTTTTCAAACCCTGTATCTTTCAAACGAAACATTTTACAAAAAATCTGACGCCCCATTCCGGATAGGAAATTTAACGGACTACAATTTTTGTCAAGTAAAAATATTTGAGAAATCAATCCATTTCACAGAAAATCAGAAAATAATTAACAAGGCATCAGTCACAAAACAAAAAAAATACTTTTAACGAGCCGTTAAAAATAAAAGTGGATTTCTATTGGCTTGTTAGAGTGAACGGACGTTTTCTATTGGTTAACAAGGATCTTTTAGTTAAGTGTCCATTAACGTTTTGATTATGAAATCGGCCGTAATTAATTTTAAACTATTAGATTATTTAAGTAAATGTTGAAAATGACCACACTCATTTTCAATACACAGTCGTGCTCGTTTTAAAATATGCTTTATAGTATTATTATTTATAAAATTTCCTTTTTTGTTAAGAGTCATTATAGCAGGGGTGGTCAACAAGGTCGATCACGAGGCTAATTTTGGTCAATTGGTGAGTGTGAAAAGTGTCAAAAATTCGAATTTATGCGATTAAAAGTGTAGAAAAAATTGACTATTTTCGATTTTTTCGACAAACATCTTTTAAAACAATCACGACAATGTATTGAAAATGGGGGTGGTCATTTTCAACAATTACTTTATTAATGTAATAATTTAAAATTAATTAATAAAATAATTTTTCAAAAAAAATAAAAATTTTGTGAATTTAATTTTATGTTTTGTAGCTGCCTTGTTTATTATTTTCTGATTTTCTGTGAAATGGAATGGTTTCTCAAAAATTTTTACTAGACAAAAGTTGTAGTCCGTTAAATTTCCTATCCGGAATGGGGCGTCAGATTTTTTGTAAAATGTTTCGTTTAAAAGATACAGGATTTTGAAAAAATACCAAAAAAAGAAAAGCTCAAATTTTTCGACATTTTTTAAGTTACTTTAATTCATACCTTGAAAGCCGTTGATTTTAGACAATAAAGGATGTAAACCTAGTTTGTAGATTATTTCACGCTGTTTAAAAAAGTACTAAACTATATTTACTGAAAAATCAATATTTTCGGGGCTATGGCTACGTGAATGTGGAAATTAAAAAAAAATGCTTTAATAAGGCCTAACTCTCGAGGGTTTGAATTTAGAAAAAAATTTTTGTTAAATATTGTTCTTAGAAAAGTGTCTTCTATCACCACCTAAATTATGTAAAGTGAGTGCGGGGACACCCTGTATATTATTCGCACTTTACTTTCGATGTTTAGAAATTTGTTGTTCCATATTGTATGTCTAATTTCTGGTGTTCCATTTCCATTCCTTGGTCTCTTTTTGAAACAGCAAACAATTTTACTTTGAAATAAATAAATATGTATGCAGCAATATTGATTGATTGGCAGGCAACATTGGGTATTAGTATTGACACAATATTTTTCCAAGCTTCAACAAATATTGGTGCCAAATTGATTTCATGTAATACTCCAATATTGGAAAACAATAATGTATCAAGCTTCAGCTTCAATATAGATTTTCTGATGCACCATGCACCAATATTGGCTGAAGATTGCTAGGTAATATTGGATATCAATAGATTTGTTTGTCTTCCATGTTTTACATCCAACTGAGATTCTCAAAGTCTTGAAAGAAACTCTCTAAATAGCGGTCCACGGAGGAATCAGGTTCTGCTTTGTCGCCTATAGTTTAACGCAAAATCCGAAATACTGCATCTTATTTGGGTTGTGTTGCCAAATATTGGATCGGGTTGCCCCCCACGGTTAGGATATGTGATTTACATTCGGATTATAACCATTGATTAACTGTCCGCTTTATCGCATGTGTAGATTAGCGAAGCTGTAGATATTGTATCAGTTTTTCAAATTTTACTTCTTTATATTATAAACTACCGACTCGTAATTCGTTTACAAATATTATGTTGATTTTTATTCATAAATATAAGTTGATTTATTTGTAATTACCGTACAATAATAATAATATTACTATCAGTAGTAACTATTAAAAATAACATAAAATTCTTGTTTGTATTTCAAAATTGTATGCAGTCGATAAAATCAAGGATTTTATCGCGATGTTATTAAAAGTACATTTTATATTTAAAAAAATTACATTAAGGCGCAAAAGTGAATATTTGCTTTGTCCGAAATTACCAACAATCAAGTAGGCAGTAGGGGAAAGTGGTATAAAATTATCGTCCGGGGTGGAATGATATGCCCATACTTAAAAACATAAAAATGATGCAATCCACCAAAAATATCATAAAAATTGTTTTAATGTCGATAAAGTAGGTGTAAATGCCTAAGCTATCAAAAATGTTATCGAAAGCTGTTACAGTGATTGGTGAGATTATTTCAGTTTTTAGCTGTTTGATCTAAGGTAAGTGCAAAATGAGGTTCTTTTTCACTTTCAATTAATCTTTTTGGATAAAATTTGAAATACCACAAAAATATAATCTCTATAATTAACACTTATAGATCAGGTATTCGCTACACTGCAAATTACTACCAGGTGACTTGCAGAAATATACGATTTTCTTACGATATTGAAAGCTTAGCACCCCCACCCCTAAATTCCATCAATGAACGAACCGCACTCTTCATAAATTTCAAATTCTCGAAGTATCGGTTGGGTTTTCAGAACCAATTCGATTTTTTGATGGCGCAACTCCAATTCTTAAAATTTTGGATGACATCACTATCCCACAGGGTACCCAAACAATGATAAAATATAATATTAATTAGCATACTAATCTTCTTTCGACATGCTAAACATAGTTTTTTGAATGGTGACATGTTGATATTGTACACATTATTGTCACGGTAACTAACTAATAACTTGTACGCATCAATAAATTCAATACTTCCGTTCATTTCCGGTGTAGAAGTCGTAACTAATCGCAAAGAAATACAATACAATAGGTTAGTTAGTATTGTAAAAGTACCAAGTTGATATACCTAAACGTACCTACCCAAAAACCTTGCATTGTCATCCACTCGTCTAATTATACTAAAGCACTTCAACAACTACCAAAGTTTTTTTATTTCGACTCCAAGTTAAATTAATTAACAAAAGTGGGCTAAAATTACATTGCGGGTATAATAATTAAAGTTATTTTATATCCACCTGGAGTTTCACACCTTTTAATTTAATAAAACGCATTTTCCAAGTGAAAAATCGTTAGTTTCGCACAACAAACCTCGCAGCATACCGACTTTAATAATAAATTAGTTTAAAAATAATCACTTCAGTTACTTTTTAGTGACCAAACACTTCAATTGTTTTGTGGAGAAAAACGGTAAGGTAGTTGTGAATTTCTTTTTCCTACAATTTTTGGCACCCTGTAACTTTACAGATTGTTTTTCACGATGTTTCGTCCTCAAAGCTCAATGTCTCGAAACGAATCGAACATGGCTAATGTATCCCAAAGGCAATTGCAAGCGATGGGTTCCACCGGAGATCCTGTGGAAAGACTGCGTTTGCTGTGCCTATCTCGAGGAGCAACTGGGATTTTAGGATTGGGACGGTTATTTCGAATAATTGACGATGACGGTAATAAACAGTTAAATGAGGAAGAATTCGTGAAGGGTCTCAAAGAGGCCGGTCTCGAAATTTCCAATGAAGAGGCTATAGATTTATTTAAACAGTTTGATGCTGACGATAGTGGAGGAATCAATATGGATGAATTTTTAGTAGCAATTCGTGTAAGTAATTATTTAGTTTTTGTTCCAATTTTTATTCTAAAAGGTTAATGGCGGTCAAATTTTTTACGCATCGATAAATAAAGCATTAGTAGGTAATACGTAAATAATTTAATGGGGAGAAACCCCAATAAGGTAATAATACTTATTCGAATAACAGGCGAGAAATATAATGGAGATGTATTACGGAAGGTGGATTTGTGCAAACACTTGAAAACTATCAAAAATTTATTTGTTCTTAGATTAAGAAACAAAACTTTATAGGTCGTAATAACAATCTTGCGAATTGATTTGAATTATATAATCATAATAATATTATTTCTATTGTTTGGAGTTGACATCCATAACGGTACCATATAATTAATCATTCACAGATTATTTCATTTTTAAACTTCAATACATAATATAAATGAGTTAAAATATTATTTACCATTATTATTAATATTGATATTATAATGAACTAATTCTCCCGTTCTCCTTCCACAACAATATCAAAAAATTAAGGAAGTGCGTTTATGCATGCCGAGATTACAATAATTTTATGTGAAAATGGAAAAACAACTACCTTTGTGTAAAATGTTATTCTTTTCAAAATTTTTTATCAAAAAAGTTTCAAATTTTTAAAAAATTCGGGATAAATTATTAACCATTTTTAGATATAGCTTTCCAATTAAGGTTTTGGTGATGCCACTGCACATTATATTTCGAATTATGTAAATTATGCTACAGAAGATTTTTTTGGGATCAAATTCCGACCAAGCACATCAAAATTTTCACAACCATGTCCCCTTCACAAGATGCTGGCGACATCTTTGAAGTATCAGATGCCCTTAGAACACCCCAGGGGCCTCCTAGACTTGTGGAGCTATACAAGATGCATTTTGACATTTCAGTCAAGCTAAATCTCTATTACTGACTCCATCCATTACAAACAATGCATTACAGGTGAAGGACACTGTACTTCATGTGTGGTTCCAACAAGATAGTACAACATGTCATACATCTCGTGACACAATCAATTTATTGAGTGAAAAGTTCATCGGTGATCCTGTAATCTCAATATTATGCCGACGCGACGCGACCAAGCCATCAAGATCATGATGTGATATAATTGAATCGGAAGTGGTTAATTTTCATAGAAATATCTTGAAATAATAATGGCAAAAAATTCATTAATATCTTATACTGTTGTCAGGCCCGTAGTCAGGATTTAGTTTAGGGGGGGGCACTTGTAAAACACCTTTTGTAAAATGTAACATTTTCGGTTGTACCCCTTCCATTTTCTATGTCTTTTCAACACTTCGGGGGGGGGGGCACACAAGCCTCCAAGTGCCCCCCCTGGCTACGGGCCTGACTGTTGTGATATTTTGTAAAGGTCTACAATTTTTGTCTAAGACTCTTTAACATTTCTTCTACTTCCTTCTTCTAATTCGCATTATGTCCTGTTCTATAATCTGTATCAAGTTCACTCGACATCACTGATCACTAGTTTGTTTTTGTTATAATGTTGACAATTCATCAACCCAGGTTTTTCCCCGGTTTTAAATAACCCGTTATCTTGCATTCGGATTTTGTGGTGCTAAACAAGGAAAATTACACCTCATTACCCGACTGCCAAAAAAGAGGGTTTTTTAACTATTTAAAACAATTTTTCTTATTTCAACATTTTTAAAGGCTATTGCACTGAAGAAAACATTGCCTTTTAAAAGCTAACACTCGAATTACAAGAACAAACTCAGATTCAAATTAAAATTCACGTCAACTCAACTTCGATTTATTAACAATTATCAGATATCAATATTCGTTTACATAACAAACGTCTTCTCTCAACCCCCGATGGTCCAAGAGTCCTTCTGCAACCCCTCGACCGCAAGAATGACTCCTTGTCTTCCCCTCTTTTATCTCACGTCCCAAAGACATACTCATTCGAACATTTTGGTCCTCAAGAATTAAAAATTAGCTATTTTTAATTTTTTTACACTTTTTAGTGTAAATCGTGAAGTACTTTTTAAAGACCATGTAATTATCTACAAATTGGATTTTAACACTTTTATTGTCTAAAATCAACGGCTTTCGAGTTATGGATTAAATTAAGTAAAAAGATGTTGAAAATATTTGAAAAAGTTCCCAATTCGAAAGAATTGCTAAGAACTTGGCGCCCCCATGTTCGGTGGTTGTAGGTCGCCCCGCAAGCCGAGAACCGGACGATTTTATTTAATCTTTATTTTAGAAATGTTTTAATGAAAATCCATGAAATGTTTTAAATTTAACTATTCATTTGAAACACATACATAGGTACAAGTTACGAGACCGTAGGCCGAGCCAAAGTATTGTGGCTGTAAGACCGCCCCACGAGACCAATATCCGATCTTCCGAACGACTTCCACTTATTTTAATTTATTATATTGATAAAAATCTTAAATTCAACTATTGGAAACATATTAGCAACTATTTAAGTTGCGAGGCCGTAGGCCGAGCTATGTTTGGTGGTTGTAAGCCGCCCAGCAAAACTAAAGCAGGATGACCTCCTAAAATTTTAATTCGGTACCTCGAAATGTTTTAAATAATGTAATGACTCATTTGAAACACTTGCATAGGTACAAGTTACGAGACCGTAGGCCGAACCAAGTATCGTGACTGTAGAGTGTAGACTGCCCCGCGAGACCGATATCCGAGTGATCTCCGTTTACTTTAATTTATTACATTGATAAAAATTTTAAATTTAACTATTGGAAATATTTGAGCAACAATTCAAGTACGAGGCCGCAGGCCGAGCTATGTTCCGTGATTATAGGTCGTCCTGCAAGTCGAAAGCAGCACGATATTCTCTAATTTTTATTAGATATTTCGATGAAATGTTTTAAATGTTGCTATTAATTTGAAACATTCGCATAGGTACAAAGTTACAAGGTACAAGTTTGTCAGATGTAGGCCGCACCGTGCGGCTGATATCTGAGCGATCTTCACTTACTTTATTGCATTGATAACACAAAATTCAAGTTGCGAAGCCGCAGTTCCAGCTATGTTTGGTGGCTGTATTAAACGGCGTTTACAATGAAGTGGGGTCTTGCCTTGCTTCGGTAAAAAGCTAGCAAGAGCCAATTAGATTTAAGGATTTTCTTCTATCTTTTTCTATGATTAAAAAATCGTTCATTTGATTGGGTCTTGTTAGCTTTCTACCGAAGCAAGGCAAGACCCCACTTCATTGTGAACGCCGCTTTAGGCTAGTCCGCAAACCGAGCGCAAGACGATTTTTCATTTTAATTTTTTTAATCTTTAATATTTTTAATTTTATTAGATATATCGATATATCGAATAATTTCTTAGTGGTTTTTTTTTTTCGCAGCTGTCTCGGGGGGGGGGGGGGTCACTGGGAGTGTAAATTGAAAATCTCGACCAAATTATTCTTTTGCGTATATTCGAAAAATGGTTTTCTTTCGTAAAAAACGGTTTTTCTTGAATAACTCGGCCATTTTTGATTTTACATAAAAACCGTGGGGACAAAAATTGTACGAAATTTGATTCTCTACAAGTTTCGTTCTCACAATTTTTCTTCTAGGATCGATATTTTTGGAATTGGACCCGAAAAAAGTGACAAATTCAATAATAATATCATTATCTCTTTTATTTTCAACTTAACGGCATAAATGGAGAGGAATAAACTTGTAGAGAATAAAATTTTGGACAAATTTGGTCTCCACCTGTTTTTACAAAAATCGATATTTTCGGAATTTAACCTAAAAATATGCACTACCCATTTAGAAATATTCCCATTATCCCCTTTATTTTCAATTTTACAGGTACAATAATTAATAATGGGAACATTGTCGCTTTTTTCAGGTCTAATTCTTCTATAGAAGAAAAATTGTAAGGACCAAACTTGTAGAGAATCAAATTTCCTACAATTTTTGTTCCCACGGTTTTTATGTAAAATCAAAAATGGCCAAGTTATTCAAGAGAAACCGTTTTTTACGAAACAAAAACCATTTTTCGAATATACGCAAAAGCATAATTTGTTCGAGATTTTCAATTTACACTCCCAGTGACCCCCCCCCCCCGAGACAGCTGCGAAAAAAAAAACCACTAAGAAATTATTCACGGGTAGCGTCGGTATTTTGGACATAATGACTGGACTAATTGCATAGATACGAGTTACGAGGGAAATCACAAGCCCTGCAGAAGATTTTTTTGACGATTTTTTTAATGGGTACAATTTCACAGATTCAAAAATTTATCTAAACTGAAAGGACAATCTTTAAATTCATTCATTTATTTTGATTAGTAACTAATATTATGTTCTTTAAATCTAATAAGTAAGCAGCGCCACAGGCGATTTTTTAAACATTTTCAATAAAATTTTTTGAAAAAAATGAATTTTAAATTCATAAACTTGTTAATAAAAGTTTGTGATCAGAAAACATTATTCATGAATCGATAAACTTAAATATAAGACGTCCAGTTCAACAGGAGGTGGGGTTCAAATCGATGGAATTCTAAGGCATCATTTTCGTCTAGCCCCCAGGAACTTAATTTTGTGATATTTTTACATTTTAATTCAACTTTGAATTCATTTGAAGAAAAACAAATCAATTTTAAAAACTTTTGTTGACAATTTTCCTTTGAATCATGAAAACTCAAAGCTGCAATTGGTAGCTAAATTTTTTCAAAGGGTTTAAATTTCATGTCTCAATCAACGTAGCGCAGAAAATTATATCTGTGTATTTTTCACTGGGATAATATGGGAAAGAAAGAATGGATGAAAAATGAAGAAGCCAGGTAACATAACGAAAGCATTTTAAAAATCAAATGTACTTTTTGAATGATTTTTATCCTCATTCGTCTGATGAGGATGAGACATTCCAAATGTCCCTTTTCCACTTATTAGCGTCAATCAACTGGAAATCGTGGTCATTATTGAACTTTTGACATTTTATTTTAACAGAAATTCTTCTTATTTGACTTTTAAAAATATCGTGCCAACGGGCGGGCGTGGCGTAAAAAGTGATTTTTTCGATTATTTTTTGGTAAAATCAAAAACATAATTTAGAGCAATTAGAAAAAATACAGAACAATGGAGAAAATCGAAAAAACTTGTACTTTGTTTAAAATTAAAAAATACAAATAACAGATCCCACAGACGACCGAAGGAAAGGGGAATGAAAACTTTTTCCTTCGAATAAAAATCATGTTATTTTTTTTCAAACTTCAAAAATTAATTAAATTTAGTTAAAACGCTAAAATAATTAAATTCATCTTATATAAATTCACTATCCTTTTGTTTAATTAATGCGCTTATTTTATTAAATCTTGATAATCATCATTAGAGGTAATATTAATTTATTAAAGGTCAATAATTACCAGTTAATTAAGTAAAATGCTAGGTGTGGTTCAAGACCCATAATAATATTCAAATAAATCTAAAATCTAAAATTGGAGTTGGATGACACTAAATTGAAACGAATCAATATTAATAAAAATTTATTATTGATATAAGTAGGTAAACAAAATACACCTACATATTTCAAGATTTAAAAATTTTAAGCTGCGCCTCCATTAAATGATGCTAATATTGGAATAATTAATTTTGTTACTGTTAATTTAGCAAGATAAACTGTAATCAAAAAATGATACCTGCTTATTATATTATTAAATATTGTACCCAACAAAGGTACATACATAATATGTGTTTATTTATATACTATATTCGAACGTGTCACACGCACGCGATATATGAATAAGTAATAATAGTATCTATATACACTATCACCTAATATCAATAATGTAATATAAAATTATATCATTTTAGCCTCCGATGTCAGAATCCAGGAAGAAAGTGATAGATGAAGCGTTTAAAAAATTGGACAAAACCCAAGATGGTGAAATAACAATAGACGATTTAAAAAACGTTTATAACGTCAAATGCCATCCCCGATATATCTCAGGGGAAGAAACTGAGGAGACAATTTTAAAGAGATTTTTAGGAAATTTTGAGCAGGAAGAAACTAAAGATGGACGGGTGAGTTATTAAATATAGGGGTTATCCGGCCCTTTCCCTTGTAAGTCAAACCACCAGCATCTAGAAAACATTTTTTAAATAAGTAAATAACATAAATAATAACAAGAAATAAAATAACCGAACAAAATTGAATTTCCTTGCATTTAAATGACCTCACAACATATGCAAATAATTTCTGTTCAATAATGAACAAGAAATAGCATCCATAAGTAATATCAAAGTCGAAAACTCAATTTCTAACTCACTCAACTTAAAAAACAGATCCACATACATTTCATCAATTCAAATTTAAAAGGATTAAATCATCAAAACACGGCAAATGCTGCCGATACATAAAGCAGAATTATTGCTTCATTAGTACAAGATAATATATTTATATTTTCAATATGATTTCAGGTAACAAAAGAGGAATTCCTAAATTATTACAGTGGCATTAGTGCTTCGATTGATAGTGATGGATATTTCGACCTGATGGTCAGACAAAGCTACAAACTCTAAACAAGAAGCTTATCAACTAACTAGAAAAATTTAGAAATGATTGTTTCATTAAAAAAAAAAGTTTTCTTAACATTGCGTAATAAAAATAATTTTATTTTTAATTAAATCACATTTTCGATAATACATTTTATAAAATGAATTGATACATTGCACATTTCTTTTTCTTTTTTTTAATAAATTTCACTAAAATATCTGTAAAAATATAATACTAACTCAGTTTTTTCTTTTCTATCAACTTGAGATTCCTTTATATTCCTGTCCCAATAATAAATTCTTATAATACTTTACTAACAAAAATACTGCACAAGAGATTATTTGGTAGGTATTTTAGTATTGCAATTTCCATGTAACACAACAATTTCGTGGTCACACTTAAAATAATTTTCAAAAACATCTGAATACCCGTGATCCCTCCACCAGGTGCACAACTGCCGATTAAATCCACAGTTGAGTGTTTGAATTAAAGTAGGATACTCGAATCCTACCAACGTATAAAAATCTTGATCCCCCAAGTGACCTTTAAAATTATACTTATTAGTTAATACATTAACTGTTCCATTAGAGAGAATATCCTTGTATAGTTGTGATTTCCGAATGTGACTGAGATGTAGCAATACAACACCGGAATTGTAACCCTGAAAACCTTGTGGGTGGACGGTTTTAGATATGACGTTATTGTGGTAATAGTCTCCAAAAGTAGAATTTTGGTTCTTTGTTCTGTACGAGTGCAAAACGTGTCTGTAGACTGGCGTTAGTTCGGGAGCCAAACCGAAAAGCGTTGATTCTTTAAACCTAAAAAATGAATGCAAACCACAGTGAAAACCAAACAATTGAAGTTATAACTTACAAATCAAACTGATTAAATAAGAGTTTGATGTCTTTTTTAAACAATATGTCGCAGTCTAACATTACAGCCACTTTTTGATCTAATGGTGCTATTCGATACAATCCTAGTGACATATAAAATAAGGCATCGCTGTAATAAGTACCTGAAGAAACGGAAACTTAGAAAGAGAAACTAATTAGGACTATTTTCTTACCAGGTTTTGAACTAAAGTGAGGAGTCATAACGGAAACGATATCTTGGATGGCAGTAGCCACAGTTTGCACATCATAGAAAAAGTAGTTTACTGTCTTCTTTGTAACATTCATATAATTTATGAATTCCTTCTTAGCAAGTTCTTCCGATAAGGTGTCTACGATTACATGAAACTTTAAAGGCACAGTCGTGACGTTTAATAAATTCCATATTAAACTATGAAATTTGTACTTTAAAGGTGAGTCGGTTTTAACTTTCGTGAAAATCAACCAAACATTATACTGTGGTTCCAGTAACGAAGACGATTTCGCATCTTCATTATTAACAGGTAAAAGAGAGCTATAAATTAACAATACAAAGAGAGCTAAAGTGATAAAAATTAACAACAACTTTTTGATGGAAATAAGCATTACTGCTACATTTAGCCTTCGTCGTGATATAAAAAATTATGGAATATAAAACACAGCATTATTTTTGTTTAACTACATTGCAAAAAAACCTCAATTTGTAAATATTTAGGTTACATAACCTACAAATTTGACAGTTGATACAGAAACTACAGGGTAGTCCACAAAAATTGCTACCAAATTTTGTTGGTTGTATAATAAAAGAGGATAATATTATTTAATTATAAATTTGAACTATCCCACATTATAAATGCTTCAAATGCACTGACGGAGTGACGGAGCCATGATATTATTATCTCTACTGTGCATTATTTACAGTGGAGGATGAGAAGGCTATTATAGGAAGGAAATTGCATAGGATGCACTAAACTTTTTATTTTATAGCCCTTCGGATAGCCTTGTGCTGTTGTTAATTTGGAATACCAGGTTTGTGCCCATGTCTCCTCCGTCATAATCAGTTCAATGGTGTGATTGCCGGATGGGAGGTGTAAGGACCCCAGCCCTAAGTGAGAAATTATTGCTTACTGGATGCAGGGAAGAGGATTACCCCGGGGCCTTTTTTTCCATTGGGCAATCTGGGCAAGTGCACAGACCCCCGCGATCCACAGGGTCCCCTATAAGTTTGCCAGATCACTAACCGATATTACCGATAAATATATTTATTTTTCGAAAATCAAACGATAATTATTACTGACAATAAATACCTATATAATTTTTCTGATTATTATTATAATTACCTGTTAATTATATTTTATTAATATTATTATTATTATTATTTAATAGTTTATTCGCTGGGTGCGAAGTGCATAGTGGGGGTATTAGAAAACGACGCCAGCGTCCGCTGCGGACAAATTGTGCAAAAAACGTGGTCAGATGTCACGCACCCAGCGAATAAACTATTGCCTCCAGAAATATACGACGAATCTAGACCAGAGAAGGTCGATAAAAAAATCAAGCCAACGTAAGACTGGTAATCTTACTTGGCGATAAACTACATTACTCGAAATTTCACAGTCAGCCTCGGAAAACAGAACGGATCTAACGATAATGAACCAAGAGAGATATAGGACGTCCGAGAAAACGATGGGCTGACTGAGAATCGGAAGATGCCTAAGTCTATACCGTGAAGCAGACGACGACTAAATATTACCATGGTCATAGGAGTAACATTATTTTAAAGTGCCCAGGGCCTCCAATAGGTTAAAAACGGCCCTGGTTGCCACTGCAGACTCTACCGTTTCTTACTTGGAGCTGCAAAGAGAAAGTCCAAGAAGAAGAGTTTACTTCGAGACGGACCAGTTCCCGCGTCGGCAATAATGGCAATACGTGCCTTAACCCGTACGGCATCGGCACGGGAAAGTCGAGCGCAGGATTGACTTGGTTACTCATTTCTCCTGAGCGACTGACTGGAGATTAACCTAAGGTTTAACGTGGAATACAAATAATAATCACTTGCTATCCCGAAGAACAAGGGATGCAGTTTTAGGTCATACCCAGGACACAGTCATTCGGATGTTCGGTTAACTTTGATACCCATCGTTGACAGCTGGAATATTGCTACATTATTGCAATGATTATAGCCCTAAAAGTCATCGGAAGGGGGGGGGGAGAAATGGTCGCCGGTTCTTCAATTGAAGAATTTTTCTCAAACCGTACTTGCACAAACGATTAACATAACATTTTATACAAAGATCGAAATGGGGGGGGGGGCTGGCATTTCCCCAGCCCCCAAAACTCATTTGTTAAATAATTGTTTGCACAAACGTACACAAATGATGCACAAAACAAAATGACACAAAAATTGATCCAAGTGTGGGGGATGGACATATTCTTAAGGCTTAAGACAGTTGAAGACTGAAATTCACAAAATAAAATGTATTTATGTTAAGGCCGTGTTCTGGTTTGGAATGAAAAAAAATCAAGGTTTTGTTTTTTTGCATATTCTTAAAGTTTAGACCTTTAAGAATATATTCTCAAGAGAAAATTTTAAAATTCCAATACCACGTTTTAGCTACTTTAGTGACGCAGCAACTGAACCTAGCAGTGAGTAACTTATTTTATGACATTTTAACATTTTTCAACATGGTTGACATAATATCTCAAGTTCCATTTAACCGATTTACTTCAAATTTTGTACAAACCTTCAATATATAACTGTCTATCGCCCCTACCACTTTTGTATCAAAATTATTTGTTTTACTGGTTGAAACTTTTGCTCAAAACTTTAATAGAATATTTCTCACAACTACATTTTTCAACATGGTTGACATGATATCTCAAGTTCTATTTAACCGATTTGCTTCAAATTTTGTACCAACTTTCACTATATAACTGTCTATCGTCCCTACCACTTTTGTATCAAAATTATTTGTTTTACGGGTTGAAACTTTTGCTTAAAACTTTAAACGTGTTTTCCTCAAAACAACATTTTTCGACCTGGTTGACATGATATCTCAAGTTCTATGTAACCGATTTGCTTCAAATTTTGTACCAACCTTCACTATATAACTGTCTATCGTCCCTACCACTTTTGTATAAAAATTATTTGGTTTACTATTTTAAAAAGTTAAGAATTGTGAAAAACACAGTCAAAAAATGAATATTTTTCTTCAGATAGCCGCCATTTTGCGAAAAAATTTTTTTCCGTTTTCTCTTTGGTAGGGACGATAACGACATTCTTACTAATTAAGAATCTTTTTTGAAATCTTGTCTCCGATTACCAGAAGGGTTGCAATCGTGTCAACCAGCACACCCTCTATTATTTTAACCCCCAACTTTACCAGCTTATAGCTTGTTTAATTTTCATTATTTTTTTTCAAAATTTTTTCTGTATATTCTCAAAATATCAGCAAATATGTTGTAAAAATCTGAATTTTTATTGAGCTCGAAAAATCGCCCATAATTTATGCTTTTAAACCAGAAGACGGCCTTAAGAATTATTGTTCTAATACTAAAAATTAATAATTAAATATTAAAAATAAATTAATTAATAATAAAAGGGGACGCTTCCCGAAATTTAATTTTTGCTTCTTAAAAATATATATTTTTAAAAATTCTATTCCTTTTCGTGGTGCTCTATTTTTAACCCCGACCCAAAAAAGAGGGGAGTTATAAGTTTAACGTGTGTGTGTGCGCTCTTTGCTTGAGGCAACGTATCTCCCAAACGGATTAACCAATTTGGCTAATTTTGTTTTTCAATGTTCTCCATAGTCCAAGGATGGTTCTTATTGAGAGAAAAATTAAAAAAGTTGGCCGGAAAATCAGAAAAGAAAGAATGTAATTTGTTATACCCCCTAAACGAGGAATTCCCAGTGTAAGCTCTAATTTTAGTCACAGTGGGAGTAATATATAAACTTTAGAAAGCACTAAATAAAAATTAAATTACAAATTTAAAAAACCCCCAACCCAGAAAACTCTAAAAATAAACCTCTAAAAATTAAAATAATAATTAAATCGATCTAACCGTCGCGTCGGGGGCCGTTAAGCAAATATTAGCAACAATATCAAATCGTTCTGTGTAATCCCGTCGGTCCCCCGACACGACGACGCGACGGTTAGATCGATTTAATTATTATTTTACTTTCTAGAGCAGTGATTCTCAACCTTTTTTTTGTTGCGGCACACTTTTAACGATTTCAAAATTTGGCGGCACATAAAGAAAAAGAAAAGTTTAAAAATTATTTACTTACCTATAACACACTGCGTAAAATAGTTTATGATAATAATTTTAAATGTGCGAAATAAAATAATTTTAAATCATATTATTCAATAATATTAACATAATTAAATATCTAAAATTTCGCGGCACACTTTTAGAATTTCCGCGGCACACAAAAGTGCCGCGGCACAGTGGTTGAGAATCACTGTTCTAGAGGTTTATTTTTAGAGTTTTTTTTGGGTTGGGGATTTTTTTATTTATTTATTTATATGGGTGGCTTTATAAAATCCTGGCTGGGACCTGTAGTTTGTACTACCATACCGATAGCCCCATTTTCCTCTTTAATATAGGTAAGTTTGAAGTAGGGGGAATATTTTTGTTTGGATTGAATATTTTGTTATTTTCTCTTTTTGGCCCAACATGCGACTGGGGAATTCAAAACCACAACTTTTTATTCCTAGCCGGTTACGTTTCACTCAATAAATTACAAATTGAAAAAATAATCAACAGTTATTTTAGTTTATACATATCATTTTTCTAGCGTTTTGTTCAAAATTGTGCTAAGGGGGAAAAAAACAATTTTTTGTTTGGAAATCAAGGTATATTTCTAAAAAGTTAGGGTGCGTTTTGGCAAATTTGTAACAATTTTAGATTAATTAACTGTTATTTTACGATTGTTTAAATTCATTAGGGATAATTGCGATCTGATTACCCCCTCATCCTTGGCAGATATAAGTGAAGTATATGCCCCCCCTTGCACATGCATATTAAAAAATTCGGGAAGAAACGGATAATGAATTAAAATTCATTATAAAAATACATTCAGATATTTCATCAAGAAAAGACTAATTACCCCCCCTCCCCTCCTCCATCCGTAAACATTATTACATCCATATTGTTGACGATAATTTAATTCTAAAATTTCTGCAAATTTAAACTTTTCATACATTTGTCCTTCCATAAAACTTTAGTGTTGCTTCATCGCACATGTTCGAACCAAAGCAGCTTTTCTGTGATTGCTTAGGCTAGGTTAACTTAACACTCACGTGCCGTGGCAGGGACTGTAACCAATTATGCAGTCTTATGGAACTATCGTCAACAGCAACATTCAGCACCTCTCCATTGCAATTTTCCTTGAAGGTCTTTGGTGTTAAGGGCGGCCAGCCCTTATATCCAGGTTTTAATACGCAAATGTTCCTACATTTTGTCACCTACAATCTGGTGTTGCTGGGTGCCAGGTAAAATTAATAAAATTCAAGAAGATGAAGAAATTTGCCGTGTTAAATTATCATCAAAAATAAAACAAAATATGGAAAGAGTAGGTAGGTACTTATTTTAAATTCGAAAATCTGGGACAGATATATAAACAAAACATAAAAACAAACATAAAGAATATTTGGATTTTTTTAAAATAATTTTTCTAAAGCATAGGTTCTCAAACTTTTTTAGACCATCGCCCCCTTTCCCGAGTATACATTGTGCTAACGCCCCCCTGTTTTTTTTTGTTGATAAAAAACAGCTAAAAAGGAAATTTATTTGTAATAAAATAATTATTTATTTCTAGAAAAAAATTCAAAAACAAAATAATACTTAATATGACGGATGAAATTGATGATTTTCTAACAGTTTTATAATATCTGGCTCGATATTCGTCAACTAAAGGCGTAAGTCGCCCCCCGCTCAGTTACATTCAATCGGTTCCTTTTTTTGGATAGCAAAGTCGCTACAGCGCTAAACCCACGCTCAGCTAAATACGACGATGGAAATGCAAAAACCAATTGCCAACCTAAAGCAACATTAGTTTTTTAACCAATCAATGGGCTGCTATCAATTTTTTTTTAATTTGAATTTTGAAATTAAATTTTAAAGAAAATTTTATTATATTTCTAAAGGAAATTGAAATAAATATTAATGTTTTATTCTACAAAGCCATCGCCCCCCCCCTAGACTACCTCATCGCCCCCCAAATTATTTCATGCCCACTTTCGCCCCCCTAGGACTGGAAATCGCCCCCAGGGGGCGATATCGCCCACTTTGAGAACCACTGTTCTAAAGAGACTTTTGATTGACTTATCGTCTTTTATACGCTAAATATTTTTTTGACTTATCTTTGTTATTGAATTGATAGGACTTAAAACTATTTTACCAATGCATAAGGTGAACGCTGATAGGTTCCAAAAATGATTAAATCCCATTTTCGGAAAAAATGACTTAACCCCTTTTTCACCCGCAGCAGCAATTTTATATCAAAACCGCACAATTAATTAAAATTTAAAATATGTCATGAGTCATGGCGTCATGGCACAGTTAAAAGTTAAAATAACAATTTTTAATATTCTCCATTAAAATTGTTTAAATTTCATGTTTGTAAGCGCTGTATACGAAGTTTTGTTTCGAGCGTAATTTGAATGATTTCAAAAGACGCGTCTTTGAAATTATAAATCTAGGTAACTGCGCCACCTATTGAGAAAGTTCTCGTTCTAACGATAAATCGGGCCCTTAAAAATAGTTCCAGCGCGGCAAACTTGCGAATATTTAAAAAATAATGAAAACATTATAAGAAAAAAGTTCTAAGAAAAAGAGTTTATGAGGGAGTTAAATTGTATCATTTTGTATAAAATATTCGAAAACAAAAATCTGATCACAAAGGGGTGATTCTTGAGGGGGGACAAATAAAAATTTTGTTTAAAGTGTTTGAAACTTGGTAAATATAATCAGTATTAAATTTGTGAACATTGCCAAAATGGTGAATAAATTCTAAACAAAAAGGGGGTAGTTTTTGAGTTTAAAGTGTAATAACACACAAACAATAACACAAAAACTGTTAATTTGATTCAAAAAATTTGTAAAATTAAATTTTCAGCTGCAACAATTATTTAGTACTTTTTAAAGCAGTGATAAAATTAAATGGCTTAATTTTTGTAGACAGACATTATGGGCTGATTAGAGATGCAAGGTGTGCCCGCTGAAACACGACTGTGAAATGTGGACTAATATTTTACCGCGGCACCCTGTATTTCTACTTACAATTTATTTTCAGAAGTATTAGGAATTGAGATCAAATTTAAATAAATTTTGATAAGAAAGTTTTAGTTAAATTAAAAACTTTTTTAAAAATTTTATAGCACCGAAGAACCGAAGAACCGAAGAATTGATGGAATCTAAAATTAAAAAATGCTAAAAATGCACTTAAGTTCAGAATATTTATGTATACAGCACTCGTACAATACTTTCGAATAAATACATCGACTTGCAAACAGAACAAATGTTATTAAATCAATGCTTGATCGACTGTAAAGTGAAGGGAAAAGTCAAATAGGAATTTATAAATACAAGTCAAACTTCTTAACCAATTCTAGTGGATTTAAAATCATCGACCTATACGTATCAACGCCATGAAACTCAAAATCGCGTAAGTGACTTTTTTAATAACTTAAAATTATCATAATTTTGGCTTTTATATTGGGGAAGTTGACGAAGGTGAGGGGTCGGCACCGATATTCGCATATGCTTTCTGTGGGAGTTTATCGATTCGCTCAGTTTACCCTTTGCAAAGTTGCAATTTTATATCCTAATTGAAAATTATGCACATAAATATCTGAATTTTTTTCAAATAGCATACTTTCTTTTTTACATTTGTTCATAATTAAGAAAGTATTACATAATTGTATACATATCAGTTTATTATGAGCAGCGATTTGAGTGAAATTTTGAAATAGACAGTGCTGAAGGCTGATTCAACTTTTTTTTTTTTTTGATGACTTAATTCATAAATGGATCGACGTTGCGAAATAATAAATTCCTATATTATGCTGAACTTTTTTTCAATTTTTTTTTATGAAATTATTTTAACCCTTTCTTATTAAGGCCTTCATTAATTAAAAACTTGTTTCCATCATTGATTTAACTACTTCCAGTGTGTATAACTGTATCTTTAGCAGCCTTGATAAAATTAGCATTAAAATTATAAGCCAAACCTTGAACTGCATTGTGGATAAAAAGAAATTTATTAATTGGTCAGTTTAAAGGACACTCGGCGCTTTTCTTTACATTTATTAATTATTAAAGTAGAAAGCAAAGGCGCGTTAATAGGAAAACCAGTCGGGATGGTACTTACATGAATAAGTAGTATTTGTATTCGATAACAATGATTAGTATTAAAATTAATCATCAATAATTTTAAAGTACATAAGTGATAGCTAATTTACTATTGCTAAAAATTACCTGTTAGTTGTCACTGTCTTAAGACGTCTTTCTTTTAGCAATCCAGTATCTTGAACAAGTCAAAACTGTACTGTTAAAATGACCCAAAAAGAATTAAATAGAATGCGATCAATTTATTAATTCGAATTCATTTTAATTTCAAAATTTTAAGCCTTTACCAACATAGTTTTAAGTTTTACCTAAGTAATTAATTCTTTTTGAATAATTTAAATATTTTTAATATTAGCAACAATTATTAGCACAATTTTGACTTGTTCAAGACACTGAATTTTAAGCTACGATAGAGGCGCCTTAAGAACCCTCGGTATTATAACCAACGTTTTACTTTTTTAAAATTTTATTCTAGCTTCAGTATTAGGAACGAATCAAAATAAATCATAAAAGGGAGCAATATTTCCAGTTGTATATTTAGTTTCCATGTTTTCCATATGGTTAATTTTTTATATTAGTAATTTAATATCAAATAAACATCCATTCTAGGTGTACAGGGGGTCAAAATAATATCAAGATTTGATTATTTATTTTAATAATTTAATATAATAAAATATTTTAGGTTTTTGTCTTGTGAAAATTATATACCTTTTTTTATAAAGAAATTAAGTTAATTAATGTTCCTTTAAAGTATGTAATTACTTGTATTTCAATCTTGATACAGTATAACCTGTCTTATCCGACACTTCTCAGAATTTCACTGTGGTATCCAACAGAAATGGGCAGAAGCTAACCTCATCTTATGATCAAGCGCATCTGCTCTTTTGCTGATACGATTCTTATCACGTTGTAATAACAACGATCGAGTTACGTACCTTACTTTTAACAAAAGTTTAATTCGAACCGTTTTAAATTAACTAGGTAGTGTTTAAAAGTTTCATTTACGCAACTTCAATTTTTGAATAATTTACTCATCAATTATTATTAGCGAACATGCTTTGATTCAATTTCGATTTCTTTAAATAATGTTTGGAATTTAGTTTGTAGTGATCCAAAAATATTTTATTACATTGTTAAACAACACCGACGAAGGTTGTGATTAACAAAGACAATAATGTACTCTGTTATTATAATCGAGAATAACATGAGTAATATAAGATTTGCCGACTATGAATAAAATACATGTTCTATATTTATTATTACAATCTCGGTTTACCTGTTATAACCGACACTTTGTTTTATCCGACAGGAAGTGGGTCCCGTTTGTGTCGGTTAAGACAGGTTTCACTATGTATTATTTAATATACAAATTATTAATTTCTAGCGATTATTATTGCAATTGTAGGACAAATGACTACAATTTGTGGTTGTTTAGTCATAAGTACAAGTTTGTACTGCTTTATAATTTATTAAATTTACAAGGCAATTTTTATAGTAAAAATTACTACAAATTGTAAGTAATCAAATTACTACAAACCAGAAATACGTTCCAAAGGGGGACTGTTATTATTGTTTATACTATTAATTTGGGAAATGCTGACTGTATAAAAGCAATAATATGGTTGCATCAAGAAAATAAATAATCATAAAAGTTAAATAACGATACTAAAAGTTTTTTTGAAATGTTCAGGTTACCATTTTCGAATAGTCCTAAT
Organism: Rhagonycha lutea; assembly: GCA_958510855.1. NCBI lineage: Eukaryota > Metazoa > Arthropoda > Insecta > Coleoptera > Cantharidae > Rhagonycha > Rhagonycha lutea. Next base: position 96,204,744 of record OY294036.1, read on the forward strand.
TAGCTCAAAAATCGATATGGTACGACGGTCTAGACACGGTGACTTTAAACTAAATCTCTTAATTTATCCAACTTAATTGTTTTTTTTTGCAAATTCCTCCTTCATTAATATAATTTACAATGTTTTTGACCTTTTTTTCAAACGTTTCACCACATAATGCGTAAAAGTGAGTTTGTCAATTTCAGTTCCTAATATTTTGTAAATGCATAGTTTATGTATTTTAATTTCACTATTGACTAAAAGGTTAGTAAATAAGATACGCAACATTAAAATAAATTAGTGCAATGTCAGTTGCTACAGTTGGTCAGATTTAAACATAATCTTGTTTAAGGCGCATCTTTTGGCTTAAAATGTTAAACATATAAGTCAAGACTATGCGGTTAATAATAAATATTGTTAAATGATAACGATAACGAAACAAAAATTATTTAGATAAAACATAAAACAATTTTGGTACAGGCTTAAAAGTTTGATTTTTAAATTAATTTCTAAGAAATAACGTCTTCCACTATGACCTAATCACAGCGCTTATATTGATGATCATATTTGAATACACTGTTTCAAAATTAATTTTAATTTCAAAATTTTAAGCCTGTACCAAAATAGTTTTATGTTTACCCTATTAATTCTCTTTAAAAATCATTTAAAAATATTTATTATTAACAGAACAATCTTAAGGCGAAGCATCACCACGTTGGTGTAAAACCTTCTTCAAAAAGATTCGTTAAACATGTTTTTCAAGAAATGTTTATATATTTTTGGAATTTTATAAATTCAGCTTCGTAGCTCAATAGAATAATTGTTTCTTGATACTGTCAACTTTTGGTAATTCTATTTAGTCATAAGTATATTAAAGAAATCTCGAATTCCAATATTCAGAATTTTCAAAAAAAGGAATGTCAAATTTCTTTTCAAATGTAGTAATAAAGACAATTATTGTAATACTTTAGTTTACAGAAACGATTATTCTATTGAGCTACGAAGCTTAATTTTTAAAATTCCAAAAATATCTAAATATTTCTTGAAAAACATGTTTAACAAATCTTTTTAAAGAACGTTTTACACCAATATTTAGTCACGTGGTGATGCTTCGCCTTAACTTGTTCAATACCATGTATTTTAAGCTACTAGAGAGGCGCCTTAAAATAAATATGTTAGGTCACTAATAAATAATATACAACTCCACCAACGTTAGAACCGACTTTAAGGGCTGCTAAAATTAAAACTGTACACTCAAATGAAGAAGTTTCTCGGCGCGAATATTTAAAATCCATAAATTATTTTGTCAAATTGCAGTCACGAAATAGGTAAAAAATGTTACCGCAAATATTAAATAAAGCACTTTTGGAATAAATTATAAAATAACACGAAACCGAATAACACAAAAAACCACGACAAATGTAAACACACGCAATAATTTGTAACTTTTACAATAGAATGTACTTGAGAAATAACTCAACGTTCATTGGTTCATTCAAATTTTTATCAAATTAGTTGGCATATTTGCCGCGTCCTTTCTAAGCTTGCTGGAGCTGTACGATCTTTATTTTATGCAAAAAGTTGCTAAATGACACGAATCCACCATGAAATTTTGTAGGTTATTTTTGGATTGGAAAACTTGCCCAACCGTAACATCTGATAGTACACTAATGAACTCATTATTTATTCAATAACATAACCGAAATTGTAAAGCTGTATTAATTCTCTTCGGGGGAAGGAAAAGTTACCGTATTCATTGATTCCACATTCAGCTTAGCTAAACTTTGAACTTGAACTCTTTAATGGCCATTAAACATGGAGTGAATAATACAATTTCATAACTAGTGCTTTTTTTTAAAGATCAAGGATTTACCCATCTTCTTAATTTTAATGGTTACTTTACTATTGAGTTGTGGACAGGAAAATTCATTATTCACTTGAGTGGTTTAATCTTGTGAGAATAATTCCAGCTCTTTATCTTTTTTTTTGGCCATTTTTGCCTCACGTCATATTATTTCCTGTTATTTTTTCCTCTTCGGTTTCGTTCATTGAAATTTTTCCTCTCCAACTGTAATTCCTTGGTCAGATAGAACGTAATACTAATTTTTCTCTTTATTTTTGGATTGTATTCCTCCTAGAATCCACGTTGACTTCTTCATTCTTCACCTGTATTAGAATATCAAGCATTTTGGTTCCACCAGGAAGTTATTGACGAACTTTCCATAAATTTGGTTAAAAAATCCCTCGGTTCTGTTCAGATCCCATTTTAATCAAATCAAACATCCTGATTTTGTTCCTGATCCCGGTTGACCTGAACATCAATCAGTTTTATCTTCTGACACCAACACTGTATAAATTAATTGTCGATTGGGTTTAGCTTCGATCATAGCTGATAAAGATCAGGAATTATTCTCACAAGATTAAGCCACTCAGGCGAATATGCCACTAAAAATTTTCAAATTTTGAATTTTCCTGTCCAAAATTCAATATTAAAGTGACCATTTGAAATTACAAAAGTGTATTCTTTGGGGGTCGTCTATAAATGACATTCGCAATTTTTTTTCGACATTTTGATCCCTCTCTCGCCTCCTTATCACATTTTTCGGTCCCCTCTTCCAAGAACGTCTGATGGTTACAAATCAAAACCCCCCTATTCCTCTAAAATCGAACTTATTAGATAAATTTTATTTTATTATTTTAAAATGGGATTTTTATGAGGTTGTCACATTTGGCGAATCCCTCAACTTCTATAATTAGAATTACACTTATGTTAGTCACGTGTTTAGTGACCTCCCCCCTTAAAAGCATGCACGTCCTATACGAACTTCCCTTTGTCGCACTATTTATATAGCAAATTTTGAAAACTATTCAAGTTTAATAAATTAAAATAATTGTAAAATTCAATAAATAACACTTAATTAAATTTATTTTACTTCGGCAAACAGGGGGCTCCCCCTATTCCACCTCCACTATTTCTTTGAGCAAAAAAGTGACATTTTGCTGCCGAAAGCAGAAGATCTGCAATGATCATTAATAATTAGGTGAAAAATAAATTTTTGACGAGATTTATATCAGTTTCCATGAAAATATTTACAATTGATCCAGCATTTACCCAGCATTGGCTCAACGGAATGTAGTTACCACTAGAAGACCGTCGGTCGGCTTGGTCCAAAGCTGATATAATAACCTTGGTCCTACGATTGGTGACCAGCGTTAGTGCCCTAATAGCATAAACTTGCCTTATTTTGCAACATTCCTAATGTTCAACACATTACATTTTAAAATTTTAAAATTGCAGTAAATTTTGTAAAATTAGAATACTGCGAAATAAGGCAAGTTTCCAAAATTGCTTCTTATTTTAAGGAAACAGACGGAAATGGATAAGGAAACAAAAATGTTGTAAATAATTCTAACCTATCGGATCTCTTCCTGTTGTTCATATTCGGTTCAAAATTCATTAAAAAATGGGGCCTTGTTTTAAACTGGTGATATAATCAATTTACATAAATTTTTAGACTTTCCAGAATGTTTTACAAATTAGGAAGGAGTTCTCTTTAGAGACACAACCATCATCACAATGGACCGACACACACGATTGACAAAGTGTAATTAGTCAAGATAAACCATTTTTACAAATTAGTTTATTAGTTTAATCTGAATACATAATTATTACATACGAGTCTACATTATGTCAAGCTCTATTTCTCGATTTCTATATATTTTTCTACAACCTTGTATAATTTTTATGGCTATTTTAACTTAAAGCATTAATAACCAATATAATTATTTAATTTTATTTGGGGGCAAAAATGATTATTTCGCTAAGATAGAGCTCCTGACCAGCTCATAATACATAAACAATAATAATAATAATCGAAGGCGGTGCTGGTGGTTTACGTCGCGTATCCCCTTCCGAGAGGATTTTTCAAATTTAATTGATTTATGTTCTAATTTTCTCGAAATGCATATCAATGAAAAGTGATTGTAATTGCGCGGGACGTTTTAAAAATATTGGAACCTCAGGCGTATACAATTACTGCAATTTACAGAATTACATGATATGTCATTTAATATATTACAAAAGTGCATAATATATTATTATGCCCTTAAGGGCTTCATAATCTTCTCAGACGTAAAACTCGGTTAAACAATAAAAATACGGAAAATATAACACCGTTCATCTGTTATAACTACCTAAATATCTGCCGGATTGAAGATAATCATCTTTTTTAGAAAACTCTGTCTGTCCGTAACGCTAGTTAGAACCTCTGATTAGATTCTTCATTATTACCGATCAAAAAAAGTTTACGAGACTCTGATTGGTGCAAATAACTAATGACAAGTTCGAAAGAGCCTTACGGACAGTTTAAAATTAAAGTTCCTCAGTGGGCTAAAATATGCAAATAATTAGAGAATTAATTATTATTTAATCTTGCACATTAAATTTGTAAAACCAACAAATTCCTAAAAGTAAACATGTTTGTAATAAATAACGGATTAAAAACAAAAAATATGTAAAGTAATTTGTAATCATATGACCACAGATGTTTAAGTTGAATCATACAAATTGATTTTTGATTTCCTGATTTCTCTCACCGAACAACGCGTGATTAGTATTCATAACAAGAAAAAGAACAAATAAATTAGGACTTTATTTATAGATCAATACAATTTAAATTTTATGGAACAGATTTTACTATATGGATAATTGATAAGTCGAGAAAGTTTGTGATGTGTTGAAAAAATTTATTTCACTTTTACTTTGGTTAATTTCGAAAAATCTTTGAAGTATTCCACTGATTAAGTTAATATTTTTCAATCGTTGATGATGAAAACTAACTCTTACCCTGGGAAGATCTTCCCTCATCTGAATTAATATTTTTGGGTTTCAATTATTATTTAGAATAGAAGAATTGTACCTTTAGGTAGTAATAGAAGGGTTGTAGGAATAAAAATTTATTTAACCCGTGGTTTAGATTCCACGTTAAACTTGTAAGGTCATTTACAACATTGCTAGCTAGGATTGCGTCCTCAATTTTCTCAGCAATTGAACAATAATAATTATAGGCAAAGAAAAATTCGAAGTGAATTTGAGTTCTTTTAGATGTATTCCAATTTTCAGATTGATGAAGAATTTTGTTGCCATAAATAATTTGGAGATAAATTCTACTTCTGCGTCTCTCCAAACTTCCCAAATATTCTTTACCAAAAGTTGATGTAAACTATCGTTTAGAAATCCTCTGTAATCCTCCTACTACATAATATACCATCGATTTGATTAACATCGCCGATGTTAGTACATGAAAATAACCCCAAATCATCATCGACCCTCCTCCGTGTAACGTGGAATCAATGACGCATTGATCAGACAATCGTTTCCAATTAAATCTAACGAACACTCGAATTTTGATTGATCGTTTCATGAAATTTTGCTCAGAAAATTCCTTTAATGATAATGGGAAAAATGGGAATTTCTTTGTTTAAATTTGTGGGGGCTGGTATTTCGACTTTATTATTTATTCTTCTACTAATTATTGCAAATTATATAGTAATATGTAGAAATATAAAAATGTACGATCGGAAAGTAAATGATGGATCTATGGATTGTAGGATAGGGAAGGTAACAGAGGAAACAACCCCTTTAAAATTTCTTTAGTAAGGTTTTAAGTTTAGCTTCCGTTTTCAATCTGCCAATTTCTTTTTTTCCCCTATTTTCTATTCTTTTCAGTGATATTTTCCCTTGCACATTTTGAGATGGACTACTTTCAACTTTTGGCCATCAAATCTGCGTGAAATTTACCATAGCTTTGAGTATAATATTGAAAGGGCAGCTCATTGACCGCTTTCATTTCGTGCTTGACACGGTGACATTGAAAATTAAGAACTAACATTTCTGAGTTTTGGGTGAGATTTTATTTTGAAGCAGGTAAAACATTTAAAATTTTTCTTTTAGAGAATTTGTACCTGGAGAGGGGGTCCCATTTCTTGTGATCTGAAACATAAATTATATTTGTATTCTTATGGGCTTTCTCAATAATATTTTATTCCAATTTCCTTATGAAAATCTTCAAGGATTCCATTACCACGAGGAAGAATTTTTTCGAATGGCTTTGATTTATCCTTTTAGGTGTTCTGAGTAGCAACACCACACATGAGATGGAGATTTTCCAAATTATAATACTGTTTTATTAAAGGTCCAACTTTGCGTACAAATACATATTTCGCAATCTATAAAATAATTGGGAATCCACTTTGGGTGTCAAGATTTCGTTCTAGTGCCATTACATAATTTGGAATTAAAATCTCAATAATTGTAGATATTGGTAAAGAGAATAGGATGAATAATAATTAAAGCGCTTTATTGTTCTTATTAAAATTTTTTTACGTCATCCAAAGGCGTATGTATTTATTAATGTTATTAAAATTAAATTAAATTGCAAAGTGAAAGTTTAAATAAATTCTGACATTTTATTAAATAATGTCAAATGATAAGCGTTAGACACGATATCCCGTTAAGATGTGTAAAAATGTTCTCATATTATTAAAATATTGGTCTTTGGTATTTCAAAATTATGCTAAAAATTCAATTTAAAAGCTGCACTGCTAACAACTGGTTTATGCGGTTGTAAAATCAAATGTGGTTTTGAATTCTTAAAAATTTATAACAAAAACTACTTTTGTTGTTGAATTTAAGTAACAATAAAAAACTTGTGGAAGGACACGAAAAATCATTTGCTACCTTATAAATTATTTATCAAAACTGCAATTTACTAAGGACGAAACAATCAATTAAAATAATTAAACGCTAATAATAATTGTATGGATTGTGCTTTTGACGGTAGTTTAGTAAATTATACACTTTTTCGACTTTTTTTTGAAAAGCAAAAGTAGGACGAAGTAGTTAAATGCACTTCTCTTGGCCAATTTTTTTTTTAAATAATAGGTAATTTAATTTATTTTGTCTTATTATAACTACAATTTTTTAATTTTTGCGAGCCAATTCAATTCCATAAATAAATTTTAACTCTTCACGCATTGTTGTCCAAAAATTAACTTTTCGTCGTAAAAAACGTATAAAATTATCCGAAAAACCAGTTTTTAACAAACTAAATTAATACCAAAATTTTTCTATTTCAACAGAGAGTAAAAGGGAACATCGCACACTTTCGAAAAAATTTTTAAATAATTTTAACATTTTCTGATTGACTTTTCTACTATAAAAGTAAGCAAGCAACCATCGCAATGTCGATTAAATTTGTCATCAAAAATTCCATTAAAAGAATTACACAATTAAGGATTGGCTGAAGAACAAGTTAATTGAAAATGCGAGGTGATGTGAATTTAAAATAATTTTTTTACTTGTAATTTATTTTTGGAACCAAATGTTTGCATATTTCAATATTTTTAATGTTTGGGGTATTCGGCCAAGTTTTTTATTTTGCTTTCTGGAATATTTATTTTGTTGTACGGCGTGCGAAAAAGTTACTTTACTGCACCCTGTACGGAAAAGTAACTTCTTTCCTGACTCAAATGGATATTGAACAGTAGAAATGCGTTTAATAATAATTTTTTTAAATTAAAAATTGAATTTTTTTAAACTAAAATTTAATACCCACTCTTATGTATTTTGAGTAATAGAGGGCGCCAGTTATATCTTTAATATGCTTTATATTAATTGCGATAAATTAAATATTCATCTGTTATTATTGTGATTGTGGTGCGATTTTGGTGAATAAAGTCTCTAAAAATTGGAGAACAGTCAAAGTAGTAGACAGAAGATATAAAAACTTTTTTGATGTTAGGGGGGAGAATCGCCTAAGTAACCCTAGAGTTCCATTTTAATCTAATATCAGTATTAGTACAGCAAAATCATTTCAATTTAAATTTTACTACTTTAGATTGTCATTGACAACCTAGTCATTGTAATTACTTAACCTTACTTTATATGATTATATTACCACAATTATTTATGGTATAAACTAACTATAGTTTACCCGTGATCTACGGGTCAGGGTGTATTATACATTATTAGATCGCTAAAACGGCACGGCCTTCGGCCGCACTTTAATTTTTCTTATGTTATATTTCGATATTTAATTCTTCTTCGCATGCCAAATACTTTTCAGTGTATAGGCGATCAACTTGAACAAAAACAACGTGAAATCATAAAGGAATGATTTTTTGATTTATCCTTCGCCATAGAGCACATATCAATCTTGAATATAATCCTATTTCCTATCTGCTTTTGTATACTTTACGTTACATCACTGGTAACGTTTAATTATTCAAATGTTTAATTACTCAAAAGCGGTGAGTTGATTTGCATTTTCTTGCACCAATATGAATCTGACTATTTTAATTCTACAATTACAATTATATGGATAAAACTAAAACCGGTCATTCGTTAAGGTGAATTAGAATTTACATTTTATCTACTATCCTTCATTAAATTTCGAATCTGTGAATAATATCTATCTTTCAGATGGATCACATGACCAAATATAATTTTACTAACAATTTTGAAGTTTCAAAATTTGATTATACTGAAAACTAAAATTTTCTCTCATTCAACCACAGTTGACCACCCATTCCCATCAGATAAAAATAAACCATACGCAATTTAAGCAGTAGTCCCACTAAGCCACTGTTAAGCACTTACTACCGTCAAAGGTCAAACGGCGACCACCGAATTTAAAATTTTAGTTTCTTTTCTTTTCATCTTAGTTGAATGCGTTGTGTGATTAGTGGTGGTTTAATTTACATAGGTACTTCCGCATGCTAGACACAAAATTTTTGAATCAGGCCAGGACTGGATCCTTTGGGGCTCTCGATTAGAGACTGAGTAGGGGCCCCCTTACTAAAAATCGGTTCGCACTATCTGATTTCTTATCTGTTTTTCTCTAAAGTTTTCAAAAATTGCGGGGGCTATGAATAACATTAAATTTAATTTAATTGCCATTTTTCCAAAAATAGAGCGCATTTGATCAAACGCCGATACGCATATTTTCTAATTTTTGCTATACTTTCATTTTAAAGAAAATCTCCAAAATCCGATGGAAACTCACTAATTTTTTTAACTCTAAATTCCTCTCAGATTTTATTTTTGGGGCATATATTCGTTAATATTTACTTCATCATCCAAATTATAGTTATACATTTTTAACACCTCTCAATTAAATTAATTAAATATAATTATTTATAGTTTTGTTATATTTGGGGTAGTGGACTATTAAATTAATAATAATTACATTTTTTAGTAAATCTTCAACAAAAAACATTTTTAAATTTTATAACTTGATATTTTAGTTTGTTATTTTAGTTCTACTTTTCTATTAATTGTATTTCCTGACGAAGGTTTAAATAAAATTGTGAAACGTTAAAGATTTGCAGCATCTAATTATTATTTTTAATAGTCCACTACCCCAAATATAACAAAAAATAAATAATAAATAGTAGGTACATTAGAAATTTTTTAACTAAAATAAATAATAGGAACTTAAATTTACGTTTTTGAAAAGTGCGACACACTTCGTCAAAACAACGCAAATTGAATCACATATACCACAAGTTGGAAGAAAATTGCTTATTAGAAAATAAAACTTAAAAAATATTAACTTAAATTTATCACACTTTCAAACTGCTTTTTCCATGCTATAGAGTAGGCAATGTCCCCTAGCTTCGTCCACTATACCCAATAATTTTAACTTGAAAAACATAAATAATGAAAATCTGCAATAATAATCGTATATATTTTACAAAAAGAGGTTGAAAATCATGGGCGTTTGGATTTAGTTAACTGACATTATCCGTGTCAAATCAGATTTACTTTATATTAAACGACGCAAATTGAATCATTGCGATACAGATCACATTTTCAGTTTTATGGGTTTGTTACAATGTAAATCGAAACGACGCAAATTGAAACCTCGATGAAAAATTCTTTAGTACTACAGGACTTGATTTCAATAATATTAAGAAAGATCTAACCTGCTCATTTATTGTTAGGTACTATTATTTGTCATTAAATTCTTATGTCGCAAGACCTCTATGGCTCCCTCGATCGACGGGATCTCAGCTACGGCGCTCAAGAAGCTATAGCCTGCTTTAAGTGATAGTGTGAGAATTTTACCTATAAAATTTCTTTCTCTACCTAGAACTAGGTATTGTTCTTGGGGCATCATTTCTCAACTTTCTTTTGTGTCGCGACTCCCTAAATAACCAGAAAGGAAGCTCTCGCGATCCCTCAGGAGCAGGAATGATCTTTTTTTACCCCTTAACCATTAAGATGCCAATAAAATGGTATATTTATCATTCGCGACCCTGGAGTTTAGAAACCCAGGTTCGGCAACCCCCCATGTTGAGAAACGATGCTTTAGGACGGCGGTGACCAACAAGTCGGTCGATCGCGAGGCCAATTTTGGTCGATCGCTGAATGAAAAAGTGTCAAAAAATCGAATTTTCTAGATTAAAAGTGTTGAAAAATTGATTTTTGTTGATTTTGTTTCGACAAAGTTCTCTTTTGATTTAGCGGATTTAACTTTATGCATTCCTACACTGAACATGATATTAATTTGTACCTATGTATTTCCTTGAAGATTACTTCAATCCCATACTCTAAGAGCTTCATGGTGGAGAGTACTACGGTTCACAAAAGTCTTCATTTAAGTTCGGAAATAAATTGATTAAAGGCCGTAGCCGACATTGCTACTTTTTTTGACGCTCTCATCAGATGGAAGCTGAATGTAAAGCTTTCGTCGATGTCTACTATCGGAAGCTTGTCTCGATGGTTTAACCATTTTCTACTTCTACTTCTTCTTCTGCAGGTTACTGATAATGATGCTGTCCAAGAAACTAATCATACTTATCTGTTTTATCGTGGGAATTTTAGACTCCATCGTTCGTAGTGCTCAAAAATAGCGAATCCAATACTGAGGAACCTGCTGGTCTGTTTCAACTCATCCTTCTCGATATTCCGCTTCCAGTTGTTACTACCGTCGGTGTTTTCGGAGATTTGTTCCTCCGATTTGGATTCTGCTACCATGGTGATGATGTCCAGGAAATCAATCATACTTATTTCTGCTAACATAGGAATTTAGACTCCATCGTCCGTAGTGTTCAAATAGTAGCAGATCCAATACTGAGGGACCTGCTAGTTTTTCTCAATTCATTCTTCTAAAGATTCTCGTTGATGATTAGCGGTATTATGTTGAAGTTGCTTGCAATCAAATTGAGAAGGCATGCGGATAGCACTTATGTTCCAATTTCTCCATAACATAGCTTTTGTCCGAGTTGCCAAAAATCCATATTTTCGTTTTTCTACAAGTTCAACTCTTCGTTCCTTTATCAACTGGACTTCTTCCTAATCCATTTAACGATATTTTTATACTGAACTAGAAGAGGTCCTCCACATGGTCCATGAGGTAAATGGGTCTGTAGAAACCATAAATGTTTTGTAAAACTTCTAGCAAAACTAACGAAAATATAACAATTATTGTAATTGGGGTAAGAGACTTTCCTCATTATAACAATTTATCTTCTTTGTAAAATAAAAAGAAGCGAAGTTACATTAAAATATAGTTATTAAATTACAATAAATATACAAAGTAAACATTGGCACATCTATTGCGTCTTAAGGACGAAATACAATAGTCATTTCTTTTAAATTACTGGCAATGAAAAATTATAAAATGGTGGAGAACTTCACCACTGAGATGAAGGTGAAGGTTTGATTCCTGGTAATTGGATGAATGCTGCAACCAACCTCACACAATTCCTCAGTTTGGTGTAAGCAACCATGGATTCAGAGTACCGAAAATTTTTATACATTATAGCAGAGAATGAGGCCATACGAAAGAGGCGACGAAAAGCATAAAAAATATCTTACAATTACTTTCAAAGACCTGTACCATAAAAAAGAAGGATGATGGGATGAAAAATATTTGGAACAAGAAGAAATTGCTGAATAGATTTTGAGAAATGATTATTATCAAATGATGAAAATAAATTCCAAATCCTAACTTGAAAGGAAAACTTATTTTACCACCGATTCCTTTTTGACATTCCAAAGCTCCAATGTATTTTGCACTCTTCTACCTTTTGGAAGGAAAATTGGACCTGATTCATTCTTTTAGATGATGAAATTTGTGCCAAAATTTGTTTCTCTAATGTTTTGGTTTACTGATGAATAATTCTGCATAATTTTTTGTACTGTTTTTTTTTTCTTGATTGATTGACGATAAATTGCAATATTTAGTACATCATAAACACATTTAAAAGTAATAAATCACAGATTAAGTAACCTAAGTGGGAACAAAAAATCTTAAAGAAGTTTTTCTTCAAGGTAATCGTGCACTGCTTTTGCCAAATGGAGACTTTGTTATTTCCAATTTTTTATGCTTTCGTCATCTTTCTTTTTTGAACCCCTCATTTCTTCTTTTGTTCATACATGTGACCAAATTCCATCATTTGGATGAAAAAGCATAACAAAATACAGAAGAGCAAGAAATTGTAAAATAATAGTGCAAATTATCAACGCTAATATTGATTTAGTGACAAAGTAAAATGCATTAAGTTGAACTTTAAAAATTCAAGGCAATTAATTTATTAACATATATTGGATTTGCTATAAAGTTTCAATTTATTGCTAATCATGTAATTGACTAAGAGAAAACATTACACGATTATTTCATAATGAACATTAAACAATGTTTGGTGAGTTCATGACATTAGCAGTTAGTACATTATAATGAGATGATGTCGCACATGACCTATGGCCTAACTTTCACTAATGGTAAACCTAGCCAGACGCCAAAGCCGGTTATGTGCCAAATTACAACCTGTTTCTTCAATATTTTGCTTTGCACAACATCAACTTAATCAAAAATAAAAACTTGCAAATTCTTTATTAGTGATTGCATACAAACTAGGAATCCTTCAAGGTTGAAAAAAGTGTGGCTGAATCTAAAATTCACAAATTAAAATTTATTAAACTGGTCATCTAAAAATAAAACAGTACATCGATGACTTTGAATTTTTTAGTTTCACTTTTTAAATTTCCAATCTTATCCCGAGGGCTTTTTTTTCTGAATGTCTAACATTTCAAATTTTTTTCAGAGCCCTACTATTATTGGCAGTAATAGCAATCTGTGGTGCTAAACCAGCAGAAGACTACGATTATGAAGAAGCACCAGCTCCAGCCAAACCTGCCAGATCAAATCCTCTACTAAATAGAAGAAATCCACTAAGCAGATCTCCAGCAGGTAAACCAACCACCAGCACTACACCCGCACCAGTGGAAGAGGTAAATCGTTTGCTATATTTCAAAAATTTTCTTTCTAATTTCTACTTTTTTAAAGCAAGAAGAAGAATTTGCGGAAGAAGATGTACCAGAAGAAGAGGTTCCCCAAGAGACCAGTTCCACTACCGAATCGGGAAAAAAAATAAAAGGGGGAATGTTGCGTCCATTCAGAAGCAACGATGATCTTTTAGCAACTCTAAAAAAACGAAGGGAGCAAGCAATTAGCAGTAAGTCAAAATGTTGATCAAATCTTAAAATATTTACAAACCGTTTCACTTTTTAGACAAAGTTCAAGCGAAAGCATCCGGTAGTGAAAACCACGAATCCTCTGCTGCTGTAGCGTCTACTGAAGTAGAAAAACCATCGAAGAATCGTGCTTCCGGTGGACGAAGCCGATTCAGCAAAAAGGAGACTGCTGTTCATACGGAAGAAGAACAACCGACATCGAGTGCACCACCCAAATCTGGTGGAAGGAGATTTAGAAATTAAATTGTTTAAGTTGCAGCAATGAAATTGTAATTTATACAAATTTTAAAATTACACCTTGTATATACTTTTTAATATTGTAATAGTTTTAATGTTAACATAAAGTCAAATTTTTATACTTGAAAGCGATTAGTTTCTAAAACTCGAATTTTCCAAATCAAATTTGTGACACTAATAAACAGAACCAGAAGTATTACACAATTATACTTATTTATTGGTTTGCCGTATCGATAATATTTTATTGGTTGTGATTATAAATATTAATTTATAATAAATTAACGGATCACTTTCTTATTTGATCATGGTCGTAAAGGTTAGGTATTTGAAAAATTTGTCTTGTCAATTCGTTGCAACCAAGTTACATCAATTAAATGCACTAAATAATAAATTTTGTACAAATAGGTACCTAATACTAGGAAATGCCTTGATATTATTTTAATAATAAACCTTGATAAACTACTTTTATTTTTTATACCTTTCTACTAGGAAACTCTTTGAGATACATTTAAAAAAATTAAATTAAATTAATTATTCAATCGGTAGTAAAAAGTCAATGTAAGTTTCATTCAAATCCTCTATAATCTATGGTAATTTTGACATGGCAAATATAAAAGTATCAAATGATTTTAAAATTAAAATTGGTTGGTGCAGGATACCTTAACACAGGAAAGCTTAGCAGAATTTTTAAGATAACTTCGGAGAATCTCTGGTTCATTTTGTAAAGATGAATCCTTAAATTTTGAAAATTAAGGAAAAATTTAGGACCATTCGACGTTAAATACATGATGCTTCAAAAGAATCAATTAGGCCCAATTAACAATATTTAACTCTTACTCAGAATAACTGGAATATTCATCTTCTTTAAAGTTCAAATCTTTTCTTCAGTAATTCTGATGACATATCATTTTGGAAGAAGTCAGTAAGATGTCGGTATAAAAAGTAAAAGTCAAAAGGAAAAATATTGGAACGGATACCGGTTCACGCCAGTAGGAATTTATTAACGACAAGTTAAGTTGTCTAACTTTAGGCGTTTTTATTCATCTAAATTCTTGTAATTCCAATATGGCTAATCTATTCTAATGATTATAGTAATTCCAAATATTTGAGAAAGATTTACTAAAGGTCCATTAGCCACTCCATAGGGAGCGCTCTTGCTACTAATGCGTACATTTTAATTTTGAACAATGATCTTCTATTTTTTTTATTTCTATCGTCGCATCCCTAAATGATGATAACTCAACAATAAAAATTATGGATGTTCACTCGAGATTACTAAATCACAGGCTGTGATTTAGTAGCTGGGCGCGGGACACCCAGAGACAAGAACAGGAATTACCTTTTTTTACCCTTTGCTAATAAAAACAATTTTTTTCTGCTGGGCGCAGTAATCCCAGAGATACAGGGCCCGTAGCATTATTTGCTACCATTTGCTACTACTTCTTTTACTGTGCTAATCCAGCGCTGGATTTAAGATTATTTTGATTTCAATGCGATTTTTTAATATTATAATTTTTTTTAAAAATTAAATTTTACGGAAATGCTAATACTATTTTAACAAACAAAGAAAAAATAACGAAGAAATTCTAAGCCTTAAATTGCATTAGATTTATGGCTATTTTGATATCAGTGGGATTTTCTAATTAAATTTGTTGATAAAAGTTAAATTTTTCTTCAAATATTCTGGAATTTTATGAAAATACTAATGCTCTCTTATAATAAACACAGTTGAAATAACGAAAAATTTCTAAACCCTAAATTGCCTTAGATTTAAGGTTATTTTTATTTCAGTGCAATTTTTAATTTACATTTTTTGGTAACAATTAAATGTTGTTCAAATATTCTGGAACTTCTTGAAAATACTAATATAATCACAATAAATACAGGAAAAATAATGAAAAAATTGTAAGCTCTGAACTGCCTTAAATTTATGGATTTTTAATTTCAGTGTAATTTTTGATTTAATTTTTTTTGTAAAAATTTAAATTTTGTTCAAATATTCTGGGACTTCTTGTGAATACTAATACAATTACAATAAACACAAGAAAAATAATAAAAAAATTGTAAGTCCTGAACTGCCTTACATGAATGGTTATTTTGACTTCAGTGTTCGTTCGATTTTTGATTTAAATTTTTGTTAAAAATTTAAATTCTGTTCAAATATTCTGGAATTTTTTGAAAATGCTCATTATATTTTAATAAATACAGGAAAAATAATGAAAAAATTTTAAACCATAAATTAACTTAGATTTTAGGTTATTTTGATTTCAGTGCGATTTTTGAATTAAAGTTTTTGATCAAAATTGAATTTTGTTTAAATATTCTGGAACTTCATCAAAATGCTAATAACATTATAATAAAGAAAGGTTTAAAAATAAGGAAAAAAGTCTAAACCATAAATTGCTTAGATTTAAGGTTATTTTGATTTCAGTGCGTTTTTTGAATTAATTTTTTTGATAAAAATTAAATTTTGTTCAAATATTCTGGAACTTCATGAAAATGCTAATAATATTATAATAAAGAAAGGAAAAATAAGGAAAAAATTCTAAACCATAAATTGGCTTAGCTTATAAGATTATTTTGATTTCAGTGCGATTTTTGAATTTAACTTTTGGGTAAAAATTAAATTTTGTTCAAATATTCTGGAATTACATGAAAATGCTGATAATATTATAATAAACACAGGAAAAATAAGGAAAAAATTCTAAACCATAAATTGGCTTAGCTTTAAGATTATTTTGATTTCAGTGCGATTTTTGAATTAAATTTTTTGATAAAAATTGAATTTTGTTCAAATATTCTCGAACTTAATGAAAATGCTAATAACATTATAATAAAGAAAGGAAAAATAAGGAAAAAATTCTAAACCATAAATTGGCTTAGATTTAAGGTTATTTTGATTTCAGTGCGATTTTTGAATTAAATTTTTTGATAAAAATTAAATTTTGTTAAAATATTCTCGAACTTAATGAAAATGCTAATAACATTATAATAAAGAAATGAAAAATAAGGAAAAAATTCTAAACCATAAATTGGCTTAGCTTTAAGGTTATTTTGATTTCAGTGCGATTTTTGAATTAATTTTTTTGATAAAAATTAAATTTTGTTGAAATATTATGGAACTTCATGAAAATGCTGATAATATTATAATAAACACAGGAAAAATAAGGAAAAAATTCTAAACCATAAATTGGCTTAGCTTTAAGAGCCTGCTTTCGTGTCCGCCATATTGTATAATTTTTAAAGTAACATTACGACGTTATTTCGAATCGAATATAAAAATAACTTTAATAAAATAATTTTTAAATTAATTAATCTAGCCGCAGAAGTCGTTAAGAATATAAACAACTTAAAAAAATTTAAAAAGGCCGCTTTTCTTTAATTTTTTTAAATTTTGGATCACTTCTGCGGCTAGATTAGTTAATTTTAAGATAACTTTATGAACGTACTTTTTTTGTTTGATGCGAAAGTACGCCGTAATTAGACTTTAAAACTAATTAATTAATTAACATTGGATAGTGCTTCACCCCGTGGTTCATTACGGAACTATTATTTTTGAAAAATATGTTTAGCGGTTGGCAATCCTTACATAATATATTGACATGTTGACTATAACCTATAACGGTACCTGTAGTACAATGCCATGTACCTGTAGTTTTATGACAAAAGGAATTTATCGTTTTCTGAAATTTTGGTTCTTGTGTATTTATGAAATTTTTTTATTTTATTTATATAATGAAAATGAAAGAAGAAGAAATTTTTGGATGAAATTGGTGTCAAACGTTGGAGCTTCGCTAGAGCCTAAATGAGCTCTCATTTTTTTCGTTTGAGCATCAACCGTCGCGGAGTTATTCGCGAAACAGTTGGGGGGGGGGGCTACAGACATGATTTTCTATTTTCGCTATTTTTATGAATTTTTGGATGAAATTGGTGTCAAACGTTGGAGCTTCGTTAGAGCCTAAATGAGCTCTCATTTTTTTCGTTTGAGCATCAACCGTCGCGGAGTTATTCGCGAAACAGTTGGGGGGGGGGCTACAGACATGATTTTCTATTTTCGCTATTTTTATGAATTTTTGGATGAAATTGGTGTCAAACGTTGGAGCTTCGTTAGAGCCTAAATGAGCTCTCATTTTTTTCGTTTGAGCATCAACCGTCGCGGAGTTATTCGCGAAACAGTTGGGGGGGGGGCTACAGATATGATTTTCTATTTTCGCTATTTTTATGAATTTTTGGATGAAATTGGTGTCAAACGTTAGAGCTTCGTTAGAGCCTAAATCAGCTTCCATTTTTTTCGTTTGAGCCTCAACCGTCGCAGAGTTATTCGCGAAACAGTTGGGGGGGGGGCTACAGACATGATTTTCTATTTTCGCTATTTTTATGAATTTTTGGATGAAATTGGTGTCAAACTTTAGAGCTTCGTTAGATCCTAAATGAGCTTCCAATTTTTTCGTTTGATCCTCAACCGTCGCAGAGTTATTCGCGAAATAGTGGGGGGGGGCTGTAGACACGTTGCCCCCAAGTCGAAGTTTGGGGTGAAAATGGTGTCAAATGTTGTTAGAGCCTAAATGAGCTCTCATTTTTTTCGTTTGCGCATCAACCGTCGCGGAGTTATTCGCGAAACAGTTGGGGGGGGGGCTACAGACATGATTTTCTATTTTCGCTATTTTTACGAATTTTTGGATGAAATTGGTGTCAAACGTTCATTTCAACGATTGACACAAAATTCACCTCAAAATTCGATTTGGGGGAGTAACATAAGTAAATAACGTCAAAGAGGTTGGGCATTACATTAGCTACTGTTGGCCGGCTAATTTAGGAACTTGGCAACTATATGATGATCTGCAACTGTCACCTAAGACAGTAAGGCGGACTAAAATTGCTATTAACTGCCAGTTCCTTGTTCCTTGTATAATATAGTACCTAATCAAAACATAATTATATCAAGAAAAAAATTTTGTGTAATTTTTTATTAATAAAATTTTATTTTGTAAAATTAATTTTTCCATTTTTATTTATTATGAAGATTATAATGGCAAGCAGGATTAATTTTTTTAATCTAAAGAAAAGTTTTAATCTGGTAAAATAAAATAAAATTTGAGGATTATCGGACGCAACTTGCTCGGAGGAATCGAAAATTTGAAATGCCCGTAACTTTTTAGAAAATGAAATTAAGATGTTGGAAATGGAAGCTCATTTAGGCTCTAACGAAGCTCTAACGTTTGACACCATTTTGACCCCAAAATTCGACTTGGAGGGGCCAACGTGTCTACAGCCCCTCCCCCCAACCTTTTTTGCGAATATATTCGCGACGGTTGAGGCTTAAACGAAAAAAATGGAAGCTCATTTAGGCTCTAACGAAGCTCTAACTATTGACAAAAAATTCACCCCAAAATTAGATTGGGGGGGGGGCCAGCGATATGCACCTAAAACGAATTACGTGCCGTAAGAAAATTTCTTCTTCTTTCATTTTCATATTTCATAAATATACAAGAACCAATATTTCAGAAAAGGATAAATTCCTTTTGTCATAAAACTACAGGTACATGGCATTGTACTACAGGTACAATATTGTTGAATGCAAAAAACACAGCTTATCAGAGACAAAGAAACGAAAGTTCAGAAAGGATAAACATATTATAGTTTGATTATAGTAATATAACTAGTTACTAAAGTTTTAGTTTTAAAACTAACCTAGTAATATAACTAGTTACTAAATTTTTAGTTATATTTCTATATGTTTGTCCTTTTCTGAACTTTCGTTTCTTTGTCGCTGATAAGTTGCCAGATTTTGAAAGCTGGCTCTTAAGGTGGCCGAGAAGTCCGAATAGCAAACTAAATCTGTTTGGTGTCGCTACTGTAGCGGCAAATTCATTTTTCGCATTAAAATAGGTTTGTGGCAAAAATTTATTATCCTAGAAGCTTAGGGGCTGAAATTACTCAAAGCAGGTAGCAATCCTTTTCTTTAGGGACACAATAGGTAATTTTACATTTTACCGTAAATACATCTTAAATTTTGTAACATATTTTTATTCTAAACTGTGCTGTTTCAAATAATTTACTAGAAATATGCCTAAATGAAAGGATTTTACAATTGAAACGCGCGGTACCATTGCATTACAATTTATAAGGTGGGAAAATACTTTTAAGCTCTAGTGTTGTAAACATGCTAATTCATTAAAAGTAAATCACCTTTATTGATTGTGATGACGAAGTAATAATTAAGATATTTTAAAATATAGAGTTATAAATAAATTAAATAACAATTAAATTAAATATTATATTATTCTGACGAAGGGCGTACACATGTCTAAAATACAAGTACTAATTTGCCGAACACAATGTATGTAGAGTTCATCTAAAGTTAGATAATTGGGCGGAGCCAATTTCTTGCACAGTAGAAGTGGTGAGAGAACGTGCCAGTGCCGTTCTCATTCATTTCATTTTCAATAATAACTAACAAGCAATTTCAAAAATTATTTATTTTCATATTTACACTAACGAACATACGAAAAATGTTACCAGATGCGAGCGAATAACATCTTGGTTGAAGTATTCGAGCGATTTGGCGGATACTACTCTTGCTTATTTTCATCATTTTCAGAATCAAAACACAGCTACTAGCTCATTTCGTTTTCCCCAGTCAAGTTGTGACAGTGAGTAGTTTTTCTTTTATTTATGACTAAACCGAAATTACTAGCTGTCCGACGATTTTTTCTCTCTGTGATAAAGAGCTCAGAGTCATTGATATGTGTGTTATGTTATTTATTTCCAGGACGTTACAAAAATTAAAATAATTGCTAGCATTGCACAATTTTTCAACATTTTTTTATGTAAACACGCTAAAGGAAATTGATTTATTTATTGGAATACCACGTTATCCGAAAATTAGAATGTGGGAAACTCCCCCCCCCCTCCAGTCTTAGTTTTCGAATAATTATGCTTCTATAGAAAACTTCTATAATATAGGATATAAATAAATGACATAAAACACAAATTATTCAATGTAACACTGGATATAATTAATTATAATATAATTCTTCTTCTTCAGCCCATTCTAGTCCACTCTTTAGCTAAGCGGCACCTTTAAGGATAGGTGGTGCAAACGGGCATTATACTAATAGTAATAATAACTATGATAATAACAATTCAACAAGTAAAAATACTTATTCTATAAGTATCATACTATGTTATAATTATCGTGCTCCCTCATAACCCCCCCCCCCCCATGACTAATGTCTATAATTATTTTTTTTGAACTGGAAAGGTTTGGGGAGTGACAGGATCGGGATGAATTTTTTATTTTGATATATGCACTAAACCGGTGGTCCAAAAAATCTGAATTTTGAGGTCCCCCTAGGCCTCATGCGCCTCTTTGGAAATGGATTTAGATTCCTAAGTACGTGTGAGTTTATCTTATACATTATTATACAATAAATCCAGAATCCAAAAGGATTTTGAATTTTTAAAATCAAATTTTAAAACACAATTTAATTTAATTTTGCTTTTCTTTCTCTAACTTATAATTAATAGTTTGTGTTTTTTAAATACAGTAGACTCGCGTTAACGTGAACAACAAAAATTAACCTGAATAATATTATAAAAAATCGTTAAATAATACAACTTTAAGTGTTTTTTGTTCTTTATAATCCTTTATTATCCTTTATTATAAAGAACAAAAGACACTTAAAGTTGTGTTATTTAACGAATTTTTATAATATTATTCAGGTTAATTTTTGTTGTTCACATTAACGCGAGTCTACTGTATCTTAACTGAATAGATTTATTACAATTATTGTAATAGTAGTTGCAACCGTACCTAAAAAAAATTTGGGTATATTCTTAGGTATATATTGTGTGCTCCCTTATACCTGGAAGGATATTACCGTAAATTTTTAAAATTAGATCTGCACTGTTGGTTGCCTACATATATGTGTTATTAGAAAGATTTCAAGACATTTTCTATTCGAAACAAAACTCAAAAAATAGAAAATTTTAACATACCGACTTTGTGAAATATTGTTCTTCAAGGTTTCCGCTACAACTAGAATCCAAATTTGGGCTTTCAAAATTTACGATGAAAGAAATATTTGTAAAAAACTCTCAATTCTAAACCATAAATTGGCTTAGATTTAAGGTTATTTTGATTTCAGTGCGATTTTTGAATTAAATTTTTTGATAAAAATTAAATTTTGTTCAAATATTCTCGAACTTTTTGAAAATGCTAATAACATTATAATAAAGAAAGGAAAACTAAGGAAAAAATTCTAAACCATAAATTGGCTTAGATTTTAGGTTATTTTGATTTCAGTGCGATTTTTGAATTAAATTTTTTGATAAAAATAACATTTTGCTCAAATATTCTCGAACTTCATGAAAATGCTAATAACATTATAATAAAGAAAGGAAAAATAAGGAAAAAATTTTAAACCATAAATTGGCTTAGATTTAAGGTAATTTTGATTTCAGTGCGATTTTTGAATTTAATTTTTAGGTAAAATTTGAATTTTGTTCAAATATTCTGGAACTTCATGAAAATGCTAATAACATAATAATAAAGAAAGGAAAAATAAGGAAAAAATTCTAAACCATAAATTGGTTTAGATTTTAGGTTATTTTGATTTCAGTGCGATTTTGGAATTAAATTTTTTGATAAAAATTAAATTTTAATCAAATATTCTCTAACTTTATGAAAATGCTAATAACATTATAATAAAGAAAGGAAAAATAAGGAAAAAAGTCTAAACCATAAATTGGCTTAGCTTTAAGGTTATAATGATTTCAGTGCGATTTTTGAATTACATTTTTTGATAAAAATTAAATTTTGTTCAAATATTCTCGAACTTCATGCAAATGCGAATAATATTATAATAAAAAAAGAAAAAATAAGAAAAAAATTCTAAACCATATAGTGGCTTAGCTATAAGGTTATTTTGATTTCAGTGCAATTTTTGAATTAAATTTTTTGGTAAACATTAAATTTTGTTCAAATATTCTGGAACTTCATGGAAATGCTAATAACATTATAATAAAGAAAGGAAAAATAAGGAAAAAATTCTAAACCATAAATTGGTTTAGATTTTAGGTTATTTTGATTTCAGTGCGATTTTGGAATTAAATTTTTTGATAAAAATTAAATTTTAATCAAATATTCTCTAACTTTATGAAAATGCTAATAACATTATAATAAAGAAAGGAAAAATAAGGAAAAAAGTCTAAACCATAAATTGGCTTAGCTTTAAGGTTATAATGATTTCAGTGCGATTTTTGAATTACATTTTTTGATAAAAATTAAATTTTGTTCAAATATTCTCGAACTTTTTGAAAATGCTAATAATATTATAATAAAGAAAGGAAAACTAAGGAAAAAATTCTAAACCATAAATTGGCTTAGCTTTAATGTTATTTTGATTTCAGTGCGATTTTAATTACGCTAATTACTTCGTAAGTCTCAAAACTCGCTATGGTCTTCTGTAATTTCGGGTCAATTTTAATGCTTTGAATTTATAACTAAATTCTATAAAATTTAAATTTTGAAAGCAAATTTTTTTAATTTTAATTCTGTAATTTTAATTTAATTTTAATCTTTCCTCATGTTGTCATGTATCTGATAGAAATCAATTTTTATTTTTGATATTATTTTTTTAATGGATTTTCATCATTGTACTTAACATTGGAAAACAATTTTTATTTTAAATTTTAACAATTTTAGTTAATAATAATAATAATGAAACATTTCAAGTTAATTTACTAATAAATTAAGAAGAAAAACTGTTATTTTTTTAATTTGAATGAGTGTATTAATTATTACGTAAGGGCAATATCTCCCTTCCCCCTCTCCGCTACATCCGAATTTGATTTAAAAATATAACCTGGTGCATAGAGCGGAGTTCCAAACAAGAGCAAATATTACAATGCTGGAGTGGATCAAAACAAAAATTAGTCAAAATCTCCGATTTCTATTAATATTTGGATGGGTGACCCCAAGGAAATATTATATGTCATTGTTGTAGCTGTGGCTAGGATACCACGTTAAATTATAGGAACTACAGAATTGTTCAATGTTTATGGTAAGATCGGTAACCTGGTGTCCTTATTGTAAAATCTTACTAAAAACCACCACTCCACTGCTACCCAGCTGTTGATTGAAGATATCTTTAAAATACTTTCATGGTTATGCAGACACTCCAGAAGGTTAAAATAGTGTCAAACATGTAATATATGAGCGAATATACGAGGAAGATGGGTCGTTTTGCATTCAAAGCGTTAAAATGTCTTCTTCTTCAGCTTAGTTTACTCCTTAAGGGTTGTTATTTCCAACATCTGCTTCGCTTCCTTGGCAGTGTTAGTTCCACGAGCATATAAATATTTTACATCCATCAAGTAGCTTGCTAGATTGACCTTCAGATGTGCCTGTATCCTGGTGTTTGCCCTATGTTAATGGTGGCAATTCACTAACCCAGGGGATCACCGGCTTAACGTGCCTTCCGAAGCACGGAGACTAGTCATCAGAAAGTTTGAGTCTCCCCAGGTTTGAACCTGGTAATCCGCATTCGCATTCAACTGCGTCAGCTGGAAGGCAATGCCTGTCTCTTAAAATGTCTAATTCAATAAAAATGTCCATCCATTTGAAAACAATTTTTAAACTTTTGCGCTTTCTAATTCAAAATCTAACTATTCAGATTATTGATCAAATCAAAATATTGTAAAGCATTACAGTCTTTTGGACAGACAGTACTTTCGACAAAAAAAAGTCATTGCAAAGGCTATCATCGGATACAAGTGTCCTCGGATTCAAAATTAAATGGAAGGAAGCAGGTAAAACATAAATTTCAATTAACCTTAACGGATGACGGGGTTCGATATATCAACTTCAGACGCACTTGGTACTATTTGGTTCTATAAGAAATTGTACTTGTGATTTGAACCCAATACACCCTAAATACAATGCAAATGAACGTCTCAGCCTTTTGGGGGTAATTTGAACCAATACCACATACTTGTAAAATAAAGTTAGGAGTTACTATTTTGATGATAATTGTAGATTTTGTAGAAATAATTAAATATAATAATTTGCTAGGAAGCTCCTCCTTAGTACAATTTAATGTATAGACGTGCATCTGATTAGTATATTTATTTTTACCAATCCAAAGAAATTTACCTGCTCAGATTTTTCATAATCCCCCCAAGTGAGGCCACCGAGCGAACAAGTATGAAATTGTTACCAAACCAAAGTGAGGCAGGATGATGGAACTGCGGAAGAGGAGTAGCAGGATAAATTACTTTTTTTTAATTTGACCTTAAAAAATTAAAAAAAATTTCCTGAGGCGTTTTCTATTGTTTATTTCACTACAGCTATAAATATCTGCAATATCAATGAATAGCTCCCTACCCCATCATCGAAAGAAAAACCTGACTGTGGACCTAATTTGAAAGTCGTGCGAAACCCAATTTTTATTAGCTAATATTTCTAGTGCGGCCTGTTGCTTTAATACAGAAAGCTTCAATTGTAAATTAGATTACCAATACTTACTGCCTCAAATCCACTCTTCTGGTTAACTCTGAGATGTTCAAAGTTTAACTTTTACCCTCCTGGATAGCTCTGCGACACTATTCGGTCTCACACAGTTATCTAGATAGGCGCGGCTCTGAGGCTGGAAGTATTGGCAAATCTGAACTACAATTATTGACGCTTTCCGAATTAAAGGTGTAAATGCTGCAGTATTTTTTATTTCCTTCCAGATACTGCATACTGGAATGCTGCGTTACCTTCACGAAATCGTGAACAAGTATGTACATTCGTTTGTCACGTTCACAAAATCGTGAGCCACTGTTTATTATTTCGGTCTCAATAAAAATTAAAAATATCAAACATCAATTTAATTATCCCTATATTGACCTCATTTGTATGATTTTTACTAATTTAATTGTACCTATTTATACTAATCAATTACATAATTTATATTATTCACAAGTAAGTAAACAAAGTATTAAATTTTCTTTATATAACATCAATATTTTAACATTTAATCATTCCTGTATGTCTTAAACAAAGATGAGGTACTTTCACTATTAGTTAATCTATACAAACTTAATTTAGCATTAAATTTAATAAACAACGAGTTTCTTAATTGCCAAACAATTTAGCATTTAAAAATAATTTTGATAATATAAAAATAAATAATTATATGTCGACATGATGTGCCCTACCTTACTTCAATTAGAAGATGGTCATAACCAATTTCGTACTGTTAATAAAAAAATGCATGCATTGTGAAAAGAGTCCGAGCAATACGCGTAACTCAATTTTCACTATATGGATCTAATAACCATCACAACTTTCTTAGCTTTAATCCAATTTTAAACATAAAAATATTATCGTATCATAAATTTTAAACTCTACAAAAATATTTTCTTGACAGTTTTTGAATAAACGCATAATAACCGAGTTATTTCCAATAATCTAAACGTTTGACTTTTAGCGGCACTTCTTCCGTTTTCCTTAGATAATTTTGACATAGTAACACCTTTATATTATTTTTAGAACATTAATTTATGTTTTGATAATAAAATTGTAATAGTGCCATAAAGATGTTTCTACACACCCATCTAACACGGTGAATAACCATAAAAACGCAGCTTTGATTAGTTTTATTTCTAATTTACCAATTTAACATCTTCCTCCTGAGTATTATGCAACATTAATAACGAATTAAAATTAACACTTAAATTAACGCCCTACTAATGCATAATAAAATTTTTAGGTTGTTAAGCCGACACACCCATTTAATTATTTTTCGGTATTACTCATCCAAACGTCAGCGTTTATTTACCTGCAGCATTTTCCTAAAACTTTCTCTATATTGCAGTAGAAAAATTTAAATTTTTCAAATTTTAACTTATGATTTTCCTATGAGATTCCTGTTTTCTAAAATTTATTACTTCATTTACTTTCTTTGAAATTAATCAAGCAACTGATGTAAAAATAAATCGCCATTCGTCTTTAATTGTTAAATTTTCGTTAATCCAATCGTGAGCAAAAAAAAATTTGGGGTATTTGATGATTCTGAATTTAAAATTACAGAAATATTTGGTGAAGTATTCGTCTAAATAAAGTTCAAAATTTTACTTTCTATATTTAATTTGCATGCACTCCCTTCACTTTCATGGTCTCCAACTTGCTGTCTCATCGAACGCAAAATCGAAAGTGAGGACGATCGTACGAAAATGTCGATTACAAAAATTATATTTAGATTTGTAGTAATCACATGATTCTTCTGTAATATTTTTGTCATCCACTTTTTAAATGATGTTGCTGCGATAAATGATATTTAAGCGCCACTGCATTTAAATCAGACACACTTTCTACAAAAGAACAAGTTTTACTTGAAGACGATTTCTTTGGTGACGTATTTAAATTATTAAAGTTTAAGAGAATGCAAACCGCAAATCGTAACCTTTTACCATTTCCTTGATATAAGAAAATTTACAATAACCAAGTTGCAAGTTTGATTATTTAAATTTTTATTGTGGATGCAATTCTCTTGTGCCCTCGGGGAAGAACCGATAGTTTGATGATTGAAAATATTTATACACTTGTATTAGAGAAAGTTTTAAGATAAAAAATTGGTAAACGGTGATAGATGCCCTGCAAATAATAAATGTTACTTGGCACACCTAAAGAATGAATTTGCATCGACGGCGACGTGGTTATTAATTTAAAATACTAATGTATGCTTATTTGATAACCCGTAAGTATTACCTAATAGGGCTTGCGTTTGCATTAAACCACCGGTGATTAATGGGGGTGTGAATCGCCTACGGCAGACGCTCCAGTGAACTTTACTTATAGAGGAAGTAAAGTAAAACAGCAAGGGAAATAACCTCATTGTGTAAACAAGCACCA
Source organism: Rhagonycha lutea (assembly GCA_958510855.1). NCBI lineage: Eukaryota > Metazoa > Arthropoda > Insecta > Coleoptera > Cantharidae > Rhagonycha > Rhagonycha lutea. Next base: position 96,232,406 of record OY294036.1, read on the forward strand.
TGATTGATGAGGTTCTTTACTATTGTTTTAAACCATCAGTTTAAACGTTGGCTCTGACCCTCCCCCTATTATTACTATAATAATAATTGACAAAAGTTAGTTATACATTATCTTCCTACAGTGCGTAACCTTTCTTACCTACATCAGGAAAGAAAATATTTATGTTGGTGTGTGATTCATAAATATGATTGAAAAAAAATAATAATAAAGAACGGAATCTCGTTAATGTATTCATGTACGTCATTCTTAAGTTTCCATGAACCAGAAATATCCCGATTGCCAAAATGGTTCGCAATGCTATGAAATGGTGGCCCCCTCGAAATCTAAACCGCGAAATTTGCACTCAAACGGACGTAAAATATAAGGACATGGAACCCACAAAGGATGAGAATCCGATCAAAACCTTTGCAACAACAATTCTAAGGATTATTTAGGGAATATTCCATAATAATTATTACACAATGCTGTGTGACATGCTTAATTTTTGTTGTCATGTATTTACAAATTTATGACCAAAAAATTAACAGATCTTAAGGACATTGTGATATTTCCTACGTCATCCAACAAAAATTCAATTCCAGTATTGCAGCCAATGTTTTTCTGGTTTTATTCAAAACTTGTTTAACGTTTTAGTATTTTTGCGTCATCTTTTGACGCATGATTATTAAAAGTTGTCCCCGTTTTCTACCTTATTTTACGTACAAGGTAATTTGGTCCCTGTAATTTGATCTTCTCATAATTTCACCCGATTACCGAAAAAAGGAGAGATCCATTCCCTTTCCACTAGCACACTTTGCGGAGTAGGACCGGTCTTGGGGATATTTTTAGTTAGTACAGCGTTAGTCAAAACGGCTCGGAGCGTCCGGAGAATAGGGGACCGAAGCAGAGGGAGCAAAGAATCGATTTTGACAACGCAATCACGTAACATCTCGGATCCATCTATTATATACCGGGGACGAAATTACCTGGGGATGACATTACAGAGGGTAAATAAATTTCGTAAATAAATAAAGACCGCAGACGCTTTGACCAAAGGTCAATTATTATAATTTAGTAGATTAAATTATTTAATAAATACAATTTTATTATAATCTAATAAGAGTAGTATTTTAACTATTTCCTTTGATATAAGTTTCAATCTAGCCCTCGAAGCACTTTACCAAGTGTTCTTCTGTTCAAAAAGTCTGGGAACCGCTGCCATAGTTGCTCGGCTTTCGACCTCACGAGGTTTATTCGGCCTTTGGTCTCAATATTCGGTATCAATCACCGGAAACCGTTGCAATACGTGGAGGTAATAGTTTGTAATATAAAATATCCTACTTTTAAAAATACACCAAAAACCGTTATATTTAGACCACGACGCCTAAGATAATGAAAGAATCGCCTGGGGCATTCTATTGCTTTGCAACGCTCCGCTGAACTACTCCCAAGAAAAACTGTTATTTTCATCCAGAATTATATAAAATTTAATCATTGTTTGTGTTTTCTCTCAAAATTAGGTTAGATATATACAGGGTTGAATGTAAATGAGAAAATTGAAACGATTTGCCCTTGTCAATGGATTTTAGCTAGACAGGTGGTGAGAAATTTGAAAGTTAATTGCAATATTATAGTAATTAAACTTATTAAAATATTGGAATTCACAAAATTAAAATTTTCTACAAAAGAAACATTTGAAAGCAATTAAAAAATAAAAATTAAATTAAAATTAATTACAATAAATGTAATTGTAATCATTTTTTTAACAAGTGGAAACAGTGAAAATGTTTCAATAGCTTTAATTTGAGAAAGCCGAAACTGCTGGCTGTTAGGCACCTGTGATAGCCTAATTATTAAATTTAGGAATGTCGATTAAAATTAACCTTCGTGAATTATAATTTGCACTTCAAAGTAATTAACCTGAACCTTGAAATTTAAGAATAAGAATACAAACTGAAATTTCAATCTAAACGAGGAATATGTCTGCGGGGTTCCCACAATACTAAAAATTTATGTTGTGGTTTAAATTTTTCGTTAAATTATAAGCCCAATCCCCAAATTTGGAGAAAAAGATTTACTTTTGTAAGATATTTTGAAGGGTTGGGTCGAGACAATAACGAAACTACCGGTGTTCCATGTATTCCGAAAAGAATAAAATTATAACTATTATTGCGTTCAATTAACTCAAAATTTTTTAATTTTAAATTTTTAATTTAATTTACTAGTTAAAAAGTTGACTGTGACTGTGGAGGGGGGGCGGTCCAAATTTAACACAGCTAAGTGTTACCCAGTTTGTACCCCATTGCGTGGTGGTCAGAAGAAATTGGCAAATTTTTCAAAAATATTGAAGAGGCCAAAAGTTAGTGTTCCACGTAAAACGACGAATATTTTTTTGTTTTAAAGATTTTCGATATCTTTAATCGTTTTTGAGTTTTTAGAAAAAAAACTATTGTGGTTGACATCCAAATTTTTCCTGCCACAAATAATTTGGTTTTTAGTTTTTGGTTGAAAAATTACTCTTTTTGAGTAGCTTTTCAAAATTATTTCTGGATGTATATTACAATGATAAAAACTAAATTACCACAAAGAACATAATTAAGAAAAAAGTTAATATTAATAATTTCACCTTTTTTCGTTTTTAGATTTGAACTCGGCATAGTCTGGAATTAAAATTTAAAAAAAAACAAGACTGATTATGATTTTTGTTGAAAATTTTTAAAATTATTAGGTGATTATAGGATTCCAATTACTAAAAATAATATTTTATATGTTGTTTAACATTCTTCTTGTTTGACCTATTGCTTACTCTTTGGCATTTCACTCAATATGGTAAAGTACTTGTAACAAAATGTAGATTGCCTTGCCTTTGGCAATAGCAAGCAAGTAAAGTTATGTAAAATATATTATAATGCATTAAAATACAAAAAAAAAAAATATTTGTGGTTCTGGAGTTACCAGTTTTCTGAATATAATTATTTAAAATTTATTTTAATAAATTTTCAGTGGTAAGATTTAATATAAGAAAAAATAATGATAAAAAAACTTATAAAATCGACACTTTTAAAATTTATAGTTAAGTAAAGAAAAAAAGGTGAACCTGAATCAGTAATAGAAGAAAGAAGAGAAAATAGAAAAAAAATTTTTTTTTAGAAAGATAAGAGTTGGAACAGAGACCGACATCTATTGGCAAAAAATTAAGATTACGAGACAAAATAAATTGATCAAGTGAAAAATGTGAAAGTAAAATTATGTACTTCATGCATAAATAAACTTGCATTTGCTACTGGTAAATTATTTTTTTTAAAATTGTTCAACTATTATTGTTATCACAGCAGAAAAGCAACAAAAAATAGCGTAATCAGAACTCTAATTTTAAAATAAATTCACATTTTTTATAATATGTTTTTACTCGTTTACAATGTAAGGGACGTGTAAAAACTATAAAACATGATTTACAATGCGATTAAAAATTCTTAAGCCATTACTAACATTTCGAGAAGTTCTTAATTCAAGTTGCACCTTCAAGGTTGTCTTGTTCACTTTCTTTCCTTTTTTTGAATTAAAAAATTGTTACAAATATTTCAGCAACATTTTTTTAAATAATAATATGTGACAATTACACGACACTTATTTTCGGTTTTACCAATTGGTTTTTTTTTGGACGGTATAAAATATGAATTAATATGAAATATTAACCGGTATAAAATCGTTACAACTTCTCCAAATTTAGCAAATTAATGCACCGTGCATATTTAATCAGAAGTTGCTCTAGAGAGGAATACCTTGAAAGTTTAGTGGCTTTTATATCATAAAATGTGAACAAAAATATTTTTTTCATTTTTATGGCGCCAACTAGCGCCGATTTTTCGTTAAAGTTGGTTAAGCTAAGGCCCCCGATATACCAAGGGAAGATTGCAGAAAAGCAGATGCTCTATTTTAAATTTTTAGGTGGTTAACTGGAGTGAAAATTCGAAGGAATCTGCGTTATCGCGACGATTTAATTTAAGTCACGAAGGAACCGAAATGAGATTTTGAATAAAACAAATTAACAAAAGAAAATAAATAATAGTCCTTGCCAGAAGAGATGAACATTGCGTCACAATCATCTGAATTTGGCACCGGTTATTTGAATTGATAAGTAGTAATAGTAAATATGTCAATGACATGCATAATTTACACCGTAACATAATGTTATTATTATATTTAATTTATAATTAATTAATGTCAAATTATACGATAAAAGTCAAACGAGCATCTAATTTAGGTCCCACTAGAAATATTATATTAAATTATTCACGTACACCCACAACGAATTTTGAATACTCCATCGCTTAATTTACCTAAAACTTTTTAGCAAACTAATAAATTTTCATTCTTTTTAAATATTAATTACTTTAAAATTTAATTTAGAAATATTAATATAAAATACTTTTACGTAACCAGTTAGGAAATGAATCAAAGTATAAAGTTCAAAATTAGCTGAATTGCAAATCTAATATTTTGGGTTCGAATCGTGGACTTCCCGAAATTTGTTCGCTTGTCCGTTCTATATTTTTAGTACTACATTAGGTTAAAAAACGAAAGAAAAACTATTGAATTTGACTTTAATAATTATTAAAGGGTGGTCCAACACCAAAGAAATTTAAAAATATTGTTTCTACTGCAGAGGTCATGGCTTCCATGTTTTGAAGGAATTTTTTGAATTTATTATAAAAGTAAAGGTACCACCATGGTAAGCTGATATTTTAGGCGGATTAAAAGAAAAATGGATCAAATGCTTGTTTATACTGCAAGACAATGCACCTGTTCACAAAGTGAGAATTGCAATGAGTGCCTAAACGTCATGAGGTTTCCAAAGAATTGGTTACCCACCGTAAAGTTCAAATTTGGTACCCAGTCATTATTAACAGGTTCCAAATTTGAAAAAATAACTGTGTGGAAGGCATTTTGCACTGGTAAATGAGCATTTTATAAATAAAAGAAAAAAATTTTCTTAAGGTATAGAAAAATTAATTTAATTCTAATGTTCGAAGAGCAAATACTAAAAAATCACAATTTCCATTTCCTGCTGTCCCATTCCGCGAACTTAAAAATCTTTCCTCGTAGTTAATTTATAAAGCAATAAATAATTAATTATTGAAAGAAATAATAACCGTTTAAAATACGAAATCGGGAATCTGTTAGATTTCTTTTTGCTAATTTTTTTAAAATTTATTATTCTTGCCAATTTGTACCATTGAATATACCTACTGATAAAACAGTAAGTGCTGGTCGTCCACCATAAAAAATTCAAACCACAAACTCTACCGGATGACCGTCTACACTTGCTAATTAATTACAAGAATATCTTTTGAAAAAAAATTTTGACCTTGACTTCTAGTCACTTGATCAATGATGATAAAGCACCAATTATTTTGATTAGTGAAAGGAAATTCTGTTCTGTAATTCAAATCGAAGATAATATAAAATATCTAAATAATTCACAGTAATAAATAAATATTTAAAAAATAATACAGAAACGTGTAATATTAGGAAACAGTTAAATAAAACGGAAATACAAATACGGAACTACCGCTAATAGCATACGACATTTTTTTAATTGCCACACTTTTAATTGATTTTAAAACCAAATATTTGATAGATATTTGTTTATTAAACCAGTTAATATTATAAATTAAACTATTAATTTTTTTTAATAATAAAAGCGAAACGATAATTTTAAGGAAAAATTGCAAAAGCATGACCCAAAAATTGGGCAATTTAATTTTGATTGCAGTTAATTTTAAGTACTCATACAAATAATCGCAATTAATAATTTCATATATCACGCAAAATGTAACAAGAAACTTAAATGAGAAAATGTAACACTTTAATAATTTATATACGTAGAAAGTACAAAATAAAAAAGTTCAAAATTTAAGACACCCTTGAGAAATAAGTAGGATTCTAACCCGCAACTAATTAATTGTGCACTTGCGCTTTCCATTGTGATGGACTGATTGTTAATTTAATATATTAGTTTATATTTTTTTACTCTTTTAATGTAATTTTACATATTTACATAAATCTCCATGTAATTTTATACAGAACAATTTTCGGCAGGTATAATTTCACACACAATTTCTTCTTCTTCTTCAACTTAGTTTAAGCTTTAAGGCTTGTTATTTCCAACATCTGCGTCGTTTCTTTCGCAGTGTTAGTTCCATGAGTATATAAATATTTTACATCCATTATGTAGCTTGCTGGGCTGGCCTTCAGATGTGCCTGTACCCTGGTCTTTTATGTTAATGATGGCAATTCATTAACCCAGGAGGACCACCGGATTAACGTGCCTTCCGAAGCACGGAGACTAATCATAAGGAAAGTTTGACTCTTCCTTGAATTTGAACTTGGTATCGTGATCAATGATCGTCTCATATACTTAGTTTAGTGTTTTGATAACCAATTAAGTATCAATCATCCCACTGAATAACTAATTGATCATCTAATCGTTAAAGTGCTTATCAGACCATTCTTTATCCTAAATTTCTTGCATACATTTATTAAAGGCCGCGTTCCGTCTGTTAAGCTTTTTGAGCGGTTTAGCCTTTTAGCACTAACATCGTTGAATTTTACAACATAAAATTCGTTTCGTTTCGAGTTCAATAAAAATAAGGCATTATGATGACAAAATTGCAAATAATTAACTTGAATTTGAATTTTAGCTTGGTTTGATTTCTGAAGTCTTTACACATTCAATAACTTGATTATATTATATAATATAATTATAACTTACGTTGATTACAAACATTTGTGGAATTTATTGAATAACACATTGCTAAAATTTTATTTAACAAACAAATAAATACATAAGAATAATAATTATATTTTGTTTTTTAATATAAAATGTAGATACAAATTTAAAATTATATTGCAATAACCAACTTAGTACTGCTAACAAATATTAAAATAAATATTATATTATATTAATAAGCGTACTTTGCATACAATTCTCGTACAATCTAAAAACCTAGTAACTCAAGTTACTAAAAGTTAATTTTATTGGATATTGGAATTTAAAAATTTCCTAATGAAATTATGATAGTTGAGGGTCTAAATAGCAAATTTAAAACAAAAACTTTGCAGACCATTCAAAATTGTGGCTAAATGAGCCCAAAATCCGAAAACTAAAATGCGAAAATTGTATTGACTGATTTCATAAGTTTAACTCTGCCCAACAGCAAAGTTATTAATTTGCATTAGTTATTAACTTGCAGTGGACATGGATATTTCAAACTTCCAAGATATTGTGAGACTTTTCGAACCGGTCCATTTTAAGGCCAAAAATACTTGGAACTAATAAACCGGGATCTCTAAGTGCGCTCACTTGCTAAAATTATCCCGATGCCCAACTGATAACTTACATTGGAATATTTAAACCAACAGAACCCCAAAACCGTGACATTAGTTTGATATTGACAGTAGTACCAAGTATTTACGTCGAGAGCACGTACTGTCTACAACGCAGCAAACAGAAGTAAAATATTGAAACTTTACAGTCGATTGCTGCCTAAGTAGTTGAATTTTTTAATAACTATAATATCTTCTGGGGTTGGTTAGCGTTCTTGAGCCCTGCTATCTTGAACAATTAAGTATATCACATTCTAGCATCTAATCAATCTATTTTTACAATAAACGGATCCAAAACTCTTCAATAATAGTGACAATATGCAATGAAATAATCAACTTTTAATAACTCGAGTTACTAGGTTTTCGATTTTATGGTAGATATATCCACTAATGATCTGAATTTTAAGCATTCAAATGCCACTACGTTATTCTGAAAAAAAAACCTAGATAGATTAACCTTAAACCTAAAAATACTCGTCAAATATTTGGGGAAATACTTCAAACCTACGAAAAACAGTTAATACTCTTTTTGTCTATTTTTTACTGTTGCCTTGACGACCGTGATCTTTTTAAATAGATCCGTAAAAAAATAAACAAAAATAGCATTTAAATGTATACCTTAAAGGTTAATTAATCGTTTTTGCGCTACTGTGTCTATTTTTATACATACGTAGAAAGCAAGGTCAGGGTCGCCAAGGAAACAATAAGACAAATAAAAAAGATGTTTTAATCGTTCTCGTGACAGTAATTTAAATATTATTTCAAATTCGTCGTAGCGCATTTTTCAAAGCACCTGTAATACCAAACCGAACGCAGCCTTAAGCGGTAATGCTATATCTATCAAAGCTATCTTTTAGAAACTCAACGAAGTATTAAAATTTTAGCAAAAAAAAATTCATAACAAACATTGGATTTTTGACCAGCTAGCACATTTTCATGATAGGTAATACTTTTAACCCTAACCAATCGGACCCGCGTTACGAACAGATAATTTAAAAACAGTCGACGATTAGTTCCACAGTTCAACTTCAAGAACGCAAAAGCTTTCTTTAAAATTCGGAATTGAAAATCCTTTCCAAGCGGAAAATGTTTATTCCAGCATAACAAATAAAATTGTGTATGTAAATTCTGCGAACAGTTTGGTTATTCGACCATGAAATCAAACGTAATTTACTTTCCACCTTTATTTTAACCGGAAGAAAACCGGAAAAATATGGAAAACCTGCCATGTACGCGTATAAATCTAATTGCAATCAAGAGTAAAGTTTTTATTTTAAAGTGATGAAGCGTAACTCAAAAAAATGGCACTGATATCTTCGGGCTGAATCTAATTTATTCGTTGACCCAGATTTTTGCAAAGCTTTTTATATCACACAATTTGCGCTGATAAATTCGCAATGCTGCATGACGAAGGTTTCGTTCTTAGCGCCCGTTGAAGTCTCCGACCCCTTAACGAAATTTCTTACTGTTTTGCTTAAAAATGGAAATCTTGACGAAAAATTTTGGAAAATTCTGGTTACAAAATAGGTCAGTGGCGTGCTGAAGGGTGAAAGGAGTTGGTATAAAAGATATGAAATGAGCTAGCCGCTGGTTACTTGGGGCCGCGTGAGCGAAAGTTGCCCCTGCTGAAGTCAATTCGGTGTGTAGTAGTCATGTATGTGTGAGTGAAGTTTAGGATCTGCAGTGTTTCAGTGCGGTGTCAAGCCGCCCTACGAAAATAAAATTATCTGTTAGTTGTTATATGTTATTATTATTAAGGACATATTAAAGACTGAATATGGCGTTTAAAATAATGTAAGTAGTAATTTTGTTTTTTATATTTAAATTTTTTTTTAAATTTTTTTTGGAATATTTTGACCGCTCAGTGGACCCCGTGGTCAAATCAGGCGACTACGCAAAAATTAAAATTTTTATTATTATTAAAATTTTTTTTGGATTTTCTGAAATTGTTCGTCCAGGTGTGCAATATAATGCAGATTTTTAGCAACTTTTTCTGCAGTAATTAATTATCAATTAAACAAACACTTTTTATTATTTATATACTACTGACCCAATAACATAATTGTTTAATTAGTGGAAAAAACATTTGCGAACAATCTAACATCTTTTACATTCAAATTGATTATTAGTTGAGATTAACTTACACTTTTACTGTTAATAGCTAATTATAATTATCGGTCACTCCTAATACATAAAACTGCTTTGCAAATTAATGACTCAATGAAAGTGTTGAAAAATTAAAATAAACAATGAGGAATTTATGGCTGAACAGGTTTTTCATTTTTGATACCAAGTTCTTATTGAGTCTGATGTGGTTTTAATTTAATTTATTTGTAAATTTCACATTTCATTTCCTGAAAATTTTTAACCTCAAATTTTAATTGTTTTGATTTCTAAATTCAAATCTTAGGTATTCACAGTTGCATGATTATTAATGTTAACGGCTTTGGAATCCCGATCGATACACATGAATCATTTTTTTCAGAACATTAAAATACTGAACCAAGAAATATTTGATTGGGGGATTCCCAAACTCAAATTTTCATTTTATGCGTATTCTAATGAGCAAATCAATGTTTTTAAATTTTTTTTCGATAATAACGGAAATAAAAGGACGAAGCTCTGAAATCATTAAATGATTAATGTTGCAAAATCGTCCAATCATCTTTGCTCTTCCGACTTGATTAGCATAAACAAATTGTTAAATAAATGTAGAAAATTGTTGACAATTATTTTCATAAGTCAAACTCGTGGCTTGTTATACTTAAAACCGTTATGCAATAACTTTTCCTTCTTGGGCGTCTATTGTAACTATTAAGCAATATTAAAAGCGTTTACAGTTTCATCGTTGTCAATCAAATATTCATTTAAGATTCTCTTTTTTGACCTTCGAGAGGTACCAAATCTGTTGCAATACGAGGTTAAATTTTAACTCTCCGAAAAAAATTGTGATAGCTCCTTTGTCGAAAAACAGACTCTAAATTTAGACAAACGAGTCTCAAGTAGGAGGATCCTCTTTTTTGTTTTGCAAAAAGCGGTGCCAAAATCCTGAATAATTATGCAAAAATTCCTATGCCAACAAATAAATTTAATTTATAATATTTTGCTATATAAACAAAACGTGAAGTCGATGACCAAACGCACCAATCTGAAACCCGTTTCATTTTGCATTATTAAGTGAATTAAGCCAATAACCCGCGATTATTCCGCGAAAAAAGGAACGTGAATTGACGTTTTTATAAAACTTGAACTCCTGATCCCATAAGATTAAAGTCAAAAAAATTTATTTTCCTGACGCAGGTAGCTTACCCAAGTAAAAAAATTAGATTTTATCCGTTATGTGTCCACTACTGACACGTATGAATGGATTAACGAGATTCCCGGCGCAACATAGGTCCTTGCGTTTCTAAATCTATCAGAGCTGACGTTTTTTGTTAAACTGTACGAGAATCTCCTTAAACCAATCAAGCGCGTCAGTTGTAGTCACATAATAAATAAAATCGCGCATGCGCGCACTAATTATATCAGGTGTGCTTCTTCAGATTACTAACTTCGTGTGGTAAAGATTCATTTCATCAATCAATCTTTTTGCTTGTTAGGATGATCATAAAAAGTTTCAATTACAAAATAAATTGGATTCAAAATCCAGGATTGGATTTGCATGTTCTGTCCGATGCGTTCCAAAAATAATCAGCCAAATTATTGGAGCATAGAGGTGAACATTCAGTTCCACTCAACAATCGAATCTAAGGTCATGCAATAAAATATTCTGCAAAATTATCGATAATCGAACCAACTTGAATTAAGAAACTGATCTGTCCAAGTTACTATACAGTTACGTGGTTTGAACCGGTTGATTACTTGTCGAAACAATTTAGTGATTCAATGCAAGTGGAAACTTTCTAAAGTCATAAAAATATTGTTTTCAAATTTTTTTGCCAAGTTCATAAAAAAGGGATAAATCGATCATTTCTAAGACATTTCATTGTCTCGCAGTAAATGTGTCAATATCTTCAAGTAACTTTCATTTGTTTCGTCATCAAAATTTTTACCATTTTGAAATAATTCATAATTTTATCAAGTATAAGTAGTATTAATTCGTTAAACTTCCCAATCCAGTATTGAATAATTAGGATTGTGATTGCATCACAATTTGGTAACAAATTTAAGAACAATAAACAATGGGAGGTTGCTTATACAAAAATTAATTTTTGAATAAGATAACCACCATATAATTTTATTAAACACGCAATTTCAAAATTTAATTTTGAATTTTATCACACAAAAACAATTTTGTGTTTGATATTCATCTTAAGCGCCGTAGACCAAGCCCTAAGTTGTCGGTTGGTAAAAGTAAAAACCTTGACTACTTTACTTTATATTATAACAAAGTTCAAATCGTTTACCATTGCAACAATTTTCATTGTTTGATATTTCCTATATTACAAAAAAAAAATTGAAAATGCGGAATCGAAAAATGTGTCACCAAACTGTATCCATAAAATTATTAGTAGCTTATTTAAAAAAATTGTATTAGATAATTATTCATATATTGCAACAAGTAGAAATTCAAATTTAAATAATTACATAATAATTGGCTTTTTCGATATATTCAAATTTCAATAATAATAAAATTGCTCAATGTCATTTATACGACAATTCGTACCTTCCCCATTATAATATTATTTTATAATAATGGGAACCAATTTCAAAAATTATGAAATTTTGATCCATTTCTTTTTAACTTTTAGTGTCGTTTTACTTCAAAATTTTTTTAAATGTATGTCAAAAAGAGAAAGTTTGCATACAGCTTCACACTTTCTTATGACATGCGTAACAAAATCAATACATTACTTAATAAAGTGCAATATTATATCTACCTTGACAGTTATGATTTTAAAAACAAGAGTTTACATTAAACTTTTTTTAAATTTGATAAAAAATCCTGACAAAATCACCTTTCGATAAATTCAAAACCGATCATTCGTTGAGGTAAAGTGAAATTCAAATTAGGCTGCAATCTTCCATTTTGTTTCGAATCTGAAGGCGAGTATTGTGTGCCAGATTACAAAATCTGATTCCTATTTTTGAAGAAAAATAATTAGCAGTTCTTTGAGTCAACATTTTCTCGTGCAGTGATCACCTTGGACGTGAAAAACGTATTCAGCTCGGCAAGGTCGAGGTCGAAATGTCAGAGACGACATTATACTGCAAAAATGCAGTCGAATTAATAACTTCAATAAACTCTTCAGTCTATTAGGTGAAGGAGAAAAGCTTTGAACTGCTTCAAAACAAAGGCAAAGATAATAATAATCATTACAACGGGCAGATTTTCCAGATGGGTTCTTCAAAAGGGCAGTTGGACCAGACACTCATCGTCTTCGATTAGTCACCCAAAGTGGGGACTCAGTTTAGAAATCTATGAAAAAATGTCGGGGACCCCAGAAAGATTTTGGGGTCGTTGATGTCTTTTTCTGGAAAAGATTATGGGAGGAAGCAGAGAACGAACAATGGACATATGCAATATTCGTTCCGAACTTTGAAAAGTGCATGGAAAGATCTTAAAAGTAATCTAAACATCAAAACCAAAAATGAAAACTCATTTATCAATTAAATATTTACGAAACCTGGGTATATTAAAACATTTGAAAATTAAATAAATAATTTTTCTAATGTTGTCAATGGCAACGTACTTTACAGAATTATAATGTAACGTTGTCAATGACAACATACTTTATAGGATATAAAATAAGTTAAAATTCTAATTTTTCTGTTATTAGTGTTAGAAAAAATATTGAAGACAACGCGTGTTTTATAGATTAAAAATCTTTGCCTATTAAATCCTCACTCCCTACGGTCGCTCGGATTTCTTCTTCTTCTTCTTCTTTCTAGAAGTAATTCTCTAGAGAATTCTCTAGAGAATTCTCTAGAGAATTCTCTTCTAGTAGGCCAAGGCCTGTTATTTTCCCAACACTGTTGGAAACTTTGAGCATATAAATATTTTACATCCATCAGGTAGCTTGCTAGACTTGCCTTCAGATGTGCCTGTATCCTGGTTTGTTATGTTAATGGTAGCAATTCACTAACCCAGGGGACCACCGGCTTAACGTGCCTTCCGAAGCACGGAGACTAGTCATAAGAAAGTTTGACTCTTCCCAGGTTTGAACCCGGTGCCCCATATTCGCATCCAACTACGTTAGCTGCAAGGCAATGACCGTCTCAAGATTTAAAAAATTAAAATATTTGATGACAGCAGTAAACCATTAAATTTAGTTTAAAAAACTAGACCAATAAACGAGGTAAACATCTTCCTTGATATGCATTTGAACTCTGACGGACCAGATGCAAATATACAAAATAAAAATGCAATCCATATTACATTACCTGATCATGAAGTTATTGTACTCTTAGATTTCGATCGTACGTGACTTTTATGTTACTAACAGACAGATCACCTTCACAAAATGCATCTTTTATCAACTTTATTGTCAAAACTATTTTATCTTGTCTATTACATTGCGTAGGTGTGAACGAGAATAATACCAGAACGATTTTTTGTCTCATAATTTACAGCCTAAAGAGGAATCCTCCAAGTTGGAAAACACACTTTCGTAATTTTGCTTATTACTCAAAATAATTGCACAAAAGTATATATTTTTTAAAAGAGGACACTTGGACACATACCGTCAGGTTATAATTTTTTTAAATTCAAATTTTTTGAAAATGTTTGAGCTTAGAGACGGTCGGAGCATAGTGATCACGCAAGTTGACTATGGACGCTAAATACCCGGTTCGAATCCGAGTAAAGTAAGAACTTTATTCTGACCTTCCTCCCCTCGGAAAGCAATGGCAACCTACCGAGAGTAATATGCCAAGAGCATCCTTAAATGTTAATGATCTAAAAGGTCCAAAAGTTGATCTGTGGACTATGGGGAAGCGTAATAACCACCCCACCAACATTTAAGGATCACGACGCTTCTGTTAAGAAGCATAACGACTGTATGATGATGATGAGCTTAGGTTATTTGTTAATTTATATCTCTTTTTAAAATAAATTTGTGGTCAATATGCAATTGAATCGTTAGGAGTACTGTTTAATTTTGCTCTTCTTTCTAAAATAAATTTGTGGTCAGTGAGTGAGTGGTCGGTAGCGAGAATGTCGATAATCCGTTCATGCACGTCAGCGGTGAACACATAACGGATAAAATACAAATTAAATTTCCTACGACATTTTTATGTTTATGATGGATCTTGGGGAGAAATGCGAGGCTTCAAGCTGAGCTATGTTAGGAGAAGATCAGAAGTGCGAGGTCGGAGGTCGATGACGATGGAATAAAGATAAAAAGAGTGATCGTTTCAGTACGCATGCCTATCAACAAAATGGCTAGTTTGTTTTTTGTTTTTTCCACAAAGTATGCGGAATCCATTTCGATGATTTACTTGCGCACTGAAAAATGACCACTCTTTCTATATAATTTTCTGATGCCGCTCTCCTTCATCACAAAATATAGCTGAGTCTAGCCTCGCACTTCTGCTCCTATCCCAACATATGTAGCTCAGTTAATTTACAAAATAAACAACTTTTATTGTTAGAATAATTACCTACTCAAAAATTAGCAACTTTGTGCTTCTTATAGCCGAGTTTATAAATCTCGGTTAAATTTATCTCCTAGATTAATGTTTGATAAACTTGTTGTGGTGTAAGCTGTGCTTTGATATTAACTTGCCATTTGATTTCCAAGCGCCATCTGTCATCAGTTGAACTGTGAAAGTTCGCGTATAGAAACAACGTGTAACACTAAAATAGTTAGCTTCAGTGGCGTAACTAACAGTGTGCGCGGTGTGCGAATGAACACGGCCCGTAAAATCTTAGGGGCCCGAGGCAATGTAAAGTAAAAAATTCTTAAACAAGGGTAAAAAGCGCCTGTGTGAGCCAGAAACGGAGAACTCGGCATTGGATGACTCGGCATCGGGAATCCACCGGTCCAGTCGGGTGGAGTCGAGTGGTGCGGTGCGGTGTCGAGTAAGCCGGTGCCTAATTGTTGTGTTCCCTTCCTTGTGCTGGATTCCATACCCCCCAGACCCCCCGGTTTCACGACCAAAAACTGAATAACTTTCCATAACCCCTAAAATCCCCCCCCGGTTTTCCGATTGATTATTTTAAAAAATACCCTCCAGGTTAGGGTAAGATTTATTCATGAACATCAAGTACGTAATACTGAATTTTATTTTAATGGGTAGCTAAGTCTGTCAGACCCTGTAAAATGTGAAGAAACCGGGGGGTCTGGGGGGTATGGAATACCCCCCAGCACAACGAAGCGACTAAATGACTTTTCAAATTTGCTAAAAACGCAAATTTATCTCATTTTGAAGTGTTTTTTCTATTTTCTAGGGTGGATAAGCCCGCTAAACACCCTAATATGTGAAGAAATTAGTGTGTAACCTATGGTTTGGGGAGGTACGGATAATGGCGTGAATAACGGGGGGGGGTCAGAGGGAGGAATGGTCCCAGGCGTAGACCATTTATACTTATAGACACGTCCCTTCTATCTCTCCTTGAATACAAACTGAAGCAAACATGTGTAACGTCACTGGTGGGACAGTATCGAGAATTACGTTAGTAGTGAACTAAAATAACTATTTTTGACTACTTGAAAGTCGAGGCGTGTCATAGACACACAGACAAAGTGGTCCCCGGCCCAATGTTTTAGACCCCCTTAAACTGCATTATTTTGCTACTAAATTTTGTTTTTAAATCGCACACCTCTCAATCGAGGGGCCCGTCAAAGCTCTTGCTCCCGGGCCCAAAATTTGAAGTTACGCCACTGTTTAGCTTAAAGTAAATTATTTCATAATTTATACGCGATACGCGAACTTTCACAGTTCAACAGATGACAGATGGCGTTGGAAGTTAATTTCAAAGCCCCACTTACACCAAAACAAGTTTATCAAACATTAATCTAAGAGATAAATTTAACTGAGCTTTATAAACACGGCTATTAGCAACTTAGAAAAGCATTTTATATCCCCATGCCAACTCACAAACCCCCCTTAAATATTACTAATCATACGAACCCTCACTCACTAACCTCAAATTTATTTAGAAAAAAAGAGCAAAGTTGAACAATATTCCATATAGAGCTTACGTTATTTTTTAAACTGTACTCTTCGTTTTAAAATAACTTTGTGGTCAGTGAGCGAGCGGTCGGTAGCGGAAATCGCGTTAATCCATTCATGCACGTTGGTGGTGATAACATAATAAGAATCCATATAATTTTTTCAATTAAAATCTCTTTTAAAGTTGAAAAAACAATAATTTAAGAAATCAAATTTCTGGTTCCAAGTTTTCAATGTTTAAATAGAAGCAGATAATCGGATTTGGTTGCTCGGCCTTCGGCCTCGCTTGGCGAATATTGATTCTAATAATCTATATACTTGATGGAAAATCCAATTTAAGAAATCTTGTAACTGTTTTGTTCTTTTATACCTACTAATATTAGATTCGAGCATGATAATATTGAACTATATACTCTGTTTACCCAACAGATGCACCAAGGTTCCTCCCCAAAAATTTAAACCAATGAGCGCATCAGCCAGTTTTACACGCTAAAAAATTTTACATAAAAATTCAAATGATTGTATGACATTAAAAATTAATTTATAGGTTAAAAAAACTATGACGTTAGTGTTGTAAACTGGAGTTTCAAAATTCGACCAATAGAAAAATTCTATTCGAATATCCCGCGCGTTTTTAGGGAGGAGCTTCGGTGCACCTGTTGGGTAAACAGAGTATTCGCGTTTTACATTAACAAAACGCTACCACACGGAATAATTTCGAAGTTCATTTAGAAAGTATTTTGCTTTGTTATCATTGGTTTACACAATGAATTTGTTTACATAAATCCATTTAAAACGTATGGTTTGCAGCGCCACCAACGGTAATGTAATGTAATGATTATAGTTTGTATTTTTAATAAAAACTCAGCGGAACCTGATAGAAAACATTAAAATAATAAAAAATATAAGGGGTGTCAAACTGGCGGCCCGCCACGCATATTCTTGCGGTCCGAATGAATTTCGGTGAATTTTATAATATCAATAAATAATAAAAATAGATATATTTCTGTGAATATTGTGTATTTTAAGATAGTTGCATCGTTTAAAAATGGAGATTGGTTAACAAGAGTCATTCGTGCGGCCTGCGGAAATTTTATTTGTCAGTAAACGGCCCACGGCTAGAATGAGTTTGACACCCTTGATTTAGGCTATAATCGATTGTAAAGTTTCGATTTTTTACATTTTATTTGCCACATTGTGTTGACGGTACGTGCGCTTGACGTAATTAGTAATTACTCACATTAAGGTTTAATAAGGGGCGTGGTTACAGCTGAGGCGTTTACTCAATGTCTGGCTTGGTGCTTTTGCCTGTAACCCTGCTTTTTTTACTTATAATGGCAATTTATCAACCCAGGGGGACCGCCGGCTTAACGTGCCCTCTGAAGCACGGCAACTAGTCACAAGATAGCTTTTGCCACGAGCGTCTAGCCATCCCACGGAGGACGGAGGCAACGAACGAACACAGGTAGCTGACATCGGTCACGCATGCGCAGTAATTTAAAAATTATATCCCACAGAGGCAACCAAACGAACATCGGTTGCGCAAGCGCGTAATTTTAAATTATTAAATCCCACAGAGGTAACAAAGCAAACATAGCTCGTGCAAGATTAAAAATACAATAGATAAGTTACAATAAATTTTATTAAAGAAAAATATGGAACAAACATAATATTATTAAGCAACTTTTTGTTTTGACCAAATAATTTCTAGCCCCAATTCCCGTCGTTCGGTGTCAGTAGGATTACTCAAACGTTTCTTACATTTGCTGGTGCCTTTTGTAGAAGCAAACCTTTGTTGACATTTAATTTTTTTATTAGCCGGTTCTAATAATTCTGAATTATTTTCTTTTAAAGCGTCGATTGTATGCTTCGTTGATATGGCTTTAACAATAATGTTCCAATGGAGCAATTTGATTCCTCACAGCTGCAAGTTGTTCCTCATTTTCAATCAAATTTGTTATGTTTATAAATTGATTTACAACATCCCGAATTTCTTTGTCTTGATCTAGAATGATCTAATAATCCAAATAAAGACAAATATTTAAAAAAATATTCAATATTTTCAAATACGAATATCTTTTTAAATATACTTGTAAATATTCAACATTGGAACCTCAATTTCCTCATTGCCTAAATTAGTTATCGTTTATTCATATGACTTTTATAAATCATTAGAATTTTGTATTGGTGAAAAGATAAGTATAAATAATATAACGGATTAATATTTAGGACGCGCCATCTGTGAAACATGTTTTTGTGCAGTCACGCTTCGTACATTTCCGACACGATTCGTTGGTTGCCCCCGTGGGATGGCTAGACGCTCGTGCTTTTGCCTCACCCCTGATTTGATTTTTTTTCGAATTTGTATGTCTATAAGTTTACAAAATAATTTTAAAAATTTACTCCGTTTTGTTTAAAATGTTTAAAAATAATAATGAGGTTAAAAAATTAAGAACACTTTTTTTACATTTATTAACGAATACGTAAAAAAATTGTTTAAGAAAACTGTTGACCATCTTACGATTATTAAGCCATGTCCGATTGCAGTATTTTCTTAAATTAGATTGATAAATTAAATTTATGGATACCTAAACGTTTAAAATTTTTTTAGAAATAAATATAAATAATATAAAAGGACGAATGATCTTATATTATAATTAAGAAAAACAAGGACTATAGTTTAAAAAAATTATTTAAAAATATACCTACCAAGTGAGCAATAAAATAATCTAAAATATTTTTATTTATTGAATTTTAAGAATTAAAAACTTAATAGTAATTAAAAAAAATTAATAATACTTATTTCTAAAAAGTAAAAATACTAGGTCAAATAAGCTTCCCATAATTTTTAAATATTTTTAAATGAAATTAAATTCAAAACGGAAAAAACAGTATTCCCTATAAAAACTTTTTTTATTATGTATTATTTATCAGAAAAGCAGGCATTTAAAAAAATTAAATATATTTTAAAAATATTCATGTATACCTCATAAACAGCCCCAGATATAAATAATAAAAAAATAAAATTATAAATTAAGAAAAAAATTAATAAAAAAGATACATAAATTTCGTTCGGAAAATTCTGGAATTCAAATACCTTAAAATATTTTATAAAATTGTTAAAAAGCGGTGTGGGTCAATAGAGACAGTTAATAAGGCGTTTATTGGTCTAATTTTAACAGAAACAATGAAAATATTCGGTAACCTTAGAAAGGATAAATAATGCCACTTTTACTCTCTCCTGTCTATTTCACTCTATAACCAACATTTTGCATCAAATCTGATAACGAGGAATGAAAGTTTTCCATTAGCAATTTTTCCATAATATTTAAATTTTACTGATGATTACTTATGGACTTTACATTGGCTGCTACAAAATGCTGACTAACCAATAAGTCGCCGAAATAGCTCAGTTGGGAGAGCGTTAGACTGAAGATCTAAAGGTCCCTGGTTCGATCCCTGGTTTCGGCAGTTTTTTTTTTATTGATAATGATTTATGATGGGAATTTTTCCTCGCCAAAAAAAATCATCCTATTGAATAAAATTAATTAGTATGTTGCCGAAAGCAGGGTCGGGTCAGGTTAATGAGGAATTATGAAATAATAAATTGACGATAAATTTACAACACCTACACCTCATAAAATAATTATTCTGACGTAAAAATTTGCATTTTAGAATGCAATAAATAATAATTAATTAATTTTTCTTAAGTACCTTTTAATAGAATTGGCATTGATTTTTAAATTATATTAATGTGTTACCTAAAAGACCATTGTATGGATTAAATGATAGGTGGTTATAGACCTGCCATTGTTCATGTTATTTATTAATAAGATAAGATTTGAGGGAAGCAATTTTCTGCTATTTCTTCATAATAAAATAAATTAATGCAAACATAATAAGGTAATGAAAGTCATGCAAGGGAAACAATTTTCAACCTCGAAATTAAATGTTGCACATTACACACAAGGGTACAGTGAGACATTTCATTAATTGCATGATTCTTTCCTACCATCACAATTTTTTAATCGATTTTTGATTATACACTGAAAATATCTTAATTAATAATTTTAAACTTGTGTCTATCAATAGAAAAACCGTTAATGTCATAGTACTAGAATACAAATTTAGCTTGAATAGTTAATTATTGCAAAAAAAGCCTTCTTAGAATATTAAACCGTTAGTTAATTCAAGGTGAAGTTTACATTTATAAAAAATAACAATCACCAACAACAGTAGCATTTCAATCATGGCATGTACCATTATTAGGGACAAAAAGTTTATTAACTTTCAAAATATCGCTTTCGATCGGTTATAATTACTCGAAAGTGAATTTTAAAATTCCAACAATAAATAAAGAAGCACTTCATAATTACATTGTTTTTCATTATGGATGACCCATTACCATTTTGCACGGGGTTATTATTTATCTCCTCGGTGTTTAGAAAGTGAACAACATTTCGAAGATACAGCCAATTTTTACATCTCCTTTCGCTGTCACTATTAGTAACCAAAAATGAGCTCTCTTCATAATGTTAAAACTTGAAAAGTTCAAGGTAACTTTTTTTTAATTTAATAGTCACAGACTTCCTAAATGCTAACACTCAGAGGTCAAATAAAAGTGACCGAAGAAATCTGATTTTAGGTTTCCTTCTTCTGATCCATCCATTTCTGGTAGTTAGCCAACTGCGTTTCTCATTCCATGGATGAAGAGCTTCCTACCTCAACACTGTTCCACTTTCTCAAAATTCGTCACTTTCAGGAAGCAAATTCAGTTACGGCTGAATCTTCTCATATTTACCAATTTTGACGTGAAATAATAATATTTTGTCTCAAATGATTGACAGATTCTTATAGCTTTCTCTAACCTTACGTAACAGGGCACTTAAAAAATTATTAAAATATACAATAATTTTGTGCTGCAGATATTAAAACAATTCAATGGAACAACCAACGGGCGTGTGCGCCAATAATTTATGGCCGCTTTTTCTTATTGCAAATTCTTTACCGTGATATTCAAATGAACAGATTATGGCATACCAGATGAGAAAGCATGCGTGAAATATGAAATGTTGAGTAACTGAGTAAAATTGGAGATTGATACAAAATCTGCATCAAAGGGCTTAATTACCCAGCAACCTGGGGCCAACTTTCTTAATTATGGAAGGTCGTTCTTTGACCTTGAATAACAAATTTCACCTTCTTTCACTATTTTACCCAACCCAGGTGTATGTCAATGGCATTGCAAGTAAAACAAAAAGGAAATTGTGGGTAGACGAAAGAAAAGTGAATTTTGAGCAAATAACTCCTGATGGCATTTAATAATGCATTATTTCGCATTTATGGATGTGATGGATTTTAAATGTTAAAAACTGCAACTTTGTTTGAAAGATTGCAATCGTTACATGACCTTTGTTAATTTGCAACACTTGATTAATATTAAAAATATTGGCATTTTAAAACTATTGCGTAATGTCGTAAATGATGAGTATCTTGGATTGTAGGTACTTATCGGGTTAAAATGTTTTCAAAGGTTGGAATGACAAGTTTAATGATTTCTTGTAAGTTAAACAGTTCTAGGAGTGTCGTTGGTCGTTCATGCATTTTTCCCAATAATTGGCATAATTAAAAAACTCATTGCAGACAAGTTAACATTGAAATACTTTTTCACAAAGAAAAAATATAAAATAGACCACATTGAAAGATTATAAATTGTAAAAGAAAAGTTCACTCAGGGCCGGTCATGAAATTTTATGACTGTAAACCTGGTAAAATAAATTATCACTCTAATAATTTTTTGTTACTTCCAGATTCCTATTATCAACTATACAATTAATTACTTTAACGTTAGCGGCTGTGCCTGTATACCCCCAACCAAACACAAAAGATGATTTTGCTTACGTTCACACAGTAAAGTCGGGGGGCCGTCCAATATCGAGAAAAGAAAAAGTGTCCGAAGAAGAAAGGCCATTTGAAACGGCGCACAAACTTCCGCTCTCGCTCACTTTTGCGCTAAACGAAGAAAATGAAAAGTCGACAAAACAAAAGCGTGCAGCCTCACCAGATGCGCCTGCACCTGCCGGTGCGATCCGCTTGGATCCCTTAAAGCTCATTCAAAAATACAAAGAAGAGTTAAAAACGTCGTCAACCAGCGCACCAAAAGTAACCTCCAAAACCACCAAGAAGCGAATCAAGAAGGAAGTGGAAATCACAAGCCCAAGACCCAGTTTAACATCAGGCGCTCCTCCTACTCCAAGAACTCTCGACTTGGAAAACGCTCCCCTAGTTGCCAGTGGAAGCGACAAGCAACGATCAAGAATCCAAGTCAAAAAAGGGCCAAACGGTCAAGAATATGAATACGAATACGTTTACTATTATTACGACGAAGATGACGACAAAACCAAATCGACAACTCAAAAAGTCTACAACTCCCACGATGGACCAGCACGTAAAGAAAAACCTGCTTCCTCGAATGAAGTCATTCCCAACAATCGCGGTCGCGGCAGAGGTCGTCAAATAGAAGACGAAGAATCTGTAGGAGAAGACAGACTACCACCAAGCACCAGATTTCCACCACGCGGCCGAAATGTTGCTTCTAGTCAAGAAAACGACGACGACGATTCTAAATCGACCAGTCGAGAACGAGGAAGATCTTCATCTGAAGATGTATCCAGCCGAGAACGAGGACGATCTTCCACTAAAGCAGACAATACATCTGAAGAATCCCACGTAAGACTTAGCACAATAGGATCGACAAGTAAAAAAAATTTATATTCTAGGGCTCGCGCGAACGCACTCGTACAAGCTTACGACGACCTTCTTTGGATTTAGTGGACAACGCAAGTTTTAACACTCATTCAGGAACTGCAGGAGCTGAACCCTCGAATGGAGGACCAACATTTCCCGCAGAGCTCCCATCAGGACCGGTAAGATTCTTAGGCGCAACTCCAAATGAACAAGTAAAATTTGAACAAAAAATTGGAATTTTGAATTAGTTTCAATTTTATTTTAGGAATCTGATGAGGTTTCCGAAAACAATGCTGAAGTAAGTACCGCGTCCGTATCTCCCGATGACAGCAGCATCACTTTTTCAAGTGGTGATGCTACCACCATCACGATGTCTCCTATGGACAAAGTTGCTCTAGATTTGTATGCAATTCTTCAAGGCACTCAAAAACTTTCCGGAGAAGCGGTGAGTAACTGTAGAAAATTAGGTGGTATCAACAATTTTCTAACTAATAAATATCTTGTAGGACGTCAACCTAAACGATACTACGTTAAGTGACGAAGAAACTACAACCTCACTCGAAGATATGACCGATGCTCCTACAACAGAATATATTACGACCACTACAACTACCACGACGACAACAACCACCACGACACCTGCACCTACTACAACTGCTGCAGCCGAAATACAAACACCTGGTCGTGGTCGATTCCGAGGTGCTGGAAACAAAAAGAAACATCATGGAGGAGGTAGCACATCATCACCCAGTACAGAAGCATCTCACTCGGAGCCAAAACCTAAAGGCCGTTTTGGAAGACCTTCCTTCGGTAAACCTAAAGCAGGAGGCCGTACAACTGCAGAACCAGCACAAGAATCAGAAGTTAAAGCGGAAGACGTTAAGCCATCTAAATCTCGGGTACGTCCCTATGATAACGAAACGTTTCAATCTAACAAAAAAATTTATTACAGCCAACTCCACGATCACGATTTGGAGGCGCACGTAGTAAACCAACTTCAGCAACAACGGAATCTTCGCAACAATCACAAGAACCAGAAAGTCATGCCGTCTCTAAACCATCTTCTCGTCTGCGACCCGGGCTTGGTGGAAGGAACCGTATTCGGCCTACCACTCCAGCATCAACAGAAGAAAGCAGTGCCTCAGCGAGCGGCGAAGAAGCTCCTCAATCAGATAGTACAACTCCAAAAATTAAATCGCGGGTAGTTCCTGGAAATACAAACGTCCGCCCGTTACGACCTGGAGTTAGAATAAACTTAAGACGTCCAGGACAACCTGGTGCAACTACACCTACAATCGACACTTCGTCACAAGAAGCATCCCAAGAAGAATCGAAATCGTCAGAAGAGGCTAAAGAGGTACAAAGAAAACGAAATCACCAAAAAGTAATGTAATAATCAATTTGTTTTAATTACCAGGAATCGCCAACTACTCCAGCAGCATCAGTTGAAGACAAAAACCCATTGAATAAGTTACGAAGTCGTCACCGATTAAACCCAACCACGGCTTCAGTAGCAAAACCGAAACCTGCTGCAAGTGCAACAGTGCAAGTACGTCGGGTAAATCCCCTCCTGGGTCGCCGTCGAATTGGTGCTACCGAACCATCGTCAAGCGAGGCACCTGTAGAAGTCGATCCAACTGAACCAATCACATCTGCGGAAAACGAAGGTACCGAGGCGATAGCTACTAGTTCTAGTACAACAGAAGAACCAAAAGGATTAAATAAATTATTAGCTGGGCGAAGAAGATTGGGGGCGCGACCACCTACTTCCCATTAAATTAATAATTGTAGCTTTCCGTTCAACTTTTGGTGATCTTTAAGATTGCAGAATTACTTTTTTACAAAAATATTTTACAATAGAACTTTCAAGTTCCTTAATTTATGAAATTAACTTTCAATTCCCAATTTTAACAACTTTTTAATCAAATAATGGCAATTTATGTAAGTAGAATTAACGGAGAAAAGAGCGACATTCGGTTTTAGTAAGTTAAGAAAGCGTCCAGCTTAAATATTGTGATAAATTTAGAAATTCTATGAAATATTGATATACTAAGATTGTTTTTGTTAAAATTGGGGTCCAGTACAAGAAATTCCTGCTCGAATAAATTTTCAGTTTTTTTTATTCAATTTAAATCGGCGATGCGCAACTTTTTTCTTCAAGGGTCCAGTCAAAATTAAAAAATTAGTGAGTAAGGGTTGAACATTGCAGATTTCAGATGTGCAAAACGACTTTTGTGTTATTTAAAACAATTTTTAAATTAAAAAAAATCCTGGTATTTTCTTCTTAAGCGATTCGGTCGTCGGTCCTCCCCTGTATTGATATTGTTAAATTTAGATAGACCCACGATACACTTACAATGGTATTTCTTCAAATATGACGTCATGCACGATGATACGGTTGTAGGTATATTGTGGATAGAGTAAGTCTTCCGTTGAGCAGGCCCATCAAGTGCCAATATTATTTTTCAATTCACAAAATTTACAATAAAAATACAGTACGGTCAAACTTACAAAATGCGGTAAAAACAAATCTGTCGAATAAGATCACTGCAACGCTAGAGACACGCCCATTCGGTCTTTTGCAAGCTTGGACGTATCGTATTCACAATATAATTTATTTTTAGTTTTTAAAAACCTGATAATTGCACGCTGTACATAATTAGGTAATAATTTGCAATCCTGAAATTAAAAATGGTTATCATCACTTTTGTGCTTTAATAAAAACAATTAAAACGATAAACATTTATTGTTAAAATGTAATAACATTATTTTTTTGTATGAACAAAATAATAAACATAATACACTATGTGTAGTTTCTATATTTTATTTTACAAATTTACAACAATACAAAAACTGATATGTCAAAAATTTTCCAAAATGGAATGGTATTTGAAGAAATAGTGGCTATATTGCGGTGAAGCAAAGTATACGGGTGCAAAAACTGATCACAGAGACAGACAGATTTGTTGTCATTACTTCACCGGAACAGTGCCGTTACTTTGAAGAAAAAAAGGTAATGTAAGGTAACTCAAACCCTGTAAATATTTTCAGTACAGTTTGTACAGTAAAATTGACTACGTTGCCTAATTAAAAAACTGGAGACTTACATTTTTACACGCGGTAATACTCAAGGAAGTTAAGGTCAAGTATAGTTACGGTACAGGCAGAAAAGAAGGCGGAGCTAATGTGCAGTAACGAAAATTCGTACAGACGTCTTTAAGTCGATGTCAATTGGGTGTCACAGGGTCTGGATTTTGGCTACGCCTTTTTTTCTTCCTGTAACGTAACTCTAATATCTCACAATGCACCTGGTTTTCGAACAGTTCTTTGTTTTCGGTATCGTATCGAGCACCAGTTATGTTAACAGACTTCGTCCATATGTCAATATAATTTTCCCGATTTAAATAGAACTCATTTTAGTCTAACGGTCTAAATTCTATTTTTAAAACCATCGAAAGTTACTCTAGTGGCCCCACGCTCTTCGTCTACTTTACTACTTACAAACAAAATAAATAAATGAGAAAATTTCACTAAGAATACAGGAAGTATGGTGAAATCTTCTGGGATAATAGCCGGGCCAATTTGAAGCAGTAAGTTTATATTAGACTGCCAGGTTCAATAATGGAAAAATAATTAATTATTTTAGTAAATAGTTTTGACTATTAGCAAATACTAAATATTATAGCCACTGCCGTAACTAGGACTTTTGGTGGCTATGGCCAAGTGCTTCAATGGAAATGGGTTATTTTGCAAAATATTTAAAAATATGGGCCGATTCAAAAATGAAGACGCCTATTTTTAAACATTTTGATTTTTAAATTTAAAAAAGGCGCCATCCGTAAGAACCAAGACTAAAATTTTGAATTTCGGTGCATTCAATCAAACAGCGCCTCCGGCCGGGGTCAGATTTGCCATTCCCTAGTTACGGCACTGATTATAGCATTTACTGCAGCAAATAAGTTTGATAAAAATTCATTGCAATTTTAAAATTTTCTTCATCCCACGAAAAGTTTTTTGTTTAACCATAGTTTTTTTGATATTAATATTTTTACTTGGGTAGAGTAAAAAATATTTAAGGGGAATCTTCTCAAATAATGTAAATAGGTTCCATGTTAAATTTTTAAGGTTCAGAAATCACGAAATTCTGAAGTTTTCAAATAGTCCGGTATACAAGGAGAGCAATCCATAATTTTCGCGCTATAGGCCAAACCATAAATTAATATTGTTTCTGAACTGAAATTTTTTTGGCAAATTATACTCTTCAAAGTGTAAATTCCAAATTTTACCAACAGACACAGTTTTCACATGCTATAACTTTTTAATATGTAAACCATTAAAATTGGATAATTTTTGTAGAAGTTATCGACATAGGAGTCGAAAATTTGAAATAACAAAAAAATTCAAAGGAAAATGAAGTGGTTAACATTTAAATTTTTACTCAAAATGAACCCAGCTACGGTCTAGACGTTATATATGACTTTGTAATATAAATTAAAACTAGATAACTAAATTTTAGGTTTGCAAGAACTACCTTTGTTACCGGACATGGTACAAGTTTTAAACTACCAGGGGTCCCTGTTTTTAGGAACCAATGTTAGAAGGCCGTTGAAAATCAGCTATTATTAGCTTTCTCTACTTTTTTAAGCAGTTCATAATACTAATCTGACAGCCAGTGGCATAACTTCAAATTTTGGGCCCAGAAGCAAGAGTTTCGACGCCCCCCCCCCCGTTGACTATGAAAATAGTGAAACAATTTATTCTAAACGGAAAACGACAGTTTTTGAGGGGGTTAAATTGTAACATATTGTCTAAAATTATTGCAAGTACAGTAGAATCCGATTATAGCGACGGTCAAAGGACCGGCGATATAACCAGAGGATGCACAAAACGGTTTGAAATTATATTAAATTAAATTATATGAAAACCAAACTTGAGGTTCACTTACGTCGTTATAAATGAAGTCGTACTATTCGGATTCTACTGTATGTGGATTTATTAATGTTAAATATGTGAATACCGTAAAAATAGTGATAAAATTCTAATCACAAAGGGGTAATTTTTTAAAGGGATAAAATTATCCCCGCCGATTGGTCCAAAGGGAGGTGCGAAATTTTATTGTTAAAAAAAACGCTTTTCATTTATTAAGTTGTATTAATGAATGGCGTAAAGTATAGATTTTTTAAAGGGGGGCTTGGAATTTTTGAGGAAAAGAAGCAACTATAAATGAACCATTATTGTGCCGGTAACCATTCACATTTTCACTTACAGGTAACGGCAACGGAGGATTTTCAAAAATTATTTTTAAGTTTCTTTAAAATTTAAATCTTATTGCTTTGGTTAATCTAGAAAATAGTGGGTTAATTCAGCCTCAATTTCCCCTTAAGAAATATATAGTGAAAGTGAGACAGAACAAACATTGTTATATACTACTAAAAGTTACCAATGTATTTGAGCCGATACTGAGAGTAAATTAAATCTTTACAAGCTAGGGATTACTATTGTAAAGTTTAAACCGTAAAATATAAATCAATACAATTTAAATATTCTATTTTGTTCATAACAGATACAATAAAAGTTTAATATTTTAAAACTATGATCAACCCCAATTTAAAAAAAATTGTGATGTAGTTACAGTAAAATTATAATAAATAACAACTAATACGATAACATCGCAATATAATCATTTACAAGGAACTAAACAATCATTTCAATACTGGAACATAATATTTATTTTATTTACAAAATGAAATGATCATCATGAATGGAAATATTTTGAACTGGTATATCTGTAAAAGTTACCAAATGTAGTTTGAGATTCAAAAAATTATTCAAAATAATAAATTAGTTTATGTTTTAAATAAAGTTATCACAAAAATGTATTGTGAACAGTGACAATACATGGAAGATCCGGTTAAGTTGTCTTTTTATTATTCAGTTTTGTGTGCAATTTCAAGTCTTACTTTAATTGTGAGGCAAGTGATCTACTCTAAGGTAGGTAGGTACTAACGAAAATGTCTTTCGAATTTTACGTTGCTAAATATAAAAGAATTAAAATAATACAATTTTGTCATTTATGCTGCTTAAAAATTGCTTAATTTATACCACACACAAGAAAATGCAAATAAAATATTCGAATTAAGTGAATACTGACTAAAAAAGTTACGCAACATAAATATTTATGTTTACGTTAAATGCGTTAACTCCAAAATATTTCGAATTTTGACTCATTTGATGGGTCACTCTTTTTATATCACAATTATCTAATAAAACAAAAATTACAAATTTGAGAATCACATAATCTTAATTACTCTTTCATTTAATTATATTAAATTGCTCTCACTTTCTTTTGCATCAAATTGGCCGAATGCGTTGTTTTATCGTCGTACTCTTGAGCTTTAATATACAACAACACGCCAATTATAACTACAACAGTTCCAACCCCACTCAACAACGTGACCGAATTACCAAACATTAACACAGACAGCCATATCAAAAATGCTCGTTTGGCAGTGTTTGCAACACTAAAATGAAAAAACTATAGAAAAATAAGTAACAGACGGTTTTGCTTACCTGTGGGCAACAGGACTAATATAATCCATTAGAACGTATGCAGTAATACTTTGGAAGTGAAAAAATAATCCATTAAGGATGAAACATAAAACTAACTTTAAGTCGGGTCTTTCCGCATGACCCAGATCGACTAGCATCAACGATGCAGGTATTTGCACCACCACACTCGCAATGCTGGTGTAAAATTGCAATTCGGCAGGTCTAATAACATTTTAAAATTACATTTGGAATCACTGATCTCCTAAATCAAAAAAAAAAACTTACGTGTATTTAAATTTATCTCCAGATATTAACATCTTCGAGTAGACATTCTGAAGACACTCCGTTAAGTTGGTAGCCATAGCAGCAATAAAACCACGTATTTCGAAACTAATCTCGTTTGCAGAACACAGTGCAAGTCCAGACATTACGGGAATTAAACTTAAATTTACAAATAAACCAGTTTGTTCACCTAGAAATTAAAATTTTAATACGTGACTTAGCAATATTATCGGTGGGCAAAGTTACCCAAGAGGAATCTCGAAATTAGAACGGTAAATAGTGGGGCCGAACTTTTTATCGTTTCAGTAAAACTAACCGCTACGTAATTTAAAGCAACTAAACCTAAGACGACGGTTAAAAACCTAAAAGAAAAATTAGGATAATTTAAAATAATGTTGAAAAATTTGGCCTTACCTCGTACAACCTACTAACACCATATGCCTGTAAAACCCCGGCGGTCTGCTCAGCCTTTGGGAAGGTTTGTACATCCCACAGGGAACGTACATTTGTATGAAGCCACACATAGCAGTCATCAACATTTGACACGCACCTGTAAGAGCAGGCGATACAATAACTTTTTTAATATTATTCGCAATTTTAACACTTACCTAGCACAGTGGGATTTCCATTAAGATAGGTTAAAATGTATTTATTTAAAAATAAAGTACATCCGCTAAATATGTACCACAACAAGAGGAACACAAGAGCCCTAGCGTTAAGCAAACCTGACTTATTATCACTTATCGATACGACAGGTTCCGTATCTTTTTTGCTTGAATGAAATTCATGTTCCTTAAAACTATTTCCGCTAATAAGTACATAAGAATTATCCATAACTCCCGAATCAGTTTCAGTCTGAAAGAATTAAAAGGGGGGCCGTTAACCTAACATTCATAAGCGCACTACAAAGACGTCACCTTATCGATGAGCACAGGTTAAAAAAGCGACAAGCTTACCTTTTCTACTTCTTTTTTAATTTTAAACCATTTCCTTACACGTCATTTCCATTCCACAATCAACTTAACCTAACAACACCCACCCCAAAACGACGGCGACGAGTGTTATCTTTCAAATCAGCTGAAACATGTGCGACGCTGTCACATTGACACATAAACAATCGAAAGTGGCAACGTACGAGTTAAAATTTGTTTATTTTTTTTTTGCTTTATTTAGGACGGTTTAAAACGTCAAATTAGTAAGGTTAGACGTGAAATTGGAAGACGGTGATGGTGCCAAACATTCCGATAGAATTTCACGGGGTAATATTTGTGCGTCGTTATTCATAATAGGCCAAAAAATATTGATGTTTGAACGAGCAGGTGCGCGGTCATCAACCTCAACACACTTGTTAACATTGATCCACGGGCATTATCGGTGATATGTAACAATTTTTATGGTATGTAAAAAATTGTACGCAATTTTGGTTAAAATGGAGCAAGATGCGCTACTTACTTCATTGATTTGATGTAAGAGGTCGAACTGAAAAACAATGCAACGAAAAGATGATACATTCGATCAGAAAAGAATGGAACTCGAAGCGTGGTTACAACGGATGGAGTCACGTTTGGCGAGTATGGTTCCAATTGGACATACCGCCGACGTTTTGGAGCAACAACTTAGAGAGCAAAAGGCTTTGCATACGGAGCTTCATCAGTTCAAAGGGCAAATCGAAGCCTTCCAACAAATGATGCAACGAATTATCTCTAATAGACAGAACGATGAAGGTGGTCGATACAAGAAGGTCCTCTATTCAATTTTCATGTATGAAAATTACTTTTATCATGCTTTTTTCAGGTGGTGGATTATATAAATCAAAATTACGTCCGGTTGGATGCGTGCATGATGAATAGGGGAAAGTTGTTGCATTCGGCTTTAAATTCTTTACAAAATTTGGATCGTTCTACTGATAAGTTTTTAGCGTGGTTAAGTGAAGCAGAATCTATTCTGGAAAGTTTGGAAAGTGAAGTGGAATCGCGGCGTGGGTCACAGCAATTGAAGGAATTGCAGAATGATATTGATCGGCAGGCCAATACTCACTCAACTCTTCGTGCTTCCAGTCTTGCCCTATTGGGTACTCTTGCTCCAGAGGATGCCCTCATGTTACAGTTACGTGGAGATGAAATGGAAAGGAGATGGCAGGTAAATGTTTTGATTTCAATTTTGTAAATTCTAAAGCTGACTTTACGTTATTTATTTTATAATTAATTATTCATACAAAATTAATTGATCATTTGAAATGCATAACGTAAATTCGGCTAAAGGACTCGAAAGTTGGGGGGATTTTCGTTAATTTTCCAAACAGTTTATACTTTGTTTACCCAACATATTATGCACCTAAGCTCCTCCCAAAAAATAGAATAGAATTTTTCTATCTAATATCTATACAATTGGCTTAAATACATTTTGGGGAGGAGCCTAGGTGCATACGTACGTTGAGTAAACAAGGTATAGTCAATATTGAAATATCTGGGTAAAATTCGCTCACTTTTTTTGGTATAACCGTTAATGACAAATTAATTCATTAAATCGTTGGTATATAACAAAAACCCATTAACTGTATGAACATGAACTATTTTTTCGGTTGTTTATATTTGAAGATCAAAATAGTTTGTTTTGGGTAGTAAAAATGAGGTTTATGATTAATGAATGACTATTCGACCTAATCGTTTTTTAATATAATGAATTCTATGCATGGATATTTCAATTTTGCAAAATACCGTGTTCATTTCGAAAGTAACCAGTCAAAAAAAAAGTATTTCTTGTTTCATCTTTAACTTTTTACCTCTAACTCATAAACGGATCCACTAAATCCAATTTTTTTATCGTGGATGAACGAGGATTTTGTCAACCTATGCCGACGAAATTAAAAATTAATAATCTAAAGTTCAATTCAACTTGTAAGCTTTTGCTAAGCTAATCTCTATCTTACCTTCCAATGTAATGGTACTGAGCAGTATCAGGCCATCCATGGTAATGATGATGGTGCAGATTCGTCCAGGGTGTTTTTTTATCTGGCTGAACACACTGATTTCTCTTACCGAGCTAATTGACGCACTCGTCAGTCGTTTTTATTAAAAATAAAAATTAGAATTTACAAAAGCAAACGTTATTCTACTTTCATAATGGAGGAAGATATAATATTTAATTTCCTGTATTATAATTTGTAAATATTAATTTAAAATCAATAAAAGTATTCGGAAAATAATGAATAAATAAAATGAGAGGTATCCGCTCGGGCGATTCTCACCCTTAATTTCAAAACAACTTTTAAAGACTGGAATTGTTTACAGAACTTGGACGATTGTCGCCTCTAATATCAAAAGAATACTGATAGTTTTCGGTTATTATGCAGGTCAAGCCTGATTTTTGGACACCTCAATTACATATTTATGTACATTGTCTCTTATTATTAGTATCGCGTTTCCGTAACCCAGGTTACGCTTACGTAACTTTAAAAGTTCTTGCACAAAAAAAAGTTTTATACAAAAATTGGAATCTTAGAGCTAACCCGGGTGACTTTTCTGTAATTTTGAATCCCATATTGGACATCTCCGATGGACGATTATTGGTAGCTGCAACTAGGATTTTTCTGCGACTAATATAAATTTTTTAATATTTATATAATTTATATTTTTTTAAATTCAAATTAAAATTATTGATTTATCCTCTCTTAAAATGTCTTCCACAAAGTTATTATTTCAAATTTGGACTCTACAGTGGGTGACCAATATCTTGGAAACCTCCATGACGTCTAGGTACTCATTGCAATTCTCACTTTGTGTACAGGTGCATTGTCTTGCAGTATAAATTTGCATTTGATCAATGTCCTTCTGTTTGATTTAATTCCTTCTTATAAGCCACCTAATTATTGAAGCCATTATCTTTCCAGCAAAATCAACATCTTTAAATCGCTTTGGTGGTGGTCCACCATTTGAATGCCACTTTATGAACTCATGCTTAGAATCAGGATCATAAAAATGAACCCAAGTTTCATCTCCTGCGAAAATTCGGTTGCTATTTCGATTTCTTTGCAAAATTTAGCACAGTGTTGTTCGGACATCTTGCTCTGACCTTTGACACTCTCAGATGATGATTTATAATGTTCATAGCTATTGATTTCAATATCTTAAACATTTTTGCAACTTCTTTAAATTAATACGAATATTTTGCTTCACTGCAAACGCGTTGGTATTTCTGACAATGTAATAATGCTAATGAAGTCCTATTTATTCAACAGGAAACAGTTTGTGGAATATATGGGGTTTGAATCAAATATATTCACACCAACTTCAGGGGTACCCCAGGGTTCTAATTTAGGCCCTCTATTGTTTTTGATTTTCATTAATGATATAGTAAATGCAATATCATGTTATATATTACTTTACGCAGACGACTTAAAGCTGTATCAAATCATAAATTCAATTGAAGATTGTCTTAAATTTCAAAGTGCAATGAATTTGATACAACGCTGGTGTATCTCCAATAAGCTTAAATTAAATATAAGCAAATGTTTGGTGATGACTAGAGACAGGATAGTTAGGCAAAATAAAACCTCAAAAAAGGCAGGCAAAAAGGCATTAAAAACAAGCAAAAAAGGCAAAATAAAAGGCAAAAAGGTACAAAAAAGGCAAAAACGTTTTTTCAACAAAAATCATACAAATTCAAATTAATTCTCTTTATTTTTGTACCAACTGGTTACCAGTTTTTCGATATTATCTACAGCAGCTTAAATTTGTTCTCCTGTCACTCAAAATTTGTTTGAATGTGGAGAACGATCTCTCCACATCGCAAGACGTGCTAGGGGCAAATTTCAATGAACTTATCTGATCTGGAGTTAGCTCTAAATCAATATCGTCATTCGAAATTCCTTGATGTATTTTAGAAATTTCCTGTATAATTTTATACGATGGATTTTTTTCTAAAACATTATATTAATTTTTCATTAAATTTTTTCCCTAGTGTCGATTCTCTGCTTCACTGGAAA
Source organism: Rhagonycha lutea (assembly GCA_958510855.1). Classification (NCBI taxonomy): domain Eukaryota; kingdom Metazoa; phylum Arthropoda; class Insecta; order Coleoptera; family Cantharidae; genus Rhagonycha; species Rhagonycha lutea. The sequence goes on from OY294036.1 coordinate 96,267,453, forward strand.
GCTAATATAACAATAACATCTCATCAGTCAGTTTGGAATTCGTCAAATAAGCATAATGTCGCCGAATCGTAGTAATGTGATAACGCGCGCTTCATAATCGAATGGAGTAGAGGTTTTGTTTTACTAATTACGTCTAGCATAACCAGATTATTTCAAGAATCGGATTCTACCGATTAGTAGAATTTGAATTTAAAAATTTAAAATTTTTATAATTAAATATAACATTTAGAAATTTTTAAATAAAATTAAGAAATAAATTTTAAAAAAGCAAAAAAGAAATATTTTGGTTCAAAAAGCACAAAAAAGGCAAAAACAACCGCAAAATAGGTGAAAAAGGCAAAAAGGACTGGAAACCCCCCAAAAAGGCAAAAAAGGCAAAACAAAAAATGAATTTTTGAATAGTACATGCTCTGAAACGGATTTTAAATTGGGTCTGCCTGAAATATTTCAATTTTGAAAAAAAGGCATTTTGCCTAACTATCCTGTCTCTAGTGATGACATACGCGAGAAAATCTAACACGATTACATATTGTCATAAACTTTTCGACTCTTATTTCTTTTTATTTAACATTAACTTTATTCAAAAAAATATCTCAATTCATTTACCAAAAAAACATTACCTCTTCCACCTCAAACAAAAAACTAACTCCCTTCTCACTTGATTCTTTTTTTTTTTCATTTCATTTTTTCCCACGACATTTATCCCCTCCAAAATTTTTACAAAAAGAAATTTCCATTTCTTTTTAATAAATTTTTATCTTTAATCCCTCTTCCTACTTCTTCAACATACTCAATAATTCATCACCATACCAACTTAACTTTTCTTCCACTCATCACTCTTCACCATAACCTATTCTTCTTTACTTCATTATTTCAACTCCTGTACTCTTCAACTTTTCTTAATAATTCTTCACAATGCCAACTTAACTTTTATTCCACTCTTCACCATAACCTATTTCTTCTTTACTTCATTATTTCCACTCTTGTACTCTTCAACTTTTCTTAATACTTCTTCACCATGCCAACTTAACTTTTCTTCACTCCATCACTCTTCATCATACTACATTTCTTCTTTATACTTCTTCACCACACAAAATCTTAACTCTTATTTCTACCAATTCTTATCCACCTTTACCCATATCTTCTTATATCGTTTTCTTATTCTTTTCCAAATTCATGTCCGGTCGTCTTAAATTTTTATTTTCCCATTTTATCTTTATTTATTGGTGTGGGTCTTGTTCTTCGGTGATTTTCCAACGAACCCTTTGATACGCCCACTTCTCGAGAACCACTCCTCGCATACTAACCACTATAATCCTCTTCTTTATTCGACGACTTTCTAAAATTTTCTTCTTTTTAACAATTTCATTTTTCTTTTTCTTAAAATTTCTTCCAACCTGGAAGAATCATCTTATTTGATAGAGCGGTGTATCGTCTTCATCTGCAATGACCTCTTCCAACTTATCATCCCCTCTTGAATTGAGAGCACTTTCCACTTCTTGACTTAATTTTGGTGAAATAATTTCCATTTTTATTTCACTTTTAGTTTTCTTATAGAAATTTTGTTTCCGTGACCATCTAAATTTTCTTGTGGCTTGCAGCCTTCTCCACTTTCTTCTCCTTAATTGCCTTCTGGAAAAACTCAGGACTTTTTTAACAATGGCGCCTGTACGACATCTTAAAACTTTTTCTTCTACGGTTTCTACCCCCTCGTTTGATAGAACTTCTATCACCTTATCTTCTTTTATCATTTCATTTTGCTCTTCTTTGGTCCTTCCTTCTCTTGTACCTTTACACTTTCTATTATTTTGTGACTTTTTTCACAACTATTTTCAATAATAATTATCTTTCTCTTATTATTTTCTTCCCTCATTATTTTTGTGTCTTCCCTTATTTCTTTATTCCAGACATCAAAATTTTCATGCATTTCCTTGAAACCTTCATTCATTTCTTTGAAACCTTCATCCATCTTTGTCATCATCTGCATTAACAATTTTGTACACTCTAGCTCCTTTTCCCTTGTTAAATTCATTTTTTCCTTTATTATTAAATTTCAACTTTGACTTTTTATATAATTTATTCACCTTAACTTTCCTAAATTATTTGACTTTGACGTTTTTGCTTGTCAATTATATTTTTCTTTTTCTTAGGTTCAACGACTTTCTCGTTTTCTTCTTCGCCCCACAGTTGCTGCGCCAAAATGTCATAAACTTTTCGACTCTTATTTCTTTTTATTTAACATTAACTTTATTCAAAAAAATATCTCAATTCATTTACCAAAAAAACATTACCTCCTCCACCTCAAACAAAAAACTAACTCCCTTCTCACTTGATTCTTTTTTTTTCATTTCACTTTTTCCCACGAAAATATGCTTACAAAATTGGTCAAAATACTGTTATCAGATGTAATGAATTTAAAGACTTGGGTATTCTGTTTGACAACCAATTAAGTTTTGGTAAACACATAGATGTCATTGTCAATAAATCTCTAAAAACCATTGGTTTCATACTTCGTAATTGTAGAGACTTTAAAATCATCTATTATGCATATGTTAGGAGCATTTTAGAATATGGGTCTCTTATATGGTACCCAATCTACAATAAGGGTCATTCCATGTGAAATCAACACACTTTTCTTGGTCATCATCTCAGATTTCGATAAAATTTGGTATATCGATATAGTGTACTGAGACTAGCAAAAATACAAATTTTTATTTAAATATCTCAAACGGTTTCCAAAATATCGATATGTAAAATTTTCAAAAATTGGCTGCCGGAATATTTTCTAATTATTATAGCAACTCTCCTAATTAAGCTACAGAGGTGGGCGTGATGTCATTTTACTCAGTTTTTAATGCTCTTTCCGATGATATATAACACAATATGCCTTTTTGTAAAAATACTTTTCAAAACTCAAAATCAAAATTTTGAATTTGATTTTCTCAAAAAGTAAATCTTCAAAAATTTTTAAAAAATTCCTGAGAATAGTCTGTACTTATGGTAAGTGACTGCCAAAATTTAAAAGTGGGACGGTTATGGCTTCATAGTTAAAATAATTTTTAAGTACAAGATGGTTTTGAAAGAACGATAGACTTTATATTATAGTAAGTGAAGTACCGCAGAAATTGTTTGTGAAAAATGAAATTTACAATATTTTATAACAAATATAAGTCAGTGTGACGGAAATGAGTCTTGCCAAATAATTTGGTGCATTAATGGGTTGGGGGAGGGGCACATCTTGCCGGCAAAATTGAAAAGTCCTACTTTGGTAATTTTTTCTGAGAAAATGAAATTATTTAGATCAATTTGGGTTTTGACACATTATTATACAAGTCTTGAAAAACATTTAAAAAATTTTTCAAATCAAAATATTACAAAATAGCGGCGTGGCAGCTGAACTCCAAAAACACCTTTTAAAATGCGGTTCAAAATCTCTCAATGGTGTCGTTAGACCTAAAATATAAGAAATGAAAAAATTTAGTTTAATATAATATGTTTTTCCAATCTGCTTCTACCCCAATTTTTAAATTTTTGTCTCAAAAATTTTTTATTACCGTTTAAGTGACGATTTTTGGTCGAAAAAGTTTTTCTCGACTTTAATCCTTTAAAACTCAAAAAAAAATTAAAATATAAAAATTCTGGGTCGATGCGGACTGGAAAAACATAATATATTAAATTAAATTTTTTTATTTCTTATGTTGTAGGTCTAACGACACCATTGGGAGATTTTTCACAGCATTTTAAGAGGTAATTTTGGAGTTCAGTTGCCACACCGCCATTTTGTAATATTTTGATTTGAAAAATTTTTTTAATGTTTTTCAAGACTTGTATAATAATGTGTCAAAACTCAAATTGATCTAAATGGATTTATTTTCTCAGAAAAAATTCGGAACTTTTTATTTTTACCAGCAAGGTGTGCCCCCCCCCCTCATTTAATGCACCAAATTATTTGGCAAGACTCATTTCCGTAACACTAACTTATATTTGTTATAAAATATTGTAAATTTCATTTTTGACAAAACAATTTCTGCTGTTCGTCGCTTTCTATAATATAAAGTCTATCGTTCTTTCAAAACCATCTTGTACTTAAAAATTATTTTAACTATGAAGCCATAACCGTCCCACTTTTAAATTTTGGCAGTCACTTACCATAAGTACAGATTATTCTCAGGAATTTTTTAAAAATTTTTGAAGATTTACTTTTTGAGAAAATCAAATTCAAAATTTTGATTTTGAGTTTTGAAAAGTAGTTTTACAAAAAGGCATATTGTGTTATATATCACCGGAAAGGGCATTAAAAACTGAGTAAAATGACATCACGCCCACCTCTGTAGCTTAATTAGGAGAGCTGCTATAATAATTAGAAAATATTCCGGCAGCCAATTTTTGAAAATTTTACATAGCGATATTTTGGAAACCGTTTGAGATATTTAAATAAAAATTTGTATTTTTGCTAGTCTCAGTACACTCTATCGATATACCAAATTTTATCGAAATCTGAGATGGTGACCAAGAAAAGTGTGTTGATTTCACATGGAATGACCCATAAGCATCTAACTCAAATAGAGGCAGTTCAGCGTAGATTCCTCAAATACCTCCATCTGAAAGTATATGGGACATATCCGGTAAGAGGATTCGATAACGATATCCTTTTAAGCCTTTTTGATTTTCAATCTTTAGTTAATCGTAGATACGTAACATCAATTTTGTTCCTACATGGATTGATCCAAAATAAAATTCATTGTGATGAATTATTGAGCAAAATTAAGACTCTAGCTCCCAGGGATGCACGCCGTAACAACGACATATTTTATATTAATGGGTATCATACCAATAATATGAAAAAATGTCCAGTTAATGTCATGTGTTATAATGCAAGCGATATATCCGGTCTCTGTGATATATACCACGATGGTGTTGTTAAAACTAAAAATGCAGCGTACGAATTTCTTAAAGGGCAGAGTTAATCTGTATCCTAAGTAATTGAATGACCATTATTGTAAATATTTTTACTTTTGATTTTCAATTGTATTTTATTTTTTCCTGTTATTGGGCTTTTGCCTGTTGGAAATAAAGTATTATTATTATTATTATCAACTGTGTAATTCCATGTGATACTTACTTGCAATTCCACTTAAAAAGAAATTTTGTAATTTAATTCGGTTTGGATAATGGTGCACTGTAATTCTTGAAGTTGCATTGTATTAGCCAATATCGAGAAAATCGATTTTGAAAATTTTTATTGTATGATATAATGTCATTTTTATGGACAATGGAATAATACAATATGTTATGGTTATTATGCGGTAAACTCTATTAGGCATGCATACAATGGAGTAATACATAATAAATAAAGCAATCTCATTTTATAACAAAATTAATAATATTAATAAATTGATTTGTAATTTTATTGTATTTATAACATAAAAAACGAGAAATTTTCCTAACAAGAGCCAAATTTCTTACCCCTAACTTAATTGAGCTAGAGGTTGATACAGGAAGAAATTGAAAAGAAATTTTTTTTAGGCATTAAAAACTCGAACCTTAGATTTACGCAACAGACTAGAGCACAATGTTGATTATTGGAACACTCTATTATTATCCTTGCGCGAATTAACAGAATGGGTAATAAGAAAAGACACTGAGCTAGGCTTAGCTGCGTGTCAGGATGATTATCGAGCATTTCGGCAACAACTCGAAGATAAGCGCCCCCTTGTGGAATCCAGTTTAAGAAATGCCCATCAATACGTTTCCGGTGAACCTTCGGGTGAATTAGCTAGGAATTTACGCCGGGAACTTGTAAAGTTGTCGGACAAGTGGAACGCCCTGATTGACAAGTCAGATCAACTGTCGACTCGATTTGAACAAAACGTAGCCGTAAGTAAATTTACCGTGACTGAAATCTAGTTTTCTTATGAGTTGTAATTTTCAGAAATTGAAGCAGTTGGAAAGTACTTTAAAGGAATCTGTAAATGCGGTTTCAACTTTGGAACGAATTACTCTGACTTGGAGTTCGCCAAGAAGTGCAGCGGAAGCGAGAGAGATGCTTTTAAATTTACGTATGTTGGAACAAAAACTACCTCCATTAACTCATGCACTAGAAGAAGCTCGTTTACAAGCTGCGATGTTAAGTGCTCATCTTCCGACTAATCAAGCCGCACAATTGGAGGATTGCACCGCCAGGTGTCGTGCTTTGCAAGTAGCTATACGAGAAAGACGTGAACTATTGCAAAGTAATACTCAAGGTGAGTACCATGAATCGGTAGATAAAATGTGTAAACTTAAAAGAAATTTTTTTTACATCAGGAGAATTGTCTCCGGGACCATCAAGTGTGCAACCTCCATGGGAACGTGCAACCACACCTAACAAAGTACCTTATTATATTAATCATAGTTTAGAGACGACTCATTGGGATCATCCACAAATGTTAGACTTAGCGGTTAGCTTGCTGCAACTTAACGACGTTCATTTTTCCGCATACCGAACTGCTTTGAAATTACGTGCCATACAAAAAAAGCTGTGTGTTGATCTGGTTAATTTGTCGTCAGTGTCTGAGGCTTTTGATATTCATGGTTTGAGAGGCCAAAACGATAAATTATTAGATGTTGCCGATATGGTGCTTATACTCAGGGCTATTTATAGTAACGCTCAAACGCAAAATCCTAGTGTAGTCGATTTGCCGCTCTGTGTTGATTTGGCTCTCAATTGGTTACTAAACGTCTACGATAGTCAGCGTACTGGACAAATTCGTGTACTTAGCTTTAAGGTAAGTTTCATATTTTTGAATTTTTTTTTATTCGTTTTGCTTTTATAATCCGCAAGCTTTTTAAGTTCAGCTATTAATCTGAGCAGTCTGTGGCTTGAGCCAGTATTTCCTAATAAGAAAGTAAATGGTTGCAACGGAGGGAAGCATTGTGACAACACCCGTGGTGGGTGGACCCGCGTTGAAACCGCGACTAAAGTAATTTTCGGTCAAATTTGTCGCTGTTTTCATTTGGGTGGTAGGTGGAGACGTAGAATCAGCTCCTGATGTCCATTTCATGAAAAGTAATCGAGCAAGGTGTTATCAGATAGCTCAGTCGCGACAGAGTAGGGGTCTTAAGCATAATTGCAGGATAGATAAAAGCTATAACTGTTGTACACAATTTCTCAATTGATTACAAGGAAACATTGGCTCCACCCACTTATCTAGCTATTTTTTACAATTATTTTAGATAAATAATCATTATTTTTGCAAAATTCCAAATGGTCTATTTATTTCAGGTCGGATTGACAATTTTGTCAAGAGGACATTTAGAAGACAAATATCGTTACGCTTTTCGCTTAATAGCTGATCCTCAACAACGCGCCGACCAACGTAAATTGGGATTACTTCTACACGATATTTTACAAATACCTCGCCAGTTAGGCGAAGTGGCTGCATTTGGCGGTTCAAATATCGAACCCAGCGTTCGTAGTTGCTTAGGAGATCAAGAGGATCTGGAAGCGACGCACTTTTTGGCTTGGTTGAAACAAGAACCGCAGTCGCTAGTTTGGTTACCGGTCCTTCACCGATTAGCTGCTGGCGAAACTGCAAAACATCAAGCCAAATGTAACTCTTGCAAGCAGTACCCGATCGTGGGTCTACGATATCGTTGCCTCAAGTGTTTTAATTTTGACATGTGTCAAATCTGCTTTTTCTCGGGACGTCTAACAAAGGGCCACAAACTTACCCATCCTATGCACGAATATTGTGCCACTACGACGTCGGTAGAAGACGTCCGTGATTTTACACGGGCTTTAAGAAACAAATTCAAAAGTAAACGATACTTTTTGAAACATCCACGTGTTGGATATCTTCCTGTCCGGTCGGTACTTGAAGGAGACGAGTTAGAAAGTCCTATTGCGTCTCCGCAGCACAACGACATGCATTCTCGCTTAGAAATCTACGCCAACCGTTTGGCGGAAGTTGAACTTAGAGCCACTTCGCCAGAAGATGAACATCAATTAATCGCAGATTATTGTCAATCCTTGGAGGGCGCGCCCGCAAGTCCCGGGCAGCTTATGTTGGTAATTGATGAGGAACAAAGAGCCGAGCTGCAAGATATGATACGCGAATTGGAAGCAGAAAATACTGCGCTACATCAGGAGTACGAACAGTTACAAAGAGGTAGCGTACCTCACCCACCTCCGGCTCAACACGACGTACTGGCAGAAGCTCGCTTGTTGAGACAACACAAAGGAAGATTAGAAGCTCGCATGCAAATTTTAGAGGATCATAATAGGCAACTAGAAGCGCAACTACAACGTTTGCGGCAACTTTTAGACGAACCACCGACGGCAACTTTACAGACTCGATCGGTTACTGCGTCACAACTAAATCAAGACACCCCAGGTAGGGTTTCTCAGCCACCTCCACCTGCGGATCATCGTTAAGCATATCATTGAATCATATCATACAGTTAATATCGCTTCCTGTATATTGTATACCTATCATCCAGGTCATATCTCCAGATAAGTATTATTTTTTAGCTACTTTTGTAGAATGTAAAAAAGTTATGTTGTTGGAGTTGTTGTTTTCCCACCCTCACTAATGCATCAATCTCGCACTTGAATAATTATTGTAATGCACTGAAGCGGTGACGGTAAAAATGGAAAAGTTTTGAATGGCGCCGTCACTAATAATTGCTAAGCGAGTGCACAAACTTAATTAGGTGCTGCTTCCATTTCGTCTTCATTTCGTGACTACACCTGAAAGTTACAAGATATTGAGTAATCAATACATAGTACAGAAGAATTTACAATTTTATAACAGGGTAGTAATATACTTATAAGATCAACCTATTTATTTCATTCGATAAAATCATCCTCAAGAAGAATAAACCCAATTTAGGTACTTACCTGGATCGATTCTAAATATTGGTCAATTTTCCTTTAGGCTAACGTTAAGATGAGTACTTAAAATTTTTAACAGTTGAAGCTTTGTTTTTTAAGAGGATCACCATTTTGTGTGGTGTCACTGGTCGCTCTTTAAAATCATAGCTTAATTTCTGTTAATTGATAGAGTTCCTGTTGTTTATCTAAGAATTGAAACGATATATAAAATCGATCTGTTAACGTGTTAATTTAGTATGTCTCGACGAATTGTAAAATGACTGTCCATAATTCGTTACATATCGTTGATACATCGATGTGGTAAAACGGAGGAAAGATTTCTCCAATAATTTAGATAATAAACTTCCAATCAAATAGCCATAATAATTTTAACATTTTATCAATTTTAACTTTTTTTAATTTACGTGTTTTAAAAATAATAACTACCAGCTAATATATCACTGCTTGGTTAAGTTTTTGTTAATAATAAAACTAACAAATTTAATCGTTAGACTTCATAGCTGATAAGGAATGTTATAATGAAATGTTATATTTATTTTTAACTAAATTTTTCATAATGGTAACTGTTTTAGTATTTGATAATAGAAATAACTTGTACCTTCCTATCTACCTATAGGAGCAATTTGTAAGTTTGCTGATTGTGTACCTTATTGTTAGCCCTGTTGATTAATATGTAGTGGGAGATAGTCAGAGAAATAAGAACAATAAAGTCTCAGAGGTTTCATTTTGTTTTTCTTTTTCAAATTTCAGAAATAAGGCAGGTAAACTGGTGGAATTATCGATCGGAAGTCGACAAGGGGAACCTACAGCTGATGGATCACCATTATCCTTAAAAATAATCGCATTTGAAGTTCATTTTAATGCAATGTAAAAAAGCGAGTTATTGTTAACACAACTAATGGAAATATCTAGTGCTCATCTAAATAACACTGCCATAAAACTAATTTTAAATGCGATTTTTGTTCTAAAATAGGGAACATCAAGAACAAGAAAGAAAGTAGGTAACTGTGGATGGAATCTCACGTATTTTTGTTAAGTTGTTTCAAATTCTTTATTAGCAATAATAAATGTTACACGTAAATATGATATGAGTTCTAATAATAATGTTTTTTTTTTAGCATACTGAGATGCGAATCTTTTTATCGCGCTTCCCCCACTATAGTTTATATGGCTACACTCTAAAATGTGTTCTTATCGTTGACTAAACAGTAGGTTTAAAATTTTATATTAGAAACTTGTTTTTACTTTTAACTACAATTTGCAGAAACTTGTTTTTCTATCTGGGAAACAACTTACAGAGTTGCTACTTACCTTATTATCACATATTTAGACAATTCTCCCTTTTTAATAAGCTAAAAATCGCCAACACATTTTTCCACAAAAAAGTATAACGAAATGGGAACAGGAGGTGGTTATTTTTAACTTAACCGTTTTTATTGATTCCTCCTCAGTCCATAAATAACCCTTCTGCAGGGTGTGGTGAGCCTTTTAACAAAGGCTTTTCATGGCAGATTACACCCCGGTGGTTTGCCATTGCCTGCCGAGGGGAGACGGCCACAATATGATTTTTACTTCGCCCAGAGTCGAACCGGGTTCTCTGTGTTAGCAGTCTATGCGTTTATCGCTATGCTAACGACCGTCTCTACTTTTACTGATTGGAAGGGGGTTATTTTGTTTTAAAATCTCACCGCCAGACATTGTAGAAAAACGAAAAATAAAGGGGGTTTATTTTAATTTGTTTTATTGTAATTAATTGTTTATTTAAGCTGCCACCACAATATTACTTAATTGGCCAAGATTGAATGCTTTATTACTTATTTAATTAATTAACATAATTTAATTTTTTTTTATAACGTCCTCTGGTTTTGAGATGCCAGTCAATTTCTTGAGACGTAAGAAGAATTTAATTTATTATAAATTATTTTATTATTATAGTAAACGAGACAACAATAGTAAAATAAATGGTTTTTCATTCTTAATTTATAATTATAATAATACTTGAATTTGTATATACCCAAATTTATTTATTATTTAAGAGGGGCATTTAAATTTTGATGCGAAAACATGTTCCAAAGATGGCGCGCCCTAAAATATTCTAAGAATCTAAGAATTTTTTCACCAATACAGAATTCTAATAATTTATAAACGTCATATGAATAAACGATAACTAATTTAGGGAATGAGGAAGTTTGAGCTTCCAATGTTGAATATTTACAAGTATATTTCAAAAAGATATTCATATTTGAAAATATTGAATATTTTTAAAAATATTTAACTTTGAAAGCTCAAACTTCCTTATTCCCTAAATTAGTTATCGTTTATTCATATGACTTTTATAAATTATTAGAATTCTGTATTGGTGAAAAGATTCTTAGAATATTTTAGGGCGCGCCATCTTTTGAAACATGTTTTCGCATCAAAATTTAAATGCCCCTCTTAAATCAACAATTTCCACAAATATGCAGCAACGTGTCAAATATGCATTTATATGCCCTATAAAAGTTGGTTTTTGAACCCTAATATTTTGTACAAATCGGATAGATTTCAAAGAAATGTCCTTGGACATAGCTTAAAAAATATGAAATTCCATATAATTTTCTGATGCTTATAACACATTATTTCTTTTAATAAAATAATAGAAAACTCAAAAAAGATTAACTTGCACAGAGTTTTTCCATCTCACCCCTGCGCTGGAAAAAGCCCTTTCTTATGGGGTGAGTGCATTGTACCCTGATTCTACTGGATCACCCGTTTTTTACGGACAGAGCTATTGTAAGTTATGTTAAGTAGAATCCTCCAACTTAGAAAACACACTTTCGTAATTCGCTGTTATTTTGCTTATTACCAGTGGCGTAGCTACCATAGGGCAAAGCGGTGCAGTGCACCGGAGCCCTGGGGGCCCTCTGACCTGTTTTTTTTTAAATTTCTAATGCAAACATGTGAAAAAAGGGGGAGGGGGCGATTTGTTTTATGCACCGGGGCCCTTGTCCACCTAGCTACACCACTGCTTATAACTAAAAAAAAAAATTACACAAAAGTACCTATATGTTTTTTAAAAGAAGACATTTGGACACAGACTGTCTTGTTTTAATGTTTTTAAATTCAAATTTTTTCAACATTTCTTTTTCAAAAATTTTTAATTTAAAAAATATTAAACAAATAGCAGTCTATGTCCAAAAATACGCATAAGTACTTTGGTGTAATTTTTTTAGTAATAAGCAAAAAACATCGAATTACGAAATGGTGTTTCCCAACTTGGAGGATTCCTCTTAATATGTATTATTACCGTTGTAATAAATTAATTTAATTGGGTATGTAAAAAATTTTAACTTTTAATAATAATAATACCCAAACTAGTTTCTGATTCCTCGCAATTGACATTGAACACTTCGTTAGGTATATAACCATGTAGATTTTCAAGTATACATACCATTCAAGTGATTCTGTGAAACTAGACGGCAGATATAGCAAAAATTAGTAGTCATGGTTAATTTGAAAGTAATTTTACTGTTCAATATTTTCGCGAGTTTAGCGTGGAAAGTTTGTTCACATCAGGTAAAAACAATTTTTCAATTAAATATTAAATTAAAACAATATTTTTATTATAATATTTATTATCAAAATTATTTTTTGAAAGCGAATAAAAGTTGTTTAAAACCTTAATTTTAAACTGTAAAAATTTAATCCCTAGGGAGTAAAGTTAAACATAATGTTGTTACAAGTACTAAAATAGAAATGCCATATTTATGATTTTTTTTTCAAAATTCACGACTGGAAGTGCAAAACATAGTAGAGGAGAAGGTCCAAATATCGACTAGGGTCTAAAGTCCGACCAGCAGTGGTTGACGTACTTCGAAGGGCTGCAACCCTGAACAAAAATTTGAAAATAGTGCTCCATTATGTTGTTATTGTTTAGTGTAAACCACAGTTCTATTCGGCGATTTCAAAACTTTTTTATGTAATGGGTCATTCCACCAATTAAAGTCAAACTCAAAAGCTGCCTTTACACACACGGGATTCCTGACGCGATTCATGACGTTCCAAGAACGACGCGAAAACCGACGTGCCGTGAACGCCCCGTTCCAAGAACGTCGTCCTATTTAAACACACACACCAGGCGTGTCGGCAGCCCTTTGTGAATTGGAGCGTTTCAAAACTTTGCCTTTAGACACACGCTCCAAACCCGCACGACTAGTCGCGTCCGCTCCAATCGCGTCAGGAATCGCGTGTGTCTAAAGGCAGCTAAAGTCTCACCCCCGCGGATTTTTTTCAAATTTTGTGGAGTTATTCTCTGCAGTAGCGTAAATAGGATTTGAATTTGGGGGGTGATGAATCTGGTAGGAGACACCACCGGGGGGATTTTGGAAATTTTTACTTTTAAATGGAATTTTTGGATTATTATTAGCCTTTGGGGGGTGATTCATCACCCTGATCACCCCCCTTATTTACGCCACTGATTCTCTGTATAAATATAATGACTCACTGAAGATTTTTGCTCTTAAGATTAAGTAGTTTCGTCGTAATGATTTTTTGAATTTGGACAAAAAATTTTTTTCAACTTTTTCATTAATTTTTTTTTTTCGAAGTAGAAACATTTTTCATAAAAATTTGAACAGTACAGTTTATTTTGTCAAAAATTCTCAGCTTTTCAATGTAGATATTCATTTTTTATTATAAGCAACAAAAGACCCTTAAAAATTCAATTAAAGTCAAAAAAGTGATTTTTCTGACATTTCATTAGTTTCTGTTCATTTCATTAAAAATTTAGAAAATGTTTTATTATTTATCTAGGTGTTTTTAATTATTATTATTTACCTAGGGTAAGAAATATTACTTCTCATTAGAGGAATGGAGTAAATAATGGTGATTTCTCATGTTAGTAGTAAAAAAAAGTTATTTAAAACCTTAATTTTAAACTGTAAAAATTTAATCCCTAGGGAGTAAAGTAAAAATAAACATAATGTTGTTACAAGTACTAAAATAGAAATACGTACCATATTTATGATATTTTGTTTGTTTCTAAATTCACTACTGGAAGTACAAAAAATAGTATATTGTCGTGGGAAAAAAGTGAAATTTGGGAATAAAGAAAGAATCGAGTGACAAAGTTTCAGTTGGAGTTTTGTTTTGGGGTTGAATAATAATGAATGATAACAGGAGGTTTTTTGGATAAAAAATGAGCATGTAATTAGAAATAAAGTTGTCAATTGTGATTAATAAAGAGATTAAAAAGTTTATGACAATATATTATGCAGCAGTGCTAAAGTGCGTGTTAATATTTCGTGTGATTACTGCCTCTCGTTTTCACCCAGAAAAATAAACTTCAGCCTTAAAGTTAAAAACTGCACTTTAGTCCCATATGTAATATCGTCGGTTTAAAGGTAAAACTCACTAAGTACATAATTGAAATGACGAGAAAATTGAGTTTTAAGATACTTTTTCAATGTTAAAATTCAGTGTTACATTCGATTGAGCTGATTTTTTGGGAAAACCTGTAGTTGAGGTACAGTTAATAATTTTGTATTCTCATAGAATATGGTCCCCTGATGCACTTAATGTTAAAAACTGATTATCTTCAAAATTGTCACTTAGTGAGTTTTACCTTTAAACCGACGATATATTGTCACGTTAAAACCCTCTTGTAGTTTAAGGTTCATCCTTGAACCTTAATTTATTAATTAGACATCTTATGTGGCTCGGGTTTTAACGGTTAGGTACCGAATTACTCTTCGACGGGGGATTTAGTACAACTCATAATAAAACGTGTCTTCCACAATATACATTTAATAACTATTATTAATAAAACATTACATGAATAAGAGGAGTTTGTGAAGTTGGTCGGTCTATTAAATATTCTTAATTATTCATACCCTACGATGATCGGTACGGCGTACCAAGGAGGCGACATCCTTCTGTTGAATTCGCTTGGCTGGCGGATGTCGATTCGGGCTGCCTGGCTCGTGGATCCTCACAAACACTTAAGACACTGACGATCGTTCACTCAACATTCATGACCGAAGACTGATGTCCGAAGACTGAATTTTTACACAAATCTGTTCCTCTATTTATATTGAAAACTCCCTAGTTATTCCTTTGTTTATCGCAATTCTTTACATTCCAATGCAATTACATTTCTTAGAAGAATCTTGCATTTTCATATTTGTTTATTTTAGATAATTAGATTCTTGTTATGATTACCAAGAATCTAATTATTAATTATGTGTAACTGGATATTCGAAAGTAATTTAATATCATTGGGAAATATCTTCCTTTTATTTGCGTGACTAATACTGTCAACTTAGAATCTGTTGTCTTGTGATTTCGAGTTAATTTGCGCACAATAAGTAGCAGGTTACTAATGATTTGCTAATTTCATTTCAAAATTGAATTTTCTTTACAGGTACCCCCCATAAACAGAAGAAGAATAATAGTGGACGTTGATGTGGGCATTGACGATGCATTTGCTCTATTTACATTATTTGATGCCGATAGACTAGGATTAATAAAAGTGGAAGCTATTGTATGTTCTTATGGTAATACTAATGTATTCAACACTTGCAGAAATGTATTACGATTACTTCGTATATTTGATCGAACAGACGTAAGTATCTTTTTGAGAATATGTTATCCGTCTCCTTGTTATTGAGACGCAGAGTTAAAAAAAATAAGTATTCGTTGGGATACGAATTTGAAAGGTAAAACTAACAAAATGTTACCAATCGAGAGGTGCGCATAAAATGAAGTACATGCTAATACTTGAAGTAGATACTAAAACTATAAAATGTTCCACAAATTACTCCCTTGATGTAGAAAAACTCGAAGTGTTAAAATGCAATATAATAATCTTGAAGTTCAAATGAAGTAGGACCAATAGTCCTTACTTCAAAGTAAGGACTTTTTTCTTACTTATGCAGAAGCTATTCTAAAAATTAAAACTTTAAAAACCTAGATTCCAGTGTATAGAGGTGCAAGTAATTCGATCATTAAATCAAATCAAAATTCAGAAGATTACTTTGGAAAGGACGGATTAGGGGATGTACACCACGAGAGCGAACCCGATTTAAATTTAATAAGGAAGGAACCGGCAGCTGTCGCTATTTACAATATTGTGAAACAAAATCCAAAAGAAATAACCTACGTTTGTTTGGGTCCTTTAACCAATCCAGCATTATCATTTAAGATTTATCACGATCTAACTTCAAATATGCAAGATATTTTCATAATGGGAGGAAACTATTTAGGTAGGTAATTCCCCTATTTAAGTTTTGATTATATTTCTCTCGCTTATTTCCAGAAATGAATGCTAACGTACCACATCAAAATTTTACGGCGGATTTCAATTTTTTTACCGATCCTGAAGCAGCATACATTGTTTTGAACGAATCAAAGTGTCCAATTACGTTACTTATAAAGGAAGCTTGTCATGATACTACCATAACTGCTGTAAGTCTCTCATTCTTCAATTTTGGATAATACTATTCTATTATTTTAAATTTAGGATTGGCGATTTAACGTTTTGGGAAAATACAACAGCACATTGATGGATCTCTTAAATCGGGCTGAAAGTAAAATGTTTTCTAGAAAACCCCTTGATGCTGCGTGGGTAAATTGCGATACCTTTCTTACCCTTAGTATGCTTTATCCAAATGTTGTGGTTCAAAAAAAGAGACAAGATTTAACAGTTGAACTTCATGGAAATCTTACTAGGGGGGAAGCGATTGTAAAAAGACACGAAGAAAATGAAAACTCGCAGGTAGTTTTGATTCAGAAGGTTGATTCTAATAAGGTTAAAAAGATATTAATAGATATTGCAAAAAGATTTATTGAAAATCAATAAAATTTTTAGAACTTTTTGTTTGTAAATAATTATGATCTCTTTAAAATAAAATTTCGAATTGCTTTTTGTATATTTGGGCTAGCAACCGATTGATTCTCACTGGGTAAGGCTAAGGGAAACCGCCCCATTAACATTTCCCTAATAAAGTCTTCTTGGCTTAGTTATGAGGATCGCCAACATCAGAAATCGGATATGCACCTGATGAGGAAGGAGAAGATAAGGTAGATTTGTTTTTAATTGATGATTCGAATTTAATAAATTGAACTGTCTCAGAGTTCCCAAAGGTTCCGGTTGAGGAGTTCCTCGGGCCTAGGGGAAACAGTGGGAGTGGGAGGAGCCGTGCAATACTCTAGTCACATACAAATTTTCACTGCTATTTATGTCTAAATTTGAATGATCCTCCAAATTGTTATTTTATACTTGATATTTATTATTTACACCATCTGCTACTATAATTTCTAATTTCCCTAGTAAATTACCCCAGTTAGCGCCCTGTCTAATAGAAAACTTGCAAAGACCTTTTTCAAATTAAAATAGCGTCACAAGTGCCATCTACCGACAAATATGTGTAGTTCAGAAGTGACACTACTCTAGCGGATATCTCAAAATTTCCTATTCCTATTATTTCCTATTTCTCAGTTGTCTCACTCTTCTATCAAACTGACAATATCTAACTAGGGTTTTTGGGGTAACTCAGCGAAGCCAATAGGAAGCTATAAAAACAATTAAAAATACAAAAAAGTTAATTATATTTGATCGAATATAACCAGTACAGAAAATGTGGTCGGATGAATTCTAAAATAAAGGTATTAATTAATCCAAAAGAATTTAATATCGACAAACACCGGGACCGCGCCACCACTTATTTATATCTTCATAATATCGATTTTTAAATGGAGAATGCAACATAGCACAAAGACGGCACCAAAAGTGCGTACCAACAAATTCGCCGGTTCCTTTCCATTTAAAATAGGAATTATACAACTCATCGTTCTTGTCCAGTTCATGAAGATACGTAGCCAAGTCTTGAGGACTGCCATAATTATCCACATGTATATAGGAATTTTGGGGAACATTTCGTTCGTAATCTTCAGGCGGAGCACCCATCACGATCGGCAAGACATCGTACTCCAAACTGTTCCGATAAAACTTTTCGGTGATGTAATCCCGACAGTTCGAGTTTTCAAAGGCTAAATAAAATTTGTAATCACGTTTTAAAAATTCGAAGCACTTGGATTCATTAGTTCGTGGACATTTTAGAGAACCACATTTCCCATAAATATCTACTTGTATGTATTTGGCTAATTCGAGTGCGTATGCTAACCGTCCATTTGGGGAATTGCAGTTTGTTACAAACCAAGCAACTTGTTTCGTTCTATTTTCAGCATAGTTCCTTGTTTGTGTCTTTTGGGTCACCTGGAATTCGTTGTTAAAAAATTGCCCATACTTGACGTAATTCGTCCAATACCTACCTTTGAATCGTAGTAAGTCCACCGTCCGTAATACGGTACAGATAATTCACTATCACGTCGATACGTTGCTGTCCAATTAAAAACGTTAGGATACTCAATAAATTTTGTTTTATATGGGGGTTCCAGAAAAAACATCATCCACACTTGCTTAGCTGGTTTTGGTACACCCGTAGGTATAAAAACATTTTTGTAAATAATGGCATCGGCTTTCACGGTCATGTTTTTATCTGCCGTTAGAAGACATTTATTTACAGGGCATTTACTAAAAATATCAGATCCAGCTGCTTCATTCCATATCTTTAATCCATTATACGCCAATATTATTTTCTTCGGGGAATCTAAACTCTGAAATTATTAACTTTTCTTTCTGATTTACTTTAGTATCTTCTTACCTCGGTAGTGTTTGGGAATATACATTAATTGTTCAAGTATTCTATCTCCGCCTTTTTCATGGGGAAAAAGATTTGCGTCTCCGTCTCCTGTATTTACAGTAGGAAATTTGGTCCCATTGCGAAAATACCATTCCTTTGCCTTAACGATGTTTAATTTTTCGGTTGATGATACTTTGATTTGTACCTGCGTTTCTAAATCTTCCATTGATTTTAATGGCATCCTCTGATTAACAAAATAAACTACAATTAATACACCTCCACAGCATAAAATACATATCAAAAAACTGCTTAATACCCGCTGCGAAGGCATATTTTTACTGCATAATATTTCAATGTATTGATCAATTTTTTTCCTGTTATGCAACTTTAGATCTTAGATAAAGTTTATCTAAATATTTCATGTAATCGAAAGATTGCATTTTTGGTAGATTATTATGCAGAATGGCACTTGAACTAAAATAATTGATTATTTGCGTATAAAACCAAAAGTACATTTAACTGCCCAAACATATACACACACAAAATAAAAAGTAATCCCTAGGTTATTTACTTACCCCCAGATCAGAATGAAATTAACAAAATTTGAAGATGGAAAAGCGAAACTATATAATAATTATAGTAGGCCCCCGTTTATCCGCCACAAACGGGACACATTTCCTGGCGGATAGGATGGTCCGGCCATTGACGTCAACGCCCGATTTACATGCATCATTGACCGTAACATATGCAATCATCAATATGATCAAGTAGTACATCATATTTATGAACACGGTCATCCACACGATAAAATTATTCAAATATTTTTAATGAATTCAGTTATCGTATTGATGAACACGTTCATATTATTAATGAAACAAAAATTGATGAACACTTGTTCATGATTATGATGAATTTGGCCATCTGCTGGATATTGATGATCTTTTCACGTCTTTTCATCAATATGATGAACATTTTCATCAATATGATGCCACTTTTTTTCAGTGTAGTATATAAGTTAATTTTTGTATAGTTTGTAACGTAGTGAGTTACTAACAGACCGACCGACTGATCTAGACTTTTACTAGTAAGGGATATGAAATGTTTTCTTCAAATTAAAATAAAATTATAAATAATAATCCTAAATAGTTTTCGAAATATTTCAAAAATTAGCTGAGGATGAGGACTGGAGGGAAATATGCTGTTTTGAAATTTCGAATTTCGGATTTAGTTATTAGAATTAGTTATTATGGCAAAATATGCTAAGCGTTTGCAAGTTAGTTTAATAAAATAAGCAATACTTTGAACAAAAAAATTTAAAAAATTTCTAAAGATTTCAAAATTTTAAGTAGGTTATGGTCGCCACCAGAGAAGTAGGCCAAGGTTGCGCGCGGAAAGTAGGTCAAGGTTAACGCAAATGAACTAAAGGCACAAATTCGTCCAAGTCAAGCCATACATGTTGTTCGCAGCAAATCGCTCGCGCATGTTGCTCGTAGCTGCTCAAAATTGTTTAAAAAAATCCTCCTCGACTCTCGCGCCGAGCCTTGCATATAAAAAGGGGGGGTGGTACTACACCTAGCTCAACATAATATTGATGCATATCAA
Source organism: Rhagonycha lutea (assembly GCA_958510855.1). Classification (NCBI taxonomy): domain Eukaryota; kingdom Metazoa; phylum Arthropoda; class Insecta; order Coleoptera; family Cantharidae; genus Rhagonycha; species Rhagonycha lutea. The sequence goes on from OY294036.1 coordinate 96,287,610, forward strand.
TGCTTCATATGTTTATAGTACAAAGGTATTTTATTAAAATGGATTTTTGTCTAAATTTTTTACCTCTATTATGCAACTATAGATCTTAGATAAAGTTTATCTATTTATGGGATTTTGTAAACTCCGCTAATCTCGACGCACCTTTAGATGGGGCTTATGATTTTATAATCCTGGTTGTAAACTCCCCTAATGTCGAGGGATTATTAGACAATAAAAGATTATACAGCTTATAGATAGGCTTTATGGATAATATATTGCTACCAACTTTGATGAATAAAAGTAATAAAATAAATGGAATAGAATAAAATAAGTCAATCAATTAAAATCATTAATTGGTGTTGTGCTTCGTTTTTCTACAATAAATTATTACATTATGTAAGCTTTTGTTGTTTTTTTTATGCCAATAATGAAATCCATAATAATTTGATACACCGGCGCTTAGGTTATTTGTTGAAATTCGATCTTTTTTCATAAATGTGTGGCCAATATGCAATTTTTGGAACATCAGAGCTCAGGAGTCGTCCATATAGGACATCCACGCTTAGGGGGGGGGGTCACAACATGTTTGCTATATAAAAATTGTTTTTATAATTTATTATTATTAATTTAGTGCAGTAGCGGATTTCCGAACAGGCGCATGAGGCGCGCGCCTGGGGCTTCACAAATCAAGGGGCCCTCACAATAATTTAGCTCTTTTGGACCACGCCGGTATTGTGCATGCAGTGACGGTTTTAGTACTTATGAGGCCCCAGGCGCAATTCAATTTTGAGGCCCTCCTCTAAGGGCGGGTTGTACCAACGTCGGTTAAACCTAGTTCAACTTTGAACTCAGTTCAAATTATCATCAACCAATCAACATGGTTAAAAACCCCGTATTTAACCATGTTGATTGGTTGAACCAAGTTCAAAGTTGAACGAGGTTTAACCGGCGTTGGTACAACCCACCCTAAGTATTTTTACTAATCCTACACTCCCTAAAGCAATTGATTTGAACCCATGGTGCCCGGGGGCACCAGCACCGCAGTCGTTTTATTTTTTTAATACTTTTTGTTTACTAAAATATGTGCACTGAAATCAAAATAACTGCAAATCCAAGGCATCTTAGGGCTTAGAATTTTTTTGTTATTTTTCCTGAGTTTACTACTACAGAATTGATATTTTCATAAAATTTCAGAATATTTGAACAAAATTAAATTTTTATCAAAAAATGTACCTAAATGAAAACTAGCACTGAAATCAAAATTACTGCAAATCTAAGGCAACTAAGGGCTTAGAATTTTTTCGTTATTTTTCCTGTATTTATTACTACAGAATTAAAGTTTTCGTAAAATTTCAGAATATTTGAACAAAATTAAATTTTTATCAAAAAATTTAAATCAAAAATTGCATTTAAATCAAAATAGCTGCAAATCCAAAACGTCTTAGGGCTTAGAATTTTTTCGTTATTTTTTCTGTGTTTATTACAAAGGTATTAATATTTTCATAAAATTTCAGAATATTTGACCAACTTAAAATTTTATCAAAAAGTTTAAATCAAAAATTGCATTGAAATCAATATAACCGCAAATTAATCTAAGGCATCTTAGGCCTTAGATTTTTTTCGCTATTTTTCCTGTGTTAATTACAAAAGAATTAATTCTTTTATAAAGTTTCAGAATATTTGAACAAAATTAAATTTTTATCAAAAAATTTAAAAAAAATATATTGCACTGAAATCAAAATATCTGCAAATCTAAGACATCTTAGGGCTTAGAATTTTTTCATTATTTTTCCTGTGTTTATTACAGCAGAGTTAATAGTTTCATGAAGTTTCAGCATATTTGAACAAAATTAAATTTTTCAAGTTCATCAAAAAATTTAAATCAAAAATTGCACTGAAATCAAATTATCTGCAAATCTAAGGCATCTTAGGGCTCAGATTTTTTTCGTTATTTTTCCTGTATTTATTACAACAGAGTTAATAGTTTCATGAAGTTTCAGAATATTTGAACAAAATTAAACTTTTATCAAATTTAAATAAAAAATTGCACTAATATCAAAATAACTGTAAATCTAAGGCATCTTAAGGCTTAGAATTTTTTCGATATTTTTCCTGTGTTAATTACAAAAGAGTTAATATTTTCATAAAGTTTCAGAATATTAGAACAAAATTTAATTTTTATCAAAAAATTTACGTCAAAAATTGCATTGAAATCAAAATAACTGCAAATTTAAGGCATCTTAGAGCTTAGAATTATTTCGTTATCTTTCCTGTGTTAATTACAACAGGAATTTAATTAATAATAATTAAATTTTGCTTATTTTGAGGCCCCTTGATTTACGAGGTCCTAGCGCCTGTTGGGAAATCCGCCACTGTATGCATACCAGAATAAAAAGCGTATGCGTAAAAATCACACTGTAGGATGTAGGGGTGGTGACAGTGACGTAGCAAGTCAAGACCGGGCCCTGGTGCAAGATCCACAGCGGGCCCCCTTCATTATTTTATTATAAAAAAAATTTAAATAACAATGTTATTGCACAAAAAAATGTAGGTAAGTAACAAAAAGTGGTGCGAGATCTCAATTCCCCCCCCCCACCGGGACTAATTAAAATTTAGTACTTATGAAGCTTCAGGCACAATTCAATTTTGAGGCTCCCCTCTAAATAATTCAACCACCGGCACATGGGGGTGGGGAAAGCAGCGTCTTTTAGCTCCGCAGGCGATTTTTTTGGAATATACTACCTATTTTTCACCAAATGTTGCTATTTAACTAGAAAATCCTCATAAAATTTTGATGTTGCAACTGCGTCATTCGTTGCCTCGTAAATATAGCTATAATATTTACTGAATTAATAATTACATTATTCAATTTTTTCAAATATTTCTTTATTTTAGCGTTCCTTCAGGACGCCCCCCGGTGCAGGTGCACCGCCCTGGGGCCCTCGCTGTGTTCAATGTGCAAACTTTCATAGATAATTTTTACAAAAATATCTGTAAATAATAGAAATCAATTTTTTTGTCCGTGTACCGGGCCCCCATGGGGCCCGTCACCACTCGCACCACCTGTTGCTATGTCACTGGGTGGTGAAACGTGAAAATTTTAAAAGGGGGCCTCAAAATTGAATTACTCTTGGGGCCTCTCAAGTGGTAAATCCGCCACTGGTTCAGGGGAATTATTATTTCAAGTTATTCTTATTTTTTACGTACTTTCAAACATATTGGTCTGAAGTAATTGGATATTAAATACAATAATTCCCGTTTTTCAGATTAACGTACTTTGGTCTTGGAAAATATAGATTACTACCAGTCAACGTGGTAACAAATTGTTGATTTCGAGGATTATAAATTTTATTTTGAACGTGCATTAAAAAGTGGAGAAGAAAAGTGGAGATGCTGTACCAAACGCTGCCGACCTTCTATCAAAGTATTGCGACCTGATTATTTATTTGCTTCCAATAGTGGTAGTCATAATCATACTTCTTGCAGTGAACCATAACTATTGAAGAGACAGAAATTAACTGAATTAATTGACGCTCAACAAACAAGTCAACTTTTAACAGATTCCGGGCTGCAGTTATTAGAACGTCCTCCCTAATACAGTCCAGATCTTGTTCCCTGTGACTTTTGTCTGGTCCCTTTTGTGAAAAAAAAAACAGTTGGAAAGCCGAAGTAGAGTTAATTATTACAACCTGGGACGAAGCATATAGCAGCAAACTTTTGATGACTTGTTTATACAGGGTGTCCCCGCACTCACTTTACATAACTTAGGTGGTGATAGAGGACACTTTTCTAAGAACAATATTTAACAAAAATTTTTTTCTAAATTCAAACCCTCGAGAGCTAGGCCTATTTAAAGCATTTTTTTTAATTTCCACCTTCACGTGGCCATAGCGCCGAAAATATTGATTTTGTGGTAAAAATGGTTTAGTACTTTTTTAAAGAGCGTGAAATAATCTACAAACTAGATTTAACCCTTTTATTATCTAAAATCAATGGCTTTTGAGTTATGCATTAAAGTAAGTTAAAAAATGTCGAAAAATTTGAGCTTTCTTTTTTTTTGGTTTTTTTCAAAACCCTGTATCTTTTAAACGAAAGATTTTACAAAAAATCTGACGCCCCATTCCGGATAGGAAATTTAACGGACTACAACTTTGGTCTAGTAAAATTTTTTGAAAAACCAATCCATTTCACAGAAAATCAGAAAATAACAAACAAGGCAGCTACAAAACATAAAATTTAACTCACAAAATTTTTATTTTTTTTTAAAAATTATTTTATTAATTAATTTTAAATTATTACATTAATAAAGTAATTGTTGAAAATGACCATCCTCATTTTCAATACACAGTTGTGATTGTTTTAAAAGATGTTTGTCGAAACAAATCGAAAAAAGGCGATTTTTCGACACTTTTAATCGCAGAAATTCGAATTTTTGACACTTTTCACATTCACGGATTGACCAAAATTGGCCTCGTGATCGACCGGTCAATCCCTCGACCTTGTTGACCACCCCTGCTATAATGGATTTAAAAAAAAAGGAAATTTTATAAATAATACTATAAAGCATATTTTAAAACGAGCACGACTGTGTATTAAAAATGAGGGTGGTCATTTTCAACATTTACTTAAATAATCTAATAGTTTAAAATTAATTAATAAAATAATTTTTCAAAAAAAATAAAAATTTTGTGAATTAAATTTTATGTTTTGTAGCTGTCTCGTTTGTTATTTTCTGATTTTCTGTGAAATGGAGAGGTTTCTCAAAAATGTTTACTAGACAAAAGTTGTAGTCCGTTAAATTTCCTATCCGGAATGGGGCGTCAGATTTTTTGTAAAATCTTTCGTTTAAAAGATACAGGGTGTTGAAAAAAACCAGAAAAAAAGAAAGCTCAAATTTTTCGACATTTTTTAACTTACTTTAATTCATAACTCGAAAGCCGTTGATTTTAGACAAGAAAAGGTTTGAATCTAGTTTGTAGATTATTTCACGCTCTTTAAAAAATCACTAAACCATTTTTACTGAACAATCAATACTTTCGGGGCTATGGCCACGTGAAGGTGGAAATTAAAAAAAATGCTTTAAAGAGGCCTAACTTTCGAGGGTTTGAATTTAGAAAAAAATTTTTGTTAAAAATTGTTCTTAGAAAAGTGTCCTCTATCACCACCTAAGTTATGTAAAGTGAGTGCGGGGACACCCTGTATATAGGTACATGTTCAAGTATATTAACTGGAGCGGAAAATATTTTTTTTAAATGTAAAACATAATCATGTATGACAAACCTCAGTACTTGTGATTAGATCGATTAGATTATTCAATATAAAATTGCACTAATATTAAATGCAACCTGGTTACGTGTACTCGTTATAATCAAAGTATCAATTCCGGTAATTAAACGTTTAAAAGAAAACCATAAAAAAATCATGAAAGTTTCAAATAAGAAGAAAAATGTGCTTCAATTTTTACTAATTACTTTCTTATTCATGGTTTGTTTCTACAAGAATGAAATTTGCGACACTTTCAAAAAAATGGAGTCAATTATTAAAACAGAACCGATTGATTATTATTCAACTAACACCAAATTTATTTTATATTGGACCCCTTTTTGGGACAGGGATGACTATTATATCGGTTCTGGCTACAAACCTTTTACGAAGTGCAAATATAAAAACTGTTATGCTACATCAAATAGAAGTTACATGCCCGTGGAAAACTTTGACACCTTAATTTTTCACGCTCATTTTGAAAAATATAAAATTGTGGAACCGCTTACGAGAAGGCCAAAGCAGATGTACGTTTTTATGAATATGGAAGCACCGGTCAATGTGAAGACCAATTTAACAGCATACAATTCTTTCTTTAATTGGACGATGTCTTACAGATTGGATTCCGATCTTCCACACCGTCATGGGGAATTAAATGAAGGTAAACAGAAATATGTTCCGCTTTCAAAAAAGCAACTTGCTGGTAAAACTAAATTAGCTGCGTGGTTTGTAAGTAACTGCCAGACATTCAGTAAAAGGGAAGTTTTAGTTAAAGAAATGAAAAAGTATATACCGGTCGATATTTATGGAAAATGTGGGAAATTGAAGTGCGAACATGGTCCATCGTCTAAAAACTGTTATAAAATGGTGGAAAAGAACTACAAGTTTTATTTTTCTTTTGAAAATGCTTACTGTAAAGATTATTCAACTGAGAAACTTTATCATATTTTGGAAAGAAATATAGTTCCGGTTGTGTATAGTGGTAGTGATTGTAATATCACTGCACCACCGTATTCTACAATCAATGTAAGAGATTATGAAAATGTAAAAGATTTAGTGGATTACTTAATTTATTTAGATAAGAACGACGACAAGTATTTAGAATATTTCAAATGGAAGCAAAATTATTACATCGGTGAGTCCAAAATCAGTTGTCGAATCTGTAGTAAACTGAATGCACCTGTAAAACCATCAATATACAAAGATATTGACAATTGGTGGCGTGGAACGAATAAATCCTATTGTAGAACCAAAAACCTTTTACCTAAAATTGTAAGTGATTTACTTTAGTATACGTATCAATAAACCGCGTTCCGAAATTTTTGGAATTTTTCATATTTTTAATCACCCCTCCCCATGGATCCGCGTTACCTAAAATGCCCGTTTAGCATTATAGATCTGTGGTTACGCCATTGTTACGTGGATCACGTGGAACAGCGGTAGGTATAAGCCACTGTTGCATTTTTTCCCCATTAAATAAAATAAATGTAGGTAAATAGTAACAAATTAAATATTTTAATTCCCCGTCCTGCTCTAAATTGTCACTCCGTAGGTGCGGGTCTGCTTAGTTTTCATTGATCCACTGGTAAGCACCAGAAAACGATTTTCAAGCACTTTCAACGACAAGCAAATGAAGAATTGCGTTGAAATATTTTATCCCTCTATATTTATAATGACTACTGTCATTATTTATAAAAGATTTTTTTGCGACGAATGGAATCTTGTTAATCCATTCATGCGCGTCGTCAAAAATCAACGATTAGCAAATAAAAGAGGTTTTGGTGGGGGGATTTCAACCAAAATCTAATCAGTTCTGTACACCATTTATTCAAACTAGTATGCAAAATTTTAGATCAATTGGTGAGCTCGTTTGGTCGTAATCGTAGTCGAAAAAATGCCCACACACACGCATCCAGACATTGTTCTAAAAATCGTTCACGATTAAAATAATTATATTTGAATCGAAATTTTAATGTACCTAGGCAAAGTTGGTTTTTGACTCTATCACAAAATGGGAAAGTAATAACCATATTGCTACAATAACAAGGTTGTTCATAGACGCAATTAGGGGGCAGGGGGGTCTACGCCCCCCAAAAATATAATGAAGAATTGAAGAATCGATTCTGAAGAATACTGAATTTCCAAAGAAATTTTTTTTTTGGGTTGGCAATCTGTTACCCTCTTACAATTAGTTGATAGAGATTTCTATAACTGCCCCCTGATTTTTCTGTGCTTAACCTTCATCCGCTCGCGTACGCGGCAAATTGGCCGCAGTAAGAAACTTATGTTCGTATTAATAGTCGCGGATTGATCCGAGATTCAGGATTGACCCTCGGTTAGACCGTAACCGGGTAACGAGAGAGAGAGAGGGTTAATTCTGAATCTCGGATCAATCCGCGACTATTAATACGAACATGAGGGTAGATTGTGGCGGTACTGAGCCGGCTGGTGGAGCTTTTTTGAACAGAACACGGGCATGGACTCGTGGAGGAGATAGTAATTAGCGAATACAACCCCTTCCCACCTTTCCCCGACGATCTGGAAGGAAATGGGAGAGAAAATTCAAACAGGCAAATTTCAACTCCTAATTACGTGAGCAGATGAAGGTTAAAACTGATTTTTGAATTAATTGTATAGTAATTTTAAAAATAAATAAACATTAATAAATTTTGATTAAATATGCGATATTTGCAAAAATTGTTTTTGTTATTATGATACTTATTCAGTTTAGTGGTGAAATAAACTTGAATTTATTAGCAAACGATGAGGTTAGCGTCGAGTTTGAATAAAATGATCTCATTTTTAATACAATTTGCAGTTTTTATTAAAGATTTCAATTAAAAATATGTATGTACATACAGTTGGAATAGGCCAGGCTTTCGAGAAGCTTATTATTTTTCAAAAAATAGTTTTCTGCCCCTGGAATCATAAAAATTATGAACTTCAAATCTAAGCTCTGTTGACCTTGAATATCTAAATTTGTTTGCGTACGGCGCAATTTTTTGCTACTGTTGCCCCCCCCCCTCAAAAACAATCGTTTGAAGACTTTTCATTAGTCCCCCCCAAAACTTTTGACCCTCGTTGCGCCTATGCGGCTGTTATGTCCAATCATAAATATAATGAAAGCTCTGATATCAATTAAATTGATCAAATAAATAAATTTTCCTATTGCAAAATAAATCACAAAATGCAAACAGCGTTGAAGAAACCCGTAAAAACTGATTAGTGCACGATAAGAATGATATATGAAAGGTAATATAATATCTAAACGAATTTATTGATTTAAGATCGAAAAATGATATGACGTCGAAATTAATTGATGAAAAAAAGGAATATTTTACAAATAAAATATTATAACTGCAATTAACAACAGTTAAATGCGCGGATGCTTCTGGAGGGTAGAAGCAATTACTCCCATCACTCCCCCCCATATAGTCTTAGAATTAATAGTTTTCCTATTTTTGCATTTAAGGATTTTATCGTGATTTTATCATTGAGTTAAATACAACGATCCTTGCATCACTAAATTCGAGCAGTGGATATTAAATTCGCTCTAAATCCGAATTAAAAAGTAATTAAATATTTACCTTTATTTGTGTCATCTTTGTATTGCTAGATTTATTTTTAACACTAACTTTATCAACACCAATTTAACAACACTAAAAAGCTAAATGAAAAATAAAAACACATTTTCATTGAGACAAAGCGGGACTAAAAAAAAAGCTCGCCGCAGGAGAAACATTTTTTTAAAGGGGGCGTGGTCAACGTTTTTTTTTTTTTAGTAAAACTAAAAAATTATAAGGTAATTTGAAATTTTTGACGAAAATACCGGGGAAATGCAGATATTTTCTAAAAAGCGGGACATTTTTAAAAATCGGCGGGACGCGGAACAGTCCACCAAAAAGCGGGACTGTCCCGCCAAAATCGGGACGTGTGGTCACTTTATTCTAGTCACAAACAACCTTCCATAAAGAAAATCTCAAACACATAAACAATATTTTATTTCAAGGGGCTCGAAATTTAAATCGGCAAATATATTAGGTACACTTACAAAGTAAACAAAACGATTCTAAAATTTTATTAATTTTTCATAAACCTTTTTGCAATTTTTATTAATAATTCTTTAACCTTATCAGGATCCACCCTTTCAATCAAAACTATCTGGGAGTTTTCATTTTTCTCACGTCCTTTTACAACAACCTCCCCTCTAGTAAGATTTCCATGCAGTTCAACTGTTAGATCTTCTTTCCTTTTTTGAACCACAACATTTGGATAAAGCATACTAAGAGTAAGAAAGGTATCGCAATTTACCCATGCAGCATTTTGCGGTCCTCCAGAAAACATTTTACTCTCAGCCCGATTTAAGAGATCCATGAATGTGCTGTTGTATTTTCCCAAAACATTAAAGCGCCAATCCTAAATTTGAAATAATAGAAATTATTATCCAAATTGAGGAATTATAATCAGGCTTACAGCAGTTATGGTAGTTTCATAACAAGCTTCCTTTACAAGTAACGTAATTGGACACTTCGATTCGTTCAAAACAATGTATGCTGCTTCTGGATCAGTAAAAAAATTATATTCCGACGTACTATTTTGATGTGGTACATTCGATTCCATTTCTATAAATAAGCGAGAGAACCATAATCAAAACTTAAACAGGGGAATTACCTACCTAAATAGTTTCCCCCCATTATGAAAATATCTTGCATATTTGAAGTTAAATCTTGATAAATCTTAAGTGATAATGCTGGATTGGTTAAAGGACCCAAACAAACGTAGGTTATTTCTTTGGGATTTTGTTTCACAATATTGTAAATAGCGACAGCTGCCGGTTCTTTCCTTATTAAATTTAGATTAGGTTCACTCTCGTGGTGTACATCCCCTAATCCGTCCTTTCCAAAGTAATCTTCTGGATTTTGATTTGACTTGATTATCGAATTATTTGCACCTCTATAAACTGGAATCTAAATTTTTAAACTTTTAATTTCAAGAATATCTCTGCATTTTATACGTAAAATGAAGTGTATGCCAATACTACGAAGAGAAAGTACCTACTTTGAAGTATTTTCGCGTACGTAAAAGAAGATACTATAGTTTTGTAGTAGATACTATAAAGTGAAGTAGATACTTGAAGATTATTATATTGTATAAGACGAACGGTTTTCTAAAACTAAGAGTTTTTGTACATCAAAGGAGTAATTTGTGGAACATTTTATAGTTTTAGTATCTACTTCAATTATTAGCATATACTTCACTAACCATTCTGTTTGATTTTACGATTCAAATCCGTATTCTAACGAATACTTGTAAAAAGATACTTACGTCTGTTCGTTCAAATATGTGAAGTAACCTTAATACATTTCTGCAAGTATTGAACACATTTGTATTGCCATAAGAACACACAATAGCTTCCAATTTTATTAATCCTAGTCTATCGGCATCAAATAATGTAAAGAGAGCAAGTGCATCGTCAATGCCGACATCAACGTCCACTATTATTCTTCTTCTGGTTTTAAATGAAAATATTGGTATATTACATATCAAAGGACGTATGTGCCTTGTAAATCCTGTGACTGAAGTTTATTTTTTTGAGCGATATCGAGAGCAGTTATCACAAGAGAATTAACGTGCACGTTAGCACTGTGGAATATACTGTGGTGAAACAAATTAGACCCAGCTTTGTACTTAATAATTTGTCATGGATTAAGGGATGTTTTATCCAAAATAGCATGGTCGAGCATGATTTTGTTATTTAAGGTCGATTTATGTTACCACTGACACAAGTACACTATTGTTGGTGAACGTTGATTAAAATCCAGTGATTATAAAGTTGTTTGCGGCGTTTTAAAACCTAAAAAGGAACGAATTTAATTATTGGCATTTGAAATTTGAGCGAGAGATTTCACCTTTTGTTGACGTGCAAAGTGGCTCAAAATTTAATTTTTGGTTGGTAGGTTGAAGTTTTCAAACATAGAAGGTAGAGGATGTTGGCGTGCGACTGTGAGGCCAACTGGAAGCGTTTTTTGGTGAGGTCTACCATAAGTGACGAATTTCGAGTTTTTTTGAAAAACCCAAGTGTTTTTCAAGTTGATAGTTAGTGGGGGGTGTTGTCCGATGTGGACGAGCGTTTTTGGTTGATTTGGAAGTAGAATGTTCAAATTACAGCGATTTTTGTAAAGGCGTCATTGAAAAATTTATATCCCACATGTGGAAGAGTTGCCAGTCCGCCATTGACAGATGATCGAGTGATGTTTGTGATTGCGACGATTACGTGCCTACAATTGGAGGATTTGGGGGAATGAATTCAAGTTCGTTGGGTTTGAATTAAATAATTTTACGTGCCGGTTTTGAGGTTAGTCGCACGATTTATTTTATGCTTGGTTCAAATTGCTTGAGATTTGCCAACAAACTTTTTATACGATTGCCGATCGTTTTAATCTGGATAATTTGGAAGAATTGCGAAGATTTGATGTCTCAATTCGATATTTTCCACAAAACAGAAGCTAACAGGTTACTGAACAACAGATACAAGCGCAAGTGAGAAATTTAGGAAGCAGGAAAACAGTGGTTCTAAAACTATTTTCAACAAGTGCAGTATAACTGGTAAATAATTAACTTTGAATTTATTTGTTACACCATTATTGTTATAATTTATTTGTCACACGATTCACACCTTAATAGGAACCTGGAGTATTTTGAGGTTGATTTGAATTTAAATGCAAATACCAAGGGCTCCTATCACACAATTTAACACACTGACGACTAAAACGATTTTGTTCGTAAACATCACATGCTCGACTGGTGTTTTGCTGATTGAATTTAATTTATTTTATGAGAATTAAATTTGTTATTTTGTACGAAGCTGCGTTTGATTTTGATTTCATACAACGGGTCGTACCTCAATTTAGTTTTGTTGTGTTGTCTACAAAGACAGTCATTTTGATTAAGGCAATTTATGAAATTTTGTTCCTAAAAGAGGAATTTCAATTTAACGACAATAGTGCGGTAGTTAGGCCGCACATTTGTTTCGTTTTTGGCGACCCAGAGAGGAGAGAAGTAGGAATCCAACCCTGTAGATTTGTTCTCATACAGAAATCGTATGCTCACGAGTACATAGCTACCGACGGCACTTTAGTGTTTAGATATTGTCCTGGTAAAGAAATAATTAAATTAAGGGTCGTAGGAAATATCTCTACAATACATATACTATTTTTTGCACTTCCAGTCGTGAATTAAAAAAAATTATAAACAATTCAGGAACAATAGGTTAATTACTAATATAAAAATTATTTTTATTTCTTAATTTAACTTTAACTCCCTTAGGGATTAAATTTTTACAGTTTGAAATTAAAAGTTTTTAAATAATTTTTTAATTCGGAGCAAAGCATTTAATTAAAAAATTGTTTTTACCTGATGTGAAGAAACTTTCCACGCTAAACTCGCGAAAATATTGAAAAGTAAAATTGCATGCAAATTAACCATTGTTAATTTTTTCTAACTTTTCTGCTGTATCTACCGTCTTGTTTCACAGAATCACTTGAATAGTATATTCTTGAAAAATCCATGAGATTATATAAAAAAAATTTCAATGTCAATACAAAGAATCGGAAACTAGTTTAGGTATTATATAACCATGAAATTTTTTACATACCTAATTATATTAAATTATTACCATATACAATAGCATACCAGAAAAGTTTAGTCAAAGAACGGATTTTCCAGTAGAACTGTGAATAATAAATGACACTTCGATTATAGCGTCAATTGTCACAGTGCGATGGGAACCCCCAAAGATCAAGGGCCCCAGTTAAGAATCAGTTGGAGAATCCCGACTTACTTTTTTCAAGTTTGTTTGGCAGATTAATAAAAAATTATTTGTTTTACGTTGTCTATTGTTTTTTTTTACTTTACTATTCATACGAAAAGTAGGGAAAAGTATTCTAAAAGAAAAAATTTTCTTTTTCAGCTTTTGACAGATTTACAGTCCTTAAAGTCCCACGAGTTGAAAGAGACCAAACATCAAGAAATGTTTGCATATCACTGCATTTTGTGTGCGCTCTACCTCACAAGCCAATAAACACATCACAACCAAATTTTATGTTTAGTACCTACCTTTATTTTCAGACTGTGACGCTAAATGGATTAACGAGATTCCTATATGGTTTTGTATTATTTTTCGTAATTCAGAGGTCATGGGTACACTGTGCATGCCGCACATGGGTGCCCATGTGAGAACATTAAATAATAATCACAAACAATGCAATATAATGGGAATTCTAATGACATTGGCCTTAAGCGGCATTCTCAATTAAGTGGGGTCTTGCCTTGCTTCGGTAGAAAGCTGTCTGTCTTCTGTCCTTTTCTATGATTAATAATTGTTCTTTTTGTGACACTTACTAGCTTTCTACCAAAGCAAGGCAGGACTCCACTTCATTGTGAACGCCACTTTAGTCTGGTAAGCTAGAACGATCTGCCAATGCCAGAACCGGGTTTAAATTATGAGAGTGTCCCTAAGCCCGTCGTGGTTCTCATTGAGTTGATAATTTGCCACGAATTCAAAAACCCAGGATGGCAGTTTAGGGAACTAACAAATTAGTTCCGAATACCACCGAAGCTGTTGTTGGTAAACACAGGTCGAACATCTAAAGTTAGAAGAAGAATGCTAATATGAATCAATCCAGCACTAAAAATGTTGCTTTTTTTGACTCCACCCCAACATGTTAAAAATAGGGAAATGAATTTTCCTTCAAAATTCCGTTCAGGAATAAATTTAACCTAAAATCAAGCCATGCAAGGAACCAACGTCTGCTTCTTTATTGGATTTATCACAAACTTGGCCGAAATAAGTTAGAACATAAAATCTTTTGGACATTGATAATAAATTAATAGCATTACATAATATTATGTAATAAAAACAATAAATTATTATTTATTTTACAATTTTGCAACAACCTAATCTATTAGGTACACAAAGTAAATGAAGAAGATTAATTTCTCCAAGACGATTCGGTACACACACCGGGACCCCGCCACCAATCGTTTATATCTTCATAATGTCGATTTTTAAATGGCGCATGCATCAAAGCACAAAGTCGACACCAAAAGTACGTATTGATAAATTCGCCGGTACCTTTCCATTTAAAATAGGAATTATACAGCTCATCGTCCTTGTCTAATTGATGAAGATAAGCGGCTAAATCTTGAGCACTACCGAAATCGTCGACGTGTATAAAGGAATTTTGGGGAGCACTTCGTTCGTAATCTTCGGGTCGAGCACCCATAACGATGGGCAAAACATTTTGGCCCAAACCGTTCACATAAAATTTTTCGGTGATATAATCACGACAATTAGAATTTTCAAAAGCTAAGTAAAATTTATATTCTCGTTCTAAAATTTCGAAGCACCTATGATCAGTTCGCGGACATTTTAGGGGACCGCAAATACCATAAATATCTACATCTATATATTTGGCTAATTCGCGCGCGTATGCTAAACGTCCATTACGAGCACCACAATTCGAAACAAACCAGGCCACTTTCTTCGTTTTATTTGCTGCGTAGTCCCTGGATTGAGGTTTTTGTGTCACCTGAAAATTAGCATCAATTATGGTTGGGTACTTAATGAATTTGTTAATATTTGTGTTACCTTGGGATCATAATAAGTCCACCGTTCGTAAGGTGCAACCAAGTCGCTGTCACGTCGATAGGTGGCCGTCCAATTAAACACATTGGGATATTTAACAAATTGGGTGTGATACGGGCACTCCAATAAATATAAAATCCACACTTGTTTAAGTGGCCTCGGTACACCGGTGTGAACGAAATGGTCTTTGTAGAGAACTGCGTCGACATCTGATGCTCTTCCTTTATCTGCAGTTAGGGAACATCTACTTACTGGGCAGCCGTTGAATGCGAGGGATCCAGCTTTTTGACCCCAAGCACCCAAACCGTTATAAGCCAGTATTTCTTTTTCTGGGGAATCGAAACCTGAAAGTTAAACTTGTTAATTAGTCTTCTCCTCATCAAATTTAGACCATCTCGTTTTACCTTCATAGTTTTCGGGAATGTACATCAACTGATTGCTTATTCTATCGCCATTGTTTTGGTGAGGAAAAAGTTGAGCACCTTTTTTATTTACAGTGGGAAACTTGGTTCCCGTAGAAAAGTACCATTCTTTTTCCTTTTCGACATGCGGCACATCTGTCGTCGCTTCGTTTCGCACCTGTGGTTCAACATTGGGACGAATTTCCAAGGTGGGCAATGGCGAACTTGCCGTTGATGACCACGACCATCGCTGATTGATCGAGAGTACCAAGAAAACTGCACCTCCGCAGCAAAGCACGCACAGAAAAATTCTGCGCAGTGACAGTCGCGGAGGCATTTTCATTTAATCATTACCTGCAATTTTAAAAATATAAAATCAATTTTTTAATATTGACTATGGAAGAAAATTAGCATGCTAAGTGCATAATCAACACAGTTAATGTGTGAATGAAAACGAAGTTTTTCTTTTATAATTAAATTAAGTGAGTCGCACAACAAAGCTGCTGTTTTATGCAATGCAAGAACTATGTGTCTAAAGCGAAGCGGACACCAAAACTATATTTTGCTTGATTCGAAATAAAATGTTATAAAAACAAAAATTGAAACTTTTTAGAAAAGGTTTGGGTTGAGATATGAAGATTTTAGTAACCCGCCCGATTAAAAATGCTGTAAATTAATCTTACTATTTGGACGATACAATTTGCACGTTCGTACTAAAAGTACACAATCACATCTGCTATTTTGGATTGTTATCAACAATTAAGTTTGCAAAGATGATTTCATTATTGATTCAATTAAATATTCAAAAATTTAACGTGGGATGTTCTGCCACGTATATTAAATTGGTTATCGTAGTAACAAAACTTTGAATTGTTTCGATAAATTGTTATTAATTTTTATGATTTTCCTCACCTTTACGCGTACATACTGTAAAAGTTACAAGCACATGGTTGAACGAATTTTATAAATAAATAACAAACACGTGAGAAAATGGAATTATTAACGTCATTTGCGATCGTCACTTTGTAATCCCTTTAGAGTAAATAATATCAAATAGATTTTTTTAAACTGATAAATGTCAAAGTTGACCTGATTGTTTATTTAGAATTGCCTATTAAGGATTTGGAGAAATCATTGCGAAAATTATATCTATTTTAAACCATAATGATATGCATACTAAAAATTGTACGGCTCCAATACAAATTTGTTGTTAACATGAGCACAAATTGATTGTTCTTCTCAAGAATAATCGACCATAACTATTGAAAACTCTTCCTAATTCTCAACGTTTCTTATAAGCATTCAACAAACAATTTTGCCCATTTTTGGCATTCCAAAAAATGTCACTATTCGCGCTCCTTAAAAGCTCTCAAGTTCGGTCTGTCATTCGGATTCAAGAGAGGGTCATTGTCTTGTAGCTAACGCAGTTGGATACGAATGCAGGGTACCGGGTTCAAACCTGGGGAGAGTCAAACTTTCTTGTAAACAAGTCTTCGTGCTTCGGAGGGCACGTTAAGCCGGCGGTCCCCCTGAGTTGACGAATTGCCACCGTTAACAAAAATCAGGGCGACAGGCACATCTGAAGGCTAACCTAGCAAGCTGCTACCGGATGTAAAACAACAAAATCGACCTGCGGACTACTCATCAACCCGTCTGGCCAGCGTGGTGAGTTATGAGCAAAACAACCTCCATTTAAGGGGAAACCTATGTCCAACAGTGGATCAGTAAAGGTTACTAAAGAAAGGAAAAAGAAAAAGCTCGCAAGTTCATCGTCCAACATGATGGTCCTGGGCATGACCTAAAACTGCATCCGTGATGCTGTTATACTAACTACAAGAACGATAGCAAGTCATTATTCCGGAATATGATGCCGTGGTTCGGATTCCGTGTTGAACCGTAGGTCCTGCAGACTACCCTTTCTTCAACGAGCGGCTCTCTGGAAGGTGGAGTCTACGACTTCCTGGAACACTCTGGTGACCCACTGATCAGAGTATCATTTGTGTTACGAATAACCAAGCCGATCCTGCACTGCCAGTGAGACAAAGGGACGTTTCTGCCTCCCGCGGAATATCCTCTATACTTAACAACACTAAAACGGAAATCTGCACGGGGATGTCCTCTCTTCACAGCTTCAGATAAGAAATGGTAGACTCAGTGGGGGGTGGGGGAACCCTCCTCCATGCAGCACGGGCATTAAAAATCTATTAATTAGGCCCACCCAGCTACGACAAAGGAAGTATGGGTATAGACCCGAAATTCCACCTATGTAATAGGACAAGTCAAGTCCATCATAGCACCAGCAGTCAACCCTTCGTTTGCTTGTCACACTGAACATAAATACATTAGAATTAAGTCACTTATACGTACAACTTTGCTAAATATTCGAAGTGAGCGCTTGGCATTCGATTGCAATGCTTAGCAATAATTGAATGACCAATTCGTTGCAACTTTTTTTGGGGTGGGTAATAATTAGTAAGAAACCAATCTAAAGTTCTAAATAGCATTACGATTAGAGTAACTGATGGTATAATTTTTTTGACATTCTTATGTTTATTGGATTCTAATAATTTTATTATTTCAAGCCGAGCCATCTCAAAATTGAACGAATTTACTAATTCGTCAATAAAACGGCTATTCAAATAGAAAACCTATATTTCTCACCTCACAAGTGTGCGTGCTAACTCGCCCGACTATTGTTGGAGGGTATTCCATACCCCCCAAACCCCCCGGTCAAGAGGACCAACATAGTGTACCTATATTTTGTCATTGCTTGGCTCTTAGAACTTGGGATCTTTTTAGATATCAGCTGCTATTTCTTAAGAAAAATTAAGAGATAAATTTTATTCTGTGTAAGAATTGCTTTGAAGGAAATAAGAAGTATTATAAAATTTGAAAACATTTTTACTTTATTTTAACCAAAATAAAGCAATATGGCATCTGGGGTTATTTGAAACCCCAGGAAAAAGACTGCTAATATTAAATTAAAAGTTTTGTACCGCTATAGTATGTAGTCTACCATAAAATTTCAATAGCTGAACCAAAATTTTCCCAAAAATATAAACTCTATACTTATATTGGTTTAACGGTGATGGATCCGAGATTTGCCATGGTTACGTTGTCAAGATCGGCTCTCCGCGTCCTCCACTCCGGTCCCCTACGCTCCGGACGCTATACTAACTAAATATAATCCCCTAGGCAGGTTCTACTCGGCAAAGTGTGCTACTGGGAAGGGGATGGATGTTTTTGGGAAAATCTTGCTCCAGCTATTGATATTTTATAGTAGACCACACACTATAGTGGCACTTCTTCTAAAAACTCCAGGTGCTCATCAGAGGAGCTTTAATTGCGGCAATTTTTTTCCAGATTTTTTGTGGTTTTAACTCATATTTTTGTTCTGTAACTGTAAACAAAGTTGTTCCACAACTTCAGAAAAGATTTTTTTAATTAAAAGTTATGTATAAAATTAATACTTTGGGGTCCAAAAAACCCACGTGTCCACCCGAAGGTTAACATATCATGGTGTAAGGACCGGGGATCTGAAATACCCCCCAGGTTACGAACTTAAAAGTTTCTCTCAAATCATATGCATGAGGAATACCATCATACGTACAAGCAGCAAGTTACAATCACTGGAGAGGGGGACATTGTGATTGGTTAACTTTTTTAAGTTGGTAATAAATGAAGCGGATGAGGAGCTTTCTACAAAATTGTTATATTTGATTGATTAATGATTTTATTTCATAATATCATAATCCTCCGATTAACCTAAGAAAATGATTAATAACCACATCTGGAGACCGAGTTTGGCTCAAAAAACAAACATCCGCAATTTTATATAAATTATACGCCAATAATATCCAGCGGTTTGCACTTGGATGGGTGACTGCACTGCGATCGATTTAAAAACACTGCGTGTCGTTGCTCACACTGTAGAACATTTGGGGAATCAAAACATGGAGGTCCTTCAATTCAAATTAAATAACAATTAGATAGAAGTAAATTAGAAAAGTAATTATGATATTATTTTAATGTAGTGGGTAGAATAGTATTTTTTTAATGTAAAATTAATGATTAGATGTAAATGATATAATAAAAATAAATAAAAACTATGTTATATTCAACAATAATTATTATAACAGGAATAACAATGCTTAAAGTGATAGAATTATAGAAAGATTAGAAAAAAATAAAATCATTGCCTTATCAAATCAATTGATTGATTACCTGCGTATTTTCGATAACGTTTACGTCTCCATAACTTTACAAATTGAATTTTAACTGTAAGGGCCGAACAGTAACAGAAAAGACTCAAGATTTTTTCATTAAAAAAAAAATGAAAAATATAAATTTACTGATAAAGAAAAGTTCGATATAACGAAATAACAAACATTGATTTTCACAATTAACCTCATTTTCATTTGTGCCCTTAGACTCGAAAAGGTGGAAATTATGAAAGTTCCTTATGTCGTGGATAGGAAATTAAAATGGGCATTTATAGTTGCATAGGCAGAATTAAGGGGGGGATACACATCTCTTTCAGATCTTAAAATGTCTTACGAAGTTGCTTGTAACTCAACCAGCCAGCGATCAGACCAAGCCACTGTTGCAGACTAAAGTGCCCTTTAATCCCTGGTGTGATTATTGCCCTCTACTTAAACTTAAACTTTGCCCTATTATGGATACGTGCGTATGTAGAGAGCTTACAAGGCGGTAACCCACTTTTACATGTTTCAAATCAGGTTTTTACCAATAAAACCTCATTTACATAGTGTAATTGGAAAAAAAAATTTTATTTTACAAAAAATGACCCAAATATTTATCAATCGATAGCACATTCATTCAGAAAGGTGTTTGTAAATAATAAAATATAGCACTAAATAAGTCCTATCATCACAAATAATACAAACAACGTTTCTATAATTATTAGTAGATGGCATTATTTACTTGCGGTTAACACTAAAATAATACACCGTATCTAATGAAAATAACTACAATACAAAGAAATTGCTTATCTGTTTTATGTACAATATAATTTATAAATCAATTTTTAAATAATAAAATCTACCTAATTGATGGGATAGTTTCCTTTTCACAAAGTATACAATTTCATGCTATGTTATTCAAACATATAAAATGTTTGAGTTTTTTTAATTTATACACAGTTCAATGAATTATGCCACAGGCGATTTTTCGGAAAGGGTGTTCCGGTTTTGTAGCAAAATAACCTTTGTAAGTTTAAAAATTCAAAACAATGTTTTTCTAAATTTATAGGGGCATACCCCTTCTGGATTCTTCCATAATGTTACATACGGAAATCAAAAGGGTAGGTTAGGATACGAAATGGAATTATATGTGCACAAGTTACCAGAAAGACACTTAGGTACATCTGTAGTCATTATAATATTATCATGATAAATACCTGCTCAACAGCAATTTTTTTTTAATCAAATCCAAGAATCATTTTTCAAATTTTTGGGGTAATCAACCATCCTTGAATTTCGAGTTAGTCACACTCATTCCGAATTACTGCAATGAAAATCATTCGAGTCAGTTTAAGGGTAACTTAAGTAATGTAAATCAGATCGTGACTTTTCATTTCTGAAGTATTGAAACTTGATCGAAAAAACATTAAAATTCGGGACCACTCAAAATTTAAATTTTAGTTTTATCCATTATTTCTTACTAGGCTTTTTATCAGCAGGATTGACAGCAGATAATCTTAAAGTGGTAAAGGAAAAAAATTATTCCTGTATCAGATTCAATAGAAGATTGATATAAGAATAAGATAAGAACAATGAATTATTCTTTAGGTCAGTGGTTCTGAACCTGGAAGGTGCGAAATACTAAAAAAATGTGGATGAAAAAAGTTGAAATCTAAACAAAAAACAAAATTGCCAATGGTACAGGGGAGCATGAATAGAGTTAATCAAATATTTGTTTGTTTGTTTGTAACATAAAAAGTCACGTACGACCAACATTTTAGCATACTACAATGTAATTTATTTGCTTTTCAAGACAAGGAGACCGGGGTTACTTGGAACACTATTCACTTTGTATTCATTTTTTTGAACTTAATTATTTATTTTCTAACAATCCCATTCTGTAATCACTACTTGGTGAGGTCGTAAGCCGAGTAATCATATTCCATAAACGCTAATAAGAATTAAGTACTTCAAAAATCAAATAAGTGACAAAAAATTCGTTTCTTAAAATGTTGTGTAATATTCATTATTTCTCAATTTTGTAACCATGAATTTTCTAATTAATTATTTTCATAATATCAACTATTTTCTAACGTTCATAAAATACCTTCGTCATCTACTTATGATATTAATAAATATCTCCTTGAAAGAGATTAAAGATAGATATTTTTATCTGAGGTTTATTAAATAAACAACAAGCAACCATATAAATTGAAATGAGGTAAATGAATATTATATAAAATTAGTTGACAAATTAGTTTGTTTTTGCAGTGCAAAGGCAAAAATATCCAAGAGAACAACATAGTAGCAGTATTTGCATGAGTGCTCTCCGGTAAACAAAATATATATTGAAAATTTTCGTCACAATAAGTCGTGTCTCGATTATCCATAACAATAATTTGCTAGAAAACTCCTCCTCCTTCGGATTAATTATAGAAGCGCGTTTGATTGGCTCGTTCCTTTCTTATCAATCAAAAATACTTTACAACCTACAAAATACACATAAGCATCAAATTTGTAACCCCCTCTCCCGAGAGAGGTCAAATATCGAACAACTATAACCTAACCCTCAGGATATTTCATATCCCCCAAATCCCCCGGTTCTAACACTATGAGGTGTTAATTGTCTATATGGATCAGTTGTGATTTTATATTATAATCAGTGACAGAAAATTACTTTGGGTCGGATCTTGATCCGGTTAAAATATGGCAACCCCCACAGGGGCAGTCATGACCAGACCTGATAATTGCATTATCCGACATGCGCTGTTATGGCCCTGGCGCTAACTGGCTGTAGTGATGCGCAACCTGACCAAATTTCGCATTGCATTCCAGCAGGTTACCTGAAAATGTAAGAGGCCTTTACCAACTGATACTCCTAGAGGCTCTTCCCCTCTTCAAAATTATTGAAAGAAAATAAAGGATGCAAGTTTCTCTTCATGAATAGTTTTATTCACTCTGTCTTTTTTATTTACATTTATTTTAAGATGATCGATAAGATTTTCAAAATTTAGGCCACTAAAACTCGAGCATATCTGTCTTGGTAGCTAAATACGCGCATGCGCTGTTACTCTCTATGCCCTTACGGATCTTATTCGTTATGTTGTAACGAATTTTTTGCAATTTCGTTGGGGGCCCACTTTTCATGTCATCTCAATATCCCTAAGTGCGGCCCATCCATTTACTAATGCACTTATTATTCCAATGGAATACATTTGCATATATTTGGCATTATCTGCTAACGAAGCGAATAGATACCGGCAGTGACCCGGGAACGACGTTTGAAAACAGTTGAGTTATTTATAAGTTAGACAGAATTTTGTCTAAAAGTGCCGTCAGTTTAGCGTTGGATGATTTGCATTTTGGTTCTAACACTGTATTACGTGCCGAGTTATGACGTAAATCACTGCTGTTGTTTGGTATGCTTTTTGGCTTCTGTAAGCATCTGGCTAACAGAAGAGATAAGGGTTACTCGATTGCGCAGACCGATACGAGTTTTGTTTTTGACCATTTCCGTTTTCCTTTTGTTGGCAGCGTCTCTGGTGTTGTGTTTGACAGCCAGACCCTAGCCTACAGCTTTGACGGATCTCTTTGTGGATCTCTCTTATTATCTGGATGGTTCATTGTCGTTTGACATCCCCAGCATCATCTCTCTCACGGTCCAGCCGACGATCTGCTGCAGGTTTGTTCGCGAAACAGTGTGTCGAGTGTTTCCTAAGAGGAATTTGCAAGTGCTACAGTTCACCTTTATCAAGCCAAGTCATCATAATACGAGTAGAAGGTGTCACCTGTATAGTTGTAAACTTACAATAGCGCTAGAGTAAGTAAATTTGATTCTTACTATTTCGTTCTACCGACGGACGTGTTGTGGCTTTTGTGTTTAATTTGAGTAGCCCATAGGAGGTTACGAATTTTTCATTGAAGCTGTGCATTGTTTACCACAGTAATTTGCATTGCACTTGTTGGAAATGTGAGAACATTTATCAAATTCTTTTAAATTCAATTATAGCACTGTTACATTCAATTGTGTTTTTTTCATCCCTAAGCTACATGTTATTTTCAGAACCCCGATCCAGCCTCCACAAGAATAAAGAGCTGGTCTAATTACTGTCGTGGCAAGCAAACTGGAGAGGTTCTTTCCGGAGTGTTACAGATCCTGGTCTCTGTTTGGGTCAACCCTCCCATTAGGGGTAGTGTTTCAGAGGGCAGATTTGTTTCAACCTCAAACTTTTTTTGCTATTGAAGCAATCCCGATAATTTAGGAATCAGTGAGTTTCAATCAGTTTTAAATTATTTCCACCGTTAATGGGTTTATAAAATATCTGACGGAAGATTAGTAAGAAAATTGGGAGAGTTCATTCCTCCTGAAGCCTTCATATGTCCCAATCCTCTTACCGCCACAAAAATTGTATTACATTCGACAGACTTAAGAGCGCGCTGCAAATTTTAGTGCAAAAACATGTTTCAACAGATGGCGCGCCCTAAAATATTAATCTTTTATACTTATCTGTTCACAAATACAGAATTCTAATAATTTATAAAAGTCATATGAATAAACGATAACTAATGTAGGCAATAAGGAAGTTTGAACCCTCTCAAGGTTAAATATTTTTAAAAATATTCAATATTGTCAAATATGAATATCTTTTTGGAATATACTTGTAAATATTCAACATTGGAAGCTCAAACTTCCTCATTGCCTAAATTAGTTATCGTTTATTCATATGACTTTTATAAATTATAAAAATTCTATATTGGTGAAAAGATAAGTATAAAAGATTAATATTTTAGGGTGCGCCATCTGTTGAAACGTGTTTTTGCATCAAAATTTGCAGCGCGCTCTTAAGACTAACTAATATACTATAACTAGTTAACTATAATAACTAATGATACTTTAAATATGCATAGTTTTTCTTCTGCTTGCCCTACAAGCTATTTCAAACAACTTGAATTGGTTGAAAATTTTAGTTGATAGCGTTTGGTGGTTAAAGATGGTGGTTAAAAATTTAACTGAACAGATACTTTATATTATGAGAAAGTAAAGTCATTCAAGAATCGATCCTTGAGGCACGAACAGACCCGGACTGGCTCCTTTGGGGGCCCTCGGCTAGAGACTGAGGAGGGGGCCCTTTACTAAGATCGGAGATTTTTGAAAATCACTTTTATCCCAAGTATAAACCACTTTTTGAGGCCTCTTCGGGGCCCCCGGGGGGGTGAGGGCCCTCGGCGATCGCCGACTAGCCAACCTGACCAGTCCGGGCCTGGGCAGAAAGAGATATTGAGAACTGCGTTCTATCTTTTTATCCAGTATTTCCATGACGTCAGAAACGTATACGTTCGACATTGTTGAACAAACGTTTCATGAAAGCGTCCCATTATATTGATTGATCGGGTCATGTCGAAAGGTAATTTATAATTGATTATCAATAAATTATTCTGATTTAACAATTGAAAATGATTTATTTACTAGCGGTTTAATTTAATGTTGAATAAATAAACAAACAATTTGGAATAAATGCAGAAAAAATTATGTTTCTAAAAACCACTTACTTTGTGAATAGAATTTTATGAAATTCTGGTCGATGATTCGATATCGAAACATAACTGACACTCCTTTTATCATTAATTATTATTATCAGAAATTATTGGAAACATATTTTGCCGATGATATTATCAAATTTTCGATACCCTCTAGTTTAACACGAAAATTTAATTATTGTTTAATAAAAATCAATTTTACAACTTTGTGTTTATTTACCTTTTAAACAGGATAAAATGTGCGTAATGCAATTTTCTTAAACTTGATTTATTATTTTAATTTTTTAATCAATTACACAACAACAAAATACGAAATAATAAAAATTTTGAACAGTTACCTTTATTTCGATGTAGATATAAAATTATGTTTTTCACTAATATAATTTTCTGCTACAAAAATATGTTATTTAATCTGTGGCACCTATGTTACCTTACAATTATTGCTAGTATGCTAGTACTATTTTTTTAATTTGATTATCTGCTAGAGTACACACCGATAAGGTTTACATAATATAATCAACCAATTCACAGAAAACCTAAACAAAAAATGTATGGTGTGCTTATAGAAAAAAATCTCTCAATGTACTGCAATTCGATTCTTTTAAAATTAAACAGTTTTTAAATGTGCCCTCCATGTAACGCGGTAGTCGCCTAACACGATTTCGCTTTAAAACGGTTAAGAATTGAGACAAAACATAGTTCGACCCGAGTGAGATCGAGCTAAAAACGTGGGATAAGCGCTTAATACGATCTCAAAATTGAATTTTAACCTATCGACCAATCAGGGATGTGGAACACTACTTTCAGCTCGAGCTAACTCGTGCATGTAAACGGGGTATAATGACAATTAAATTTATTCAAAAAATTGTTTGCAAAAGTCATAATGCAGATTCACACGAGATTTTTATGTTGGTATCTTGGTTGTTTGGCGTATTGTCGCGTCAGTCTCTTGATAACACGATACAGTGGGACTTTATTTATCGAATCATGGCAAAATACTTTCTCCATGGTTACAAATTACAAAATCAACAGGATTTTCGTGTTTTTATTCGATATTTTATGGGTTATTAGGTATTTATTGCTTTTTAAAATACATTTTTAGTCTTGTTGTCAGTTTTGCGGCAGCAAAGTGCCACTTTTCTTAGGAGCGGGAGGAAAAGTAAATTAGCGGGAGGAAAAGTAAAAAGAATTACAAATTTATTACTACGTCTAAGATTCCAAAAATGCAATAAATATTTGCTTTGAATTTCGAAAAGACAAAAAATAGTATATTCGCGCTCGGGATTAAAGTGACTTTTCGTCCTTTGGGTAATTTTTCCCCTCGGCTGCGCCTCGTGTAAACAAACCTTTAGCCTCATGACGAAAAGTGGCACTTTACTCCCTCGGTATATATTATTACAATTATTACAGTATTTTTATTTCCTACGAATTCGATAGCTATTGATTTATTAGTTATACACAAACAGCGAAACGCTGTTCGTTGCAGTTGTTTGTTGAGCATCAGACGTGTAGCATTTTTGTTGAACTTAAAACTCTTTACAACAATATTTTAATTAGCTTCATCATACTTATATCAAACACAGCAGTCTAATTATAACATTTTTTTAGTTTAAATACGAAAATTAATTATTAAAGTTAATTACAAATTTTTTTATTACAACAAAAATTTTTTGTACAGTTAACAGAATATTAATGCTGCCCGAAATGAAAAAATTTGGTTAGGTATTTAGTAGCAAATAAAGTTAATTAATTATAAAAAATATAGTCGGTAAATAAAAATTGAAAAATATAGAGAAAAGGAATGAATGATACACAACTAACAAGAGAATAATGGATGATAGGCACGAACGAACAATAAAAATTTTTCTACCCTCTTCTGAACAAGAACGCAATCGATGAGTGCGGTTATCGTGCACAAAAAACATTTACTACCGGGTAGATCCACGAACCAACAGGAAAATTACACCTAACTAATTAATTAAAAATTAACTTGCCGTAAAGTCTTCATTCTGAATATCCACATCAATTTCAATTTTTCTTAGAATTTTTGGTCTATTAATGCGCTAAATCTTTCAACCTGGTAAGAAATGCATAAGGCATTAAAATTTTTAAGTTTTAATGGCTGTTGATAAATTGTAACTACCTATTATTATTCCTTTTGATAGCCACTACTTGGCACGGCACCGATAAACTAGTTATAAAAATTTACATTTTGCGATAATTAGCTCGATACTCGTATTAACAATAAGTTATTATTCATTTTTTTGATAAAAGTTTCCTTTTTATGTTCTAGTGGAGCATAATTGCCTAAATCCTTGTCAGCAATTAACTAACAAGGGGACATTACAGTAAGGTACCCACCAATCGAGATCCCAATTTTTTTGGTGATTCTATGAGTTAAAAAAGTTATCACTTTCTCGGCGTTTAGTCCAATGACTCTTAGTTTTTGAGTTATGAATTTTTGAAAATGGGCAGGTTTTACCATATACTGCAGGTGTGAAAAGGCATTTTGTTAAAGAAATTGTTGACCCCTTACCACTTTTATAACAAAAATTCTAATACATCCAGAACTTTAATACCACAGTCCAAGGAGTAAGATGGCCGAGCTTCCTTTAATGAATCCTTATTGTTCCGTTGCTTTCCGATGCATTATCGACATCTGGAAAATTACATCTACCCCACTTCTCTTCCTCAGTTAGTTGGAATTGACCGATCCTACTCGTAAGAAAATCTGTAAACCGGTTATTAGTGATCCAGCTCCGAATCTGCAGGGAAACCTAGCCAGCCGCCCACGAAGATCAGGTGAACCATCGAGGCAGTAGCGCGAGGTAAGGTAAGTAAGGAATAAATTCGATACAAATTTTAGAAGGGTTTTTACACAAAATTTTCCACAATCATTTGCTTTCAAGTTATGACGTCATTAATTTTTTTTTTTTTTTAATAACAACCCTTTCTTGATGGATTTGGAAAAAGTACCTTCCAAGTACAATATCAAAACTTATGACCCTTTAAAAAATATTTTCTTTTTTTTCTTCTTAGATCTAGCGGAATTATTAATTGTTTATCTTACGATTTTCCTCTTCAAGGTCATTTTCGTACTCAAAAGATGTCCTCTATCCAAATATGTGAAGAAAAACTTTGAATTTTATAAAAACGTCGATGGCGCCAACTCAGAAAAAAATCATAATCAAAAAATGTTAATTTAAAAAATTACATACGGCCAAATTGAGAATAAAATCAATTCCTCTGCTTATAATTTTCTATGCAAGCCGAATAGGATTTTTCAGCATGGACAGTAAAAGAAAACAAAAGTAAATCACCTAGCAATAACAAAAGTTAACGTCCTACTAAAAAGTTGATCTTTTCGTCCAAATAACCTAAACAAAAACGACTATTTTTGTAGCTAATCTGTAAAATTTTTTTAATTTAAATTTAAAAAAAAGTTTTAGAAGCACCAAAGCGTAACTTTTTATAATAAATACAGGCTGTTTGGGCGACAGACAAAATCTTTTGTAGCTACTAGTTAACATCACAACGACGAGGAAATGAAACTTTAACCTTACGTACAGCGTAACGAAATGACATGTTTTATCGCCGTTTGAAGAAAAACTAAAATATTTACCATTTAAAATAGTAAAATAGAAGAATTAAAAATTCGAAAGAAAAAAGATAAAAATTAATACTAACAGGTTGATATTTTGATAATAAATTTAGAGAACTTAAATATTATGCAATCAATTTGTGATCGCACTGGGAACAATCGACGTTTATTTATTATCAACCTAAAAATAGTTACAGTATTTATAGTTACATTTATTTTAATCTTTCAATTTTAAGAAAATATTTTGCAAATTACCAAGATAATACAGATTTCCATTACGCATATTTCCTTCCGCCTATAGGAAGAAAATAGATTGCTATACCGGATGTTCTTATTAAAAATCGACAGTGACGTATTTAGTTTTTTTTTTTTAAATTGGTTTCGTAGACACAAAATGACTTAAGATTTATATAAATAATAATATAAGTCAATAGTAAACTTCAAGGGAGTTCTAGACATCAAGGAAACCGAGTCTTCCTGATTTTAGAGTTCGTCTGTCTCTCTGTTCGTAATGCCGAAGTGGGTAGACTCATTGGTACAATAAATTGATGTAAATTGGTTAATTGTTAATTCGTGAAAATAAATTAGTAAGGATTTTTTATGTAATTTCTGATGAAGCATGCATTACGAATTTGAAAGCTTAAAAATACAATATTAATTTTATTACGTTAATTAAACAATCCTTACTAATAAACTGACGTAAAGTGAAATATAATTTCGATTCTAGGATTTAACTGTTTTCACATTAAAAATTGAAACGCGTCATTAAAATCAACATTATATTTTTTTTAACTATTATTATCATCATACAGATAATACGAATGTCGAATAATGTGGATGCTGGATATGAGCAGGTCGAATAATCGCGACTCTACTGTATTGTTATAAGAAGTTAAGGCGATTTCTAATTTTTTTTTTGGTAAATATAAAATCCTACGGTCCTCCCTTGTGGAGGTGCACAATAATTAAATACGTAAGTGATAATAATCGGAGAATAAAAACAAGAAGAAAATCCACAAATTCAATATTTGCGTGGCTGGTACTGAGTTTATTATGTTCGTATACTATAACAGATGGTTAGATATTAGATAAGAAGTAAATAAAAAATAATAGAATATTACAAGTATAATAATTTAATATTATAATGGTTTTTTGAGTTGGTTGACCTTTATGTGTAATAATAAAATTATCAAAGAAAAACTTTGTGCTTGCTACTGTTCCATATACTACAATAACACTCATACCAACAAGAAATTTTGTTTAAGAAAATCAATTGACCTTGACCAGATATGGCCAATTTCTTGCGCAGTAGAGGTGGAGGGGAAACGGACTGGATAGATTTCGTTTCTGCTCATTAGACACACTCGGTCAAGTTAGAATGGCTAAACTCTACCCGAAATTGTAACTTTCATTTTCAACTGTTTGACTTGAAAAAATTCAAACAAAATTTTTGCAACACTTCTTAATTTTCTTTGGATGACTCAGCAACTCCCCGGAAAAAGATCCTGCGTACGGCTCAGATTTACCATAAGTGAAGATGGATTAGATGGCCTTTGCGTGATGAGTATTCATAGAGAATTAATTAATAATCGAAATAACTAATCAAGATATCATAGAGAAAGTTATTTATGATATTTCAATAAAACTAATATTCTTTTCTGCTGAACTATGTATTCTAACCAGGTGCATGTTAGAAGGCTTTTAAGGACCCGGGAATATATTCTGGGAAAGGGCCAAACGCGATATTTGAAAAAACAATTTTTTTTTACCACATTTATCCTCACGTGCCTGACCAACCGTCAT
This sequence comes from Rhagonycha lutea, assembly GCA_958510855.1. Taxonomy (NCBI): domain Eukaryota; kingdom Metazoa; phylum Arthropoda; class Insecta; order Coleoptera; family Cantharidae; genus Rhagonycha; species Rhagonycha lutea. Next base: position 96,318,042 of record OY294036.1, read on the forward strand.
TTCTTGGAAGGCAATGGTAAACCACCGAAATGTAATCGGCAAGTAATCATGATTATGATTTCACTTGAAAAATGAAGGATGAATAATTACAAGTATCTACTATATTTTATATTATAGGCATGTTAAAGTTTATTTTGATATTAAATTTCGCGAATCAGTCGTTGGGGGCTCCGCGCTCGGCAAGAAACAGCAGCAAAGGGTAAATAAATGTCATTTAAAAATAGAAGAGCCTCTTGATCACATTTGCTACCCGTCCAGCGCTGGTTTAATCAGGAATTTTTTCCTTATTTTACCTGCGTTTATATTAAGTTCCACAATATTTGAACCAAACCTAATTTTTATTATCCAATAATTTAAATCACAAATCGCACCGAAATTAATATGGCCTTAAATTAAGCCTATTTATGGTTTAAATTTTTTCGTTATTTTTCCTGTGTTTATTAAAATATTGTTAGCATTTTTACGAAGTTCCAGAATATTTGAACAAAATTTAATTTTTATCAAAAAATTTGAATCAAAAATCACACTGAAATCAAAATAACCTTAAATCTAAGTCAATTTATGGTTTAGAATTTTTTCGTTATTTTTACTGTCTTTATTATTATGTTATTAGGATTTTCATGAAGCTCTAGAATATTTGAACAAAATTTAAAATTAATCAAAAAGTTACAATCAAAAATCGCACAGAACTCAAAATACTCACAAATCTAATCCAATGGTTTAGAATTTTTTCGTTATTTTTCCTGTGTTTACTGTAATATTATTAGCATTTTTACGAAGTTCCAGAATATTTGAACAAAATTTAATTTTTATCAAAAAATTTTAAATCAAAATTCACAATTAAATCAAAATTAATTTAAATCTAATCCAATTTATGGTTTAGAATTTTTTCGTAATTTTTCCTGTGATTATAATAATATTATTAGCATTTTCATGAAGTTCCAGAATATTTCAACAAAATTTAATTTTTATCAAAAAATTTAAATCAAAAATTGTACAGAAATCAAAATACCTTTAAATCCAATTATTACAATTTATGGTTTAGAATTTTTTCGTTATTTTTCCTGTGTTTACTGTAATATTATTAGCATTTTTATGAAGTTCCAGAGTATTTGAACAAAATTTAATTTTTATCGAAAAATTTAAATCAAAAATCAAAATTTATTTAAAACTAAGCCAATTCATGGTTTAAAATTTTTTCTTTATTTTTCCTGTGTTTACTATAATATTATTAGCATTTTTACGAAGTTCCAACATATTTGAACAAAATTTAATATTTATAAAAAAATTTAAATCAAAAATCGCACTGAAATCAAAATAACCTTAAATCTAAGCCCATTTAGGGTTTAGAAATTTTTCGTTATTTTTCCTGTGTTTACTGTAATATTATTAGTATTTTTACGAAGCTTTAGATCAGCGGTTCTCAACCTTTTTACGACGCGACCTCCAAATTTTCTTGCTTATTTTCTGCGACCCCAACAATGTCAGTAATCATATGCGCAACTAGGGTCAAAAGTTTGGGCGGGCTAAAAAATGTTTTCAAACAATTTTTTAAGGGGGGGTAAAAATAACGACAAATTGCGCCGCAGGCAAAAAAATTTTGATTTTTAAGGTCAAGAGAGCTTAGATTTGAAGTTAGAAATTATAAAATGGATGTTTTTGTACTAATTTTTGGGATTTCAGGGGCAGAAAACTATTTTTTGAAAAATAATAAGCTTCTCGAAAGCCTGGCCTTCGACGCTAACCTCATCGTTTGCTAATCAATTCAAGTTTCTTTCCCCATTAAACTGAAATATCATAATAACAAAAATAATTATAAAAATCAAAGGGCAGTTCTTAACATTTCTTAAGAAATTAACTAAGAGGGTTAAGGGTTGCGAATTTTAAGTTAATCGATTCTTCATAATATCCCCATTAAAAACTAATAATTTTTGGGATATTTTGGGGGGCTAACTTGAATTTTAGGAGGAATAGCCCTCCCCCGCCCCCCCTAATTGCGCCTATGTCAGTAATCAAAAATAGTCATAAATTACTATTGTTTAAAATTTATATTAAAAAAAGATACACATATCAAAAAACATACAAATACTCAAGTTGTACTTTTCTTTACTTATTAATGACTTCCTTGATCTTGATGTTTTGATACGAGTTTATCAATCCTATATTCAATTGTTTGAGCAACAAAGTAACATTTAGTGTTTGTTTAATTTAAGAATTTTAATTTCAAATTCAAAACTAATTTTGGAAAGAAATCGCTAAATTTTCTGCGAGCCCCTAAAATAGATCCGCGACCCCCAGGTTGAAAATCGCTGCTCTAGATTATTTGATGACAATTTAATTTTTATAAATTTAAATCAAAATTAACACTGAAGTCAAAATAAATTTAAATCTAAAAGCCAATTATTTATGGTTTATAATTGTTATTTTTTCTGTGTTTATTATAATATTATTAGCATTTTCATGAAGTTTTAGAATATTTTAACAAAATTTAATTTTTATCAACTTTAAATCAAAAATCGCACAAAAATCAAAATAATATTAAATCTAAGCCAATTGATGTTTTAGAATTTTTTCGTTATTTTTCCTATATTTTTATTACAAAAGTTGTAGCATTTTTTTTTAAATTGAATAATCCCTCTGATATCAAAATAACTTAAAATCCAGTGCTGGATTAGAACAGTAGCCAAAAAAACGTGGACCCGCACCTAGCATAAAATAAGTGTTTTTAGTTTTCTCTTTCTCTCTCAGTTTTCTTCGTCCTACGAAAGAACATAGTGCCATTTTTTTTAATGTTCGGCGTAGCTACCATAGGGCAAAGCGGTGCAGTGCACCGGGGCCCCGGAGCCCAGGGGGCCCCCTGAGCTATTTTTTTTTAAATTTCTAATGAACATTTATAACAGCAGAACTGCAGTGCTAAGCAAGAAGGTCGTATCTGCAAATAAGGCCGGTCCTGGAATGTCTTCAAATTTACGTAATTTTTAATAACATACGATAATAAATTTGATATTTACTACACGCAAAATGATAAAGTAACATATTTCAAAATTACGTTTTAAATTTCAACCTTCTGCAGTAAAAATTGAGGATGCTATTAATAATTATTTAAAAAATATCTCCTGAATCGGTATTTGCAGATACGACCTTCTTGCTTAGCACGGCAGAGAACTCCTGAGTTAAGATTTTTAACACCACTTATTTATATCGATGAAGGTAAGTCAGGACCTATCTTACACGCAGATAACTGTTGGACATGCAGATGAAATGGAAAATGTATAATTGTTCTCGAATGAAAAAATGCAAACATGTGGAAAAAGGGGGAGGGGGGGCCGATTTTTTTTTATGCACCGGGGCCCTTGTCTACCTAGCTACGCCACTGCTGTCAGAATAAAGTTCTTACTTCGTCCGCACTCCAACCGCGTTCTCTGTATTAGAAGTCGGTGCGCCCGCTATTCTAATGACTGTCCACTTATTTTCCTCTTCTTCAGATACCTATCCGATTCTGGATGTTGGCGATCCTCCTGGCTAATCCAAGAAGGTATACTAGGGAAATGTTAATGGGGCCTTCTCCATAGTCCACAGATCAATTTTGAACTTTTTAAATCCTTAACATTAGAGGATTCTTCTTGGCATATTACACTCGGTGGTTTTCCATTGCCTTCCGAGGAGAGACGGTCAGAATAAAGTTCTTACTTTACTCGGATTCGAACCGGGTATTTAGCGTTCATAGTAACCGCTATGCTCCGACCGCCTCCACTTCTTTTACCGTTTCTAACTTCGCCGCCTCACCGTTTTTAGTTTTAGGAAAGGATAAAAGATATTTTGTTTGCGAGCCGCACGCCCAGCGGAAAAATAGTATTTATAGCAAAGGTTAATTATTAATGGTCCTTCAAAAAATAGGAAGGCCTCTTTATAACAATAGTTGCTAATCCGGCACTGTCTCTAATTTTGATTTAAACCCAGCCTAGAATATGTATAAAAGTTCTACTATGTAAGCCTAAAGATGATAGTCTTGACAACTTTGTTCCTAGTTTAGTGAACATAGTTGCTGCGGTTGACAGGAAAATGTTGACTTAGTAACTTTCGATGAATCAAAATCCAGGATCAATAAGCAACATAAAATCATCTCTCTACCCTTGTGATACATTTTTGGAAACGTGGAGCTTCCCTTGGAATTGTAATTACATTTTTATAAAATTAACTGATTAATTCCGATTTATTTTCAGTTAATTATATTTGGAGCAAATAATTTGGTATGGGTCACTTTTATGAAAAATAAGACTAGAAAGTTGTTTTGCACTTACAAACGAAAGGGGAAAACTTAGGAAAAACATCAAATTCCGCATTTGTTACACCAATTGGAGACATTCATTATTTCATAAAAAAATTTCCGTATTGAAGTTTTAGAATTCCTGACTACGAGTAACCAAATAGTTTGAAAACATAAACATAGCAAAAGAAAAGCAGCAAGTCAAATTTTAATATGAAATAAATGTTGATGCAAGAATGCGAAATATGTAAAGTAAAATGTAAAAAATCATAGCTTACGTAAATTTTTAGATGAAATTATGAATAGCTGGAATGAATAGGAATTCAGATTAAACGAGTAAATATGAAATATTTGAGATTTTATTCCGCTGCGATTTATCTCAAACAAATTAGTCCTTTTTAATTTTTGTGAAATTTTAATAAAATTTCCATTACCAACAAGTGGTTAGGGCTTCCAAAACTAAATTAAATAGAGAGATAAAAGTTCAAATGAAAATTCCTTTAAGCACTCAAAAAAGTTTTTCAATCCGCCTCATCAGTTCAAGAAGACAAATTTTTATAAGAAAATTTAAAACTTTTTAAAAGTTATTTTTAGAATACTGAAGAAAATTGATTAAAAACCAATTTTATTCAAAATTTCTATTAAATTTAATAAGATGGAATCGAACAAAATATTTAAATATTTTTGTTACTTACGCTTATGTTTTGAGATCACTTTTTGAAATGTACGAATTGAATTTAAAATTTTATCACAGTAGGCGGAAACGATCACCCAATATCGCATAACGCGTATTTTACCACTCAGCATTACCATTGATAAGGTAATAAACAATATATGAAATTTAATATTTTTGAATTACAATACTAAAATTTGGGTTTACTGAATTTTTGGCGAAGGATTTCATCAGCTCCAAAGAGAGGAGATAGAAAAATTGAGTTTTCGAATAAAATTTGAATTACAGAAAAAAAATTTATATTAGATACTATTATCACAATAATTTACAATAACATTCACATCACAAAACACAATATTATTATTTTGTCGAACATTAAGAATTTATTGGAAAGTCAATCGTGAACATGCAGCTAAAAGTGACTGGCGTACGTTAAAATTAACCGATATTTAAAAAAAACTGCATGCATAAATTGAAAAGATTTAAAAAGTGTAACAGAAAACGACCAGGGGTGACTCACCGGTCATCAGAAGGGTTGAGAAACGACATGTTAAGGGTGTTCCGACCATATACTTTCAGCATCCGCTGTCGACGAATCAGTAAGAAAATCCATATCGGGAAAGCGACGCCGGCGCATTTCGGCTAACTGCGTTCTTATCAACTCGATTGAAAATAAAAGAAGCGCATAAACCAACGTTCAAATGTTTTCTCCTTCTATTAAGTGTCAAAAATGGAAATCAGTTAATAATAATTATTTTGAAACTTTTTTGAAGCCAAGCAATATCGCTGACCGATAACTTTATTAAGTATGTTGTTGTCACAGACAACAACCGGCTACTATTAACCACAATGCGGTAAATTATTTGATATCCAATCTCATAAAACCATAATATGGTTTAGTATATAATACAAAGATTGATTATTATTTTATAGAGTGATATAAAAACAATGATAAAAAAAATCCCAGAAATATAATTACTTTGATTGGATTTTTAGAACTTTTGTTACTTCTCGTGAGGATTCAATTTTAAACAGACGCATAAGAGCTTCTATAATATTAAGGGGCCAGTAATGGAATATCAACTTTTATGAAATGAAGAATATTGAGATATTTGTAATTAAATCGTACGTCGGTGGAAGGTCAATAATTATGGAAATCAAAATATCTCTCTATTTTTGTATGTGGTCAGTGTAGGATATCCGACCAGGCGCGCGCCTAAATCAAGGGGACCTTAAAATTAAAAGTTTGTTTTGGACCACCGGTATACTGCATATACCAGAGTACAAAACGTGAGCATAGAATGCACACTAATAATGGTGTTAAGGGTAGTGAAAATATTTAAAGACTTTTTTTATTTGCTTGTCCTAGAACCTAGAGTATCCTGGATTTTACTTGCTTTGCTGTGTGTCTCCTATTGGAGTTTTGGAATCAAACATTGTGAACCCCACCTTTGATCTAAACTTTGTTTTTTTGAATAAAACCAACTCTTCCTTTACTTACTTCTGCGTTTTATTTGAAAGACTGGCGCCCGAATTATTTTTTTTTCGCCTGCGGGCTGCTTGGCGCTTGCCTGGTGAGCGGTATAAAACAATGATCGGAAAGATTTTGTTTCCAAAACTTCGGGACATGGATATTGAAGGATTGTGGTTTCAACAGGACGGAGCTACGTGTTATATAGTGAACGAACCAATGGATTTATTGAATGGACAATTTGGCGAAAATCGTATTTCAAGAAATCAACTTGTCTATGGTCGCCATTGACCACCATTAACACCATGCCCCCCCCCCCCATAATATAAGTAATTCTAAAGAATCATTATTAATATTAAATTATTATCATTAAATCCTAATTTTGGATCGGTATGCTTGAGTAATCCATCAATCATTGGTCAAACTTTGCTACTTTCAAATGCGAATGAATTCGAGTAAGTTCAAGAATAGGGCCCCAGATCAGATAAAATTTTTACATAATATCACATTTTTTATAAAAAAGAATTTTTCATTTTCTAGGGTAGGTTTTGTCCCCCCATCTCTATTTTTATTTCCTTTCTAAATTGTATCGTTCCTCACTACTCTGATTTATGATAAAGATAACACAGGTAATAAAAATTTAAAAATTCCTTAAACTTTCAACATTAAAAATTCTATCCATGCTTGCGATTGCTACAATACAAACTTCCTTAATACGGCCCTGTCAATAATAAAAATGTCATTGAGTACATGAGAATACTAACTTTTTATCAAGAGAAAAATTAGGAATTAATCCCTGAAAATAGGCAACTTAATATACAGCACGTAAAATTATAAATTATTAGCTTGTGTGAAAATTATTGATAATCCAGCACGGATCTCCGAACGGGTGGTGTTATGGGGGTAATTAAAACCTCCCTCCACCTAGGTACATGTGTAACTTTTATTTAAGGTGGTTTGACTTTCTGAAATTAAAGATTTCTCCTGCAGCACAATTTTTCTTCTAACTTTCAATCACTCCTTCGGAGTCCCCCCCCCCAGGAATGCCGGTTAATCATCGGTAGTTTGACAATTTCTTTCAAAATACGACAAGAACAACCCCCCCCCCCAAGCAATATTCACAATGATACTTATCGTAGGCCTGGCTCTAAACGATTTTTTTCCTATCAAATAATCAAAATAATGTTTTCTGTTTATCAAAGTGTCACTTTCAACCAGGTGACACATTAAACCCGAACCTAGGGAAATAACATGGTTAAAACTTACAGTTTTTTAAATTTCTACTTCCCATAATAATATTTTCATCCCAACAATTTTATAATAAAATAAATTGCCTTTGGCTCATTCCATAAACTGCCTGCTTTGTCTAGTAAAATTAACCTTTCCATGCTTACACCGGAAAATGAAAAGAAAAATTCGACAACTTACCAAAGTACTGATGAATCATCGACTCAAAATGAAATAATTATAGAAATGAAATACAATAAATTGATGCAATTTATTTTGTTGCACTTGATACTACCAAGAATGGGTTAATTTTTCTGTTATGCTATAAAATTTATTATGAAAATTATCTTCCAATTAAAATTGGGCAAGGCAGGAAAAAAATTTTATTATAAAAATTAAATTTTATTTTTGTATAAGCATAATTGGATAACTATAAATAAATAACCTAATTGTAGTAAACCTATTAGAATTATATGTTTACAATAAATTATAATTAACATATGCCCGTAATTAGTCCATCAGAGGAAGCCGAAAAAATGGTTCAAGTGTACAGAAAATCGGATCAAGTTGAAATTTGGTTGACATGAATATTTGAGTGTCCGCATCCGAATTAAATTATACTACCAGCTAACAATTTAAAGCTTACAATTTTTTCGTTATTTTTTCTATTTTTATTATAACAGTAATAATATTTTCATAAAGTTCCAGAATATTTGAACAAAGTTTAATTTTTATCCAAAAAAATTTTAAAAATCGCACTGAAATAAAAATACCTTAAATTTAAGGCAATTTAAGACCTAGAATTTTTTCGTTATTTTTCCTGGGTTTATCATGATAATATTAGTATTTTGCGGAAGTTCCAGAATATTTGAACAAAATTAGATTTTATCCAAAAATTTAAATCAAAAAAACCTTAAATCTACATGACAGTTAGGTCATACAATTTTTTCATTATTTTTTCTGTGTTTATAATAGCTCTATTCGCGGTAACACCTCTGGATGCGTTTTATCCTACTGCGTCTGCGGTTTAATCCTTTTTATCATCTAATTTGAGCTTTAATGACAATTTTATTATAAATCCGCAGACTCAGTAGGATAAAACGTATCCGGGATTGTTACCGCGAATAGAGCTAATGATAGTAGCAATATTTTCATGAAGTTCCAGAATATTTGATCCAATAATATTTTAAAAAATCGCACTGAAATCAAAATATCCTTAAATTTAAGACAATTTATTACAAAATAAATTCGAAAATAAGTCAAATTATACCCAAAATACAACAACGACAGACATGTTTCGATCTTGTTAGATCTCATCAGTGACGTATAGCTGTGAATTTGGTTATAATTTGACTTTATGTTTTTTCCTTATATAGCATTTTATAAATAAAATTAAATGGATAATTCAATAAATCAGAGTTATCCAAAAAATAAAATTAATAATTCGCGCAATGCTAACTGGGAATAAAACGACCCGTTTTATAATACAATAAACACACGGAGGTGTTGTGGAAGCACTTTTCGAGAGGTCGTGAAGACATGTCATTACGACAGTACTAAATATGTTGAGGATAAACCATCAATCAATAAGACCCTTCGCGAGGTCAAAGTGGCGCAACTTAACTAGTTGCTAAGAAATTGTAAAATAAATTCGAAAATAAGTCAAATTATACCTCCGTGTGTTTATTGTATTATAAAACGGGTCGTTTTATTCCCAGTTAGCATTGCGCGAATTATTAATTTTATTTTTTGGATAACTCTGATTTATTGAATTATCCATTTAATTTTATTTATAAAATGCTATATAAGGAAAAAACATAAAGTCAAATTATAACCAAATTCACAGCTATACGTCACTGATGAGATCTAACAAGATCGAAACATGTCTGTCGTTGTTGTATTTTGGGTATAATTTGACTTATTTTCGAATTTATTTTACAATTTCTTAGCAACTAGTTAAGTTGCGCCACTTTGACCTCGCGAAGGGTCTTATTGATTGATGGTTTATCCTCAACATATTTAGTACTGTCGTAATGACATATCTTCACGACCTCTCGAAAAGTGCTTCCACAACACCTCCGTGTGTTTATTGTACAATTTATTACTTACAATTTTTTCGTTATTTTTCCTGGTTTTATCATGATAATATTAGTATTTTGCGGAAGTTCCAGAATATTTTAACAAAATTTAATTTTGATCCTAAATAAAAATTCGCAATAAAATCAAAATATTCTTAAATCTAATGCAATTTAGGGTTTAGAATTTTTTTGATATTTTTCCTGTGTTTATTATAATATTATTAGCATTTTCGTGAAGTTTTAGAATATTTGAACAAAGTTTAATTTTATCCAAAAAATTTTTAAAAAATCGCACTGAAATCAAAATATCCTTAAACTTATGACAATTTAGGACTTAGAATTTTTTTGTTATTTTTCCTGGTTTTATCATGATAATATTAGTATTTTGCGAAAGTTCCAGAATATTTGAACATAATTTAATTTTGAACCAAAATTTAAATAAAAAATCGCAATAAAATCAAAATATTCTTAAATCTAAGGCAATTTAGGGTTTACAATTTCTTAGATGTTTTTTTGTGATTAATGTATTAGTATTTAGTATTTTCATAAAGTTCCAGAATATTTGAACAAAATTTAATTTTAATCCAAAAATTTAATCAAAAATTTGCAATAAAATCAAAATATTCTTAAATCTAAGGCAATTTAGGGTTTAGAATTTTTTTGATATTTTTCCTGTGTTTATTATAATATTATTAGCATTTTCGTGAATTTTCAGAATATTTTAACAACGTTTAATTTTTATCCAAAAAATTTTTAAAAAATCGCACTGAAATCAAAATATCTCTAAATTTAAGACAATTTAGGATCTACAATTTTTTTTTTTACAAAAATGTAATCAAAAATTTGCACTGAAATCAATGTGTTTATTATAATATTATTAGCATTTTCGTGAAATTCCAGAATATTTAAATAAAGTTTATTTTTTATCCAAACAAATTTTTAAAAATTGCACTAAGATCAAATTATCCATAAATTTAAGAAAATCTTGAACTTACAATTTTTTCGTTATTTTTCCTGGTTTTATCATGATAATATTAGTATTTTGCGGAAGTGCCAGAATATTTGAACAAAATTTAATTTTGATCCAAAAATTAAATAAAAATTCGCAATAAAATCAAAATATTCTTAATTCTAAGGCAATTTAGGGTTTAGAATTTTTTTGATATTTTTCCTGTGTTTATTATAATATTATTAGCATTTTCGTGAAGTTTCAGAATATTTGAACAAAGTTTAATTTTTATCCAAAAAATTTTTTAAAAATCACACTGAAATCAAAATATCCCTAAATTTAAGACAATTTAGGACCTACAATTTTTTTGTTATTTTTCCTGGTTTTATCATGATAATATTAGTATTTTGCGAAAGTTCCAGAATATTTGAACATAATTTAATTTTGATCAAAAAATTTAAATAAAAATTCGTCTTAATCAAAATATCCTTAAATCTAAGTAAGGCTATTTAAGGTTTAGAATATTTTTTTGATATTTTTCCTGTGTTTATTATAATATTATTAGCATTTTCGTCAAGTTTCAGAATATTTGAACAAAGTTTAATTTTAATCCAAAAATTTAATCAAAAATTATTGTACTGGAATCAAAATATCCTTAAATCTAAGTAAGGCTATTTAGGGTTTAGAAAATTTTTTTTATAGTTTTCCTGTGTTTATTATAATATTATTAGCATTTTCGTGAAGTTCCAGAATATTTGAACAAAGTTTAGTTTTTATCCAAAAATATTTTAAAAAATCGCACTACTTGAACTTACAATATTTTCGTTATTTTTCCTGGTTTTATCATGTTAATATTATTATTTTGCGGAAGTTCCAGAACATTTGAAAAAATTTTGTTTTTATCTAAAAATTTAAATAGAAATTCCCACTAAAAATAAAAATATCCTTAAATCTAGGACAATTTAGGGCTTAGAATTTTTTTGACGTATTTTCTGTGTTTACTATAACAGTATTAGTATTTTCGTGAAGTTCCAGAATATTGGAACAAAGTTTAATTTTTATCCAAAAAAATTGTAAAAAATCGCACTGAAATCAAAATATCCTTAAAATATCGCCGACGCGACGTCTCTGAGGGGATAAAAAGAAACTCAATCCTTTTTGTGGGCCGCGGTCTCTGTGGGCGGTCTCTGTCTTTTGTAAAAATAAAAAAATGTCTAAGGACCGAGGAAACAAAGAAGATGTCTTGACTTTTCTCATAAAAAAGTTATTTTGAAAGTAAATGTAATTCTAGAATTGTTTTTGATTCACAGGACCCGCATGAATGGATTTACGAGATACTCACTATTTCCAAATAAAAAATTACAGAATTATAATAAAAATTATTGCACCTATTTTGTATGACTCTTCTTTTCTACTATTACTTCCAATCTTTAATTAAATGTTAATGCCGACAACGAATCGACGCAAAGTTAAAAATCCGAAAGTCCAAGCAAAACTTTTAATAAATTAATCAAATTTGAGTGTTGTAAGTTGTGCAAAATAAGTATAACAACTGGTTAAAATAGAAAAGCACAATGTGTTTCCTTTTTATATATTTAATAATAACCAACTTGCTAATTGTTTTACAAATTAGTTTTGAATTATGTAAGTCGACAAAAAAACAATTAATTTTAGTTATTGCGGCACATTTATTTATACACGCAGACCACAACATGTGTGCTTAAAACTGATGGAAATGTCAACGAAAAATCGTAATTCGAACGAAAATAGATTATTAAAAAGTTTGTATTGATTTATGATTACGCCTAGTCGTAGTCGAGCTTGTCTAGGTTAATTTCTTGAAATTCTAAAAGAATTCCGTTTGTTTACAAATTAATACGCTTGGTTTATAAATAATTTTTATTGTGCAAAGAAATACCTATGCAGTGGAAAGAAGACCTGCTAATATTGACAATGGAGGTTCAACATAAAAATTAACTCATATACTTTTCCCATACAGGCATGGGATATTTTCTAAAAGTAAAAGGAACTTGTCGAAAGGAAAATTTAATATTAATATTTTTATTATTGACAGAATTACCTTTTTCCTGCTCTTTTACCTTATAATCCTTTGATGTTCAGGAAGTTAGCTTTCTCAGCGTCGAGAGCAGGGATCTGGATATTCAGAATCACCTTCTCCATCTAAGTAAGTGGGTCCTATAATATTAAAATCGTTTAAGTGAAAAAATGCTGCAAATGGAAGAATGGAACATAGCATATATTTACACATCCTAGCTCTTCATCCCGAAAAAAAAAAATTACCGTACCCTAAGCTGTTAAAGAATTCAAAATCTACAATGTTTCCTTCAAATTTTACAAAATAGTTTACAGAGCTATTTTGTGATCATTAAGTTTTTGTTAACCACTTAATGATCATTGACGTGTCTGATACGTTCACTCCCACGAGCACTGCGTCCTTGTTTAACGAACTATTTAATCCAGAATTAATGTGATTAATTATATTATTATGAAATGAATAGGCATAATGACGATAATAAATTGTACCCCAAAATTAAAAAATCTTCTAATGAAATTATGGTACCTACTAGTTCAAGGTATAAAAAAATAACAAAGTAATAAAAAACATAAAATTTTATGGATCATTCCAAAATTTGGATGAAATAGGGCCAAAAACCGTAAAAATAACATGCGAGTTTTGTTTTGGCAATTTCCATAAGTTTAGCTTTGCCCACCCCAAATGTTACATTTCCAGGCTTCTTCTTCTTCTTCTTCCTCTTAGTTTAAGCCTTAAGGCTTGTTATTACCAACATCTGCGTCGTTTCCTTGGCAGTTTGGTTCTGTGAGCATATACAAATTTTACATCCTTTAGGTAGCTTGCTAGACTTGCCGTTAGATGTGCCATGTATCCTGGTTTTTATGTTAATGGTAGCAATTCACTAACCCAGGGGACCACCAGCTTAACGTGCCTTCCGAAGCACGGAGACCAGTCATAAGAAAGTTTGACTCTCCCCAGGTTTGAACCCGGTGCCCCGCATTTGCATCCAACTGCATTAGCTGCAAGGCAATGACCGTCTCATTTCCAGGCTGAATCTACATATGATCCAAAAAGACTTCTGTGAAAGCCGTCCACACTTGAAAATCGGGATCTTTCAGCCCATGGGTATGCATAATATGTTTTTGGGTCAGAATTATGATTCTGCTATAATTGATGAAATGCAATTTAAAATAAAACATTTTTAAGTGGCCAGCTTCACAAGTTAAGAGCAACTGAGGTAGGCCCCGCCCCTTAATAAACCTTGCTCTAAGAATTTACGTCAAGTGCACAGACCCTCAACAGAATGAGAAGCGCTTCAGGCGTTCCAGCCGGATCCTTAATGATCATTAGTCTCACTAACTTGATTTAATGAAAATGTTCAACTTGAATTTAATAATTTAATTTTAATCCAAAAACTTTGTTGAACTGAAATTTATGCAACCGGCCTTGAGACAGATAAATGATAAAGCTAAAAATATCCTCAAGTACCTACGAGAGTTTTAAAACGCATATTTTATCAGTAGTTAAAAGTTCAAGAAGTTTATTACAATTTATTGAAAATATAGGAATTATTAAAAAATTAAAAATGATATTGAACTTTATTTTTGGACCATAGTTTTCATGGGCGTCCATAGGATTTTTTCAGGGTGGAGCAAACTCCAATTTTAGGTACATTATTAAAAAAACTTTTCAGTTTTTAATTTTAATTAAGTTCACTATAATTTCATGTATGTATGTAAAACAAAGGTTTTTGATTCCTTTTTTTTTTCACAGAAGAGACAAAACGTCTGTACGAACTAACATTGGCGTAACTTCAAAAATTTTGGCCCTGGAGGAAGAGCTTTGACGGGCCCTCCGATTGAGAGGTGTACGATTTAGGGTGGGTTGTACTTGTACCAAAACCTAGTTCAACTTTGAACTCAGTTCAAATCATCATCAGAGGTTTAACCGATGGTGGTACACCCCACCCTTAAAATAAAACAAGATTTGATCGCAATATAATTCAGTCTAAGGGGGCCAAAACATTGCTTCCTTTGCTCCTACGCCACTGATCGCTAACATAATTCTATAGTTTGTAATTAAAGTTTATGAAACTCACCGCCTTTAAAGTGGTGATTTACTCCGATAATAATTAAATTACTTACAAAATCCACCCCTTCTCAAATTAAATTTGAATAGTATTTTGAAAATATTAAGTTTCTGCAGTAAAAAATGGCAATGTGAAGCAATTTTGTTAAAATTTAAAGATTAGAATAAATCATCACCACTAAAATATAAGAGATATTGTATTATAGGGTACAAATTTTAAAACTTGATACCTGATTTTTGAACATAAAAGAATTAAAATGTAAGTCTTAAATCTTACTAAAAATTGTAAAAGCCAGAAGGCACAGTGGAACAACTGCCCTCCCATAGACCCATAAGGACGCCTATGACAGTGTTGAAGTTACAGAAAACTGTAATTAACATATACCTATATGAAACAAATATGGCCGCCATTAACAGATCTACTTTTGAATTAAACCTTATAATTTCACCATACGGTTATTAAAGTTTGTAGCGCCCTCTAACCCATTTTTGTTGAAATCAATTGAAACCATCCATGTAGCACACAATCTAGGCGCTATATTGCCGCAATATTTACCCAATTCAGCGGTACTGAAGTGTGTCTGGGCTCTGGTTTCATTGAACCATTACACCTGAGGCTGATGTCATAGATTATCCAAATCTTCTCATTCTCTTCAAGTAAGTTTTTCACCATGCTTTCTAAATACCAATTTACCCCGCTAGACGTCGCTTTTTTAAATCTTAAAGCTCAAAGTAATGACAAAATCGATGTAACTTAAATAAATGTTTTATTAAAAATTTTTAATATAATAACAAAAATAAAACACACAATAATTTCATCTTATTTAATAAGAGGCAGTCACTTTGAGCGACAGCGGGAATGTTCGATTTGCCTGTAAGAATAACAACATTAACTATGCCGAGTTTCTGATCGAGGATAACTCACTAAAACAGATGTTTGCTGCATAGATAGACTAGCCATAGCCGAAACGGTCTCTTTGTCTTCTTTTTCATTTCTGACTGCATCATTGTGGGACGAAGTCACGCTCTTTGCAACTTCTTGCAAACAAGGCCAATGCAAGGACTGAATTGCAATAACTTTTTGTAGCGTAATAACTGCGTTAGTACACGAAGGTCGCGATAGTTCGGCAAGAGGTATGGGAGACGGCGGATCGCCCAATAAAACACGAACGCATTCTTCGGCCGAGTCACATATGGAAGGTAGATCATATCCACCTTCCAAAGCCAAAACCACGCGACCGTTCGCCAACTGCATCAACTGTCGTGTCATGTACCCATAACAGGCGGGCGTTACTCTATAACCCCCGAGTGGAGGGGAATGACCGTCGGTAGCTGCAAAACCTGCAGACACCAAAACAATATCGGGACCGAATTCACGCGCAATCGGCATAACTATGCTTCGAAAAGCAGCAAGATATTCGGCATCTCCCAAAGGTGGATTTAGTCCACCAGACCAAGCAATATTTACATTAAAGCCTTGACCAGCTCCAGCCCCACATTCGGTAGGACTACCGGTTCCTGGAAAAAAGTTCCCATCGTCGTGTCTATGTATGGAAATTACAAGTACACGTGGATCATCATAAAATATCTCTTGCGTTCCATTCCCGTGATGAACATCCCAATCAAAAATGAGTATCTTATGAACGCGATGATCTTTTTGTAAAAGTCTCGCTGCTATTGCAAGGGAATTAAAAAAACAGAAACCCATCGCTTGTTGAGGTTCCGCGTGATGACCGGGCGGTCGAACTATTGCAAATCCGTTCTTGATGTCTCCCGTCCACGTTCTAAATGCCAGATCGACCGTACAACCCACAGCCATACGGGCGGCCGGTGCCGTGTAAATTTCGTTCCAGGTTGTGTCCGAATCTACGCCTATACCACCGCACGGTAAACGTACAAAAGCGGTCACGGGTAAAGCACCAAGTTTACTAATGTCCATCTTATGTCTATTGAGCGGACTTGTACCATATAATAACGCGTGAGCTTCTGAATGGCAAGCTTGTAATTCCTGAGTCGTTGCCTTTCTTGGACGCAACTTGTCGCACCTATGCACTAATCCCGTTTCCAATAATCGCGCCCAAATACTCTGCAATCTACCGGCGTGTTCTGGATGAAGAGCATTATTTCCACATATACACGAATGTTTTAACATTTGACTATCGAACGCTAATCCAGTTGTGGGAGTAGTTGATGCACGCCGCCGGGTCAATGTGGGTGGGCCAGGTCCGCCGAGGTGCACGACAGGACTGCTAAGGGCACGCGACAAAGGTCGTATGCTAAAAGAAAAAAAAACAAATATAAATGATTTAATGTTGCCACGCTTTGTCATGTTATACATTTTTAATTTACATGAGAGTCAAAACAACAAGCAATAATATAAACACGGTTAAAAATAGATAGGTAAGTTTTACAACTAAACCATTCACTACCTGACCTTTAAAATTTTGTATTATATTAGTAAATCGAAAAAATTGTTTTACGGCGAAAATCCGGAATATACACTTCCGCGGTTTTATTTCTAAATTATATTATGTAATAAAATTGTGCAATGTATTTCCCATATTTTTTATTAAAATATTCTACTTGTTTGTATACATTAACATCCCATAAAACCGTTCATTGATCAAGTCATAAAATCCATCATGAATTGCAATTTATGTTAACATTTCTAGTAATTCGTTCACTCATCATCGCTCTAATTTTTAAGCAAACAATAAACACTAACCATCAAGGACTTCAAAATTCGAAATTAACACATTTTGATGCGCTCAAAAAATAGCTTTGATCAAAATAGAAGTAACAATTTACTCCTTGTCACAATCTATAGTTATCCCTAAGAATAGAGTGGGAAATCCAAACCTGAAAGCTAAATTAAAACGACATTCAAAAGATCGATTTCAAAATATGCACAATAAAATTAGATCCTTCTTCTAGAGGATTACTTTATTACTTGGCACCTAACTAAGGAAATACTAATAGCAGCGTAGTTGTAGTGTAAAAACCCACCCATAAAGAAATAAAATTAGGTACTCACCTACGCGGTTCCGTGTCCTGCACCTCCTCTTGTTCTTCTGGAGGTGGCGGTGGAGGAACGATAAGAGGTGGTCCTCCATCCAGGAGAGGATGACCTAAAGGAAGAGGTGAAGACTGGGTTCGCCCCAAAGGACGGATTACTCCTCGCGATGTTGGTTCTTGTAATTCGCTAATTGTATCGAGAGGAGCTTCTTCGTGTTCACTTTCAATGGCAGGTAATGAAGGGTAGAAAGGTAAGGTACCGGGTAGCATTTGCCCCGTTAGGGGCATCCCTAATCGAGCGGTGCAAGCGGCTCTTACAGCTGCTTCGGAAAGATCTGGTGAAAGAACATGATGTGCAGCTAGAGATATATTGGGCATTGAAGGACTACTGAAAAGTGCATGGCGCTGATATTCTTCAGCCTCGCAAGGCGGACTCAGCTCTTTCGGTGGTTCTTGTGGAGGTGATTCACTAGGAGGTAGGCATGAACTTAGTAACTTCTTTTTGAGTGACGGATGAAGATGACGTTTTGTCATTGGACTACAACGTCGTTCCATTACTCGCTGTTTTAGACGAACTTTTAATAGATTTGGTTCAGAAGCTGTCGAATAAATTCAGTTTTAACCCATTCAGGTCCATTTTTAATTTCAATCCCTTACCTGTTTTTCTTAGAGGAAAATCGCTACCGGGAGGTTGATCATTCGCTTCTGTATCCATTCGCTCCGACCTATAATACAAAAAGTAATTCAGTCCTGGTAATTTGATATTTTTTCAAAAATGTTTTTCATTGTAAATTTCCGTATTAAAATATTATGTAATGTTGGAAGCACAAAACATTACTGATTGGACCGTAACGTGACGCACAGTGTAGATATAAATCAACTAATAATTAAAGTTATAATGAATATCCAGCACTTCAATCTCGAAAAAAGTTAAAAGAATATGGTTTTGGAATGCAAGGTTGTTTATTTTTCAATTGTTTTATTCAAAAACAGCTGAAATGAGAGAAACGACTACACAGACGGAGTAAATCTTACATTCATTCACTTTCAGATTTATACAGCAATTACAAAATTCCATTGGGTGCGGCTTGGCAATGGCCTGCTCTAGGTGAAATGATCAAGAATCAAATTAAAATACCTGGATTAACATCAGGATTCTTATGGTCGTATGGATAAAATTTGGAATCGAAGTATAATTAAAAAAATAAAAAAATTCAGATGCAAGAATAAAAACTTTGAATTTCGTGTTGCTTACGAAAAATATAGTTGGAAAACCCAATGAAACGTTAAAACAAAAGTAGTTTCTCCCAATTTATGGGATCAATTTATCGTATTATAAAATCAATGGCAAAATTCACTGCAGAATCGTCAAGTAAACAAATAAAATAAAAACTGGAATAAAAAGTTGCATAATATAGTAGCTGAGCATACAAATTTTCGTGCAAATTTATTGTATTTCCTGTATTTCCAAATCTATTTTATTTAAAATACCGAGATAAGATATAGCGTAATTCAATAATTTTTATCTCAGGTTTATTTTTAGAGAAGTTCTTGACACACTCATGCAAAACTGGAATTGTCGCAACAGCTTGCGATGAAATAATTTGGAGCTAAATCGGAAAATTTAATGAAAACCGCGTTTTTATTTTCTGTTTTTAGAAAAAAAATCAATACGTAACGAGATGAAATTTTATTGGTTGATGGAATTATAAGTATGAGGTATGGAAGCTGTAAAATGGAAGATTTCTGTGTTTCGAACCAAATATTTTCAATAGATCTAAAACGAAATTAAAATAGAAGGAAATGAACAAAGAAATACAAAGATTATTAGAAAGAGAAACTATCCCAAAAACAATGGAAAAAACGACAAGGAAATGAAAACTGATGAAGCACCACAAAAAAGTGTACGGATTCGTAATTATTATAAAATCAATTTAATAAAAATCATAACTTATGGAATGACGCGCATGAATGGATTAACGAAATAAAGTAAAATACAGTGGGAATCTCGATAATTAATTCATGCGCCTCATTTTCAAGGATACAATTCGGGGGCCGTCAAATTATGGTGGTGAAAAATGCACACAAAAATCAAAATTAGGACCAAAAAAAAATAAAAGCATAACTTATCAATTTTGTGGAAAATTGGAATCTTATGATTTCCTTTGATTGAAGTTTAAATCACCGAAAACTGTCGATGACGGCCGAAATCAACCGCGATATATTCCGCGCGAACGGTACCGAGCAGTCTCGTTCTTACAAGCATAGTAGTCCAGTAATTCTACGAAAAAATACGAAAATTATACTACCCGGAAACAAAAAATGGGGTCGTGTAGAAGAAAAAATTCTAAGAAAGATAGCGCTTTTTGCATCGCCGTAGTTGGTGTAGAACATAACCTAAAAAATTATCCAAAGTCGAAAAACCGCTTTTTTGCAATTTAAGAATAAACGAAGCATCCTACAAAAGAAATTTAAATTAGAAAGTTGTAGATAATAGAAAAACCTATCGAATGCGATTAGAAAAATAAAAGTTCGTTATTTATTTTTGGAGAAAATCGAAGAATAATAGTCAAAAATTGCTTTTTTTGTTTTTGCTGTGTTTTTTTACAATTTTGCATTAAATTATTCCTTGTTCGAGGAAAATGCTGCCTCTGTCGAGTAGAGGAAGAGCTTTTTTGCTTACGAATTTTTTTGCTTTTGAATTACGAAAAAATAACCTCTTCGTAAATCGGCCATTGCTCACGATGGAGATGGTCTAGAGAACCCAACCTGGGCTTAAATTCTTCGTAAGAGATAGTACTACCATATACTTTAAGAAAGTCATATTTTAAGTCACTCTCTAACCTCAAAAAATGGGCATAAATATCGTAATATCGTTATGAAAGTGTACTTCCGTGCCATATTTGCATCTGTAAGTATACGCGCATTGCGATATTACGATATTCATGCCCATTTTTTGAGGTTAGAGAGTGACTGAAAATATTACTTTCATAACTATATCATAGTACTATCTCTTACGAAGAATGTAAGCCCAGGTTGGATTCTATAGGTCATCTCCATCGTGAGCAATGGCCGATTTACGAAAAGGTAATTTTTTCGTAATTCCGCCATAAATCGTGCATTATTCATTTTTTGAAATTTTTCAAAAAAGCTCTTCTTCTACTCGACAGAGGCAACATTTTCCTCGAACAAAGAATAATTTAATTTGCAAATTGTAAAAACACAGCAAAAACAAAAAAAGCAATTTTTGACTGTTATTTTTCGATTTTCTCCGAAAATAAATAACGAATTTCCATTTTTCTGGTCGCATTCGATAGAATTTTTCATTATCTACAACTTTCTAATTTAAATTTCTTTTGTAAGATGCTTCGTTTATTCTTAAATTGCAAAAAACCGGTTTTTCGACTTTGGTTAATTTTTTAGGTTATGTTCTACACCAGCTAGGGCGATGCAAAAAGCGCTATCATTCTTAGAATTTTTTCTTCTAGATGACCCCATTTTTGGCTTCCGGGTAGTATCATTTTCAACTTTATCATTATGTCGTTCGTAGAATGACTGGACTATAGGCCAACAAGTTCGTGTCAGCGATTTGGTTTCTTTTCGCTGTAGAGTTAACCCAAGAAATTAGGAAAGGGCGGAGCTAATGTGCAGAAACGAAAATTAGTCCGTTTGACATTAAGTTGGTGTCAATTGGTGGAATTGGGTGTCACGTGTCTTATTCTGAGCAAGATTTTTGACAGTCAGAACATTAGTCTGACGTAAATCAAACACGGATAGACTAGAGCAGGGGTCGGCAACCTTTTGTTGTAAGCGGGCCAAATATTTTACTTTGAGATTAGTGCGGGCCGCACTTCTTTGAAAATCAACTGAAAAGAGCTCTTTTTTTTAAATAAAAGGTGGAAATTCGCTAAAAAGAGCTTATTTTTTAAAAAAAGGTTATTTATTTTAGAGTCCGCGGGCCGCACCAAGACCCTGCGGGGGCCGCGTGTTGCCGACCCCTGGACTAGAGAGCTGGAAACTGCGGTTCTAATCCTGATTGCGTTGGATATTAAAAAGGTCAAAATCGATCTGTGGACTATAGGATCCATGCAAACCAGCATTAGGCCAACAAAGGGCCTAAACCTTCAAGTTCTAAGAACTTGAAGAGGCGTAAATCCAGAAATGGATGTAAACAAAAACGCTAATAAAGAAGAAGAAAGAATTGACGGTCTGAATATTAAATTGTGAGATGATTTAATAATTTTCGTTATACGCTAAGAGAATTATATAATAACTACATTGCCTGGGCTGTGCGACGTTAAGGCCGCACTGAATCTAGACATATTAGTTTCGATCTGATCCGCGTAGTCTTTTCAATATCCCAATGTGGCGCTCAGTTCAAAAAGTTGCAGGAAGGCCTGCTCTAAACCATTCAGCGATAAGCTCATCAATAAAAGCAATCAGGCAAAATGTTTGTTCTGAAACAAAGATGGCACTGGTGTAAGTATTTATTACTTATTTAACAATAAATTGCAATCTATATAAAATTATTCATAAGTAAGTTAGATTTACAGCTGGATAGATTTTTACGACCAATATAAGTCCTATATACACTAACGCCATCTTTGTTTCATTCAGAACATGTCTTAGGTACGCTTTCACCTCTTTATAAATCTATCACTCAGCATATAACCTAAAATCGCTTGCTAATCCTGTGATTTAATGAAAATTCTAGTAATCCCCTTGCACCCTCCCATAGACCTAAAATTCCTTAACATTTATCAAAAAGAGAAGAATATCCTGCGATATGATATACTTAATTACTAATCAGTAATTGAGGGGCACAGAACTAAAGTGGTGTAAGTCAAAAATAAAATATGAAATTTCCTCTATTACTAAAAATTTGCAATAGGAATAAATATAGCTCAAATCGCTCGTACAATCGAAAAACCTAGTAAATCGAATTACTAAAAGTATTTTATTTTAATCATTAATAATATCCTATATTAAACATTAAAACATTGAAAACTTGAGCAGTATAGCTGCAATATGCAAACAAATCAACTTTTAGTAACTTGAATTACTAGGTTTTTCGATTTTATTATATAAGAATCATAAGAATAAGAAATGAACCTGCCATTGAACTTGAATCCACTTCTGGTTTTAAATGAAGTTGTTATTTAAAGGAATCAAGAATATTTAAAAGTTGTTTTAATAAAATTGACAAACACCGACATTTAAATACGAACGCCCACGAGATACGCCACTGGCGAATCACTATGGTAACCACTTGGCTTGGAAACATCTGCATGCCAACCACCTGTTTAGACGAGATCACCATGGCAACCATTTACTCGGAAATGTAATTAATACAGGTAAAATAAATTGCGTTAATTAGTAGTTTCGTGCAAACATTAAAAGGTGAAAAGTAAATTGAAAAGTTTACGAATTTTATTTAGTTGAGAAAAAAAAATGGAAGAGTTAAATTTTGAAAAGTTGTTATTTACGTTTGTAAAAAAGGAAAATGAAGAAGATTTAAAATATAATTTGGGTGGTTAATTTGAAATAAATTACATCAGCTGACAAGAGAGCGCTGCAGGTGTCGATGACGGAGCAGCACGAAGGGGGCGCGTATTTTGAAACTGACCTAGTAAAAATCTTACCAGGAATTTTCCTGTTGAGGTGCTTTGGAGCATCCCGACGCCCGTTGTTTCAAAAACACCTGCAATTTTTGTTTGACCTCGGACGAGGCCACCGCGCTCTGTTCGTGTTTTTCCTTTCGTCTGAGCGCCTCGAGCTGCTCTCGTTCGCGAATTTCTTGCAGTTGCTTCTGCTGGTCCCAAAATTCTTTAAGATGTTGGCGAAGTTGTCGTTCATGTTGTTCTGCAAGATGCTGCTGCTGTTGTTGAAAATGTTGCAGGAGAATTTGATGTTGTAACTGATGCTGTTTTTTGAGCTGCAGGATCTGCTGCTCCAGCAGCCTTTCGGGCGCTTCGCGCTGCTGTTCTGCCATCCTAACTCAACAACATCTTGCACCACTACTCACAAATACAACAATCACAACTTACAAAATGGCAGAACTGTCAGAAATAATTCTTTAATTATATGTGAGGTCATTTCGGTCGCAGTTACACTGAATATAGGAACACACCACCGCGCCGACGGCGAAAGCGCAGTTGCCAGATGAAATATTGATAAGAAGAAATTAATTAACTATTTTTTTTTTAAATGTGGTTGCCAATTGTTTCACTACCAACTAGAACGGTACGCACGTTTAAATTTATGTTTTAACACCAACTATATTTCGATATTCTTTATTCTAATGACTCATTTCTATTTATACAATGGCGATATCTGTGGAAGTGCCGTACGTGAACTGCGCCGTTGCAAGACGAACGTGAGAGTGACAGAGAGAGAAACGATCACGTGTCGGTAGCCACATGCAACAGATTATAATGTTTTTATCGGTACAGGTAGGCATGGCAACACTGTGAGGAATGTGAAAAACCAAGGTTGGGATAAAAATAGAAAATCTTTATTATAAATAAATCCATTTTTTCACAACTGTTCACAAATAGAGTTTGTCCATAACGCGCACATGTCCGACTCATATACCTACCTACACCATTACTAGAACAACACTGATACGTAACAGTTTGCGAACAAGAGGGAAAAGGCGCCCAATTAAAATTTTCAAAATATTTACGTTTCTCGCTGACGGACGACGCGACGTCGATAATCCGATAATTTTAAATAAAAAGAAAAGAGCGGACATCCACTACGTAACGTAGGTATACGGTCGTAGGCAGTCCTTACAATTTATATTCCATCCTCTCCTATCCTATCCTATATCAATCCACTCGCTCACTCAATTACATACATTTTACATGCGTAAACCACTAACGTACACAATAATATAATATCTACAGGTCTAAAAATAAACTAATTAATTCACTTTTAGTTGATATTGTGTGACACATGCATGGATCTAATCCCAAAATAGTTTTTCTTTTATTTATTGTTTCTCAAACAAATTTACATTATTATAATAATTATTTGTATAGCTACACTATTTTTTTATTATAGTCAACTTAACTTTTATATTATTTATATTATTATTCTATTTTATAAATCATGTTTATGTTAGATAACTAATTTTATGATAATTATCGGTTATATACGCAATTTAACGTGGAAAAATTGTTGTTGTTCTAAAATTGCTGCAATTAACCAAAATTACTCTACAGACTGGCTATTTAATATAATATTTATTATTTGTTGATACGTTATAAATAATTACACTTTTGATCGTTAGTCAATCGTCCTTTTTATCTTATCAAACTTTTCTATTTCAAAAAATAACGTCGTAGCATTAGTACGTTTCTTTTCATAATCTACGTAGTATAAATTTTCTTAATCGATATACTCATTGTAAAAACCCCAGACGGAAATGTGAAGCAGGTCACAATGCGCCCTCAATTCAAAATTGTACGAAAATTGTAGCAAAATTTTCTTTTTTTTTTATTACACAATTATTCAAACCTTGGACTTGCTATTTGAAGGCCCGCGCGTGGCTTAATGCATTCAAAATGTTATGGTTCAATTTAGGCAACCGCATCAACCTATAATATTATTTTCATCTGTAAAACAGGTTGTAAATTTCATTTTCAGTTAGGAAATTTGCTTTTACTGCACTAGAGCGATAAATTACCCTAATAATAAGGAATACCAGTGATATAAGAGCTCTAAAGATGGATAACTCTATACAAATTTTTATGTAAGGTTTTTACCCCGGTAAATATATGGCGTTACTAATTTTCTATCCCATTTACAGGATGGTGCTACTAATTTGGGTTACTATTTTTTTTTAATTTTCCATACCCCCAAACCCCCCGGTCACAAACGCCAACAGAAGGTATCTTCTGTCATTGAATTGATTTTATTGAATTGTAACGGTTCCAAATAGAAAATCAACATTATGGTAATGACAGCAGTGGATTGATGTGATCGCTGGTTGAGTTACGGAGCGGAAATTTTGTGAATAAGACTTTACAGTGAACATTGACACGCTGATGTGAGTTTTAAGAATTGGTTCTAGATTTACAAAAGATGTTGTTGTTATGTTATGGAGTAATCCCCCTTCCGGGTCATGAGGTTAAAAGTTATGCATATAATTTTTAAAAGTACGCAGTAAAAAAATTATATAGTAGTAAATGAAAAGGATTATTAAGATATTATCATTGATGTGGTTGTTTAGCTTTTGGCTTCACTCATGAGTAAAGAGCGGGTTTATATGCAATAACAGACCGGTCTAAAGATAACAACGCTTAAACACTAACATAACTAACGAATAAAAAACGTTTATTAACGCTAATAAACATTTTATAAAATATTGCTAATAAAACTTTCTTAGCCAATTGTTTATGGGGTGTTTACCTTAAGACCGGTCTGTTATCGCATATAAATCCGTTCTCTACTCACGAGGAATGCATCATGCAGGAATGAAAACATAGTTGTTCATCCTGCGACCTCGCTCCATTACGACCTTGTAGGTTGGCAAACTTTTTGGGTTGCTAATAAATTAACAAACAAATCAAATGCGATTCTATAAATGACACAGAGGAGGACTTTTATAGCAAAAATTATATTGGACAGATCACACAATCAGTTATTACAATAGTCTAAAATTTGTAGCCAAATTATTGCAATAAATGACACTGTGAAAGATGGAAGCACTATAATATGTATTGCTATGGAATTTTTTAAGGGTGTGAATCCCCTACTTTCAAATTCTATTTAATAACTTATTTTATATTCTTATAATCAATTTTATAATTTTATGGTTTAATTTAATAAGTTTTTGGAAACGCAGAAAAGACTGAAACTAAGGTCTATTTCCTGTCCATTCTATCATTTCACTATAATTACAGCAACGCAGTTACAAATTTTGAATTTTTAGGCATTCAACCGCCAGATGAGATATTCAGAACTTCTCAGATCCAATAATGTCAAATTTTTGAAAAATCTGGAAGAAAAAATCAAAACCATTTAGCACACATAGCAATTTTCATATATTTACAAAAATTTTAAATTTCAAAATAAAATTAGTATCTCCACCTCCTTATCTTACGGACTGTTCGGAATACGACAATACATATCCTTTATTATTTTTCTAATTTCCGGTTTAAATTTAAACAACTTTGCTATAATTAATTGTTAATTTGCTCATGCAAACAAAATATTATATTAACATCTTAAAAAATATGTGTTAATTATTATGACATATTATGAAAGCTACCTATATATTCACATCCTCGAAGTTAGTATTGATGATACTGAAAATTAGTAGCCAAACTAGTAAAGCAACTTTGGCAAGTACGATAGCATGGAGTTCCTCACAACCTCAAAATTAGTGCCTTGTAATTCTTACGTAAGCTTGCATAGTCCAAGCTTTTCACACTAATTTTGGCAACAAACTACAAATTTTTTTTTTTTTTTGCGGAGGAAGGTGGAAAATCTTTCAAAGACACCAGGAGGACCGCGCTCACTGGTAGTGTGGGATTTCCACCCACTAAAAACCACCTCCCTGCTTAGATGTTCACCGCATATCTCGACTGGCGCATGGTAAATCAAATATCTTCGCCGTGCCAGCCGATATGGCAATTTTCATTGCACTCCTTTTTGAGGTCGAGACGGAAGCCGGAATTAAGTAGTTTCACCCTTTCGGGACTTTTCTCTTCTTAGATGTTGTGTCAATCGTCGGCTCCCCTCGCCTTCATGATCGTCCTGATTCTTTCTGCCAGCCTCAGCCAGCTCCTCTCGTCGGCCAGCATTGTGGGTAAGATGTTCTCTGGGGACATATTGGCAAGCTCTCCCCTGATGTCTACCCACCTTCTGCACCTAAGCAAAGTGTGCTCGGGGTCCTCAACGACCTCTTCCTCCGTGCAATATGGGCAGTACGGCGTGGGGATCTTCTTTATCTTGTTTAGGTACTTGCTGAATGAGCCATGACCGGTGAAGGCTTGGGTGAGGTGATAATCTAGTTCGCCATGTTTCCTGGTTGTCCAGCTCGATAGGTCGTGGATGAGCCTTCTGATCCACTCCCCCTCCGTGGTTCGAGACCACCTGGTCTGCCACTCCCTGGTGAGATTTTCTCTGTTTACTTGCTTGATGGTTTTGCATTTTTGTCAGTAGTTCGCAGTCCTCTCATGGATCAAAAGGTCTATGGGAGGAATTCCGGCCAGTACAAAGACAAACTACAAATTGGAACATACTACCCACACTCCGGTAAGATTTTTAATTTTTTCAATTTAGGACATTCAGCACTTGTTATTTAAGTTTGGATGCATAGGTTTAACGGGTGTATCCTGATTGGGGATCGAAAAATCGATTATTTTTGAGATATCTCTCGAAATAAGCGAGATAATCGACATTTTCAAATTTTAGTTTTTTTGGCACTAAAAATACACAACATTTGGTAAGATTTTTAATTTTTCAATTTAGAACATTCAGCACTTGTTTTTTAAGTTTGGAAGCATAGGTTTAAAGGGTGTATTCCGATAGGGGATCGAAAAATCCATTATTTTTGCGATATCTCTTACAGTTTTCGAGATAATCGACATTTTCCAATTTTAAACTAAAAATACACAAAATTTTGTAAGATTTTTAATTTTTTTAATTTAGGACATTCAGCACTTGTTTTTAAGTTTGGAAGTATAGGTTTTACAGGTGTATTCCGATATGGGATCGAAAAATCGATTATTTTTGCGATATCTCTCGAAATAAGCGAGATAATCGACATTTTCAAATTTTAGTTTTTTTGGCACTAAAAATACACAACATTTGGTAAGATTTTTAATTTTTCAATTTAGAACATTCAGCACTTGTTTTTTAAGTTTGGAAGCATAGGTTTAAAGGGTGTATTCCGATAGGGGATCGAAAAATCCATTATTTTTGCGATATCTCTTACAGTTTTCGAGATAATCGACATTTTCCAATTTTAAACTAAAAATACACAAAATTTTGTAAGATTTTTAATTTTTTTAATTTAGGACATTCAGCACTTGTTTTTAAGTTTGGAAGTATAGGTTTTACAGGTGTATTCCGATATGGGATCGAAAAATCGATTATTTTTGCGATATCTCTCGAAATAAGCGAGATAATCGACATTTTCCAATTTTAGTCTGTTTAGCACTAAAAATACACAAAATTTTGTAAGATTTATAATTTCTTCAATTTAGGACATTCAGCACTTATTTTAAAAGTTTGGAAGCATAGGTTTAACGGGTGTATTCCGATAGGGGATCGAAAAATCCATTATTTTTGCGATATCTCTTACGGTTTTCGAGATAATCGACATTTTCCAATTTTAGTCTTTTTGGCACTAAAAATACACAAAATTTGGTAAGATTTTTAATTTTTTCAATTTAGGACATTCAGCACTTGTTTTTTAAGTTTGGAAGCATCGGTTTAAGGGGTGAATTCCGACAGGGGATCGAAAAATCCATTATTTTTGCGAAATCTCTCGATATAAGCGAGATAATCGACATTTTCCAATTTTAGTCTTTTTGGCACTAAAAATACACAAAATGTGGTAAGATTTTTAATTTTTTCAATTTAGGACATTCAGCACTTGTTTTTTTAAGTTTGGAAGCATTGCTTTAACGGGTGTATTCCGATAGGGGATCGAAAAATCCATTATTTTTGCGATATCTCTTACGGTTTTCGAGATAATCGACATTTTCCAATTTTAGTCTTTTTGGCACTAAAAATACACAAAATTTTGTAAGATTTATAATTTCTTCAGTTTAGGACATTCAGCACTTATTTTTAAAGTTTGGAAGCATAGGCTTAACGGGTGTATTCCGATAGGGGATCGAAAAATCCATTATTTTTGCGATATCTCTTACGGTTTTCGAGATAATCGACATTTTCCAATTTTAGTCTTTTTGGCACTAAAAATACACAAAATTTGGTAAGATTTTTAATTTTTTCAATTTAGTACATTCAGCACTTGTTTTTTAAGTTTGGAAGCATCGGTTTAAGGGGTGAATTCCGACAGGGGATCGAAAAATCCATTATTTTTGCGAAATCTCTCGATATAAGCGAGATAATCGACATTTTCCAATTTTAGTCTTTTTGGCACTAAAAATACACAAAATTTGGTAAGATTTTTAATTTTTTCAATTTAGGACATTCAGCACTTGTTTTTTAAGTTTGGAAGCAAAGATTTACCGCGTGTATTCCGATAGGGGATCGAAAAATCGACTATTTTTGCGAAATCTCTCGATATAAGCGAGATAATCGACATTCTCCACTTTTAGTCTTTTTAGCACTAAAAATACACAAAATGTGGTAAGATTTTTAATTTTTTCAATTTAGGACATTCAGCACTTGTTTTTTTAAGTTTGGAAGCATAGGTTTAACGGGTGTATTCCGATAGGGGATCGAAAAATCCATTATTTTTGCGATATCTCTTACGGTTTTCGAGATAATCGACATTTTCCAATTTTAGTCTTTTTGGCACTAAAAATACACAAAATTTTGTAAGATTTATAATTTCTTCAGTTTAGGACATTCAGCACTTATTTTTAAAGTTTGGAAGCATAGGTTTAATGGGTGTATTCCGATAGGGGATCGAAAAATCCATTATTTTTGCGATATCTCTTACGGTTTTCGAGATAATCGACATTTTCCAATTTTAGTCTTTTTGGCACTAAAAATACACAAAATTTGGTAAGATTTTTAATTTTTTCAATTTAGGACATTCAGCACTTGTTTTTTAAGTTTGGATGCATAGGTTTAACGGGTGTATTCTGATTGGGGATCGAAAAATCGATTATTTTTGAGATATCTCTCGAAATAAGCGAGATAATCGACATTTTCTAATTTTAGTCTTTTTGACACTAAAAATACACAAAATTTGGTAAGATTTTTAATTTTTTCAATTTAGGACATTCAGCATTTGTTTTTTTAAGTTTGGAAGCATAGGTTTAACGGGTGTATTCCGATAGGGGATCGAAAAATCCATTATTTTTGCGATATCTCTTACGGTTTTCGAGATAATCGACATTTTCCAATTTTAGTCTTTTTGGCACTAAAAATACACAAAATTTGGTAAGATTTTTAATTTTTTCAATTTAGGACATTCAGCACTTGTTTTTTAAGTTTGGAAGCATAGTTTTAACAAGTGTGTTCCGATAGGGGATCGAAAAATCCATTATTTTTGCGATATCTCTCGAAATAAGCGAGATAATCGACATTTTCTAATTTTAGTCTTTTTGACACTAAAAATACATAAAAATTTGGTAAGATTTTTAATTTTTTCAATTTAGGACATTCAGCACTTGTTTTTTAAGTTTGGAAGCATAGGTTTAACGGGTGTGTTCCGATAGGGGATGGATAAATCCATTATTTTTGCGATATCTCTTACGGGTTTCGAGATAATCGACATTTTCAAATTTTAGTCTTCCAGTTTTAGGATTCCAAAAACTGAAATAATATACTTAAATGTTTTATTGCCGGGTTCGGTTCAAAACAATAGTATATTATACTACAAGGGAGTAAAGTTACTCTTTTCAGTCCCGAGACAATTTTGTACCGAGGCCGTAGGCCGAGGTGCAACAAGCAGTCGAGGGACGAAAAGCAACTTTACTCCCACGTTGTATATACTATTTTTCACAATTGCGATGAAAAATTCTATTTCTAATGTAAATATATAGAAATAAATAATTTTACTAGAATAACGGATTTTCATTTTTACACCCCGCTGCGGGGTGTAAAATCCATTTTTACGACCTGCACCGGGGTGTAAAAAAATAAAATCATTTTTACGACCTACTGCAGGTCGTAAAATGCATGTTGAATGCAGGTATAAAAAACGCACCTTTACACCCGCAAATGCGGGGCTAAATTGCACTTTAGAGTATCGCAATTGTGAAAAAATATTTAAATTAGTCGTTGTACTACTCCATTTGACACTTTATTTAAAAATAAATAAAAAACCTGTAATCAAACTAAATGGGAAATGTCGACGTTTTTATCGAACGAGGATAATTAATTCGACCTTTTAATTTGCATATAGGTTATCTTCAAGATCAAATTTTACGATATCCGATTAAAAATTTATTTTTAACATTATTTTTGCATTAATAAACTTACTAGATGGATAATTAACCGATACTAATGAAAAACCCCATAAATGGTACATAGAAAATTTAGTGGAACTAATTATTGTTATTAACATTTTATTACTTTTTATTTTAATTTAATATAAAACATGAAAATATGGTTAAAATTACACAAAATATTTTTCATTCGCATGTTTTACTTTATTGATCTACCCTTTTCCCAATATAACCACCTCAACAACTGCAATTAAGTTGGCATATTCCATTGTTTCTTGGCCTATCACGGCTGCCAGCAAATTCGATTCTACTTTAAGAAGATAGTATAAAATATTACATCAAATCAAAAACATTTTCTTAAACAAAACTCTTGGCAAAACAAAACGGATTGGCTGAATGGAAATATGTTCCATTATTCCAGAAAAATAAAAACTCTGCGTTGCAGTGATGGAAGCCTGACATTATATTATGCACAGCGGTAGTTTGCGGTAAAGGGCACGAGTGCACACGCTCTCCCATCCCAGACCGATATCATAATTAAAATTAAAAAATAACATAATGTAATATTACAGGGTAAAACATAAAATTGAAAGATAATTAACATAATAGACAACTATACAAAATAGCAATTTTTTCTTAACGACTGATTCCTCGAGCAAACCTAAAATATATCTTCAATAGAGTTAAAGATTCTTCGCTAAGAACATTCGTTATCATTGAATTTGGATCGGGCACAGAATGATAAAATTGAGGATCCATTACGCTTAACACTTTTAGCAACTTCACTATAGCATAAATTGTTTCATCACTCACAATTTGAAATAAGTACTTATACAGTTCCAAAAACCAAGCGTCGCAAAATATTATCACAAAATTGTTCTGAGTTAGAATCCTGCAAAATAATTCCACACCACAATTTATCCTTTGCGAACTTCCGAGGATAATTTTACGAAATGGTACCATTATCGGGTTACTTATATAGACCGACGTATGTAACTAAAAAAAAACCAGTTAGTAAACAAAATGGCTAAATGTAACTTTTATTCCAACCTGATCGGAATCCAATAACGTGGTTAATAATGTACCCGCAGCAGTAGCGAGATCATCTTCAAATAAGCAACAAGCGCTTAACAAAAATGGGATTAGTAAATTCAATTTGCTTTCCTCAAATTTAACATTTACTCCAAATTTGTCAAAATAACCCATAAGGCGATTTAAATAATTGCAGCCAGAAGTTATGGATGCTTTCTGATTTAGGAGAGGTAAGATCAAATACAAGATTTCCAAATGCTTTGAAATTATGTTAGGTTCTTTGGGAACATCAAAATTTGCTGTTAGAAGAACACTCAATTTGTTTACATCACCACACATTTTTAAAATGGCTAGATGAATCGCCTGCGACAATTTTTCTTCCCGTTCTAGCTTGATTATCACGTTAGATATTTTGTCGTGCAGGAATTTGTTGGAACAAATTGTAAAATAATTTATTAAGATGTGTCCCATTTTTAACTCTCCAAAAATTTTGGCAATTTCCTGCTCGTTACTTTTCATCTGAAACCAACATTCCAAGATCTTGTAATTTAGAGTGTCATCAGCGTTTGTAAATATCCACATCAGTGGCAATGCGTGAGGTGTCAGTATTACGGTAAGGTTTTTATGATTGCGCAATTGATTTAAAATGCTTTTTCCGGTATCGATTATATTTTGATCGGGAATATCTTGGATCATGAAAGGGTATAACATTAGAATTGCCTTTAGACAATTATTGTTTAGTTTCCGATAGTGTTCTACATAAGTACAAATTGATTCCAAAATAACTTGGTTGGACCATAACAATCTGGAAAATGATTTTTTGGTTAAACATAATTATATGATCTCTGCGAAGAGCTTGGAGCTTAATGCAGATGCACGCGGTTCATTGTACAAGTTATCCTCCTCCACACAACCAAATAATTGTAATTAAAGAATTTACTTACTCCGAGGTCATTAACAAAACGTAGCAAATTAAAATAAAAGTTTCTGATTTCATACAAGGCCATTCTTCGTAGCTATCGGGAAGTTTCTTAATCCCTTTTAAGAATTGTTCATTATTTCCATTAAAAAAGTTAGTCTTGACGATTAATTGACTTAAGAGTTGCTCCACGAATTTTCGGCTAGCGAGATCGTGCAGTAAATAGCATAATTTATTAGAATATGGCAAAATTAAGCTAATCTCGGAGGAGAAATCCATTCGCTTATTATTGTGCAGAAATACCAAACACCGAATTATTGATTCCACTGCTTCATCATCCACTTGCTACAATAATGTGGATTTTAGAAATACTATGAATTAAAAGCAATATCCACTGCTTATTGAATAATTTGTGTTTTGTCATTTATTTCAAGGACGTAACAAAATTTTAAATAATTTCTATTGTAATACCACGTTATTCAAAAACTAAAATTTGGGAATCTCCCCCCACTCCTAATCTTAGTTTTCGAATCATGCGTTGTACAAATAAGTAAATCAAGTTCCTTTAGTGTCTTGACAAAAAAAGTGTAGAAAGATTGTGTAATGCTAGGAATTATTTAAATTTTTGTAACGTCCTGGAAATAGATGTCATAAAACACTAATTATTCAATGTAGCACTGGATATTGGTCTTAAACAAATGGTAAAAAGCTACTCACTCCTTTAAAGCACAACAAGCATTCGATCTGCAGCATTAAATAAGTAGGTGTAAAATCACCTTTTGATTTTCCCATACGAAGCTTCCGGTTAATTACTGCGTACAATAGTGAACCCAAATTGGAAAATCTTTTATAATGTTTTAATATTTCGCATGTTTTGTGATAGGAACTAATAAACTCGCCAAATTTTACGAAAGTCACATCAATCACTTCTGTCAGCAATCGACCCCCTTCTATTTGGAAGTCCATCTCCTGGGATTCCAAAAGCAGTGTAATTAATTTCATGATTTTTTCTATTTCCGGTTTGTATTTCTCCTCGCATTGGATCTTGTAAAAACTGCGTTTAATGCTAAAATTGAATACAACTTAAAATAGAAATATCTGTTCGTAACGCACCTTTGATTAGTTGAGATTGAAAGCATTACAATATAAATGTTTGATGAGTGTTTGATGAGTGAAGCCGAACAACTTTGACCACACCACCATTTTCGGATTTAATTCAGAAAGCAGCAATTGTATTCTGAACTGTAATTATTGATGCTTTCTTAATTAAAGCTGGAAATGATGTATTAAGATCGGTGGCGGACTGGGAAATTCAACCGGCGCTGGAAAATTAATTAATTTTTTCCTTTTTTAAACTTTTATACCGGCTTCAATTGAGACCGGCCCACAGAGAATTTTCCTAGCGTCGCATGGTCCCAAAAATCTGTAGATTGCAGGCGAAATTCTTTCCTTGTTTGGCTTTCCTTGTTGTTTCAAAAAATTTTTTTTAATAGGCAAAACACTTTGCTTTATAATATTAGCAAGTTAAAAAGTTTTTTTTATTACATTTCACTATTGGCCCCCTCAATATTATAGACGTTCCAACGATGAACGTTGGAAAATTGATTAATTGTAGCAAGAAAATCTTTTTGAATTACGATAAATGTCAATAATAAATACTTATGTTTATAATTATTACTAAAATTATGTTAAAATATTTAAATATTCATTATTCTGATGAAGGCTGCGAAACCACTTGAAAGCTCATAAATATAATATTAATTTAATTTCCATTAATTCGTAAAATATTTATATTAGGTAGGGTAGGAACTTAGCTTAATTTAAAAAAAAGTTTAGCCTGTCCTAGAAAGTGAAAGGACATTTAAAACTGTAAAGAAATTAGCTATAAATGGAAAATAAGATCAGAGTTGTCAAGGGAACAATGGGTAAAAATATTTCTTTACAAGTTAGTTATAAGCAATTCTAAAATTAAAGACGCACATGAATGGATTAACGAGATTCGCATTATCCATCCAAAACAATTCGTTTTTATTAAGCAAATAAAATTATACAGAGATGTTGAAAGTTTATGGGGCTAACTAATTCCCTAAAAATAAAATCATTTAAA
Source organism: Rhagonycha lutea (assembly GCA_958510855.1). NCBI lineage: Eukaryota > Metazoa > Arthropoda > Insecta > Coleoptera > Cantharidae > Rhagonycha > Rhagonycha lutea. The sequence goes on from OY294036.1 coordinate 96,354,008, forward strand.
TTTATGTTTTCTGTTCTCAAACATAAGGTTTTTTTTCGAAAACATTCGATGGCATTACCAAATATTCTATGAAGCATCTTTGGCATTAGGTAGGAATTTGTTTGGACATTTTCAAGTTTTGGATGTGTATGAGAACAATACTCGGTTTTTCCCCTAATTTCAGAGGACAATTACAGCTCATATAATCGTATTTTGGCCGTTAAGAAAAATATGAGACTCTTATTTTTCGATAATTTGGGACTCAAAGGTTAAATATGCATTAACAATCAAGACCATTATTTCAACATTCAGAGGAGGTCCACTTTAGATAGTGTTAAAATTTGCAATTTTATGTGTGGAATTTAACCCATAATTAGGATCTAATGAATTTCGTTTGCAGGACCAAAAAATTTTGAGGGGCCAATACCCAAATATGGCCCTTCGATCCCCCCCTCATGTTCATATTACGCGCCTGATAGATATCATAATAACAAAGTAGCACATATTTTAAAAAATCAACTAACAAGGGGACATTACAGTGAGGTACCCACCAATGGAGATCCCAATTTTTTTGGTGATTCTAGGAGCTAAAAAAATTATCACTTTCTCGGCGTTTAGTCCAATGGCCCTTAGTTTTGGAGTTATGAATTTTTGAAAATACCATGGTGGGTTAACTGCTATTACTATTAGCTATTCTTACAAGAAACCGTGGTGGTCTAACGGTTAAAAATTTGGAATGGTAATTCGTAGGTCGTTAATTTTTTAATTCCGATAATAAATTACATAATTTACAACAAAATCTCAGGACCGATGCGTTACAACTCCAATAAGCTAAACCTATGGTAAAACCAGTCCATTTTAAAAATTCATAACTCAAAAACTAAGAGCCATTGGACTAAACGCCGAGAAAGTGATAATTTTTTTAACTCATAGAATGACCAAAAAATTGGGATCCCGATTGGTGGGTACCTCACTGTAGTGTCCCCTTGTAAGCTTAAGTTAAGTTTCCGGTTCTTCCACTTCAAGCAAAAATCTCCAAATACTTAATTATAAAAATAAAATACTGACCCATTCACAATTTTAACTGTTAAGCATGACAACTCCTCAAATAAGTGGAATTTGCTATCTTTTATCAAAAAATTACTCAATCTCGAAATAAAGTTAATGGATTTGCTCAAATAATCATGTTGGTGGGATGCATAAAAATCATCTAATTCTGTGAACTTAGTAAGTTCCGCCGCAATCTTCCTAAAATGAAAAGTTGAAGTAAAAATCTTTCGCCAGAAGATGCATTTTATGTATTAAATTACCTGACACGATCATCTTCCAAATAGCTTACTGAGTTAAGCAAATGGAACTCAAATTTGGATAACAAAGTAGTAGGTGTTAGATTTTTAGGTGAATTCGAATCACTCGCGTTCATTTCCATTTTGATTTTGATGGTGGCACCACAAATAAATTTATAAATAATTTATTTAAAACCTGTAACTAAAACTCGAACGACGAATATCTCACGTTGATCTCAAAACTATAAACAATTTTTCACGTGACAACCTCAGATAAACAATAACATTTGAAAGTTCGCGCTACGCACCCTTCGATATTTACGCACTATAGTTACCAAATTTGAATTTATAACAAAATTACTTCATGTAAATTTAAATATTAGATTACTTTAGACATTTAATTACACTTTTTAATTTTTATAATATTTCTTTCATTAATTATTAATTATTAAACGAAAAAATTAAAAATAAATGTAATTCATTTTTCAAATGTAGATGGCGCAAATGTCAAACAGATTTAAACATGCGATTGTTCGAATTTTGAATTTAATTTTGCATTTTTGCAACAAAACTTCTAAAAAATCTGAGAATTAGGATTAAAACCTATAGGTTTAGCGCCCCCCGGACAGCTTCGTGTACGATTCACCCCAAAGGCTGGTTAAATGCCACTCGCGTTTTTCAGCAAAACTTCGAGCGCGTTCAAGCCTTGCGCTCGATCACCACTTGACTAGCTAATTTTAATTAGTTGATCAGTTAGTAATCACCTAAGGTAATCACCGCGATGGTCCTCAGATGTTGAAAGAGATGATGGAGGCTTCGCCTCCAAGAAACTCTGAATCAATGAGAAGCTGTGCTGTCGTGTATGATTTTGGACATGTTTTCAAATGCTGATCAGCGGCGGTTCTAGGGCGGTGCGACCGGTGCAATCGCACCGGGCGCCATCCTAAGGGGGGCGCCAAAATGACAAAATATTTCGAAAAAATGAATAATTTGGGTTTCTTTTGGAAAAAAAATATATTTTTTTGAAATTTGCAAGCACAAAAGCGAGGAATGTGGCTTTGTAGTTAATTTTCCTTTCTTAATTTGTTTAAATACTCCTTTTCAATTAAATATTGTTTCTTTTTATGTTTCACTCGACGGGGGGGGGGGGCGCCAAAATGAGATCTCGCACCACTTACAAATCTTGCTAGAGCCGCATGCTGATGATAAAAATTATTCATCTAATATTTTTAATTATGAAAACATAACAAAATGTAAAACAAGTTCGTTCTTAAATACAAAAATCTCGATAGCAATGGCTAGGAAAGAAACGGGAGCGCCAACTTCATCAGGTGAAAATTTAAAAATTCGGAATTCAGCCAATTTGAAGAACGAAAAATGTGCAAAATTCTGTAAGAAATCTATAATATTTTATATTATGCTATCACTAGTAGTAACATGGGTTGCCTACCAGATGCTACTCGATCCCCAAAGAGGTATAACTTTTAGGTTGGTAAAAATTTGGGCCAATCCGAATTTTATTCGACACACAATTATTCTTCTGGCTCGCTCTGTGATACCTATAGGTATTGAAAATATTAACGAATTTTAACTACAATTGAAACTTTCTGAATTACAGATGAAAATGGTGTAACTATAGAGCGCTATTGATGCAGTTGTTCGGCCTTTGATCTCATTGGGAGGAGGAATTGTTATAAATCAATCTATTCTCTATACCAGGGATGGCGAACCTATGGCACGCGACACAATATTTTGGGCACACCACCGATCAAAAAATACACTATTAAATATTATATTTAATTATTTGATGGCACGGCTATGGCCTCATTAAACATTTCTTTAGAAAAAATGGCACGTTGATACATAAAGGTTCGCCACCCCTGCTCTATACGCAAATAAAAAGCTACTTGCGAACAAACAGTAATAAGTATCGCGGATTCCTCTTAAAAGATTTTTTAAAACATTCAGAATAGCAAATATTCTAACTTTGGCAAAATAATAGAATCTTAAAAATACAAACGAATTAGTTTATTTTAAAAGTAACCATAGAAGTGGACCTACCTTGCTAATTATGGGGGAAGAGTATATTATAATATAGTATGAGCTAATTTGAAGAGGGAATAAAAAGTCAAAAAAAGAAAAAACAGTATATTTGTGCTTCATATTTGTTTATATTTTACGTTTTTAAAATTACGTTCATAACAGGTTCTGAGATGGGACTTACAACTACAACGGGAAGATGTTACTAAAATGTTCACTTAATGGGTCAGACACAACCAGGGGGACATATTTGTACGTACGATCTATTTACAGACTAGAGCTAGTTTTGCTTACAGATAAGGGCGTATTTACACGTAAATCTTTTATTAAAAAGTAAACGGCTACATTTTGTGCTACGTTTGAAATAAATTAATTGAGATTCGCTTTTTTAAATAATAAAACTAATACGTTAGTTATAATAATGGTTGAGGAGTTCCTCGACATCAAAATCATTGTGCTGCTACAAAAAGAAAAATTCTATAATTTGTAGTTAGGTTAAAAGAGGAACTCTCGATCGATAATATCACAACAACAATAATAATAATAATAAATAAGAAGAACGTTTGGCATTTTAACAACTCTACCTACTCGGTGGTTTAGTATGTACAAAAATAAAAAAATGTAAATAAATTTGACTTAATAACTTTGTTAAAATTTACAATTAGGCCACTTTTATAAATTTACAACAAACGCTCGAAGTGAAAGTTGGAAAGTCGAGCACGTTAATTCTAAATTGGCAACGACTTACATTATTATTGTGCTTAAAAGATGAGTAAGTACGTGTAAATGCACCCCACATATCTAATTGTAAAATTGATACAGTTACGAAACAATTTGTAATGATGTATAGAGAGCAAAACACCGAATATCATCAATCGATATGTTGGCATTATGTAAATAAGTGACAAAAAAACAAGTATCAAAAAATTAACTTATGTATAGGTATAAGGAGGTAAATAAACAAACAAAAACATGATAGTAATAATAAACACAAAAACAGGTTTCCATTGCACTTATACGTTTTAAAAGAACTAACCTACATCAACGTACTCTTCTTCTTCCTTTTGAACAAACAACGAGAGATACTTATCTAAAAATTTACAAAATTTATACATAGATGTGCTAGGTATAAAAGATACAATTAATTACCAGTCAACCCTAATTTAATCCTTACAAACTAAACGCAAAACTAAACGCATTGTACATAAAACGACTTCACCATCTGCTTACGTTTGTAGTAACTTTGCACTCGTAAAAAAGTGCAACAAAAAATTACGTCAGACAATATAAGTGAATGGAAACTACTTAAATCTTAAACTAATTTTAAGTTAGAGAGCTGGTTAGATGTTTATCACAAGGGTATACGTTAGTGAGTTACAGCTCTTTGGCTATTTCAGTTTGTTGTGCTGTTTTGTGCAGCGATCCACAAAAAACAGTAAAATGAGTATTATTGTAGGCCGATCAGCTGCCGATATGTTCAGTAAGGTGTGAAACGGTTGTATCCACTGCGGTACACAGCCGCCTGAAATCAGAAAATTCAATTAGTTTGAGTTTCACTACAATTAGCGCAACTTAGTTTACAATCATTTAAAAAAGGAAGAGAGCAGTCAACAGTGAGACACCTCGAATCGAATTAAATTTGTCTTACTGTTGACTACACTTGGTTAGACATTTCAACCAAAACTTAACTAAACCCCAACATATTTTTATTTTAACTGTGAGAAGAGATACATAATGAAATGACTCATCTGTTAATGCTGTGTGAATTAACACACAATACTTTGTTATCTTGTTAACTGCTAGAAAAGAAATACATTTTCGCATTTTAACTGTCAACACTTCAATCCTAATTGCAAATAATTTAGTGTATAACTTGAGCAGGGAATTACATGCAACAACAGACCGGTCATAAGATAACCGTAACAAACTAACCAATAGAAATCGTTGATTAGCGCTAATAAACATTTTAAATTGGTAATTTAAAATTAAATTTAACGAATTTAAATTCAAAGTGGTGTAAAATGTTTGTACCTGTTTATGCAACAATTATTTTCGTTTGTACCCAAATAGTTTTCAAACATTAGTCGGGGAGGGCCTGGAGACATAAAATTTTGTAATTTCGAATTCAAAATAGTCTAGACTCTAGATCTAAAATTGGTTTATTATTAATTCGTGAAAATAAATATGTTTTATTATTAATAAATTACGAATTAACTTTATAATTATTCCTTAATTCGTAATTTATTAATAATAAAACATATATAGACTCTAGATCGTTTATATTTTGTTTGCGCAAGTTTTATTTTCGTTTGTTCCCAAAATAGTTTTCGAGAAATTTCATAAATTAGCTGGAGGAGGGGGGCTGGTCACATGCCTTTTTGAAATTTCGAATTTGAAATAATTTAGATAATAGTTTGTGTTTCATTTGTGCTATTATTTTTTTTCATTTTAACCCTTATAGTTATCTAAATATTTCATTAGCTGGGAAGGGGCCTATACAAATGTAGAAATGTGTTGCAGCACCCCCCAGCCAATTTTTAAAATTTCTCAAAAACTATTTTGAGTGCAAACGATAATAAAGCTTGCACAAACAAAACATACACGATCCAGACTATTTGGAATCCAAAATTCGGAATTTCAAGAAAGCATGTCTCCAGCCCCCCCCCCCCAGCTAATTTTAAAATTTTAAAATAAAAGCCGAGGTAAAACAAGTTGTTTCTTTGCTATTTGCGGAAAGATTTTTCCCCATTTATGTTTTTATTATTTTTATAAACACGCGGTAGCAGAGGACAATATAATCAATGGATGCACTAGAATAATTTTCTTTAATCTCTTACATGCATTACCACCTATTATTCTAAATTTCTATGCTATGTGAATACAGCTTCTGGAAGTTAATGAGAAACTGAAAAGTTGAGCAATACAAATGGGATTGTTTGTTATATAAATAGGTTAGAAGCACTGGTGCTGCTATGGGACCTAACAATTTGACGTGGAATTCGAACCACAGCAGAAAATTACGAGATAATCACTTACTAACTTATAAGTAGTGGCTAAGTGCGGCACTATAGGGCTTGTTCTTTCGCTAAGAACAATGAATGCAATTTAAAGTCATCACCAGGGCCAGACCTATCATGTCTTCACAAAATGATTATGTGAATTTTGAGTTTTCCTAGTATTTCTCTGAGCTGCATAAGTTATTTTCTAAAAGCACCTCTTTAGATACTTCTAAACCAATTATAAAATTTGAATTATCTTTGGGCGGATTGCTCCTGCTCTTTAACAGAGAAGTTTTTAATTTTTAAAATTTTCTAAATTTCTTCCTACTTTCCAAATTAATTAATTGGGTTACTAAAAATCGTCCAATCTATTATATTCTATTCCATCTCTTCTCAGGATTTGAAAGCATATACAGCAGACTACAGCCATACTTGAATATTATAATTTATGCATTCTACATAATTCAAAATTCCACTAGCAAAACCTCTGAACCGTAACCCTAATTTATTAAATTTAAGGCAAACACAATAATTTAAATGAAACATTCATTCAACCACTAAGTCTACTGGAAACTGTCCAATTCACCTAAATCATAAAATTAACTACAAAAATTATTACATACCCCATATCCTGCCATAGGACCAATTCCGTGCCCCAAGTAAGGATCAGCATAATCTCTACCATATCCGGCAACAGCATATCCTGCAACGGGTTGAGCAGCTCCATATCGAGCTGCAACTGCAGTGTAGGTGGCGGCTGCAGCGTAGCTCGCCTGTTGAGCAGTCGATAGAGGGGTTTTTAGTAGAGGTGCAGCAGCGGCAGCAGCAGCCTAGAACAGAGTGCCATGCAAGGCATGCACATCTAAAGCAACTAATGGCATACACAACGATTTATAATGCTGTGCTATCAACAACAAGTCTGATGTATTCTAACACAATTTCTTTTCATGATTTAAATTTGTTATTCCCTAACCATAAAAATCTAAACTCTTTTAATCATTTTTTAAGCAGTAAACCAAGACAAAACGCAAAATTAGTCAGAATATAATACAATCTAACCTAACCAAAAGAAAACCGCATGTTTTAATAATTTTTTCAAATCGCTTTTACAATAAAAATTACATGCACGTTACATTTTTTCGAATAAGGAGGTTTAAAATTAAAAAAAGCCTCTTGTAGCATTAAACTTCCCACCTTTCTGTATGCAAATGTGAAAAAAATCGTAGTTATTCATAGAATCATCCGGTAAACGAAAACTAGGCAATATTTTAATTATGGGATTCCCCAAACCCAAGATTTTATTTTACGCAATGTGTCTGTAAAGAAACCAAATTGCTTTTTCACATTTGAATGAACACAAGTTGAAAGAATGACGCTCTATAAGGTGATTTAAAAAGTAAAGTAGGTGGTAAAATTTTGAAAAATAAATCATAGTTATTCCTTGTGTTTAGCTCCACCTACCCATGAGTTTGAGTAACTTAGGTAAAAAGTTCTGTAACGGTGTGTAATCGGTTTGTAATAAATTTGAAAAAATGTTTAAAAATTGTTAAAACATCAAACTTCATGCAAATATTTCACCTCATTAGTTAGTGAATTAAGAAAAATAAATAATTCAAATATTTGCATGACGGAAAAACAGTTTACTCACATTTAAATAAATATTTTCTTTAATATTAGGAAAAACATTAATAGAATCTAAAATAAAATTTTAACCTTTTTACTGCATTGATCAGTGTATGCTAAGTGTTGGTGCTATTTTTAGTTGCTACAGAAATAGGTATCTGTTATAAGCAACAAATGTTATATTATATGAGATCAACATTGAAAACTATCGCCTTAATTAACCAACAGAAAACATAATTTATATACAACACTTAAACATTAAACACCAGTTGCTGTTTTATTCATAAACTTGCAGTTTACCATATAAAAAATCCACTTCTTAAAATAAATTTGCTTACAATTTGATTATTCGATGACTCCAATCGCAAATAATCAAAAACACTTTCAAATGTCAATGGAATTATCAATTCACTTTCAGGTCAAGTGTAATTCAGAAAATTAATGTTTATGCATAATGTTTATTTTAACCTTTTGTGGAAAAAAAGGTCGTGCAAATAACGGCTACGATGATGAAGGTCAACAACCCTTAACAAAATTAGTCGATAACTTAATATAAAAATGATGTGATGCGGTATGCAATAATCCCTCGCCAATTGTGAAATTTTCCATTTTCTCTTGGGCGAGAAGAATGGAATAGCTTCGTCCATTTTATAACAACGGAGAGGAAAAAAATTACCCCTAACTTGCACTTTCAGCTTAAAGTATTTGAAACTTTTAGTTGTTTAGGCTTTCTAAGATTGATAATGAAATTGATTAATTAAAGATTCTCACTTAAGGTAAGCCAAGTTCCAAATCGAATTCGAAACTTCATTAAGGTCACGGAGACGAGACTTTTCAAATTAAATTAACCTTTTCAGATTAAATTCTAAAATGGACGGTAATTGCCACTATGGTACTGTGGGACAAAATCCTAAATTCTGTATTAACAAATTAATCTTGATCAAAAATAGTAAATTGAGTTACAAATGAAAATTAATAGTAAAATGCTTTTACTTTGATGTTGGTAAAATTGGTCTTGCAACTTCAAACGAAAATTCAATTAATATTAAATTTTTATTTAAAATTTTATCAAGTCAAGTTCCAATTTTTGCTATTTACCTCTCCGCCTCTGTTGAAGAAATTTTTACATAGACGGAACAAGTAGATTTGATTAGAAGTGTGGGAGTTGTCAAGTTTTAAACATTGAAAAAATATTTATTGGAAAGCTGTCTGTAATTATACAAATTACTGAAATTCTTTCTCACTGCTGTGTCGTCTTGATTCCCCATGAATGAATGGTAATTTATAATGCAAAAAAAAGTATGTAATAAATTATGAGGTAGATATTTCAATAAATATGTAATAAAATATTTTAATTTAGAATGCTCCACACAAAAAGTGTCACAATTAATTTTATGGATTAGAATTGATATTAATAATTTTTTTTTGACTCATCGGTGCTTAGAAATTTAAATCGTGTGGATACTAAGCAATATTGATTGACTATATTGACTTATGGAAGTTTTAGAAACAACTGTTGTAATTAAAAAGATTATCAGCAGATGGCGCTAATAAACTAGAAGGCATAAACTGCTTTATATTCAAAGGGAAGGGAAATACCCTGGATTATCATGTACTGGAGGGTACTCCGTACCCCCCAGACCCCCCGATTCCACATAAATTCTCCACATTGTGGCCCTCTGTGCTCTACAGTCGAGGGGGAGAAGAATAGTTCAATGGGAGTTTTAAATAAATGATCAACTTTTAAATAACTCTAAAGTAGAAATGACAGAAGAAAATATTAATAGAGAACTGTAACGAGAAATTGAAAGAAAAAGATGTGGAGAAATTAGCAATATCCAAAATTCGTTACGCTAATGAACAGGACTTCCCCCCCCCCGTGTGCCGGAGGTTGAAAATCATTGCTGTAGGTTGTAGAGATAGTGGAAATAATTAGAAGGGGGCCTCAAAAGTTCTGAAACAGCCATTGACTATATGCAAAAATATGTACTTCGCATGTTGCTCGGAGCAAATATAAGCGTGCGATTCAATAAGTTTGGTTGATTATGACTAGGGTCCGGATTTGTAGGCATTTGCATGTTTTTTTTGTGTACAGGCACGTGAAAAATTTTAAAAGGGGAGCATGTTTTACGCCTTTCTGAATCGTTTTATATAGTTTTTATTTTGCCTATAATGCATATTTTGAGTTTAAGTGCATATTTGGCGATTTGTTGCCTATAAATGCTTATTTGCTTATATTGGTATATATTATTTTGCATATTTAGCAAATCCAGTAATAAAATTTTAAATAATTTTAATTATTCTCTTTCTGATATTGCCGCCTTTTGTATTATTTAAAACAATAATTTTAATTAATATCTACTTACAAGGTCAAGGCCAACCCTTCTCCTCACAGATCTGCACCAAAATTTGTATACGATTACAACCCAATTAGAACGTCAACTTGATGAAAAAAGAAAGACCCCAAACTCAGAAATTTTGGAAATAATATTTTCGAAAGACCATTGGAAAAGTTGGTAAATGCACGTAAAATGTACTTTAGTTCAAATTTACCGAGCATAAAAGCATATAATCATATATTATATGATATGATACAATTTTATGCTCGGTACATTTGAACTAAAGTACATTTTACGTGCATTTACCAACTTTTCCAATGGTCTTTCGAAAATATTATTTCCAAAATTTCTGAGTTTGGGGTCTTTCTTTTTTCATCAAGTTGACGTTCTAATTGGGTTGTAATCGTATACAAATTTTGGTGCAGATCCGTGAGGAGAAGGGTTGGCCTTGCCCTTGTTAGTCAACTGTAGGTGATTCTGTGCAATAACTGCATATTCTATTAATATTACTGCTCTAATCATGTTACCAAGAAGGTACATGTCCCTAGCCCCCCCCCCCATTTCAAATTTTGACTCCAAAATCGTCTTAATCGTTTGTGTCTGTTTGTGCAACCATTATTTTCGTTTGTATCCAAATAGTTTTAGAGATATTTCAAAATTAAGCTTGGGGTGGGCTGGAGATATGGGGGCCCCCCATTTCGAATTTTGACTCCAAAATAGTCTCAATCGTTTGTGATTCGTTTGTGCCTGTTTGTGGAAACATTATTTTCGTTTGTACCCAAATAGTTTTCGAGATAATTCTATTTTAAGTTGGGGGGGGGGGGGCTGGATACATGCTTTTTTGATATTCGAATTTCGGATTCAAAATAGTCTCAATCGATTATACTTCGTTTGTGCCTGTTTTTAGCGCATATTTGAGTGCTTATTTTGAAATTTTTAGAGCATATTTGTCTGCATATTTTCAAGTTTTTTAGTGCCTACAAATCCGGACCCTAATTATGACATAGGGTTAAAAAAAAAGGTTATTCAAAGAAAATTAGCGATTGAAGTTAACAATTAAGAAGTTAGTGCTCCGCAAAACCTAAAAGGTTGCCGACTGCTGCTCTATGGGATATCTTTAGTTAGTACAGCGTTAGTCAAAACGGCTCGGGGCGTCCGGAGCGTAGGGGACCGGAACGGAGGACGCGGAGAGTACTTCAGTAAGTACTTGATAAATTCTTATTGGTTTAGGCGCTAGAGCGCACATAAAATTCAGTAACACGGATATTTCTTGATGTTTGGTTTTCAACTCGTTTGACCTTAAGGACTGTAAATCCGTCAAAATCTGAGCATAAGCCAAATGTTAACCCTTAGCCCCCAAAAAAAATAATTCACTGTTTTATGTTGCTTTTCGCGCGTTTTTGTGTATAGCAGCTATTTTTAATACTATATTCGTATCCAGCAAGTTTTTTAAGGGGGGGGGGAGATGACTGCAAAGGAAAAATACAAAAATTGATGCTTTTTTCCAATAATTTTAGTTTATATTTTATATTATGTGTAATTTTTCCAAGGGAGGGGCAATCGCCCCCTTGTCGTATCTCATTATATTCATATATCTACGAAAAAGAAGAAAGGTAGTGACACGCAGAACGGATTAACAAGATTCCTACAAATACTGAAGCAATATTTATGGAAAATTCACTATACTTTGTCTACCCAACATATGCACCTAGGCTCCTCCCCAAAATGTATTTAAACCAATTTATTGTAAACGATACTTTCAAAATTTGAGCAATAGAAAAATTCGATTCGATTTCTTGGGAGGAGCTTAGGTGCATATTGGGTAAACAAAGTATAATAAATAGTTCTATTAATCTATAAATAAAAATTAGGAGTTGATATTATACCAAGAGATACAAAATAGTACAATTGATCTCTATGTAAACAACACTTAAGTTCTGTTTACATAGATTAGGTTGTACTGCATTGATAAAACTAATCTGCATCTGAACAACACTTAAAAGCTACTGTGGAAACAAACAATATTATGCCCAGGAGCAAACTCAGCATATGGCTATTGTTTACAATTATAATGACCTTGAAATTAAATCTGTTTGATAATATTTCTGTCCTAGTTTTCCCAAACTTAAATTCATAGTTTTCCACCCAAAACCTGAAGCTTCACAATTGGCGAGGTACTGCATAATATACGAAATGGCATACAAAGACAAAAGAATACAAAAATATGAAGATATAGAAACAAAAAGCAGAAGCAATGAATTTTAGCTAAAGCATCAACTAAACAGCAAACAATGAAGTGATTGGATAGGAACGCGAAATTTTAAAATTGAACACCGAATAATCAATCGTCCGTTTTAGCAGTAAGCATTTATGATTTCTGATTCATCTGTTTATAATTTCAATGTCGTTTAATCAAATATTTTAGTATACCTGCAGTCTATAATTAGGGTCTGCTGCATGTGCCGCTAGGAATGGATCATAGTAAACTCCACCATCTACAGGTAAGGTATTTAAAACGGGCGTGTATCCATGTAACGCTCCCGCTAACGGTGTGGGATGCCTAGCAAAAGCCGCCGCCGCAGCAGCAGCAGCTGCCGGGTAAGCTGCCCTTGCACGGCCCCGCTGTATCGCAGCAACACCTCTCAATGCAGCTTCTGGCCATTGAACACAGACAGGAACTGCAAACAGTAAATTATTATTAAAAAATTTGAAACAAAACTTCCATTTACTCACCTGCAGGAAGAGTTGTTGGTTTTTTGGTTTGTACTCTAGCAGTTGCATTATTAACCTAAACAAAAAACCTGATGGTCAGTAAAACTTCTTCAATTACAAGCCGAAATATTTGTATAAGGACAAATATTTGAGCTTCGACGAAATATTCATGGAGAGACGATTTGTTCCTTTCAAATGTCAAACAAATCGTGCCTTTTTGAACTGTTAAAGCTAATTCGTTGGTTGTAAAGTGAGCTCAATGGTCAATTTACAACCAAAAACTTAAAAATTAAAATAAAATTGGCAGAAAATTTTGCACGTCTAATTTGCAAAGTGAAAAGAGTGTTTTATCTTCTCGTATGCTTCAGAACTTTACATTACAATGCCGTAACATATTTCTAAATAAAAGCGTGTGTGCTTTATAAAAACGTGAAGTGAGAGACTGGAGAGACAAAAGTGCATTGTTGTATAAAATGGGCAAAGAGGTACAATTGCTGATTGTGACTAACATTTTCTAAAAACACATCAAGCCAAGTTCATTGCATACGAGATGCACAAATTCACTATAAAGTAGTGATAAATTTTAAAAATTTAGTAATACCTACCGTATCTGCGCCAGATTACAAATTAGATTGAGACTAAAAAAATTACGATGCAATTTTGCAACTGAAAATGAAAAAAAACTTTTTGCCAATTTCTAACTATCTTAAACCCTTACTGATTAAATGGCTAAAAGAATTTTAAAAAATGTGTTACATCAGGACGATTATGTTTGCCAAAATTTACAATACAATTTTTAAAAAATAAATCCCTAGCAGTTGCAAATTAATTTTATTTAAAGGTTCGCACAATCAAAATTTAAAACTGTTAACCAAAAATTATGAAACCAGAAGTTGCAATTTTATTTAGTTATAAAATTAATTTGCAAACAAGTTTTACTAACATTGCTTTATGGATTTTCTCAACAAAGAAATGATATTTGCACGATTAAAGTCAGCAATGTAATAAAGCTTGAATAAATAGTACTAATAGATAATACAAAAAAATTTATTTAATAATGAAAAAACCATCATTGAGCTGATCATACAAATTGAAAAATGTAAAATGAAACCAAATTTGGTCGTCTATTGAGGAAATTCTGCTCGATGATGGCCTTCAAATTCAAAAAATGGAAGATAATTTTAACTTAAACTATACAATTTTGTGTCCTGAGTCCACTTGGGTTGATTACAAAAAATTTTGAAAAATAATTTAATATTAATTTGTAGTAGGCGTACTTTTTGTTATGAAATTCGATCTAAACAGTTGATACGTGACCACCAAAAAGATTATTTCATCATTTTAATTGACTTGTTGAATCATTAAAAAAATTAAAAATAATGAGGACAAGGGGCGAAGTTGCCATCATCAGTCATCATTCATTAATTTTATCAAATTTTATTAAAAGACTCACCGACTTATTTTCTCTTAAAAATTGATTATTCACTTGTATTTTTGTTTTATCTATTTATTTAACAAATTAAAGTAGTAAAATTTGCCGAATTCAACATTTACATTGACAAATTAATATAATATGATAAATAAATTCAAATGAACCAATTTTCTTATACGTAAATAATTTAATTCCTTTTTTCTGACTCATCAACTACATTATTTGTTCGTTTTGTTTTATTTGCACGGGAATTCTCCAAAATTCTTTCATTGTAGTATTACCATAGTTTCACTTGTGACTTGTGGTCTTTACCATTATTGTAGGTGACCACGAATTGAATTCGCGCATTCCCTTGTGCGCATTATTGAATGTGTTCGAATTCAAGGTAAATATTTGGTATATCTGTGATGTTATGGCAAAAGAAGACATATCAACTTCTGCCATAACACCATAGATATAATCCTTACTTAATTCGGTATGCTGCCTACGTTAGCATTAAATTTAACTCATACTAACATTAAAAACAATACGCTATTTTTAAGCGTGGCGGTCTACGTGTTAAATTTAAAAATCAATAGAGAATTAGAATTACTCGAATTAGAGCATGAACATGGCCCGAAAAAATCCTAGGGCTTGAAGCAAATGTTAAGTAAAATATAATGGTGCCGCTATAATCTTCTTTAGGCGCGATGTATGTTGCTTGGACCAAAGTGATCGACGCATGTTGCTCGGAGCAAATGTAGGCGGGGATTAAATAAGTTCAATTAGAAATAGCATTTAAAAAATATTATTAGGTTATGAAAAAAAAAATATTTCGTCTTGTTACGCTACTGAATTAAAGAGTGCGCATAGGTGAATGCGTGAATAAAATAGGTGAAAGTTCAACTTTTGGTCATAAAACCTGGCAAGTGAAGCTAATAGTTATTCATAAGTATTATACTATGGTATTACTAGCAAGGGAAGGGTCCCACATCGAAATCACCGATTTTATCAATTATCACTATACGTGTAGATCACGATTAGGACTTCAACAGGTGCAAATTGTAAAACTTACGTTTGAAAACCATGTTTTTAACAATTTTTAAACTAAGTAAATATTAAATTTTTAATTAGAGCAAAAATAGTGAGCCAATGCTAATCGCTTTTGAGGGGGGGGGGGCACTTTTTCCTTAGAAATGTTAAACTTCCGAATACTCCAAAAATAGTAAAGAAATTCTAATGTTTAAGGGGGTAATCTTGGGAGATTGGGTAAAATTAATTATATAAATGTTATACTTGCCAATATTCCAAATATAGTAAATAAATTCGAATCGCGAAGGGTAATTTTTGAGGGGGGGACGATTTAGAAATGTTATTGAAAACTTTTGAAAGCCTTTAGTAATAATTATATAAATGTTAAACTTGCGAATATTCCAAAAATACTAAAAAAATTCTAATCGCTTGAAATTTCTAAATCTTCCAATTTTCAAAAATTATTTTTGAGGGGGGAAGATTTAGAAATTTTATTGAAAACTTTTGAAACTCTAAAATTATATAAATGTTAAACTTGTGAATACTTCAAAAATAGTAAAAAAATTCTAATGTCAAAGGAGTAATCTTTGAGGGGGGATAAAAATAGAAATTTTATTTAAACATTTTTAAACTATGTAATTATACTAATTCTAAGTCTGCGATTACAGTAAAAATAGTGAAAAAATTCTAATCGCTAAGGCTAGACGTATAGTAATAATAGATCAAATGGGTGGTTTCGATGTGGGGCCTTCGCCTTTTTAGTGAGGTTTGGTTGAATAATATACGAGGTCTTATTGGGTAAAAATAATTTTGAATGTGAACAATTATGGATTTGTGGAAATTTTGAATAATAAAAATGATGATTGGGGAACCTTCCACCTCCAAATCACAAAAAAGGTAATGGAGAGATGGAAAATGGCCCTGTGTAAGTATTTTTGGTGTGAGCACGACTGTAGTAAAACAAAGCTGGATTGATGAGAGAAGCAAGATTTAAAAAAAAAAGTAACCTAATTTCGCCAAAGTAAGGCTAATGAAATTTTCGGCTTTTTCTTACCGTAGAAGTTTTTCATATTTTCTACTCCATAGCGTGACGGACCGGTTCAAAATTTGCGTTTTTAAAATAAATCATCTACAAATAAATAATGGTCCTATTAAAACCTATTAGGTGTTGCTGTTAAAGATGCGATTAGACTAATTTTGTTAATTAATACATTCCAATTTAGATCAATTTTGGTTAAGAAAAAAACTAAAGAAACAATAAGATACGCCCAATACTCTCTAACTGACAAATAATATTAATTTTACAGAATGAATAGTAATAGGTAATAATGATGATGATGCAAAGAAAACTTAAAAATTATCTTAACTTAAAACTTAAGACTAAATTAAATAAATGATAGCGGCTAGTGCAGTGCTGGGGCCTAATGTGGTCTCGTGTGGCAAAGATCGGGAAGGCTCCAGTTCTGCACTTCTGGCCTTACCCACTTACCTCCTCGGCGGCCCGTGAGTAGGAGGGAGGGGGATCGGAACTACAACTGTCATCGGCATTAAATGGCCGTCTAGGACAATGTACAACATATTGGAGTACCGATAACTGAGTGATTTTTTTTAAGTACAGTGTGTGCGGCAAAAGAACGTCAAAACACGTGTGAAGCAGGAAGGTGCTACCGGTTAGTCACTAAAGCCAGCAAGCCACACGAGGGTTTTGACCTTATTTTACCGGGGAGGGACGGGACAGGCCAGTGCTACACGTAGCTATATATCATGCACACCTCTATTTTTCTTCCCTCAACCACGGTGCCGTGAAGTCGGTCTCGTGCGCGCTCCGCATCAGCACTATTTGCGAATGTTACAAAACCGAACCCCTGCATGCAGAGACAGACAAAACATGCATTATAAACAGCTTCTCAAACTCGTGCAATGACATGATGACGTTAGACGACATGCGTCTAGAAAGCCTCATTCCACACTCGCTCTGTTAGACTACTACACTGTTAAGCCTAACTCACAGTGCGCCTAGCTATGTACACTACCACTCCATATCCATTTATGCGACAATCACACTGAGGCACCGAAAAGGTGGATGCGTAGCGCTAATGTGTCAGTCATTAAGGACGCTACACACCCCCCCTACACAGCACGTCGTTAATTCATTAATTAAATATATTGGACACAAAACAATACAGGATATAATATTTATATTTATATACCAACAAGCCGAAAAGGAACTAACATACTCATTAATGAATGCCATTTCAAGATAACAGTCCTCCATTGAGGCTCGAGTAGTAGTAAATGGATATGAAGTCAGAAAGAATGAATGATCCATTTCAAGACGAGGTATAGCTACAGCACAATCATTATATGTTTATATGTATGTAGGTAATGTACGTAATGTATGAATTCAAATATTCGCTACTACTTTATAATATTAGAAAAACTTGCTCTTGCGCAATAAGTAATTAAAAAACTCTTAGTTCCAAAAATATTGCATTTATCAACAAAAAAAAATTATTAAGGAACGTCATGCATCATATAATAATTACACTGTATTTTAAAAACGAGCACACTGTTGCTATTGAAACTATCCAAGAAGAAAACCATTACATTACTTCTAATTTAGAAATAAAATTAGTCCACAAATATCCAAAAAGCTAATTCGGAAATAGGAAGTCAATTAAAAAATACACATTTAAAGCCCCGTTTTAATTTCCACAGACCAAACCAAAAAACATATCAAATTTGTTGCATGTTACATATGTTTATTGTTGCAAGGATACGTAAACTAAATTAATAATTAATTGGAAAGTTCTTAATAGGAACGAAAAAATATTTGCGGGAACACCAACGATTCGGATCCGACATATCAGATCCTCCTCTAATCTAAGATTAAAGGCATCAAACAAGCGCTTGTTACATTGCAATGTTTGCACAGCTGCCCTTTTCGGGAATATCATGAAGCAAAATATCGGCGGCGTCTAAGAATAATAATAGTACTGACAAGACAGTCAGCGTACAGCTGACAATTTTTATTTCTCACTTTACAAAACTCTCGTTTGTGTTCCCAGCAAACGATCGGATCATTGAAACTCGTTTCTTTAAACAAAATATTTTCATTGTTTTTCCCAATAGCAACAAAGCTCAAATATTGAAATAATTTTGTATAATATTATAGAAAAAATGTGTGCATACCTTGGATCCTCTTTCGTTAAATATAATTTCTACATCTAATATGGCACCAAATTGCTAAAAAAAAAATAAGGACGTTAAATTGGATCAAAAGTTCCTTTTCGAATGCCTTTCTTACCCCGAACATGGCTCTTAAATCGGGATCTCTAAAGCGAAAAGGAATGTTCGAGACGTGTAGTCTTTTGGGTTGGTTCTTTGTTGGATCTGTGACTGCCGTCGATCCCACGGGGGTGGCTTCGGGGGTACCCGCCGCAGCGGGCGGTGCGATCGCACCTTCGGCTGCTTCAGGCTTTAATACTTGTGTCTGTTCACATGGAAATGATGCGGCTGAACCACGTACAGGACTACTGACTATGGCTACAGACTGTTGTTCCGTTGTCGGTTGAGGTGGAGGAGGACTAAATGGAGGACCCGTTGCGGCGACCGTCGGCGGCGGCAATAATGGAACTTCTTTTACTTCTGCTTTCACTTCCCCATTTTGCGCTGGGAAACCGGCTGGTGCAGCCGCTCCGAACGGCGTGCTCATACCAGTTTGCACCATGTGCTGCAAAAAAAAAAATTTGTTATTAATAAATAATAATAATTCATTGCCAAAAAGTAATATTTTGGTGAGAAGGATTCCGAGTGCGGTAATAAATAATATTAATAGCGGAATAAAAATAAATAACATCTTCAAGTACTCGTCAAATATTTACGGCTCTTTTACGATATGAAATAAATTTTTTCACACCCAACAAAAATGAAAAGCGTCCATCACAATCACTTTCTTAAAGTGATTAATAATTTCATCGTCTCTCGTGCCCTGCCAAAATATAAATAACGTCTCCAAATATCTGTCCAACTTCCAAACCGTCAAAGGCCAAAAAGTATTTAAAACGTTATCGACGACAAAGTTTTCCAACTCTTCAATAATAAAGTTGCTTTTGGAGAGCATTTAATTACCAAAGCACAAATTTATCGGGCGACATTTCCATTTTCAACTTCTGCTCCTAAATGAATATTATCTCAACGAAAAACTTTCGTTCCGTTTCATTTCCGTACGCGTTCACACTTTATTTGTTCAATCGAGATGACATTTTATAAATTTAACGTCTTGCGTAATGTGACTGGTGATGGATATCAGCAAAAAAAGTGTCGTCTCTCCACCATTCTTCATACAGAAAAAAAATTGGAAATTAAAACCAAAAACTTGTATAGTACATGACGGTTCATCCTTGCGAAATTTATAGTAGGTGAGTGTACGACGCAAAATCAATAATGGTCTCTCGAGGGTAAATACAAAATAGTATGAATGGTGGTGTGAGTAAATAAAATATCCAGAACTGAGTAGCATTCATTTTCTCTGCTAATATTTCCTTAAATATGAAGTAAATATAATTTAGAAGTATTAAAAAGTACGGGAGAGGCTCAGAAATGCAGAGAACTCATCAGGGTGCGTTTCGACAAATAGGTATCTCAAGTTTATGAATAAATTATACAACATCGATGTTAATTTAACACCATCAACTTTTTTTTTCCTGACTAATTTTATAGTACCTATTAATAATAGATGAAACCACTCAATAATAGAGCAATAGACTCCAGGGAGGTCTTCCATCGAATAAGTAACCACCGACAACTTAGTAAATGATGGAGAGATAAAATAAATTTAATTGAATGTCTAAAAAAATGTTCCATATTGATTTTATCCAGCAAAAAAAAAATGTATGTAAAAGATTTTATTCCGAATATGCGAAACACTTGAAATGGAAATACGCCAGAACCAGAACTTTTCGTCATCGAATAATAATAGGCCGATTTAAATAAAAAATTCCGAAAAACATAACTACCACCAATTAACATCAAATTATGTCAATCACTCGAGTTCCCTTATCAAAGGAATCCATTCGACTTATTAATTAGTTCCTTAATTATACATAAAATTATCGATTGATTTCTAATTACAAATCTTAAATACATAATTTAGCAAGAAAAAAAAGAAGAACTTCCTACATTTTTCATCTATTAACGGAATAAAGGAGCAATGAGCTGTGCCTCGCTATCATTAATCAAATTAATTCACTTGTAACTAATGTGGAATGTTACATAATTCATAAAAATAAAAGCAATTATTTGATAAAAAAAAATTTTGTAAATAAATCATGAAACAATCGATGGGTTAGATTTAAAACACGGGGTTAAAAACTTGCATTAGGTGTACACGAAAAGATGTGGCTAAATGCCAACTTATTCCGATAAAATCGTAGAGAAATTGGACTGAGAATCGAATAAGTCATGTTTGATTCGAGGAAGCCTAACCTCCTTCAGACACGGATCCGATTGTTCGTAAATCTGATGGGAAAACATAAAAAAATTGGGGCGGTATGTTTGAAAGGAACAAGGAGTAGGTAGGGTTGATTTTAGATTGGAAGAATCTTCCACATGTGATAACATATTTTATCTTCGTAAGCAGTGGAAACTCGAAAGATTAGCTCAGCGATTCTAGGTTTGATTTATCACGTTGACTCTCAAATTGTTTGAAAAGTTCTCGAAACCTACGTCTGAATTTTAAGCCATCAAATTTCGATGTACCGCAAGAATGTGAAGCCGAATAGTTGGTATTTATTTTTGGGAGGAGAGGTTCAACCATCAAAATCAAAGAAAAAAATCAAACCATCAAAAAACAGTTTTTAACTGCAAATTTAGAAAAGTATTTAGTTGTTTATTGTAATAGTGCGGTTAATACCAAATAAATTGTTACGTATAATAAAATGAAAGAGCATATTTAGTAATTTTTTTAGCATATATCCTTATTTTTAACCTGCATATATGCCGCATATATCTTGTAGTTTTAGTGCATATAATTCTCTGCTCTAGTTATGAGTTATTGGGTGTTTTGCACTATAAAGTTTATTATATTAGAATGCACTGCAGTGGCGCATCCAGAAATTTGAAAGGGGACTTATGGGTTAAAAAAAGTTTATTATACTAATTTAAAAATATATGAAAAATATCACATGTGATTGTTTGTTTTGAATTGTTTACATTCCTTGCTATCTTACTTTGATTATAATGAAATAACGTCGTGATTACTTAATTGCATTTCCAGTACATTCATTTATACAGACATAACAGTCGGCTATTGTATCAAATAATGTAACACGATAAAAATTTACATTTTTTAAGGCCCTGATTTATGAAACAGAAAATCGTTCTCGCTCGCACCCAAGCAGCGCCATAGGTAAGATAACTCAACTACTAAAGACACCTCCGATCTGGTATCTCAGGGAGGGAAAGCTTCCAAGCCCCCCACCCGTGGGTGCGCCACTGTCAAATTGTACTAGAAATCATAATATTATTATGATAAATCGAATAATATAAAATGCACTTATTTATGGTTGGTGTAATCACTAATTTTACAACCAATACATCCGGAATGCTCGATTAAAATTTGAATTACGATAGTTTTGTTTCGGAATCTTTCCATCAGTTTCAGTTTAAAAAAAATCCATTGTAAAACTTGGCGACAAAATTGTCGTAAAAATGCTTTGTAGCATTTATTTAGACAATATGTTTAAATTGCTTTTACTCTATTTATTTATATGAGTATAATATTTACTTTACTCATAAATATGTAAAACAATATTTATTTTATTTAATTCTGTATATTTATCATTCATTTGTTTAATTATACAAAACTTTACAAAAACCGTTGCAAAATTGATAGTACATATTATTGAAGATATTATCAAACAATATAATTAATTATATGTAAACTAGGACATCGGATGATAATTGTAACTTGAAATTAAAAAATCTTCTAATGGAATTATGAGAGTTGAGGGTATAAAAATATAACAATATAAACATAAAATTGTATGGATCGTTAATAATATACGAGTATTGTATTGGGTGTAGATATAAGTTTAGCTCCGCCCACTCCCCAAGTGGATACTTGATCCCGCTCACTTCGTAAAAGTATCCCTGTAGCCCGCGCAACTCCAAAACCGGGATATTTTGGAGCTATGATTTTAGGTTAAAATTCCATCACGATATGGAATTAACAATAAAATATTACATAATTAAGTTTGAATGCTGCGCAAGTAATCGTCGACTACGGTACCATTGCCCCTTAGAAAACCTTGCTACAAGAACTGTCAACAGAGTGCGACAAATCTAAACTTTACAATCGATTATTTCCCACATTGATCGATATTAGACGTTCGTCCACAGTTTAAAAGCTTCATTTTAATGTTGTTTATCAGATGCAATTGAATTTTTGTAATAATATCATCACCGAACTACACCATTTCCAGCTTTAATTCAGAAAGCATCAATTGTAAATCTGATGCCGTTCAATATTCAGCTTTAACCGTTTTCACTAACTTTATTGGCTAATCTAAATTCTAAACTGCAATTGACGCTTTCTAAATTAAAGGTGGAAATGATGTAAAAGGTATCCTTTCAGTTTCTCGATGAATTGTGAAAACAGACTAATATTGTGAGAGCGTAATTTCTTTGACATACCTTATTATATCACATTTTTCCTTTGGATAGATCACCCCCCCCCCCTCATATCTACGCTTTTGATGATCTGAACTGTGATCTGATATAGATACACAATTATGGTTCATTATTATGATTGGATTGTCAGAGAGCAGATTAAATATTTTTCTTATATTTCAAAAAAATTACTTTTCGTATCAATATCTAAAGGCGGTGCCGGCTATAGAAGGAAATTTCGTTCACTAACCCCCACCCCCCCCAAGTAAGATTATTAATTAACCATATAAAAATCTTCTGTTTACGTGGTTAGGAATTACCGTAGGTTCCTAACTGTAGGCTCCCTCTATCCTACAATCGAAAAACCTAGTAACTCGAGTTACTATAAGTTTATTTGATTGCCTTATAATTATTGTCATTATATACTTGAAGAATTTTATATGCTTTTATTTTAAAAGTAGATAGGCTATAATCTGGTATATTAATTTAAAAATAAGAACATGCAAAATTAGGCTAGTATTAGCAGTGATATTATATAATTAAATCAACTTCTCGTAATTCTAACAATAAGTTACTTTCGGAAACCGAAAATATAAATATGATAAAAATACAAAAATTAATAAACCAAAATATTGTTGTCCTATTCATAATATTATTTACAAGTAGTTTCCCGTTTCCTCGATAATATAGAAATTAATGCTAACAAAGTAAACGAAATAATTCCCTATGGTACTATACCTATCATATTAATAAATTATGAACTGAAAAGCCGATTGATCTAATCAAATTGATAAAATCAATTGTTATACGCATTATGAGGAGCATTTTGTAAAGTGTAAACTAATAATACCTAATATTATACCATCTTAATCATAGCGTGATATGAGATCTAATTTCTGTAATTATCAATTATTTTGTTCTCAGATTTAGGGCCAGTTCTACAAAGCAAGTATAAACTGAGAATAAGCTATACTGAGAATAAGTCTCTATTTTCTCTCTCTAAATTGCGTTCTACGCTTGCGTACAACGAAATCTGTGTGACTTATTCTCAGTATAGCTTATTCCTAATTTATACTTGCTTTGTAGAACTGGCCCTTACAAGCACATTATTGGAATAGAATAAAAATAGTACTCGATACTCATATGAACTGTCGGCTGCCCAATGCCGACCTTACTAGCGGATAAGAGCCAGGAATTTGTCTCGATTTGTCTTACTTGTGCAGAGATGGCATTGTGAACTTTAAAAATATAGTTATTTTATTATATTATATAACCCCCCCCCCCCCAAATAAAAACTTTATTGGACCACTGATAAGTGAACCGTGACAAGATTATTCTAAAATGAGGGAGTGCCAGACTTAAAATTTACAATCAAATATACTGCAATCTGTCTGGTGGAAATACAGATTATTATTATTATTAAATAGGTAATATTAAATCAAATGGGAGAAAGTGGTATGGCTGCTATATTTTAGGGAAGGATTTAATAATTTTCATTTCGTTGATAAGATTATATGAAATTCTCCAAGCAATAGATCCGCACTGCGTAGTCGCAGAGGTCATAAATCTGTTACGTCAATCGGTATAGTTTCAAATCCCGATGGTGATTATCATTTTATTGCATTTCTGTTTGATTTGAACTCTGATTACAAATACAGCGAACTTCATAAAGTCACTTCCGACCTGGCAGCTGTAACGCTAGATTAATAAATCTTGATGTTCAGACCACATTCCGGTCAATAGGAACTCGAGTAATGAAACAAATAAAATTGTTGAATATTAAGCGCAAGGATATCAAGAATCTTTAATTGTTGCTTCAAGATTAAATATTCATTGAGCTGCTAAAACGCTTCCATTGCAACTTCACTTGGTTTGGCAAACTAAATTTTAAATTCCGTCTTAAACCACAATAAGTGTACGTTTGATTGGATCGCTTTAGGGTGCACTAATGCGGAAGCTTGCTCGTTCATCATTAAACTTTTTATACCACAGCCACAAGCAAAACTCGTTACTTCGACATGATGCTATAATTTTCAAATGGTAGTACAGTTACAAAATTTAAGAAACTAATTTTATGCGACTCGCACACTAAAATGTACTTCCATAAAAGTAGATATTTAAATAGGTCGTCTAGTTTTGTTAATTAATTTTACGAGTTAAAATTAACGTTAGGTGTAATTAAATTGTTTGACCTTGTAGTTTTAACAATGGTTTGCTGGTGTGCGAGCGGCCTTAGAAAATATAAAAAATGAAGTAAGTAGAAAAGTAGATGGAAGCGTTTCGTTTTAAAAAACAAAACGAATTTGTGAAAAGAAACGTACGTGGGCCTCATTCAATTTATAACAAAAGTGCCCTTGACGTGGGAGGTGACATTTTTGCGGTCTTCATAAAATCGATTATTATGTTTCAATTAGTTAAAACTAAAAACGTGCTTCTCAATTTATTAAAAATTCAGTAGCGCGACAGATGCGCTGGAGAAAGTTTAAAAAAGTTTTACCTAAGCAAAAACAAAGTTCTACCCTCTAGTAAAATTTATTCAAAATGATTACACTAAAGTTTCCTAGGGATTCTTTTGTAAATCTTTAATAACATAGGCCCCAAAATAATATAACTCGTAAACAAGAATAAAAATGCGTTCCGTGGATAGACCATCGAGGGCGTTCAAAAACACAAGGATATCCTGAATTATGGAACAAGGGGGAAGAGATTTTGGGGTATGTTCGGGAAGTGAAAGATATAATACTTTGAAATAATGTCGAATAGATGGGTGGTGAAGTGACGAATGGAATAATACAATGGACCCTTGAATAATTAATTTACTTGGTAACAACAGTTTGATAAAATTATCGAAATCCATCAACCTCTGCAAAGGTAATCCCTAAATATGTACATAACCCCTGGGAACTTGACACCAGGCTACATCGATTCGATCATAATTTAAAGGATAAATTATTTTGAGAACATAAATTATCTCAGTATTTTATAATGAAAGTTTTTCGTGACAGTACTTCTCCATATTGCGTGTCCAACAAATTGCACAATAGCGCATTTAGACCGAAATACAAAGCAATTTAACCATTTTCTAGCCATCAGTAATTAAATAAAACGTTAATTAAGTAGAGGTCATAACAATTAATTTTTTGCAAAAAAATTTAATTAATCGTGTTTCATGCGGTAAGTGATATCATTGCCCCGGTATGGCATACATAACAAATTTTAGGAATCGTTTTTGAAACATTTGGATGTGAAAAATTAAAAATAGTTAACCCTATGATGTCATACAGCAATTGAGCCAATTAATAAATTGAAGTTCGTTCGGGACCAACAAAAGTAGTTGTCAATGGATGCTTAAAATGGTCATCCATAAAAGCTTCCGGCGGAAACGCACCCGTCATAGTGCGTTCCACACTATTCACGGTATTTTCTTTGTACTAACGTATCAGTTTTAAATCGAATTAATCTAAAATTAACCCAACGCTAAATATACCGAACACTCTGCATTAGCACGGAATTTTATCCGAGCAATCGTCGTACTGCAGGAACACGAACGCATTGTGCACGATGGATATAAATTTTTAAAAGGTGTTTCAATTTCTCACGATGTAAGAAAACGTGCAACGATTATTTAATTTGGCTTGGCGAATCCCAAAAGTGGTACTCGAATATTCGGGCAGAATAGCAAAGAACCGCATTGTAAACATTCACACCAAGTAAATACATAGCAACTGTGGAAGTTAGCTAATTCGGCAGCACTTCCTTATTTTGTTTAGACAAACTCCCGCAGTACTTTACTCAACTTGTGCTTGTATTACGAACAAGTTTCTCCAACTACAATTTAGATTCATGCATACAAATTGGTCCTCGCTTCCGATGATGGAAAACGCGCAAATTATCATTTTTATTTTTGAAAGCTTCAATCGTTTACAATAATTTTTGTTTCATGCAAATGCAACCAATCCATACTAATTAAACCTTGAATTTGAAACGGGTTCTGAATTTTGATCAAAATTTTAAGCGTCGTTGGTTGTACAATAACTTTGCAATTAAATGGACAAATTGGATTTTGAAAAAAACACTCGGGAACGTGTAGAATTAAATGCAAGTCGTTATAAATCTTATTACAAGTGCATGGTTATAAATAGCGCAGATAAGGTAGACAAATGTAGACGACAGGAACGTAATTTTTCACCACTCCATTAATGCAAAAATTGGCAAGGCTTCATCGAACGGTATTGTGACAAAAATTACTTTTTAGAAATTGGAAGATGAAAAAACGCGATAAGATCTGGGATTTGTGAGCTTCGTCATAATTGACTAACCTACGTAGTGCACCTTGCGTAAGAAATTCAACAGGCAGCGCAATCGATAATATAAAATGTACTTTGAATCTGATAACCTTCACTTTTTCCATAACTGTTGGTTATAACATCTTATCAATTTATTCGAATTTTCATCTACGCCTGTGCCACCGTATTCAAGAGAAAATGGTCGCCTTGAAAACTTTTGTGGCGCGGGGAAATTCACCACCGTTTCTCGAGGTCCCAGTTGAGTTGAAGTTTGAGGACATTTCTACTCTTGCTAAAAATTACTTTGGAGCGCCTCTCATTCCATAAACTATCCGTCTCGCCTTGTAAAACGTCCCTCTCCACGCTTAAAACGTAACAAATTATTATTGTTTCTTGCTTCTGTGTGAAGTAACTGCAACTAACTCTTGGTTTCATAAAAATTTTGGGCCAATAAAACTCAAAATAAGGAAAATTATCCATCGTTTAGATTTCTGGTCTAACACGGCCAGAATCAGTGGCGCTCCACTTGCCGAGATTCTGGAATTTGCCCTACAGTTGGGATGCCTTGTCGGGGTGGATTTGAAAATCTCCACAATAAATCCAGAAACTCAAGTAATAATTCTGTAGCTACCTAGAGGGTTATCTTCACAATACAATGCATTTTAAATAGTTGAATTAACTCAAAAGATGATGAAAAAAATTGAAATTCCGTTATTTAAAACCACAAATTGTTGTAAATGTTATGTTTTTCTTTATCATCTTTCAAGTTAATCCAAATTTTTAAAATGTACTGTATTGAGAAGATAATCCTCAAACAACTTACAAAATTCTAATGATGAATTTTTGAATAATTTGCTTTATTGCAAGATTTTTTGCGCCAAACAGAAGCAACCAATGTGCAAGTGCGCTTGTCATCCAATAGCAATTACAAGTCTTTCACAGAGGATTTTAAGGTTAACTTCACACTTAGGTTAATAAAATAGAGAAAATATTACCCCGCTTGTTTTACCCCTTCGAAACTCATTTCCTTATCTTTTCGTTTCAGGCATCTCCACTGAATAAAATTCTTATTTTCATCATCACTGCCCGGACGTGCTACATGTAAAATTAAATGTCCCGCATCCTGAATTACGTCAAACCCTTCATTATCTTTCCCTTTCTAAATTCAATTCATGTAACGAATCCTATGAGACTCGGATTATTTATTCAGTGCCAAATTCACTTGTTTCATCATTTGAATAAGATAAATGAGCTGACATAATATATTTTGCTACCTCTACATTACCAAGATTTTCATCGCTCAAATTGTAGGTCAAGCCAGGATAACAATCCTTCTCACCTTTTCGGGTCAGCTAAGGTTTATTTAGACCCAGTAAAACTAAATTATATAGTAAAATTCAGTGTGTACATAGTAGCCTAATCCTTCCGTGTAAACAAAGCCATTAAGAAGTTCAAAACATTTGGAAACTGAGCTGGAACAAAGCTGTACAAAACTTTTTTTATTCGAATATATTATCATATACGTAATCAGTCTATTATAATTATGCAGTAATAAATATCCTATTTTTTTTCAATATCGTCTAGCCTTGCCTACCACACCTCGCCACTCAACCAAGTTGAGAAATTTTAAATCTGTTATTTAATTATTTCACCATTACTGTGGTATAAACCAAACTATTTTATTGTAGTTTGTTCTACCTTAATTAATAATCATTAAAAAATTTGTAACTTCATGTGTTTTATTACTATTCCGTCTTTTTAACGATCCTCACCTGCCTATCTGCAAGTTCATCGCTTAATTAATATTATATTTCTGGTTTGGTACTGTTTACTCAGTTTTCGGTTTCCTCGCCTGTTGAAAATATTTTACGGGTACAGGGAACCTACAGTTTAACATGGATTCAGAACCACTAGAATAGTAATTTTTACATCGTCAAACCTGGACCAAGGAAGTATTAATATTGGCCTGTTGGTGCTAACGGACATTTGCGAGTCTTTTTTTGTGAACCCAGCATTAGTAGTATGCTTCTTGACACTTCTGTGGTTTGCCATTGCGTTCCGAAGAGAGACAGTTACAATATAGTAGGTACTTAATTTGCTTCGAATCGAACCGGACATTCAACATTAGCAGTCAACGATTACAACAACCAGGCTAGGCTATTGATCGTCTCGTTGTATTAATTATAGTAACAAGTGGTATTGGGATTGTGCATAACATAGGGTGGCTTCGTCAAGCGACCAGTTTCCAATAAAGGAAGGTATATAACAGGGATTTTAATATTAAACTGTTTTAGTGTGTGTAATAAGTGTCAAATATTCCAGTAACGATATAAAAATTGTAGAATTAAAGGTCGTCTTCGTTTGGGTTTTACCAAAAAACCGTTAGAGGGCGTCACGAACTTTAATAACCGATTCAATCTGGTTAGATATCGCGAAGATTGAAAAAATGGTAGGTAATCAATGTTTCTTTAAATCGCCGCCACCTCGGGTGCTAACGTCGAAATTCAGTTGTTGCACGATCTTATTCAGATTTTTAATCGTCTAAATTATTATTCATTTCAACATGAAAATTTGTTTGATTTTGATGGTTACTGGAGAACGTTTAATCAAATTTTCTTCACAAATTTCAACAATTTGCAATTTTTGGTGTGCTGTCGTTTGCCATATGGATTGTTTGCAGCATCTGCCGTGTTTCTGTAAGCTCAATTTTCCATTATCAGTTGGATCTTTCATGAAACTCAGTTTGTGTTCTCCAATCGATTTTATAACCTTTACATTGACAAATTTGAGCGTGGAAGATTTTATTTATTTACAGAGAAGTTCATGTTATTTGCGCGCGTTGTAATGTCATTTAGATACTTGCATTGAACGCAACGAACTGTTCCATTGATTTTTTTTCCTTCATTTTTGGACCTGATTTTACAAGCAAAAGCAAGAAGCAACTTAATCCATCCTTTCTTTTATTTTATTGAACTACCAGGTTCCTCACAACATCAGAATTTAGCTTCCACACTTGTTAGACTTCTCAACATAATAACAATTATTTATATGCTTGTTCCAATTAAATGTAAACAGAATTTCTCGTCTCCAAATAGTAATAAAATTTAATTGGGGCTTTGAAAGTAATTTTATGTAAGTCAATTAATGAGATAAATAATAATAGTTACATAAATTAGTTGTGAGAATGAGTTTGAGAATAAAACGGGACGAATCTATTTACTGTAAAAAGGAATTGGATCTTCTCGATGCCTGCCGTTATATTGCAAATTAAATTACTCGAGGGATATAAACCTTTTGAAAAATTTAAATTGTCGAATGTGGAAGGTATAACGGACGCTTGAATCCAACTGTCGCCCACAAGTTTTTGTATCGTGGCGAATATTTTCCAATATGTTGGAACATCGATGGTGCACTTCATCATCCATACAGTAATTTAATCTCATCGCTGCATTTGTTCGTTACATTTTAAGTACTACTAAAAATTAAACTCTGCTTTCTGTTCACAATTTATTAAACTTGCCGGAAAATAGATTAGTGTAACCATTTAATGCGAATTCATAATTGAATAATGCAAATTATGAGAACGGTTGGTTACAATGTGTTCATTTTAGCGAAAATTGTAATTTCCATAACGAAGAACAAAATAAAACTTGTTTATGCATAACGTAACTGTAAATTATACATAACAGTTCGATAATTTTGCTTTTCATCATGCAAGAACCGAATGTATTGATTCACCTCCAGATAAACAATTTTTTTGGAGCAATTTTTCACACTTAACGTGTTAGCTTTCAGATGTATAAATAATGAGACGAAGTATCATCAATCTTTGTAGTAATGAAAAATATATTTTCAAATCGTAAAATGTTTAGAAACAATTTTCTTTTTAAAAGTAAATATGCTGGAAAATCGATGCCATAATTTTCCTATTTCGGCCTCTGTCCTTCAATTCGCGTAGCAAGCAAAATATTTCTTAGCACTTAAAAATACAAACTCATGCATTATAATTTTGCTTAAAATCCTAATAAAATCCCATTTTAATATTAGACAGTGGCGTAGCCTTATAGAGCGAAACATCCAACTCTCATTTGTCATTTTAGAGTATAAAATTTATGGCGAGGGATTTGTTTGAAACCGATGTATCAAAACCATAAATTCTAAATTTTTCTCGCAGTTCGGTACTACTATTTCCCGAAAATCTAATGCGGAAGGTTGTTAACATGCAAATAATTTGAAAATCTCCAATTTCATTTGCAAAGTGTACACGAAAGTAACAATTAAAGTCCCGTTAGGGTTTATCTATTAATAATTTTATTTTAAATGCACACGCAGTTCAAATTGTATTGGACAAAAAACCAACGTGTCAATTTAGATTCTATTTTGGTACATGGTAATTTATTGTCAATCAAATCTTGCATAATCACAATTTTCTCAAACAAAAAGGAAGTTGAAATTAAATTCATAATGATGCTGGTACGTGAACGTACAAGGAGTTTATTAGTACCCCATGATAATAAAAAATAACGTCGGCTCGAAAATGGAGTCCATTTATCACGGGAAAAGCGTCAAAAATACAGAAAAGAGTTGATTCAAAATTGATGAAGAAGAACTACCGCAGAGCGTTTGAAATATATTCACTTGGTCCTCAGTATCAAGAGGGTTAACCCGGGATACAAATTGACCTATAAATCGAATATTCAAAATGTGGAAACGACCCAAAACGTGCAGAGACTAATTCACGTTCATTTCAGTCAGATACGAAGAGGAAAGGTAAAAACACATAAAATTGAGACACAAAAATATATCGAAGTTACAACTTCATATTGTCTCGAATTCGAGATAAAGGATGGTCCGATAAGACCAGTCTTTTCGAAAACGAAATTTTTCATGGTTAATTACTTCGGAAAACAATTATTAAGATTAAATCACTCGTTGACCTTTCTCGTTTGACATTGTAAGCGATTACTTAAGTAGTCTGAGAAGAGGTCAGTCGGTTACGAAAAGATTATAAGTTAAAAACCGAGAAAAAATGAGCTTCTTGGCATCATTCTGGTTGAGCCGTGGTTCGGTTTCCGCGTTAAACTAGGGAACAAATAATCCCACGCCCTTCCAAGAAATTTCTTCAAGTTAATTAATACAAAAGAAACAAATTATTATAATTGATTAAAGCAGATGCAATAAACTAATCGGTCAAAGAACTGCAACTGCATGCACCGCTTGTTACAATTAAAAGTAACAACGCTCGTCAGTCTGGTCTATTCCGGTCTTAATAGCTTCAATTATTCTTTCCATTACAATAGACCCGTGACCTCTTATTTCAATTTTATTGCATCCTTATTGGGTATTCATTGCGACCACACGGCTACTTCATTTTACTATTAATTCTGCGTGTAAACATTGGAGACTTCCGAATACCGTGGGGTTCGGGAAACAAAAATAAAGCTCGCTTATTATTAGAAGCTGAAACTTAAGCTCAACACTGAAAAGTAAATAAAACATACAAATCCGTGAGATGAAGACTAAACAAACCATGCAGGCACTCCATTCAAAGTTCTGGAAGAATTATGTACAGTGACTCCAATATAAACTCGGACACTCCTATGTTAGCAATGTAAATTGCACATTTTGAAGCCGTTTTTTGACATATAAAAATCGATTTTACAACAAAACTTTTTAAACATTTTTTGTAGAAAATTTCATTATCTTCAATTTTATACCTATACATTTTTTCATTTTGTCGCCCCGTTTTTGACTGAGAGCGACTTAAACAAGACTCGGGAAAATACAAAAAATAGTCACCTGTATCTCGGAAACGGTGCGACAAAATAGAAAAATGTATATGAATAAAAATGTAGGGAACGAAATTTACAAAAAAAAATTCCTCTTCATTTTTCTATTTTGTTGTACCGTTTCCGAGATACAGGTGACAATATTTTTTGTATTTTCCCGAGTCTTGTTTAAGTCGCTCTCAGTCAAAAACGGGGAGACCAAATTGAAAAATGTCTAGGTATAAAATTGAAGATAATGAAATTTTCTACAAAAAATGTTTAAAAAGTTTTGTTGTAAAATCGATTTTTATATGTCAAAAAACGGCTTCAAAATGTACAATTTACATTGCTAACATAGGAGTGTCCGAGTTTATATTGGAGTCACTGTAGGTACAAGTTGTAGGTTTTTTTTTATTTTGCTTCAGATGGATTTGACTGAAAACATTTCAATCAAAAGTTAAAAATTGCACTAATTTGGCGTTACCGTACCCTTGCAAGAGTAACTCAAATAAATCATTAGGCTTAATTGAATTCTGATGAATCAGAACCGACGTTTCGACTCAAATCATTAATTATTCGTAATGTTGGGTCAATTATTTAATTAACGAACGATCGTCCACTTTTATAGAATTCCCTACTGCAATCAAGGACTTGTTTGTCAGTGGTAAACGATGCCCATGCTATATATGACAAATACCGTCTTTATTTGTACCAAAAGTTTCTATCCATTTTCAAGGTTCAATAGCACTTGAATTAAAAGTACGTTTATTACATATCCAAACAAGGTAGCCATTGTTTTGTCTTCACGCTCGGCGAATTTAAACACCGAATTTTTAAGCGTATCCAACGCCCAGCGCTCTTTGTCCAGTTACACCACAACATAATATAGTAACGTAATTTTGTACATATTACCAATATCTAATTAGTAATTTCAGTCACGACGCATTAATCGAATGGCCTTCTTCGTTCTCTCGCATTTTCTATAATTTATTTACTATTCACCATATAAACCGAACACATCCTGCCAGTTCTTGGCTGGTCTCATCCACCTATTGTTCATTCATCCTTGCATACTCGATGAGATCAACTTTACACGTGCATCGCTTAAAATGGAAATCTCAAAAATTAATGCAGCCTTTTTAATAATATAACAAAATTAACTAACAAAACTTTCCTACAAACGAGTCACGCTCGGAATTTTAAATAAGGCACAAAAACGCACCCCACCTCCTATTTATAAGCATAATCCAAAAATAAAAGAGTAAAAAAGGCGGCCCGACTTTTTGCTTTGCGCTTCATTTATTCTTAATCATCCACATATCCGATAATCTCGCTGGTTGCATCAAACTGTTTTCGATTGTAAAAAAACAAGGATGTTTATTCGTATTTTTTATAAAAAGGGAACAGGCACTGCTGTTCGGAAACGAACCGGAATTCGTTTAGATTTTAACTTTAAGTGCACGAACGCAGCGAAAAATTTATCACGCTTTGTTAGTAAATAAATTGGATTAACAGTTTCTCGAGTTTTCTTCGGCATTCAACAAAACGTAAATGGGTTTAATTCGATCATTTTTAATTGGCTATCTCACTTTGGATGGCCTTGAAAATCGAATAAATCAGCCTTTTAAGGTCTTAAATTCCAAATGAATATTAAAAAATCTGATGGCTGGATTTGCATTGAAATCTTAATAATATGAAGCGAAGCTTTACTTTGTCATTTTTTGTAAAGAAAAATCGATAGGGGCGCGAAGAGCAATTTGAATTTTAATTAAAGGTCGAAAGCCATATTAGAATCAATTTGTGGATATGGTTCGATAATAAATTGTTATAAATTTATAATCGTTGCGGAAACGCATCGCTCTACTTTCTCGTACCTCTTAATTGCTTCGCTACCGCATAGATAGATAATATAACGACGTCTTTTATAATTTAAACGTTAATATAGTGATTAAGAAAATTTGCGGAGTAATTAACGGGTGACGACTAGTTAAGTCAATTTATATTCCGATTAGGGCCAAGGAAATTGCGTCCAAAATTAATATGCACAAAATAAATTATACGAAATTACCGCACAAATAAAAAAAAAAAGGTTTCTTGTGAAAAAGCTCCATATTTTCCAAACAAAAAGCTCTAGTCAAGTACAAGGATGAATGGCATGTTAGAGAAAAACTGCAGTTTTAATTAAAATGTGCAAATGCGTATGCTTTCTACTTTGCTTGCAAGTTATGCCCAATGAATTTCAATGCCAATTTTTAGAGAGCTGAAAATATAGTCGACTGCGCCAAGTCAATGTACGTATATAATATTTCCACTACAATGAGTTATTCAATGTGCAAACAATAATTTCAGTAGCGTAACCAAACATTTGATGCAGTTATCCAAATCGAATCCTTCGAGCAATCCGTCAACTATCCTCATTGAAATTCTTCCTGCCACGCCATGCCTGCCTATCAATCACCTCAATCAGTAGATCTCGTTTGTTTTCTCGCACAAGCTTTTAATATCTACGAAGGTTATTTTTCACCACTCCTTTCCATCTTTCGTTCAATTATTTTATAATCAATAAATTAATTCTTGTAACGTCGTTCCTTGCACAACAAATAATTCCCCGGCTTAACTCAAAACACGTCGACATTTATTTTGAAATTTAATTAAAAATTTTGTTACATTCCTAAATTTTGGCTCGCCGACGTTAAATTAAAAATTATATTTTTAAAGATTAACGAAACGATTAATGCGATTTAAAATAGACACCCTAAAGCGAGCAAGCAAATTAAAACGTTCGTTTTAGAATTTTAATAAGGTGCATAAAAAAACGTGTACAAAATAAGGCGGACGTTTTAGTGCGATATTTTTAGGTTAAAAAACAATAAAAGTTGCTCAAATTTAAAAATGTTTCAAGTTTGAAAACAAATTGAGTTGAAATTGGGTCGTGCATATAATTTTTCAGACGAGATACAAATTTATTGATCTATAAGCTTCAAAAGATAGATGAAAGGTCCTTAGGGAGACTCGATGATCAGAGTGTATAAAAATGGAAATCGTAAACCTACAATATAAATTGAGCCAACGATTTGTATTTTCGTTTCGTAAATAACAAAATACTTGTAAGGTATCGAATTGGATTCAGATAGTAGAAAATATTCGCGAGAATGAGGGTCACAAAAAAAATGCTGATGCATTTTGTTGCAGATGCAGGGTTGGTTACCCCTTGAAAACTAATCTGTTATGTTTTATGTATGCTAGGAAGTGACTAACTTTTGTTACCCCCCAACCCCCCTGCATTGGTTAAATATGAAATACTAACACTGATCCAGAGTTATCCATCTCCAATAGATCACTCAAAGCTCATGATCACATGACGCACGCATTTATTCAATTGTTTATTGTTTTTAAGAGGGGCCTTTAAATTTTGATGCAAAAACATGTTTCAACAAATTAATATTAATCTTTTCACCAATACAGAATTCTAATAAATTATAAAAGTCATATGAATAAACGATAACTAATTTAGGTAATGAGGAGGTTTGAGCTTTGAAAGTTAAATATTTTTAAAAATATTCAATATTTTCAAATATAAATATCTTTTTGAAATATACTTGTAAATATTCAACATTGGAAGCTCAAACTTCCTCATTGCCTAAATTAGTTATCGTTTATTCATGACTTTTATAAATTATTAAAATTCTGTATTGGTGAAAAGATTCTTAGAAAAGATTAATATTTTAGGGCGCGCCATCTGTTGAAACATGTTTTCGCATCAAAATTTAAAGGCCCCTCTTAATATTATTAGTGCTTCGTCAGATGTTAGGATTGGATAGGCTTTTTGACCCAAACAACGAAGGTATGGATGACCATTGCGAACTTTAAGACCTCTAAATTTGGAACGCCTGGGATGCCTTCTTCATTACAACCCCCACCACAATGTGCTACCTTATCCGTACAGTTTTTTACATTGTTTGAAATGCGTATTGCATGTAATAGATTGTCAAATCCGTTATACTACAAGCATCGTGACACTATATCATGATTAGACTACCTCTCTGTTCCCCTTTTCAAGATTACATAACAAAGCTGGGTTAAGCCTTCTTGTATAATGTCGTACATGAGGAGCATAATAATTAGAAGAGGTCGAGGTACTGTCGTTGTCCAGTGATGGTAGTTTGATGAGGGTCATTGTAATTGATCATGAATGTCAATTAGGTGGAAGGATTCTCTACAACTTCAGCAGCTGAAGAACAAAAAAAAATTTTGTTTTCCTTATAAGATGACACTGTAACCATAGCAACCCTTTACAGTCCCTTAGGGGTGGTTGTACCAACCTCATTTAAGCATTTATATAAATGCCATTTCAAACAAAAATAGAGATTACATTAGGGGCAGGGGTGAGAGGAGCAAGTCTGTGCTTATAATAACGGTAAGGCTCGTCAAGTGCCACTACACAAAATAAAATTTCGCGATCAAAACAAATAATAAGGTAAGTTTATTAGCATATTACCTTCAAAATTAAGTAGGTAAATAATATATTCTGTTTTAATAACAAAACTGTGAAAGATTAATTATTAGTATCTTCTATGTCTTTCCATTGAGTATGGAATGACAGTTGCCAAACTTTAAATAGTATTTTTAAAACAATGAATAATATTACAATAATTTATTGTAAAAAATAATTCGAATCTAAATTATGTTATTAACAAATTAAAACATTCCAACTTCTATTTCTCGAGTTCGAGTACTTTTTAAAATATTTATAAACATTGTTGAAAATGCGATCAATATTTACATCGTAGACACAGTTTTCTACAAATCACAATCACAAAAACCATTAAGAGGTCAGGACCATGCCTAGAATTGGCATAAATTCAAAAATTAGCAAGATAATGATATAAAAACGTAAATAATTTTGAAACAACGTTGTAATCTATTGAAGACTTTCACAAAAATCATTTATTTCGGTGTCGTTTTGATTTTTTAAAGAAACCTAACAATAATATAGCCAAAATTGCATTTGGTGTTATCATCGACGCTGATAGTTGACGAGGTTCTTCATAATTAGATGCAAAATTATTTGCTAAATTTCTTATGATGTCATTATTACATATAAATATATCAATATTTAGTAGAAGACTAATTTTTTACATGACGATTCTCCAAATTACAATAATTCATCGATAAAATAATATATTTTCAATCGTCTCTTTATATTTTTCCGATTTTCTTCAATACTTCAGAAATTAAAGATCCAAATCTGCCACCCCCCTAAATAAAGTCATCGGGCTCATTGTACTATCTCCGGTTTTCAGCTCCACCCAAATCCTGTCAATCCCCAAGCCATTCCAACTGTAGGATGAACTCCAGGATCTTGGCAGGCGGAGTGTCCCTGATTCTGGCCATGTCGGACCAGAACTTCCCCAACACAGATCCTCTTCATGCCATCGTGTGATGTGATATAATCGGTTTTAGAAACGCATTACAACGTTATCCGAGCCCAACTACCAACCTTGCGAATTTGTGTTTGGTTTGTTAGCATTTTACATTTTTTACCTAGACGACGAGCAAGCCCGACGTAGAACCCTCAACCTGGGGGACCAGAGAGACGGCCAGAATAAAGTTCTTACTTCATCCGGATTCGAACCGGGCATTTAGCGTTCATAGTCAACTTATTTGACCACCATGCTCCGACCGTCTCTCTGCAGGAATCAAAATTCCTGCAGTTGTCCGCAGATTTACTCTAGATAGCTTCAGATAGTATCTCTCATCTCGAACAGCTCTTGCTTGGTTGCATGCACTTCCTTGTACCCACCTGTGGGTAGTTCTAGGGTATAACGTTTGAGGAGGTTATGCAAGATCCCAAATTATAA
Source organism: Rhagonycha lutea (assembly GCA_958510855.1). NCBI lineage: Eukaryota > Metazoa > Arthropoda > Insecta > Coleoptera > Cantharidae > Rhagonycha > Rhagonycha lutea. The sequence continues at coordinate 96,393,015 of OY294036.1, forward strand.
ATTGTTTTGGTACTGCTTCGATACCACCTACAGTTTGACGTGGAATAATCACTTGCTAGAAAACAGTTTTAAGTCATTTTCAGGACCAACCCATACGTCGACATACTATCCAATTCAAATGTAATAATTTGCTAGTAAGCTTCTCCTCCATGTCATTTCTAGAATCGCCTCCGACTGGTTCGTTTGTTTATAATTCCAATGCCGCCGTACAGCCTTGAAAAAGTCGTCTCCTAGTGATGGGGTGTGCATCGATTCCATGCTTCATGAGACACGAAACGGTTTCTTTTCAAATCTTCTTTAACAGCCTTTTCTAGAGCAGCCATTTTCGTGAACTGATTTAAGTACTGCTTCGATACCACTAACAGTTTGACGTGGAATAATCACTTGCTAGAAAACAGTTTTAAGTCATATTCAGGACCAACCCATACGTCGGCATACTATCCAATTCAAATGTAATAATTTGCTAGTAAGCTTCTCCTCCGTGTCATTTCTAGAATCGCCTCCGACTGGTTCGTTTGTTTATTATTCCAATGCGGCCGTACAGCCTTGGAAAACTAATCTCCTAGTGATGGGGTGTGCATCGATTCCATGCTTCATGAGACACGAAACAGATTCTTTTCAAATCTTCCTTATGATTATAGTTATGGTCTTTTAGAACTTTTTGTATATCAGTCATAAGGATCTTTGCATTGCCAACGATTGATTGTTATAACCAAAATTTGTTAAAACTTCATCAACTCTTTGATTCCATGCACGTCAAGACTGTTTAAGTCCATAAATGGCCTTTTTAAATTTCTGTACCTTATTTGCTCACTTTTCATAACCTTCGGGTTGTTATTCAAACCATGGATTTGGTTCTTCGTCCAAATCCATGTTTTCTGTACACATATACGTCACAAAATTATCAAATCTTTTTTACTTGTGTACTCTTTCAGATTTTCTTACTTCTGATTCGACAATTTGTTCTTCTATTGTGGATCTATAATCACTATCATTTTCTTCAAGTTCATCATTGTCATCATCAGTTTCTTGAATTTCATTTTCTGCATTATCTCCCACTGAATCGATAATTTCTTTGTTGTTAATTTTCATTTTTGATTCTGATAAAAAACAACACACAAGAAATTTTATTTAGAAACACTGTAAAAAACATTTTTAACCTTTTCTGACAAGACACAAACAGAAGATTTGAAGATATGAAAAACTGTAAATACGGAGGGGGTTCAAAAAAGTGGTATTTTATACAAAAGTTGAAAAATATAGTAACATTATTGAAGATATAGAAAGGTAAATACGCTACATCGATGTTTCATGATTCTATCGATCATCAGGCGTTCATCATCAGAGCAGCCATTTTCGTAAACTGATTTAAGTGTGAACAAATGAAGTTAGTTACCTCGTTATCGCTAAATTCTCTTTACTATTATTAGACAAACAGTTCCGCTACCGAATTGAAAATCTGCACCTTAGTCCAAAACCGGTTTAGAACTACTGGTCTAAGCACTTGAAAAAGAGATGCGACAGAAATGATCCAGCTCACGTTTTTCATCGCCGTTCACTCTATGGAAAACATGCGGAGGACGTATCCTGCTTTGAATATTCGATGTTGTCTAATGAAAAGCGCAACTTGTTTTTTTCTCTTAATGTAACTGAAAAACGTAGCTTTAAATATCAGTCATAATAAATTATACACCTTTGGAGAAAGGCATTTTTACGGTTAAACAACAAAAATCATAAATAATAAACGAAGCGAAGTTAATTGCACAGTTATGGATTTATAAAAAAAATAAAAAGTAAAATAGAGAATGAAATTTATGAGATGGTAGAAGTTGTAAAATATTTCACTTGGTAAAAAGCATCCCCCTCGAGACTAGGACATAATTTTTTAAGGATGAAAGGTTGTAAACAAAAAAATAAAAAATGAAATGACTATGAGAAAGAACATTTTTTACTATTAGTAAGGTGTGGCTCGTCTACAATGAAACAGATTTATCTTATCCAGTTTGGAGTAATGGCCGTTTTTAATTAAGAGTTGCAGAGGTCCCTTAACAAGGTATAAACAACCAAAGCTTAAAAAGTTCTAATGAAATTGAGACCTGGGCACTAAAACGTTAAGAACTGTGAAAATTATGAAGTTGAAGAAATGTGAAGTTGAGATTAGTTTCGATGTAGTACTTGGGGAGCGATATGGTATAACTGATAATACAAAAAGATAATGAAAAAAGGGCAAAGTGGACGTCGGGAAAGCTGCAGAATTTACGTGATTGGTTTAGTTGTAGATTTATTGATTGGTCCTAACAGCAACATCTGAGAAGGTAGGGAAAAACATTTTCAATTATAATTTGATAATTGCGTGATGAACTTCATACGTCCTGAATTTTATTGCACATTTTTTTGTAACTTCCTTTCCTTCGAAACCGTGACTTTCCATTTCCTTGCAAGAGGAAGAATTTTACAACATACACGACGTGGACCGGAATTTGCCAAGAATTTTCGCAATATAAAATACCGTCGCCTTATAAATTTTGTAGGTAATTTCGTCAACAAGCAGTCACGCGACTGAGTTGTAGACTTCATCATGATTGGTGGTAATAGTAAAATTCTACTTTACGAGGTTGAAATTGATATCCAGCGGCAACAAAATTGTTAAGTAATTAGGATTAACTTGTCGAATTTAGACTATAAAACAATTAATTTTTTGTGTGCAAAAAAACTCGTTGATCTTGAACATAGCGGAGTAGTCGACTCCTTGTTCAAAATAAAATTAAAAAATAATATTTGTAAAATCGAGATGGTTCAAGATATTGTAAAACTTGCTTCTATTAATAGAAACCGAAATTAACTCGAATCCTCCTCTTGCGAGAGTGCATTCATCTTACTATTAACCGTTTCGGACACATTCCACGCTGATACCGCAAAACTTAGTTTGATTAAATTTAAACAGCGTATAAATTTTGACGAATGGCACATCAACAAAAACAATAGACCGATGCCAAAAAATTGCCGAGGTTAAATACTGAACTATTTTTATAATACCCAACCAAAATTTTAAGCTACCTGCATTCCACTTCCGATTTGATTACAAAATTTTATCACTACTACAATTAAATTTGGCAACGTCAGAAAAAACAACAGGAACGAGATTATAATAAACTTGTCCTATTAGTAAATAATGACATGAATGGATAAGAACATTCTTGGTGTCAAAATTTAACATAAAAGTGTGAATAGAATGGATTTTAAAGTGGTAAGACGAAAATTCTGATCTGCGTCCTTTCGGATCAAATAAATAAAAAATATTGTGTGCATTTTAATTTCATGCCTATGCTGAAGTTTTTGTTTCAAAAGTTTTTCAAATTTCTGTAGCCAAAATTGGTGTCAATGTATTTATTATGTATACCGGTAAATTTTATTTCTATAGTCTGTTTTTTTTAAAGAAACGAGTAAAAAATTTCAATTCCACGTGGATAACTTGAATGTTAACCAATGAAATTGCTTGAAATTTTTACTTTAATAAATAATAATATTCACGTTATCCACGTGGAATAGAAATTTTTTACTCGTTTCTTTAAAAAAAACAGACTAGATAAAATTGAGTGGGAAAAGTTAGAGAATAAAAATAGGAACGCTTCTGGATTCGATTGGCGTTGTTTCGCTGTGCGTCGAATGATAAGTGTACGTACTAATGAAGATGCTGATGTATTGGAATACAAGCAGCTCATTAAAACTCAGCCCTTCTGAAGCGACATCTTCATTACCTAGTGAAGTGTCGACCTGCATCGCCTCAAGATCGTGCACTTTCATGTGGTTGTAAATTAAATTTATTAGCAAAGTAAGCCCATGTGGTCCCTCGAGAGTACACGAAGTTAGGTATTTTTATTGGAATTCGTTCCCCTTCACGGAGTAGCAATTCCCTCTAGAAAAGATAAAACAAAAGTACGACTGACTTGATTCGTGTGCTTACTAAGCAATTTTTCCGTGAAATACTCATTTATTTTTCTTTGCGAGTTATTTCTTGCGAACTAAACAGTCAAACGCACATTTTTTCGAGCTATTTTTGCAGGAAATTGCCAGCTGCTGTAGTTATATTCTATTATTGTCTGAAGACGAAGGGTGAATCAACACACAGTTGTTCGTACTGATGAGTTTTCAAATGTACAAAGAAACAATCCAAAAATTAACCAGAACAATAACGGGCGAGTAGAACTCCGCCACTAATCAAAATGCAAGTTTTTTGCAGTTCAGACCATATTTGCTGCCAAACCTGAAATCTATCGACTGCCGTCAAACCTGCCGAATTCCTTCCAGTTTTTAATGGGACGGGAATTCCTCGACCTTTTTGACTCTCCTTTCTAAGAGTTCAACGTGTATTATTTTCGGGTTGCATTGGCGCCCATCGTGCGCAACGGACATGAGCTATCAGGAACAAAGAAATTGTTTCCTACAAAGCCAAATGATTAAAAAAGTGAAACAAAAGAAACGGAACTCATTGATAATTACGGAATTAAACTCGTTGGGATTTTGTATTGTGAGATGATGATGAGAGTAACGGAGTTTTTAATCTATACAGTTCATCATTCTTTTATGTTTCTACGATTAGTCAGTCCCAAATTTGTGGAAGAGCTGATTATTCCCTCCGGGATTGTTCAAGTTAAATGTTTCGTTCGACCATTATGGTAATGGTTAAAATTGCATAGTCCACTATTGTGAAGAATCATGCGTGCTTTCAGGTTTTGAACCTGTTCGTGCAAGACGGGTGTCAACTTTTTAGTTTTTCGACAAAGCGGGGTTCCACCGCATCGTTAGCGAGCTTTCCGAATCGATGGAGCATACAATTCTCTAACCTCCCTTATCGAGTTACGCAAAAATAAAGACGATTACTCGGTTGCCATTAAACCAGTAATGATGAACACGTGGAGGTCTTTAACATCAAACTCACTTATCAACACTTCGTATTTACCAAGCAAGATACGATTTTTAAATTGAACGTCACAAGAGATTTAAGGCGAAAATAAATGGACGAAGAAGGCGTCGCTCTCTGAACTTTTCTTTACAAAAATACTAGGTAGGTACGTCGGCGTCGTCAAGTTCGAGCAAACCCATTAGGGATAACTTAATTATGAAGTATATGGAGGGTAACATTAAGAAATTGAATCAAGCAAATACTTTTTGTTATGCCATTAACTATAATAAAATATTATTAGATCTACTCGGCGAAAGTTCAAATCTCGACGCAGGTTTTAACAAAATTAATTTTTCATCTGGCAACGAATATAATCATAAAACATTTTAATCAAATGGTAATGATATACCGATAGTGCTAATGAAAACAGGAGAACGGTTGGAATAATAATAGGAAAACACCCCCAACTCATAAAATATTCATCCCCAATCAAAACAATATCGTTTGGTATTCACATAACACAATAGGTACACACAGAATTTTGTAGGTTTAATATAAAAGTGTACATTAATCTCTTTCAAAAGTTACGGTAAAAAAGGGGGGAAGAATAATTAAATTAGTTTCAACATTTTGGTCCTTCGAGCAAGATCAAATGCTGATTCCCACAATTGGAGTAATCTCTCTAGCATCTTGACAATTTTTTATTTGTCTCTCGAAACATCTGCGAGCCATATAATAAATTCATCTCGCATTTTTTTTCTTAATTCTGAAAGGATATGAAATTTTATGATACACAAAATTTGTTCATATTTCGAGAATTTCGTTTCATAACAATTTATAAAAAAAAATATAAACGTAAAGTGAATCCCGTCATACAAAGGAACAAATCCCAAGACGATTCTACATTTCAATGTTAATAATCAATTTAGATAAAATGGAAGCTATGGCTAGGAGAAAAAAGCAATAAAAAGGGTCCCTCGAAATTAGATTATTGAAGTTTATAACGTACAAGTAAATCTTTTATAAATCCTGCATCAAAACATAGATCGGTTAAGAAATTAAAGGTTAAAAGTTCACATAAAAACTGATAAGCGAGCCCTATTTGAGATTAAATTTTAACCTTATTTATCGCAAAAAGTGTAGTCGTTCTTGGCAATTTATTCTTGAAAAGAGAACGGTAAAGCTGCAACCCCTGGAAATGGTGATTGCAGAAGGGTGTGAACTAACCCTCAACCTGAGAGTAGGCGGAGAGGCGAACCTGGGGAGATGAAAGGAACGACAGAGAGGGTGGAAAATGATTTTGAGTATTTAGCACTTTATGCCATACATATTTAGATCCAAAACATGAAAATATTAACGTCAATTGTAATGAATTAATGTTAATGAATGAGACAAATTGAAACGTCGCGTTTTATTATAATATGGTTTAATGATCTCGATATTCAAATGTTTGTTATTGAATTGATTATGCAACGCATTAGGTCAACAAACGAAACCAGGGATCATTTTGTATCAACTTTTAGGTCTTTCATGTTTTCCAAAAAAAAAGTTAAAGTTAGTCCAGATGTGTAAACTATCACGTCTACAACTGTCACGTTACATATACCAGACGCGATTCGAACTCCAGATGTCAAAAAAATTCAACGAGGGGACCCTCGCCTAGAAAAAATGCTCGGCTGTCTGGGGAGGCAGGAATCAAATGCGGTGGTGTGTACAGCATATCAAAAAATTCTTTTGTTTCAAATTCGCAGCGCGTTTGTTCAGCCACCGTGAACTCTTCGTTAGTCATATGTTTAGTGAAAATTACTATGCATACAAACAATAAAATGCGCTAATTATGAAAATTGACGCATTCGTCGGTCAATAATAAACAAAACAAAAAGTAACAAAGCCCTTGAAGGTAGGAAAAAATGATTTTGGGTTTTAACCGCAGTGGGTAGGTAGGTAGGAGACGTAGGAAGGTAAAATAAAAAGGAACCCTCCGAAGTTGGTCTTAGTTACGACCTTGGTAACTTGATTACTGTTATTATCATCAGCATCAGAGAACTAACATAGGAAGGATGGAATAAATTTAAACGACCAACAGATGCACGCATTCCTAACCAATTGAGACAATTTAATAATTAAAAGGGTCACCCAGCAAAAATAAAGCAGTTGAAGGATATAAAATAATAGCACGCAAAACGTTAGCTTAAATTGAAAAATATTCAAAACATGTTTAGGGCCTTACTGACGAAAAAGTGCGCCACTGAGATGCAGCACCACCACAAGATGAGTAATATTTCTTAGAATAGCACAAGTTAAACAATAGAGGGAGGCTGGCGCTTGATTTTAAGCCAAAAATTTACCATAACCAAAATCCCAAATTACTTACCGGATAATACATTCCTTGGGGAGGAAGAAAGAAAGCTCCGGCGCCCCACAGTTTGATGGCTTATATGGACCGTCTCACATAAAAACACTGCACGAAGCAATTTGACTATCGGACTTACATTAACCAACACACATTCAACGAGCTTTGAAGTCCATACAACGTTTGAATTGAAACAACGCCCGCCTAGGGTGCAAGCTCTACTACCCCGGTCTGCGGTTGCAGAGGGGCCATGGTGGGGTCGATCAATGAACGGAGCATCGCGCGCAATACCAGACGAATGTAACCGAAAACCCGCCGCGAAATTCAATTTTCCTATCTTTAGTAAACAAACCATCATACAAATCACAAGTACTAACGCAGTTCTTGTTAAAACAATGTCAACTTTTAAATAAAGTGTGGTTAGGTTACAACTTAACACTTTGAATTAAAACACTTCCAGCAACCAAATCCTCGCGAAAACGTAATTTGTCAAGATAAAACAACCTCGTTAATTAATTATTAATTTAAATACTACGAAAAAGGCATACCCAAATCAAAGAATTTAACTCGTCCCATTCAGCGTGCAAAGCGTGTTTAAGTTCTTCTTTAAACGAATTTTTGCCTAAAATCGCTCGCGGCATTTTTCAAATTTTCTTGTTTCGCAAACACTAATTTTAATAACAAAATCAGACGATTTGATTATTTATCACACAATCACACAAAAAGCGACTCAAAAATAAAAACGCCGATGCTTTTTTGTTTTTTAAAACAATAGCCTGTCATAAATGCAACAAATGACAGGGACGGGTTTATGCGCGTCCGTGAGAGGAAGCGAGAAAACGTCAATTTTTGGAATTGCATTTTGAAAACGTCAATTTTTAGAATTGCATTTTGAAAATTGGTTTCGTTTAAAAAAATCAAGTGCGTGGTTCGTAACAGCTGATAGGGGTGGTTTTCGTCTCGACGAAAATTGCATTAATTATTTATTTACGTGCGAGACGACGTCGTCTCCTCACGTTTGTTTAATCGGAAACAAATGAATACTTCTCACACGACATTCGAAAGGACCGGTTTTTTAACCTTGCCCACAAGTTCGAAATAGTTTTGGAACAATAATTTAAAATTAGTAAAATATTTAGGCTGTAATAATTTCGGACAATTTAATTTCGATACAAACAAAGAGTGCATGCAACAGTGACCAATTCTTTTGGGTTCTGATGCGTAGTTAAAATGTAAATTTTTGTTCTTACCTTGCTGTGATTGAAGGTGAGTGTGTTTGCTAACAAAATTTTTATTAAAATCTTCCAAAAAACACTAAAACACAAAATCTAGAATCAGCAAGTGGTTGGAACGAGAGCGCAGGCATAACCAGATTGATTTGAGATCGGTTTTCTTTCGAGGAAAGGGGGGAAAATGTGGAGAACATAGACAAGGACGTTGCGATAAAGATGGAATAATAATACTTTGCGCACGCAATTTTCCAGTTTAAAATCCGTGGTGTCTATCCAATATCGATTTAAAAAAAATGTTTCTCAAAATAGCCCTCACCATTAATGCCTTAAGTTTTATTCTGTGTTCTGATAAAGTCATTTATACGTTTTCTGAATTCCCCTACAAAGAATCGAACAAAAATGTAGGTTTTTTTCAATTTTTTAAGCGAAACTTTTGAAAAAGGGGGGTTTTTCGCAGGAAGTCATGTTTAGGGAGATTGAGGCTGCTTGTGAAGGAAGCTGCACCGGGAAAAAGGGAATTTCGAAGGAGTTGTGTGTGAGGCAATGCATATCACCTTCGTGCTACAAAGATCTTTACCAAGCAGATCAGGTAAGCAATCGAGAGCACAGTTTCAATGTAACGGAAACAACAAAATGTTGCTTTTTCAGTTGGAGGAAGGAGAAGTGGATGTAAGACTCAACTCTTTTAAAGGATGCTTTATTCAACGATATAATCGATCTCGTCCATAACTAAGACAGTAATAACAATATTTTACAACATCTACAATAGAATCTTTAAAAATATCTTAAGATTTAAGTGTCCACACTTCTTAATAAGAATTGCTTGTCCACCTTCGAATGACCAACAAATTGAAAGATTAAAATCAAATAAATTAAAAATACTTATTGCAATTTATTAGTTAGTACCTTTTTAATTTTGCAATTGTGGCCCCCAAAATCTTACACTTTAAACTACTTAAGAGTATCTTAAATACGGAACACATTTGGAGTATTTAATACGAAATGAGCAACCAAAGCATACGTATCAACTTAATATACCAACTACTATGTTAAATTGATAAATTTTACTTTTATGTACATTTATTTATACGTAGGCCTTAAACCATTTACATCCTTCCCTTTGTTGGCCACAGAAGCTACTTTAGAATTTACAGTAAAATATTCACAAATTTACATCGATTCATTTTACAAGAAGGCTTAATTAATAAATTATTGGCGAGAAAAAGTAAACGAAAACTTATAAACGTTTCAAGGTCAAGTCTTTTGCTAAAACAAACAGTTGACCTCTTCCACTTAACAAAATTAACACCTTGGATGCAATGTTGCAACAGATTTTTCTTTTTGGTATTAAAAGTACTTCTAAGCCAGGTAATGGGTAAAGATCCCCCCCCCATAAAATAAATATTTTATGTTTATTTTGAAGAATTCTGTTCCATCATTTTTTTTATTGTAAGTCTTTTGCCTTTGAATTACCTTTGACGCACCGAAAATTAATGATCATTAATTTCTTTTCAATCTGAGATTCTGAAAAATTAGTAAATAAATAGTAAAAAATTCACTAAATCTCAGTAAATAGTAGAATGAATGGTAATTTAAATATTTTTTATGTATATCCAATTTGCGAAATTGGGTCTGAAAGGATCTTTAATGATCATTAACTTGCCAATGTGTTAAAGGTTACATAGCAAAAATTCTTTTGAAACTTTTAAAGTTTCTCCAAAAGATAACTTTGTAATATTAAGGAGACAAACTGATTGCAAGTTATAAGCTTATATTAATGAACAGAAACAACAAGAAACGTAACAAAGACTTTGTCTTTGACTTTGTAAAACAATATAATTAACAAAGAGATTAACAAGAAGATCCGTTATTAACACATAAATAAACACGGTAAAGTTATTTCTATAGGATCACAGAAAATAGTTAATAAATGAAATTTAACAGGAACGCAATATTTAGGTCTCTTTATTTACCTTTTAAACCACAAACTTCAATTATAATTTTATTGAAGTTGTAGTTAATTCTGTTATATAAAATAAAGATTTATTTAATACTATTTTTATCATTTATTGCTTTTTACGTACTACGCAAAAGGGGGGGTGATAAAGAAGCGACACTCTTCAGTGCATATGTTTATCAACAAAATGGCCGCCATTTACAGTGTTTTCAAACTATTTTGGCCAGCCAATAAAAACCAAACAGGAGGCGGCCATTTTGTTGGTAAACATGCACACTGAAAATCGTTGTGGAAGGTCGCTTCTTGTTCTTATTGTAAATATTCTTTGATGTGACAAGGGTGGGGAAGGAACGACGTTTTTTGTATGCTACTGATAATCATAAAAATAATAGCGACATTGGTCATAGGATGGGGGACACAATGGGCATTACTTATGCCATGGGCAATTTTGACCCCCCCCCCCTTATATACTGCCCTGAAAATAATCATTAATTTGGCGCGGTTCAAATTTTGTGCCGCATTAACTAGAGGGTTGAAAAATGTGATGCAGTGTGACAAAAAGGGAGGGAGGAATAAAAATTTGGAATTTTGCGTGACGTCTTATATGGATGGCCACTAAAAAGTCAGGCGGCTGTATGGCCGCCTTGACCTTCTAGTTCGTGATTGATATAGTTATTCTGTCTCACAGAGGAAATATTGGTATCAATTTTATTTATGAATTGTGCAAATCAACATAAAAACTGTAAGAAAAAGTACGTCCTTGCCACAAAACTGTAGTGTTACGTCATCCTAACCCAGTGGTTCTCAAAGTGGGCGATTTTTAGTCCTAGGGGGGCGATAGTGGACATGAAAAAATTTGGGGGCGTTCAGGTAGTCTGGGGGGGCTATGTAGAATAAAATATTAATATTTATTTAAAATTCAATTTCTTTCTTTAAAAAATAAAATTGTCTTTAAAATTTGAATTTAAAAATTCTAAAGGCCGTGTGACACTGGTACTAATTTTTCAACAAATTTTTGAAAAAGTTTGGTAACAGCCCAATACAATTAAAGAATTATTTTATTACCAATAACCTTTTTTTAGCTATTTTTATCAAAACACAATGGGGGAGGGGGGCGTTATAAAAATATATGCTCGGGAAAGTGGACGATGGTTCAAAAAAGTTTGAGAACCTATGGTTCCTAACCTAACCAATCATGAGGGATTGTTTTGCTTAAGATACAATTTATTTTCGTTCACGAAAATTTTGTTGCATGTAAAGGTACAATTGAACAAGGACAAACACTATTGTAAATTTGTTCTAAAACCCATGTCATCACCATGTAACCAAAAGCAAATTACTGATCACCCAGAAGTTGTAAAACTTGGAAGGTAAAAGTTCAAAACATTGCATAAAATTTAAGTACATTAAAATTTACATTTTCGCTTACTTCATCTTACCAATAAAGTAATAGACTGTAGGATCTACAATCAACTTAATCGATTATTTCTGAGTTTCCTCCATGGCAAGTATATGTTGTTTACAAAAATAGAATAAAATTATTTAAACAATAAATGCATGCATCAAAAGATTAGCTTCCTACAACTAAATTATAAGACGGAAAAAAAACGCACTGTACATACACAAAAATAGAAGTGGAAGCTCGTGCCAGCATTTTTCTCAAACTTTTACTGCCAATGAGTAATGCATTTTGAATAAATTACAAGATCTTGACAGTTTCAACCTTTTATTTAAAAAATTTAATTGAGACAGCAACCAAATGAGCAGAAGTCTCAATTTCAATGTTTCATAAAAAAAAATAGAAATTTAAATAGGGAGACCGAGGTTCATTTGTTCATTTAATTTGGAGAACACGGAGGCGGACTGGACTAGTTAAACATAGTAGATATGTTTTGAATTTTGTAAAAAATTGTCATAAAAGCAATTTAAAAAAATAGTCTGTTCTACTTATATTTCCCATCTTTTCTACCAAATTCCTTATTCTTTTTTTTTTTTAAATAACTGGCATTTATTTTTTATTTCTGGTTATCTTCGTATTGTTTCGACAAAAATCCGCTTGGGAGCCTCACGAACTCTGATAACCGAATCAACCAGGTTAAGTATTCAAAAGTATTTTGATCTTTTTAGAAACTCCTTTGTTAGTCCTAACATTTTAGCATTGTTAAAGTTTGAGAAAAGCTGCAGTGATAACTGATAACAATACAATTTGTACAATTTCGATTAATAAAGAAGCCAATAGTAATAATATCATACCCTGGATATTAACATAGATAAACGAGTATATAATATAAAATCGTTCAATACAAATTTAAAGCATAATTTCGTTATTTTCTCTCGATTTGTTAAAACTTGCTAAAATAAAATAAAGCTAAATTCTGGTATCTGTATCAAATTAATTTGAATTAATTCAAACCGTGTAGCTATGAAATTTTATATAAAGAAAAGGTTCTTTTATGATTATGATATTGCCTAACAGTACACTCGCTCCCCCCCCCCCCGCCACATGCATAAAAAAATTTGATTTATAATATTAAGTACTAAATATTAAGAACCAACAAAAGTATAACAAATTTGAGTGACCAAATAGTAACAAAAAGCAAGCCCCCCCCCCCCGAAATATAATATAATACACCGTTTCTCCTCAAATAATACCTATAGTATTTATATTTCTTTACTACAGTTACATTTATATTAAAAAATCTGATTATCGACATGCAAAGTTTACACTTAAAATTTACATTTGATAAAGTTAAATTGGCATAACTCTATTTTGTACTTAACGATACATAAAACATGAATAGCACACAAACATCGGCGAGTCCCGTCCCCATTAAATTTACTAATAGAATATTTATAGCAAAACTGAAACTGTAACTAACAGGTTAACAAACCGAAGCACATCAAATTTATGTTAAGCACTTGAGGTAACTTCTTTTATTTATTGCCATTTTTTAAAGACGTGTAAGTACAACTTACACACATCATTATTGTGTTATTTTAAACTTTTTATTTATGTTATTTATACCTAAGTAAAAGCTTAACGATTTGTCATGTGAGCACGAAAATAACTGACCTTCTAATTGACTGGATACAAACCAAATATTTTCGCCCCATATTTAGAAAACATAATAAAAGTAAGAGGTATGACCAATCCCTTAATCAAATATAACTTTTAAACTGCACTAACATGTATCGGTTGTGGAGTATCGTCGGGGCGCGAATCGGAAAATGCTCCCGAAACTAAACTAACTTGTTCACGATCGTTGGCAATTATATGCATATCGATGCTATCTGATCCCGTACTATTTCTTTGCGGCGTCGGACTACTCTTAGACGTTTTCGGTTTCTTACCGAGTCCCGGTAGTTTTGGCAAGTGCTTGAGTGCGCTACTACCAGAACGTGTACGTCCTTTTTCAGTTTCCTCTTGTTCTTCCGAAATGGAACCTAACGTTGCTTCCGCGTTGTCATCGGCCTGAATTGGTATGTCATCTGAACACATAAAAATTTTTCATGTCAACCATTTGCTGTTAATATAAATGAGGGGTTTAGGAAGATAGGGTGGGAATTTCCAGGAAAGGGTACTTACCCGGTAATTTTTTCGTTCTAAACGATGCGTTGGTAATCATTGATTTAGAAATCGTCTGGGACTGATGAGCACATAATGGAACTGTCGGCGAACGATGCAAAAGATTTTTAACAGCATGTGCAACCAACAAGACATCTACAACATTGAAAAAATTCAGTTAGTTTCATTTTGTTCCAATAGTTCAAATTATAGAATTAGCTGTTATTTTTTTTTCTGTAGTACTAATGCTATTTTAATTCGGTGTTGATCATTACGCTAGTCAGTTAAATTAGGGGGTGCACTCATGGTTTGCGAAGGAAACATCCTTGAATTGAGCAAAACCTAATAATTTTCAATATTTTTTTAATGACCTTTTTTTAACTTGTTGAATCCCTCGCCTACATTTGCTCCGAGCAACATGCATCGACCATATACGACGAAGTAAGAAATGTAACAAATTTTTGCATTTGTTATTATTTAGTTCTTTGAATTGCATTTCGCAATATTCTTAAATGCGGTCCTGCAATTTAATTGCATTCAATGTTCGATTGCGTTGATAATACCATTGAAATTATTCATCCAGGTAGGTTTCCGACCCAGCAAAGATTTTATGTAGTATTTATTTTCTGTTCTAAATGTAAAAAATTACCTGGAAAAGATTCGTACACTGCACGTTGCATTACATCGTGAAGAGTGAGCGTTGCACCAGTAACGGCTCGTTCCAAAGAATGATAAATTGCATGAACAAATTCCAAGAGTAAAGGACTCGACACGACCAATCTTGGCAACATAACTTCATTACTCAAACTATCACTATCTGCTGAAAGTCGCGAACTACCACTAAATCCTTGACTAACCAACCTGGAACACAAATTTTAAATTTTCACAAAAGTTCCCACGTAAATGAGTTTACCTCGAAATAGTCCTACACGTGTGCTCCAGTCCTTCAACCGGCACTTTGGTAATCTCCCTATTAAAAAGAAACACAAGAGCAGTGACCACCCGTTGTCTATTTTGTGCGTTCAAGTTTTCAACTTGCGGTAAAGGGCCCCAATTAACCAATTTACTATTACATTCTTCCCACCGCCTTAACGCATTTTCCGCAATAAACGCAGGCTCCAAATTGGAAGAATCGTGAAATATAGAAGAATGCACTATACTTGGCACACGAAAAGAAATAATACGTGATTGACCTTTATTGTCTACAACCTAAAACTCAAATTAGAGCAATACTTTTAAGCTACCGTATTCGAATTTACCTCTAAGTTGTAAATGCTAACGAGAAGGGTGGTTAAAGTTGGAAACGCTTTCGTATTGGATAGGTGTAAAAAAACAAGAGCTGGGATGTACTGCATGGCAAAACATCGTAAGTGCGGTTCTCCGGAACGGTAAAAATTAAAAAATTGTTGGCACACTCTATCCACAAGCTGCAAATAATAAAGAATTAGAATGTAAGCATGCTAATGTACAGAATTATACATCTTCGATCTTCGACTTGTCTGGATTCTCGAGGAAAACGTACAAGGCCACCATAACCTCGTAATTGTGTTCTTGTTCCACAGCATAAGTGTGTATTTCGCTTTCCGTGAGGGAGTCGTACCCCTCTAGCCAATCCAAAATTAAAATCTCTGCCATGATTAGTTCCTACATGGGATAAAATAACAAGAGCATCAAGTTAGGTTAGAATTACGTAGCGGAAAACGAGAAAGAAAACATTAAAGCACAAAGAGTGTTTCGCGGTTGATTGTCTTACAAAAATATCTTTTAATCACATTTTAACTAATTAAGAGCAAATTTTTTAATTTTAAAACACAAAATATTACAAACGTCAAAATACAGCTGTTACGTCAAATAGCGCAAGATTGCCAATCACGAAGCTCGCTTTAACCAAATCAAAGCGCTCGATTTTTAAATTTGAAAATTTTGAGAAATACTCACCATAACTTTCGATCGTATTTAACATACTAAAATAAGTCAAAGGTTAATTACTTTCTCATTGAAAAAATCCTTTGATGACGAAATCAAGATGATTGGATAGAAAATGGGTAATTTACAACAATAAAATATGCATCAAATTACGAAGCAACCTTCAAACTTGCATAATCAATAATAAATTACCAGTTATGTACTCTTTATTTATTATTCACCACTCAAATTACCATCAATTATCATTTTAATAATCTACATAGAGAACATCACTGTGAATTCATCAAATTCGATTTTTATTCTATTTTTGAAGTTGAGTAATCAAATATTAACAAGAAAACTGTTTTACTGTTTTAACAGTAGCCTAATCTAAATATAAAGAGAATTTTAATTTTTAAAGAATGCGAGCTTTATCGTGTTTGTTTAGGATTCCATTTTTGGAAATAAATGTGTACTACTCAAATATGCATTTTTTTGAATGTTTCAAAAGTTGAAACTTTGACACCATTAATCAATCATAAATTGCCAATTTAATTTAATGCGACACCTTATCACTGACCTATAGTAAGTTTCCTAGGGGCGTGGTTTCACTGAACTATCGTTTACCACCGAGTGCTAATAAGTATACTATAGACCAGCAGTCTACGCACATAAAAACACAATATGGGCAATTAAAACAGGTCAAAGCGTCGTCGTTAGGCAAGCCATGGGGGCACAAATGACCTGTGTAACTAATGATCAACTCAGGAAGGACTCAAAAGTGGAGTCCATCGCATAATTTATTCACTGAGGCAAAAAAATTTTACGACGTGCGGGACACTCAGAAAACCCGCTGATCCAGGGATTGGGCCAGTCCCTCCCAGACGATCTAGCGAGATTCAAAGCCATCCTGAAGGAGGACCTTTTTTATCCTTCCGATCTAGAATTCTCTCCTAGCAAAGGAGGAGAATGCGGTCACCTTAATAAAAGAAAAGCCAACCAACTGAAGTACAGACTGATCGAATTCAGAAAAGGGCTCGCCATGAGCCAAATTACTAACAACTACTAAATTTTTTCTTCTAAACAAACAGTATAAGGTCAACCCACAAAGTGCGTGACATTTCGGGAGGAGGGGTACACTGTCAACAGCACAGTTTTTGAACTAAAATGCCTCACATTCTAGCCCCTTAAAACTCAAAAAGAACTGCTTCACGCTTTGCCTTTAATTATTGTAACTTATATCGGAAATTGGTAGCTTCACCACCAATTTCTCAGACGCCAAAAATGCCTCACATTTTTGGAACCATTGTCATAATGGAGCGTTTATAATGTCCCGTCGCCGACCTAGAACAGCTTTTTTCAAAAGGCTGCAATGAGGATGAATTTTAGAACATCTATATCTTTAGTTCATACCTGACCTTCTGCTTCTTTCATTTTTGCAGTATATTATATTCAAATACTGAGTATTTAATAATTGAGTACACGCAATCTGCATTTTGAGAGTGAGGAGGGGAAATTAAGAGATTTAATTTGTTGCTG
The DNA here is from genome assembly GCA_958510855.1 of Rhagonycha lutea. NCBI lineage: Eukaryota > Metazoa > Arthropoda > Insecta > Coleoptera > Cantharidae > Rhagonycha > Rhagonycha lutea. The sequence goes on from OY294036.1 coordinate 96,410,469, forward strand.
TTTGTTTTTTCAAATGGGAAAGTCATTCATGTTGTGTTGTCACATCAGATTTTATTTGACTAAAATGGAAGGGGAACAACCGAAAATTTTACATTTTACAAAATGTTTTTTGCAAGAGTGCTCCCCCCCCCCCCCGAAATGAAATCCTGGCAATGAGCCTGGCAGGGCAGTGCTAAGCGGTAAGCCAGGTAGGCAATCTATTGGGGCGCTTCAGAATTTAATCTACATTTGCTTTATGGCCAAAAAATCATCTAAATTGGTTACGCTTGGTTTTGTAGCGCCCATAATAAATTAAAAATAAAATTAGATCGATTTCCACTATGCTAGGCCGAACAAGCATATCAATTATGCTCTTGAATCTAGATGGCTAAAAAAGCTATTTGTGCCAAAAATAAAAGCTTGATTCTGAAGTTAGTAAATTAGAGAACAAAAGGTAACATTGTAATTCACTCAATCTCCTCCCGATATTATTTATTTTGTATTAAATTAATTTTCAAGTGCTAATTATGAATTTTAAATCTTAAATTATTAATATTGAGGCAAAAGAATTATCATATTAAGTTCTAAACGCAAATGACACAAGCGATTTTTCTGTTGAGATTACACCGCAAAAATATTGAAAATAATTCAAGGACCAAATTATAGCAAAGGATCAAGCGTTGTACTTTTTTCCTAAGTCCACAATATCTTGAAACTTACAAACACTGAAATAACTTCCGCTGAAAATACCTGAAACATAAATACCAACACATAAAACAAACCCAAAAACGAGCGCAATAGAGCACCGATTAAAAGGGGCGTTACTACCTGTTGGGTTGAATTAATCGTGGTTCAAAAATTTAGAAAAAAAAATTTTAATTCGAAAATAACTTTAAAAATAATATTTATTTAATGTCTTGTATTACTTACATAAAAAAATTCCCAAAATAAATAAAAGAAAAAAGGTTTGATAATCCCGGCTGCGACTTCCTTGCGATTAACGAATAATAGGCGCCCTACTGTCACATCTAAATAAGGAAAGAAAACAAATTTTTTTTATTAAATTTGAATAACAATTACACATCTAAATATAAAATTTAAAAGAACATCAAAGAAAAAATACTTAGTGTACAAAAAATTAATTATAAAGACTTCCCGGAAATTCATTATCGGAGGCTGGATCGTCCATCTCATGTTCGTCTTCGATTTCCTTGCGTTTACGTCCATAAGCGCGCTTGCTGGTCGTTGGCAAAACATCGGTCTCGCCGTGCACTAAAGAGTTACGATACAACAATAAAGGCTGCCAATCTTCTCCCCGACTGCTCGGCATTCCTAAACAAATAAATCACGCAAGTTACTTTTATGATGCGCGACTCAAACACACGTTACCTGTGGCAATGCGTCTGTCCAAAAACGTCAAAACAACTCGCTTGTCCTGCTTTAACAACTTATTCGTAAATTCGGTAACAATTTCCAAGAATGGGAGGTTAGGTGGAGGGCAAGTCGGATCCTCAAGCATTTCAGCTCCCGTGACGGCAAATAAAATTCCAGCACGATGTAGCGCCGCTATTGCATCCCTGTTCTTAACTGCGTCCAAACCGAAAGATAAGGCAAACCGTTTTGCCAATTCCTAGAAAAATAATGTTGGTGTGTGTGGTTTTCAAAGACTATCAAAATTTACCTTTAAAGCGAAGAAATCTTCATGCTGTCTTATAGCTCGATCTCCACTCGTTTGTTGCAGTGAAGTAAACATCATTTTCAAGCTCAAGCACATCGTCAACGCACAGTTGGCTTTATTAATTTCTCTCGCTTTACTTAAAGTCGCTTTAATGATATCGCCGTATTCGTTGTAATACTTGACGTAATGTTTGAAGACGTCTGCGGCCGCTTTTGTTGGCATAATGTTGTATACGATTAACTTACAGTAAGCGGCCAAAAAGTTACGTCTTTTGTGTAGCTCCTCTATACGATGTTCATCGTGTTCTGAATCCTGTTCCGGCACAAAAACGTACGACTGAACAAACTGATTCAACAGTCCCTGCAAATTAGTGTCGGGAATGCACGCCAGTTCCGCAAGAGTACTCGCAGTGTTTTTCAACTGCTCACTAAAAACGATCAAAAGATCGCACAAACAAATGTAAGCTTCTTCCCGGATCATCGCTTGAGGAGACTCCCGAATCAGGTTTTGCATGCCATCTATGAACTGTTTCAAACGTCCAAGGAGTTCTTGAATACCTGGACCTGTCAACCCGCCACCTTCTTGCGACACTTCTAGACTTTGCAATCCCCACATCAAACAATAAAAACAAGAACTTAACGAGTACCTCTGAGCTTCGGGCGGGAGCGTCGAGTGAATAACCTGAACGTCTAGAAACAGCGTTTCCCACAAGTTCCACGTATTGATATTATGGCAACTGTAAAATAGTGACACCTTTTTGAGAGAACTAATTACGTTGAAAGTTTCGTCCGCGTTTGGTTCCTCTTCCCCTGCGATCAGGTTCCTCCAGTCGTCTATTGCATCTTTATATGAAGACACGATCATATCTGCAATGGTAGACCTGGCAATGTCGCAACGTGTAAACAGAGTGTGTCCTTCCGAGCACAACAATTCTAGGGTTTTTGCACAAGTTTCCAATACCTCTTGTTCGTGATGAATTTCAGCTATGTGTTTAAGTTTGGCTAATAGAGCCTGGAGGGCACCTTCTTGTCGTCCACTGGTGTACAAATCCAGATCGAAATATTGTGGAACGGTGAGAAGATTGGATAATTTTTCTGAATCGGCCGAATATTTATCAAGGAGAGGGGGAAGTGTGGCGATAAAATGTTCGGTCAGTTTCTGTTTATCTTCCCCTGCCTACAATTTAAAATAAGTACTACTTAATTTTTTACCTTGAATATAACCTAACCTGTTTCATTTCACGAAGCGAATTAGCTTTACGAGTGGGACCTCGCCCCACTGGAGCTTCACCTGTAGCGGCCTGCTTGATACAGCAAACCATGATTTCAATCAAACTGGTTTCTTGTCTATTATCTAGCGCTTCTTCGTTGTGGCCTGGCTCTTCAAGTAATAAATCGGTCATGCATTCCCAGTCTTTCATCATAGGGTTGGATTCGATTAGCGAGTCGACCAAGTAGGCTGCGTGTTCGTGTAATTCTGATTCGATGAAGAATTGTACTAAATCACGAATGAAAGGTGTGTTCATTAGGCGCTTTTTACCACGCTTTGTTTTGCCTGGATCTGCGTCCGTGGGTTGGAAAAGGCGTTCGTTGAGAAACTCGCCGGCTGCTTGAGCCACGGCTCTGTGGGATGAGTACACCTGAAAACAAAATTATGTAGTGATTCTGCTTTGTTTCAAATTCTTCAAAATTGAGAGTGCAACAAGAAAACGCGAAATTACACCAAAATACAGAATACACCTGATTAAGCAAAATTATTATTTAGCAATATTGCTCATTTTTAGCAAGTTGCTAAGATCATTTCTAGTTACAAAATAGCCCTGATTAACTTGTATAAGTAATCCCTATTTTGTAACTATTTGAGATCATTAAATTGTTATAGGTACTTAAAAAAAATGTGAATAAATCAGTAGGATTTACTTACCAATTCATAAACGTGTTCGCAATCCTTATCTGTTAGAATTTCATTATGGTGCTTCAAAATGGATATGACAAGTCGAACTGCCTGCACAGCCACATCGTACTCTTTATCCAGAGTCATGGCAACGATACGATCCTTAAATTTATTTGTAAACAGTTCCAGTTTACCTTTCAATTCTTCATTTGCATAAAGGGGTTGCAAAGCTTGTAGACACCTCAACCGCACTTCACCAACCTATAAAAAACACAAACATGACAATAATTTCTTAAAATAACTGCATGTAAAGAAGAGGGTATACCTTATCGTGTAACGTCCACCCAATATACTTCAAATACGAATCGTCCAAGAAATTAGCGTGAAATTTGTGCATCCAAATACCAATTTCAGTCATCGCTATAGCTCGAATTTCGGGTAACGTATCACGATAACGATGCACAAAAACAGACTTAAACATGTACGTCAACATGTTCTTAATTTCATCCATATTTTCCTCCAATTCCTGTCTCTTACCGAGCAACGATTCCAATCTATCACTAGCGCGCTTCTCACGCGTTTTTTGCCTCTCCGCTTCGTACTGGCGCTGGGTGTTATCCAAATTTACCGAAACTGTCAACGCAACGTCCACTAAAGCTGTCATTAATTTCATAGCTCCCAGAGTGGCAGTGTGTCTGAATGCTCGCACCTAAAGGTGCCATCACAAAAAATTATTTCTAAAAGTTTAAATCACGAAAAGTGACGTACCTGTGAATCCGACAGACCGGTGAGTAACGAAATAATATTGTCCATTAAAAATTGATCATAAATGATGGAGTACTGACACTGCTTCACCAAAGTTTGGACAAAATCGCAGTAATTCTGCCGGAACTTTTTCCAACTTTGCCCTGCCATAATCAAAGGGTACTCGCCCGACTCTTCGTCGAATTCTTCCGTCATTTTACGAATAATTGCGGCGTGCTCCATACTCGCTTGCATTTGTTGCGTAATTCTTCCTTTACAACCCGAAGCATTGATGAAAAATTGCATGAGAACGATCAGGGCTGTTTCGCGGTTTATCTAAATATTAAATTGTTTATATAATTATCTTTAATTGGTAATTACAAAATTCACCTTATAGCTTTCAATCCAGTCATCTACGATGTTGGTTAGAGACGCTTTGCTGCTACGTATGACTTGGTATAAGGAGGCGTCATGATCTGGCTGGGGCCCTTCGACGTGATGCTTTTTACTTCCAGGAGGTCTTCCTCTAGGCCTTCCACGTCCGGCTCTAGGAGGACTGGGGCTAGTAGGGGAATGAGTAATTATCGGTTGATGGGAAACTCCTCCACCTCGGGCTTTGGACCTGGTAACTCTTCGCATTCCAGGAGTAGGTGGAGATTCGAACATCTGCTCCGAACCACCTACATCTCCGTAAGCATCCCCATAGATACTCGCCGATTGTCCATAATGCATTCCATAGGCGTCACTCTCCAAAGCTGGAGTCATGGGGTTGTCGTACTCCGGAGGAGGTTCATCCATCCGGATACGCTTCCCACCGCGACGATGCATTATGTTTTATGAACGATACAATTTCACACAAAAATTCGACAAATTAAATAAAACTTGAACTCAACATCTCATTTACCGCTGTTTACATATCAACAACTGTCAAACTGTCTTAAAAAAGCTGTCAAACTTTAACGAATTTACAGTGGCAACAAAACTATTATTGGGAAAGCAGGGTAAGTGCACTGCCCAGCAGCCAGACAACTTTTCAAGAAAATCTGCATCGTTTTCAATTTTGAAAAATTGTCTTGTTGTTTTTGTAACAAATTTCATTTTAGAATTTTAATCATCAGTTATTTAGGTTTCCAACCCCTGAAACGACCCCAATCCCTAATTATTCTAATAATTGTTAGGAAAAGAGAGAATAAATTTCTGGTTATCCAGTGGTGTCCCACCGATTTGATCTATTTTCTTTACGTGCAGGCCATGATTAGGACTTCAATAATTGTAAATTGTAAGACGCGTTTTTCGGTATTTTGAATCTCGTTAATTAAATCTTGCGCGTCATTCCCTCCTCCCAATCCTAAAATTCAATTTCAAATCTGCTACAAAATCACTCTGTATAAAATTAATCGGTGTATTTGAAATACTGCGACAGTTTTGGAATCGCAATGAAATATTATAACCCTACTTTTTTAAGTCGTGTGAACTAACCTGCAAATTTTATTTTCAAAGTTAAACGCGTGTTTTTAAACCATAGACGACCAGAAAATGGCAGAAATCGAGGAATGTAATAGCGAGGTGACTGTACGATTTGTGACCAAACAGGACAGGTAAATTTACTTTATTTTCCATCCTAAATTTTCAACTTATTTATTTTGTTCTTAGCTTTGTAGTACCCGATACAGCTATCGCAGTACCCAAGAAAATTAAACCACAAGACTTGAACCAGTTGATAGTTGAACTTTTAAGGCAGAGTTCTGGTTTGGAAACGTCAATCCAGTTTGATTTTATAGTTTCGGGACAATTTTTGCGCCTTCCACTCATTGAACATTGCGAAACTTTGAACGTTGTCACTGAAGATACAGTTGAAATCGAATATTTAGTGAGGACGCCTGCACCCGAACCACAAGATTCCTTATTGCACGATGATTGGGTCGGTGCAATTCAAGTCGCCGATAAATGGTAGATATATTTTCGCAATTTTATGAAGCACCTAACAATTTTTAACTTTTTAGGATTTTAACCGGTTGTTATGACAATGCCATAAATGTATGGAGCACACGAGGGAAGCACATTTTAAATGCTTGTAAACACACAGACGAGGTTAGAGCCGTTTCGTGGTTAAAGCAGGGCGATCCAACCGGAGGTTTTGTTAGTGCTTCACATGATTTGACAGCTGTTTTATGGGAATGGCTTCCTAAAGAAGACTCGAAGCAAATTGATTGTAAACCGGTGGTGGTTTTGAAAGGTCACGAAAGTGGCATAAACGCCATTGCCGTTAGCCCAGATTCTCAAAATGTTGCCACCGGTGGTTGGGACGACTTTGTTAAAGTGTGGTCTGCCTCTCTGAATGCTGATGAAGAAGAACCTGTAAAAAAAAAGGGACGCTTGGTAGCATCATCATCAGACATCAAAACCAGATCACCATTGTATTCATTGAAAGGTCACAAGGAAAACGTCGTTGGCATCCAGTGGGTGGTACCAGACACCTTATGCACAGTTTCTATGGATCATAAGATGATATTCTGGGATACCGAGGTAATAATTTTATTTGTACAGGTAAATTGCAGACATCCTCATTTTTTTGTTTTTAGTTACAAGGAATAAAAGAGGAAATAATAGCCGAAAAAGCCTTTACGGGAGTATCATGGTCACGATTAAATGGACAAATTTTAGGTTGTTTTGCCGACAGGCACATTCGTCTGTACGATCCGAGAGCAAAGGAAGGTTCAGTTTGTAAATTAAAATTCACATCTCACTCGTTGTGGGTGTCGTCAGTTGCATGGTCACAAACCGATGAAAATCTGTTTATGTCTGGAAGTTACGACAAAGTTGTGAAGTTATGGGACACTCGTTCACCTAAAGCACCCCTGTATGACATGTCGGGCCATCAGGACAAAATTTTATGCGTCGATTGGTCCAACTCAAAGTATCTCGTTTCTGGTGGTGCAGACAAAAATGTACATATTTTTAAAAATAAAATATCAAATTAAAAATTACGTTTTATTATCATCATCAGTATCATAAAATAACAATTTTTTTCAACTCAAATCACTATTGGTATCATAAAAGTTATCTAGTTGTACTAGATTAAGTTGTACTAGCGCCATGTTGAAAATGATGGACTCCTGCAATTACAAAACGGTTACAAAACTAAAATCTTTGCCATAACTTAAGGGTGGGGATTTTGACTTAAATCCAGCAGAATCACGTCAAATTTTCTGATAGCAGTGGAAAAATTCTAACAAGGTTCCTTAATTTTTTGATAAGTTTATCCGGTCTGTCCGGATAAGTATGTTAAAAATGCCCCTTTGGAATTTTTTTACAAAGTTTGTTATATGCAAAATTTCAGTTTTTTGTCTTTTTACATAACGAACTTAAAATTCTTCACCATAAAATTCCGAAGAGGCATAATTAACATTTAACCCTTTACTTTGTATCTCTATGAAAAAATTCACCACAAGAGTGCCATCCCATATAAAAAAATCATAATAACTTACCCAGAAAATGAGGACATAGATGGGTTGGTTTGGGACTGCTGTGCAAGTGATCCAAAACCTAACGTATTCTGGTTAGCCAAATTTGCAAATGTTGAATTTTCTTGTTGTGGTGGGCCTGCGTTAAACGCACCTGCATTTTCAAATTCTTTTGTCAAACCCTCACTTCTCTGAACATTAAACTTACCTGGAGCAGCAGCGTTGGTATCACCAAAAGCACTCGTCGCACCTCCAAAGGCAGAACCACTTCCAAAAGCCGGAGCACCGCCAAACGTGGCGGGAGCACCAAATCCTCCCGGAGATCCTCCAAAGATTGGCGCAGAACCAAACCCTGCCGCTTTGGGCGCTTGACTAAATGCTCCAAAACCTGTTTGCCCAACCGATTGATTTCCAGTACTAAAAGCTCCTGCTTGAGATGGACTACCAAAGGTACCACCACCTCCAAAGGAACTTTGCTGCTGTCCAAACGAAGATTGCTGTTGGCCAAACGGTTGAGGTGCTGTTGATCCAAATCCAGCAGGTGATCCAAACAAGGAATTACCACCGCTTGCACCGCCAAAAGTAGAGTTTGTGTTTGTATTGCCAAACATCGACGACGATGAAGAGGTGGGTGCAGATTTAGCAAATAAACTTCCCCCACCAAACGTCGGTTTCTCTTGTGTAGCCTTCGCAAATGGATTGACATTTGCTGGTTGGGCAAGTCCAGTAAATGAACCAGGGGTAGACGTTGGTTGTACGTTTAAATTTCCAAACCCAAAGGAACCTGGCTCCGCCTTTTTAGCAGCATCTACAAAAGTAAATTGAGATTGAGGCTGGGTTTGACCACCAAATGCAGAATTGTTTGGAATATTTGCAGCAGCAGCAAAACTAAAAGACGATGTGGAATTTGATGCAGTTGAAGTTGTGGCTCCAAAAACAGATGCTCCTCCTCCAAACGTTGTACCTCCTCCGAATGCGGTGTTTGTGGTCGGAGTTGCCGTAGTATTAAACAATGATGATCCACTTTGAAAGGCTGGTTTACTGCTAAATAGGGATCCTGTACTGGTGGGTGCAGCGGTTCCAAAACTAGAGGGTGCAGCGGTTCCAAAACTGCTGAATGCACTGGCAGTTGTTGTCGGTGCAAATGTGGACGACGTTCCAAACGGAGCAGCGGTTGCTTTTTGAGTACCACCAAATAGGGAACCGACTGATGCTGGAGGAGTTGCAAATGGAGAACCAACTGTCGTTTGTTGTGCAGGAGGAGCAGCAGCAAAAGGCAAAGGGACTGTTGTAGGTGGAGTAGTATATGAAGTGTTGGAAGGCGTTTGTGAGGCACCGAATTGAGGAGTCGTTATTTGCGCTATGCTAAACGGTGCCGGCGCAGCGCTGCTTGTTGTTTGGGCACTCGAAAACGGCAAACTATTATTGCTTGGCTGACCAAAAAATGATGTCGTAGAAGCACCAAAAGCAGGAACTGCAGTGCTTACCGTTGATGTGGTCGGTAAAGGAGCGAACGTTAAATTCGTCTGTGGTGCCGTTTTTGATAAGTTGAGAACAATAGGAGTAGTAGCAGGTGAAGCAAGCGACGGACTTGTCACGTTTGAAGTAGAACTGTTAAAGGCTGAAACTGCTGCAGTGGGAATGACTGTTGCTGAGGTGGTAATTTGAGCACTAGGGGTAATAGTTACACCTGATGCTCCGAGCTTAAGAGCAGCAGTTCCAAATATCGAAGCTGTTGGACCAAATAATAAGTTGGAAGATGTGCTTGGAACCGAAACTTTGCCTTGAGAACTTGGTACAATGATAGAACTCGTGGTGGTTGTAATGGAACTTGATGTGGCAGTGTAAACAGGTGTTATAATTAAAGACGACTGTGGAGATCCTACTGTATTTGTTATATTTCCGAATACGGCCGGCGAAACCGAAGCAACAAGGGAGGAAGTGGTTGAAGGTTCACTTTTAGAACTTGGAACAGTAGTAACCGTGGTGTTACTGAATGCAAATTTAAAAGCAGTGGTCGATTTTTCAGATGCCGCAGCAAAAATTGACGCATTTGAGGTGGCAGAACCTGAAGAAGTTCCACCAAACATAGATGGTTGTGATTGTGCAGTAGAACTAAATAAAGATGGTTGCGACTGCGCAGTTGTAACAATTGTGGTGGTTCTACCGACGGGTGTGATGGAAACCAACGGAGGTACTGGAAGTTTGAAGGTTCCAGAACTGTTGATGGTTGAAGGAATTTCAGCGAAATGCGAATCCTTAGGTGTGTTTTCAGAACTGGTCGATACAGGTCCACTAAATATAGAACTTGTGTTGGTAGGTGGAGCCGACGATTGAGACGTTAAAACGCTTTCCACACTTTGCTTGAACGAAAAAATTGATGGTTTGAACGTCGTAGGCAAAGACGTTTCTGTAACTGGGGTACTGTTTGCTGCATTTCCAAGGTTAAATATGTTTGTGGTACTACTCACAACGTTTGAAGCTTGCTTTTGAGTCGGAGTGACCGTTGTTATTGCATTTGGTGTAAAGGCAAAAGAAAATGAGGAATTCGGAGTCGAGATTGCTGGAGATTTTATATCAAACAAGTTGGAAGGTGGTGAAGCAAACATAAATGACGAAGTGGGGGGTTTGGTTGTTACTGGGGTGGGTGTAACAGATACAGTATTTGTGGAGTCCAAACCAGCAGAAACAGGTGGCTTTGATGTAACTGCTGACGTAACGGGAGCTTTCGTCGTCAAATTAAATGAAAATTGTGAAGCTGAAGTTGTCTGTGCAAAAGAAGGAAAAGAAGCCGTGATAGGTGGCGCTTTAGAAACGGGAAACATGTAATCCTTATTGGATTCTTGTGCAACAGCCTCGAAAGTAGGTTTGCTTGATGGAAATAGCGTGACGCCTCCAGTGCTTGGCCTGACCGGCGTAAAAGTGTTCTTTGATTGACTTTCACTTTGAATAGGTTGACTGAATGGTTTCAAAGTGGTGGCACTTACCACCGGTGTTGAATTCTACAAACAAAATGTCTGAAAACGAAAAATGATAAAAAAAAGCACTTACGGTAAATAGTTTCGCCTGGGCATCAGTTGACTGATTAAAATTAACAGCTCTGGGTTCGATCGGTTTGTGAGACGTAATTGGTGAAAATCCGGCCCCCAATATCGAAGGTTCAATCGTACTTTTACTTCTAGACAAATGCGACTGTAACTTTGACTGCAGTGACGCATTACATAATTGCGGTTTGTTCACAGTCACCTCGGTAATTTTTCGATTCAATAAGAAATTGCCCAACTTTGTAACTTTAGTGGAGGTAAGTTTTTTCTGGTTATCAACCACTCTGTTGTACTGGGCTTGCAGCCAAGATTCAGGTTCCAACTGAAGTCGCAACAACTCAACTTCCAAATTATCGGCGTTGTTCAACGACAGCAGAAGCGAAGGTCCACTAACTTTGCTGCGACTTGAACGAATTCTGTTTGAAATGTCTTTGAGTATGTACTTCTGCTTCTGGTAAATTGCACTTTGCCGCACCATCGTCTGATAAATCGCTTCCATAGTCGGAATTTTCAGTCGCACTAAATTTTTACAAGCATCTTGGAAATTTTCCCATTGTTCATCTAAAACCCGACTTGCTTGTGAAAGTTGCGACTGAATATAATACGTCATTTTTTTAATATCGTTAGAGTAACGTAAGGATACCGGATCCAAGTTCTGAATGTTGAGCAAAGTTTTTAAAGTTTCACTTTGCGCATATGCAAATCGCGCTCGAGCATCTTCGTACCACGCCCACGTTTGAATCAAACCTTGTTTTAACGAAAACACCTGCAAACAGAAAAATTAATTTAACAAATTTTCATCATTTTACGTTCTCTGACCTCAGTAGATTGTTCCTCGTTCGTTTCGGTAATTTCGTTTAGGAAATCAAGCAACTCGTCCGTTCTGTTGACTAAATCGGACGCTTCTACATCGTTCCCTATGTCGGTTTTTAAGGTGTTGCCCATTTGAATTAAATTCATCAGTTCAATTTCTAATGCTTCGCACTCTTCACGAATCGTCTTGGAGATGATAATGTTGGTTTCCTCTTGACTGATGGAGTCGGTCGAAGGTGAAACGTATGGAGGAGGAAGCTCGATTTTTGGTTCAAGTTTTGCTGCAGGTGTTACAGACACAACTGGTGATGGTTTGGTAACCAACTGAGAAACTGGTTCTGTCCTTGGCGTTACCGAGAATTGAGGCTTGGGAATTTGAAGCACCGTCTGTTGATTTGGAACAACATTTTGAGGTTGTTTTTCTGATTGTAAGTTACTTGAAAATGTTGGAAGTGCCGCTTGAAACCGTTCTGGTTGAGTTTGTTGAATTGGGGGTTGCAAATTGAATTTTAAAGTTTGCGGTTCCGTTTTTGGTGGTGTAGACTGCACTTGAAATGCAGAAAGAGGTGGAGCATTGGTAAAAGCTGCAAGTGGGGGTACATTTTGAGTAACTGCAGGTGACACTGTTGCAGGATTAGGAAGTACTTGCTTTTGGAGGGTTGCTTGAACTCGACTCATATCGATAAATTGACCCAAGCCACTGGTATCAGGAAAAGTTTCAGGGGGCGAACATATCGATTGAATACTGTCTTTCATGTTGATAACTCTAAAACAACAGAGTAACCCGTGGTGTGACAATAACAACAGAAATGGTGCCGGTGGTAAAGAAGTCTCTCCCCAAACTATGGAATCGACTGCAGCCGTATCAAAAGCTAAACCAACGGGCATGGTTTCTTGTTTTTTTGCGCTTAAAGGAAGCTCAGCTCTAGCCGCATCTGATAAAAACCATTGCGTCCATTGCTCGTTGTTAATTCCTAAAACTCCCACTTCCATGCTGTTTGATGAAGCTACCATTAACGTGTTCCAACTTGGTTGGAATATCATGTAAAATTGGGGAGGTCTAGAAGCCCCATTGCTGTAGCATATGTCTTCGTAATTTGTGTACACCGTGTTTCCAGTTTTGGGTGCTTCCACAGTAATTACACTTGCAGAACCTTGACCATTCTGTGGTTGATACACGCCAATAAATTGGTAGGTAGAAATCCACTGAAGGGAAATAATTGCAGGGGACCCCTCCAGTGGTGGTGCACTTATGATCCTCATGGCTTTCAAATCAGGTTTGTCTGGTTTGTATTGTGTAATAGTTCCATATCGAGATCCGACTGCAATCTGTTTCCCTTTTGGACTCCAACACATGCACGTCACTTGAGCCTCCTTTGGCAACTCATTTATGTCAATTCCATTTCCCATCAGTTCATAATTACTTAAAGTTCCATCATCCTTGCACACTGTAAAATTATTTGGTATTGCAGGATTCCAGCCGCATTGAGTAACGTTCACATTTGGTGTAGATGACAAACGAATTTCTATTGGTTGCATCACATTCTATACATTAAATTTGTATTAGTTACCCAAACACTCTAAGACACACAAAAATACTTACAATTCTTAAAAACGAAGCAACATCATAAATTAACCCTACAGGACAACTGTCTTTTTGAACTACAACAGCTAATTTAGTACTGTCACAATTAACTTCCAAGTATTTAGGCGGAGATGGTAAATTAATAATCCTACAACTATAATCAGTCAAACTGCTTTCCTTTAAAATATGCTTTTCGATCGCACTAATTTGTAACACTGCAAATTTCGAAATTTAGTAAGACAGAACTTAAGCAATTACTACTACCTCACCTTTAAACGAAGACTTGACAGAGCCAACAAATACAAGCCCAAACCGACTTGCAACCGAAACCAAACTGCACGATTGTTGAAACGAATCGGTACTTTCATTTTCGAATACTTTTAAACGACAGTGTAATTTAAACTGGAAATCCTGTGAACAAATCGGCCAATTACTTATGGGGGTTATCGTAAGTTGAATTAAAACTTTTACCTGTACATCTATAGGATTGGGTGCTTGCAATGCCATTCTTACGTATTTTGCTCCTTACGCAACAATTATAAACTTTCTTAAAAATTAGTAACGATCCATAACAATTTTCATACTGTTATAACAACAAAACTATAAATATAATACAATTTTTGTCAGTAAATATAGAAAATTTAAAAAATCACAGTTGAACGTTCGTAGCGGTTAATTGTCAAAAATATTCTTGCAAGTGGGCAACTTCAAAAATCAAAACAAGAAAATTACTGTTATACGAGGTGCATTCAGAAGTGTGTGAACAATTTGCGGATTAGGCACATCAGAATTTCCATTTACAGGTATCATTTTGATTGTGAACGATTTTTGGAACAATATAATGTCTGGAATTTGTATGTGTGTTAACATTTTTTCGGCAACGATTACAAACAAAGGCAAAGCACAAATTTACTTGAAATTTTGCACACTAGTTTGAACAAACGGTGTAAAGAACTGATTAGATTTTGGGTGAAATTCCTCCGCTGAAGCTGCTGTTATTTACGTTTCGCTAATTTTAGTGACGCACATGAATAGATTAACGAGATTCCCGTAGTTTTAAAACTGTTCTTTTATAAAAAACTAGCTGTTGCCCGCGACTTCGTCCGCGTGGAATTCACTTTTTTGCGCACAAACCTTTTTCCTTCCGTCTCTATATTCTATTCTCTACTCCATCGGTCTCTCTCTCCTGGTATGTTGTCCACAGTTTCTCCATGAAGTCCTGTCATGCACGCTCTCTTTCCACTCATCCACCTCTACAGCTCCCAAATCGTACCTCGCTTTATTTAACATTACTCTGGCACTCCATCCTCCAACTCCCATCAGTTCCCATTTCCGGCTACCTTCACCTCTCGTACTCTTTGTATCTTCCTCATTTTCCCTTCTTCTTTCCATTCCGTTTGACGTTTCATTTCTCTCTCTCTACTCGCGCTAGAAACGACAACCCAAATCAACTTTTCGGAGGTTCTCGTTCTATCCTAACCTATCTCACACTTTTATTTTTTAATTTCTAAAACTTTATTCTTTTCCTTTCTAAAGAAAATTCCATGCTTCTGGACAGTAGACCCACCGGTTTAGGCTGTGCTTTGGAAACTTGAAAGACGTCGACAGTGGGAATCTCGTTAACCCATTCGCGCGCGTCACCACTAATTAGATATTAGGTGATAAATCCTATATTTATGTATATTTTTTTTTATAATGAAAATCCCATGCTTCTAAACGTAGACCCACCGGTTTAGACTGTGTTTTGGAAAATTGAGGGACGTCGACAGTGAGAATCTCGTTAAGCCATTCTCTCGCGTCACCACTAATTAAATAATTGGTGATAAATCCCTTTCGGATAGGATTTTCATGAAATCCTTTCTTAGTGCTCGCCTATGTGATAACAGGAACCTCTGTGCAAAATTTCATCGCTAAGGACCCAGTAGTTTGGGCTGTCCGTTGATATATCAGTCAGTCAGTCAATCAGTCAGTCAGTCAGTTTATTATTTTATAAGATGACATATTATTGTATGGTCATTTGAAATATAAAGTGATAAGATGTTTCTGGCTTTCTGGTCACTCGTTAACCCTGCAACCATTGATTAAATAATTTATTCGAGGTCCTGTTAGTAACGAAATGAGTAACATAAATTATCCAAGAAAAACTGATGGACGTCGACGTCATGGCAGGCAGTGCTGCCAGTTTGGGCGATTTGTCGCCAAATGGGCGACTTGAGCATGCGCCATGGCGCCCAAAATTTTGAATTGGCGACAAAATGGGCGACTTGAGAATGCGCAACTGGCGCTGTGTGGCGCCACCTTTTGAAAAAGTGTAAGTTTTGAATTTTCCGCTATTGGGATAGTGCTAGATGGCGCCATGTTAAGAAAATCGTCCTTGGCACTTGGCATAGGGGAACCCCCCCCCCCATTAAAATAGTTTTTTAGCCCCCCCCAAACTTTTGACCCTAGTTGCGCCTATGGTCAAACAATGTACGAAAAGAACAGAAATGCTCCAATCCAGATTGCAGATCACGAAGGAGATGATATTGTAATTGACATTTTTGAAGATATTGATGTGACGATTCCTTGCATATCAATTCCAAATTAATAAATTTTAATAAAAAAAATTGAAAAAAGTAAATTATTGTATTTCGTATTTCTAATTATATTTACGTAATACTAGGGGGGGGGGGTAAAGAACATAGAGCAGGAAAAGGTGGCTAAAAAAAAGGTCGTTCAAAAAAGAACGCCCTGAGATGGCATTTTTGTTTTTGGCGACCACTGAAAATAAAAACTGGCAGCACTGATGGCAGGATATATTCCCGAATGCCGAATGTTTGGACAGTACTTCGAATTTTGGTAGCGATTCCTGTAACCTTTTCAAACAAATATTGTTTCTTTTTATTCTAAGGGGGGGGGCAAAATGAGATCTCGCACCACCTAAAAATCTTGCTAGGGCCACCGCTGCTTCTATGTGAGAACTGCAACTTACTACTGTGGGCGTAAATCTAGGAGTCGAAATGCTTGTGATGCTAAAACCATAATGATATAACGGCATACACATTAGATGTGCACTATCAATATTTTCCAAAAATTCTGAAAATTGATAATGGCTCTTATTAATTTTGTATCACTTTCACAAAGTTTAAAACTTTCCATGACAACAAATAATTGGTAGGATTAATTGAACAGTATTATTAACTAGGAAGAGATGTGCTTTCAACAGGATAGTGCCACATGTCATAATTGACACGAAGGAAAAGTTTGGTGAACAAATGGCGATCCAGCGGGGAAAAGGCGTCGCAATTTTCCTTTTTCCCGCCGGACCGCATAATTATCGAAAAAAATGGTCCAGAAGACTGGCCACCAATCTCTTATGATTTAATACCTTTTGGGGGGGCCATGTTAAATCGTTAGTTTATGCCATAAGTTCTCAAACGTTTTTGGACCACCACCCACTTTCCCTGGCACAAATTTTTATAATTTGTTTTGTTTTGATAATAAAAACGCAACAGATTTTTTAGTACTCTTTTTATTGGATATGTTTTAATATTTTTTATTAAAATAAAAAAGTTATTTTGATTTTATATTTTCTCAAAACCCAAATAAAAATCGATAGTGCAACAAAAGTGTAAAAATAAATTTGCATAAAAACTCTTGTAAAAATTGGAATTTTTTATCTTACATTCTAAGGTAACTTGTATCAATATTCGCCCAATTTTTCTAGCAACCACTCTTCTGTTAGATCGTCCAGCTCACGAACGTCAAACGAACGAGACACACGCAAGTGATTTTGTACAGACGTTTTGGTTCCTGCATACATCATCTGCAATTCGGCGTGACTATCGCGAGGCGAATAGAATATCAAACACAACGGGTAAGATATGCGTCCGTCTCCGTGATCTCTCCGGTATGTCAACACGATGTACCGTGGTTGATGACTGACCAGTTCGTCTTGCAAACTATCCACATTAATATCGTCCAAGCAAGTCTCCACTAAAACTTCCTGCTTCTCTCGATCGATTTTTACTAAAATAATTATACTATATAAGATTTATGTCAGAATAGTTTACGAATGTATTTTCTCCTATTAATATTATTGTGATTATGACATAAAATTTGCTTACGAATTAATGCGGAACTGTAGTCGTCCTTCCGAAATTTAAATTTTACCAAACCCTCTTGGGTTTCTTCTGGAATGGTGCATATACTGATCGGATTCGTCTAAAATAAATATGATATTATATTATTACATAAATTCGAAACAAAAGAGCGAAGAACAAAACACTTCCGCCTTATTATTTCTAGCAGTAAACCATAATTAGCAACCAAAACAAATGCAATTATTACATACCATATTTTATTTACAATTCGCAACTAACGGCAGAAACAAAAGGTTGATTACTTTTGTGTGACACGACGACGAATTGATTAGGAAGATTGTATTATTATTTGTAATTAAATTGCTAGAGAACACCCCGCGGCGACTTTTTCTTTGGTATTAGCAAATTCACAATTTTGATTGGTCTAAATTTTTGATGACATTCGCCCACGAATGGTTTTGGGATTTAATAGCTTTGGTTATCTATTAGTCATGATTTGATTGTATCATTTGGAGATAATTATTAACTGAACGAAAACATATTCAGCGGAACAAAGACCGCCATGATTCAACGGGCAAAACCAATCAGGAAGCAGGAAATCCGGACTTGTATAATGATGATCATACACGCTCATTTATGTAGTTTGTATGGCTTCTTTAGAATTGTAGTGGTTATCTGGTGGTTATTTGCACGTCTATTACGTCACAGTACGAAAAAAAACCACAGAATGGCATTTAAAAAAAGGACAGACATATCCGACATATCCAAGAATTTTTGGTAAAAACTTGAACGTGCAACACGGACCTCTTTCCGTGACATGAAAGTAGCCATCTGTTGACGATTTATTGCACCTCTTAAAACGAATGTTTTGACATAAGTGGGTAGATAGGTTAGCCAGAAAGTGTCGAGATTTAATAAAATTGTTTTAAAACTCAGTTCAAAATGACTATTATGGAATTTTTTGGTTGCACGTTTTTGGCGTTTGGACCACCATTTGCCATGTTCATATTTACAATTTCCCACGATCCGGTTAGAATAATAATTTTGATAGCTGCGTCCTTCTTTTGGCTGTTATCACTGCTTCTGTCGTCTTTGTGGTGGTATATGGTGATACCACTTCAAAATCAACTTGCATTTGGATTAGTATTTTCGGTGTTGTTCCAGGAAATCTTCCGATACTTAATCTACAGAATACTTCGGAGAGCCGAATATGGACTGAAGAAAATCACCGACGATAGTACACAGTTAATTGAAAATAAACATATTTTGGCTTACGTTAGTGGATTAGGATTTGGAATAATAAGTGGATTATTTTCATTGGTGAATATTTGTGCCGATGCATTGGGACCTGCGACTATGGGTTTAAAATCGGGGACCGATATGTTCTTCATTACCAGTGCTGCTACATGTTTGTGTTTCATACTGTTACATACTTTTTGGAGTGTTATATTTTTCAATGCTCTCGATAATGGAAATAAGTTTCAAGTAGGTGCGGTTGTGGTCTCTCATTTGATAGTGTCGTGTCTTACCTTATTAAATCGCTACGAGATTTATTCTGGCACTTTAATTCCAATTTATTCAATTGTGATTTTGACAATGCTGAGTGCTTTTAAGGTTGCCGGTGGTTCATGTGCTTCGTTTAAAGCCTGCATTAAAATGTAAAACCAATAATTAATTATTTTTAATCAATTTTTTGTACAATTTTACTTATTTATTAATGACAAAAAAAGAGTAAAAATTAACGAAAATGCCTGTGTTTTAAGTGTAAATTACAAAAAAAATAAAAGACTGTTTCTTCTAATTTACTCTATCCAATGGGCCATTTATTTTAGACCGATTTAGGAAATTAGCTTCTGAAATGATCAGTGCAACCTCTAACCACCATAAATGTGTCGTTCATATTAAAACTTTTTTAGAAGAATTATTTATATAGTCTGTTTTTTTCGAAAAATTACCTGTAGATAATTTTGTACAAAAACGTCCGCGACATACTATTTACCCGATTACCAAAAATAGGTTTTGTTTGACATGTTCTTTGTTTGTGCCTCTCTAGAGGCTGAAATACTTAACCAATTTTAATGAAATTTTCACAACTTTTTGATCCATGAGCTTTTTTTTCATTATAAATGAAACTATTTAAATTTTTACAACAAATATGATTTGTAATTCTTTGCTTGTCCCCGCCTGCAATACTTTTTGCTCTCTCCAAGTATTTTTGGTCCTAATAAAAATGCCAGCTTCCAGCCCGTAGTCAGGGGGGCACGTGCCCCCCCCGAAATGTTGAGAAGAAAAAGTAAGGGGAATAACCGAAAATTTTACAAAAGGATTCTTACAAGTGCCCCCCCCCCCCCCCCGAAATGAAATCCTGTCTACGGGCCTGCCAAGTTCTGTATAGAAAAATTTTAAACTAAAACTGTACCAAGTAGATCCGTGGGCTTAAAGATCTCATTTTCAAGTGCCGTGGGTTTTAGGGATCTAGGGAAGTATTTTTCAATTGAGCAGGTTCAAAAACTCTGATTTTAGAGAGTTTGACACTACATAAACTTAGGGGTGGACGGAGCCCTACTTATGGAAACAGCCAATACAATACTCTTACATTATTTTTACGTTTTTTTTTATACAGCAAATTATTCTATGGTTGGTAAATTTATTATTGTTGTTAACAAATTGACAGTAGTACACCACTGTGTTTTCTCCCTAAAAAATTTAAAACTACAGCCCTGAGGTGCATTAATGCGCAAGTATTAACCGCTAACCTATAAAAATTAACAATAATATTTAACTGTTACGTTTTTGTTAAATTTAGTGGCGCGAAAATGTATAGCTAATGTTTTAACATTCATGCAAAATTTTGTAAGTGTTCGCCTCAGTTTATGTTTGGAAAATGAAATTATCGTGTAATGTTTATGTGGGTAATAGATTATTACCCACTTCTGTGAAGAGTACAAAACGGTTTTTAAAATCGACTTTAGCGTTGTGCAAGAATCCAAAGTCGGCCAAGTATTGTATTATCCTTTTCTCGTCGGTTTCAAAAACTGGAGCATCTTACGATGTCAAAAATATTAGTAAAGTACTCACTCGGTTTGTAAACGAAGGAAAAAGCACCATACAGTTTACGAATCCTGAACACGACCTCTACATCCAAGCGGATACCTTATTACTCAAGAGTTTTCTTCACCTTCTCAAGAAAGCGTTAGAAAACAAGATCACCGATCAAGAGCTGAAATACTCCAGCATGTCCGTGACGCCTGCCAAAGCACCACCTACCAAACTTATGATCAAACAACGTTCCGATTATCCATCTCATGGTTTTCCTAGAACGCTAGAAACATTACACATAAACGGAATTAAACGGTGCTCTTTAGACCGAGGAGTTTTACAGTTGATTAAGTTACGTGTCTTAAACCTTCGTGACAATTTGATAGAACATTTACCGGTAGAACTCGGCAACTTAAACATTGCCGAACTTGACGTTTCGAGCAACGAATTAGGCAAGAGTACATTGAAGCAGTGGACGTGGTTAGGGGGAAATCTACAAAAATCACTCAAATTGCTCAATTTAAGTCAAAATAAGTTGAGTGCCCTGCCAGACTTTCTCATAAAATTGGATTCGTTAATTTCTTTAAATTTAGATCGCAATAATTTGGGGTCGTTGCCATCAGGAATTGGTACTATGAGAAATTTGAAGGTATTCACATGTTCGCGCAATAACCTGGTTAGTCTACCCGGAAGCTTTAGGAAATTACAATTGGAAAATTTAGATTTATCGGGCAATAACTTCGATTCTACTTATCAGTGCAATCAAGCGGCAATGTTTCCTAGACCTATGCAGGTGTGGACACTTAAAGATTACGCTTCTCGTCGTGTTTTAAATTTACGTTTGTCTTATACACCTGCAACGTTACCTAGGACTGTTATCAACTATTTAGATGGTGCTAAGTATTGTGTTTGTGGTAAGGCCTGCTTTGACATTTACATCAAACGAGAATACATGCTTTCGTTGATGCTCGTATCGCAAGCGGTGAATATGTCCGAGTATAATTCCAATTATGTGCTTAGTGAATGTATATTTTGTTCTTTAAAATGTTTTAGTTCGATGTATCGAAATAGACGACAGCCTATCATTTGATAGGACGCATTTGATTTTAGTTAAGTTTTGTTTTATTTATTTTATTTTAAGTTTCAATGTTGTGACGAAGCACTGCTTTGTAATATAGGGTTTGTTTTATTTTGCATTGTTAGAATTTATCTGCACCCGATGAATCGAGAAGTAAATTTTCTACAGGGTGGCTCCCATTTGTCATTGATGTGAAATTAAAAAAACTAATTTAATATCTAATTTTAAATTTATTACCATAGCCCCTCGATCTACGCGGTTTTGTAATTGCTTGACTATGTTTTTACCAGCAAAGTTGCCAATTGCACGCTAAAAGTTTCACAACTGTCCATTCTTTTTTGTTTATATTAAAGCAGGAGTGGTTGCATCTATGTACTTATGATGTCTCAATAGCAACACCACATCAGATCAATATCAAGTTACACTACATTAACCACGAATCAATTTATTATTTGTAGTAATTTCCTTTAATTACACAAGTTTACACGGTTTTGGACCTGAGCAACCAAAAGCTGATTATAAGGTAAACTTGGGGGCTGAATCCAAATCAGCAGCCCGTTTTTTGAAATTGGTTCTAGTTTTCGAAATATTCAATAAATTCAATATTTTACTATTTTTGACCATTAACGACCATTTATTGAATTAAAAAGTATAATTCAGAAAGAACAGAGGTTGAACTGAGTTTTTTTATACTACTTGGGATCTGTTTCACGCATTAGGGTCCAACAATAGTCGCTCATCATGCCTTCGTCCCAAATTCCTTGGTATCGGCTTTCGATTTTCGCTATATCTTGATGTAGCCGCTCTCCTTGCTCGTCGCTCGTGTCGCCCAAGTTTTGTGGGAAAAAATCAAGATGTGAATGCAGAAAATGTATCTTGAGAGACATTCGAGCTCCAATCTTGTAGTAATTTTGCATCTATTAATTAATTAATAAAAATTATAAATTAATCTATTAAGGCGGGGGCAAAACTAAGAAGTCCAACTTTGTGATTTTTTTCTGAGAAAATAAACATATTTAGATCAATTTGGGTTTCGACACATTATTGTACAAGTCTTGAACAACATTTAACAATTTTTTCAAGTCAAAATATTACGAAATGGCCGCGTGGCAGCTGAACTCCAAAAAGCACCTCTTAAAATGCGGTGGAAGATATCCCAATGGTGTCGTTAGACCTACAACATCGAAAATAAAAAAATTTAGTTTAATATATGTTTTTCCAGTCCGCCTCGATCCAGATTTTTAAATTTTTGTCTCAAAAATTTTTTATGACCGTTTAAGTGACGAGGTTGTGGTCGAAAAATTGTTTTTCGATTTTGAACCGGTATAACTTAAAAAAAAATTAAAATATAAAAAATCTGGATCGAAGCAGACTGGATAAACATAATATATTAAACTAAATTTTTTTATTTCCAATGTTGTAGGTCTAACGCCACCATTGTGATATTTTCCACCTCATTTTAAGAATTGCTTTTTGGAATTCAGCTGCCCCCCGCGGCCATTTTGTAATATTTTGACTTGAAAAAATTGTTAAATGTTTTTCAAGACTTGTACAATAATGTGTCAAAACTCAAATTGATCTAAATACATTCATTTTCTCAGAAAAAATTCACAAAGTTGGACTTCTTAGTTTTGCCGGCAAGGTGTACCCCCGCCTTAATTAATGGAGAACTCGAAAACTAGAACCAATCTTGACACACGGTTTAAAGATCTGAGTTCAGGGCATCAAATAACGTTAAAAATTGTTCTCATCTGCTCTGGTCCAAAAGTTGAGCCGAATTTGTAAACTTGTGTTATTATTATTTTAATAATTTTATTACTAATTTACGATCTATAAAAATAGTTATTTATTGAACATGTGCGATAATAATGCATTTTCACACGTATTTCATTCAAAATTTTATCTGCTTTTGTTCTAAAAAAGTAAAGGAGCTGATCCGTTACGTGTTGCCGTTGATCACTAATGCGTATTTCATAAATTTTTGGATGGTCCACCGCCAGAAAAAGGAAGATTTGTAATTGTCAAAATTAAACATTTGTGTTTGGCTCCTAAAGTTGGATAACATGATAAAATTACAAAAGATTTTGAATACTGTTGGGGGTTTTTGGTTGGCAAATGGAACCACGAAAAACTCTTCCAAAATGACATCCGAAATTTAGTACCCAAAGTGATTCTTCTTTTGTGTCCAAATTTTAACAAAATCAATGCGATTATTGAATAAATGTTTTTCGCACAAGTGTCTTCGAGTATTAAAGATGTTTTTAAGCGTTCAAGAGCTGGAAAAGTCTCTTCAATTTTGCTGAAAATTTTAATGGTCCAAATATTCGATTATCCTGCAAATTTTGGACCATCCTGCTATAAATCAGTTGGTCAGTTTTGCTTTTTATTATGTGGGATATTTCAGTTTCAATAGTTATTTTAATTTTAAACCATTTTATGTGGAAAAGTTCCGCATTGGCGCTCAAAATTGATAAGATCATTTCACATATTAAAGGAGTAAATTGCACCCTGAGCATAGACCGTAGTAAGGAATTTTCCTCAATTGAATCGCTAAGTGCAGAAAGGAAAGTACTGCAAAATTTACATTTTGAGATAATCGATTTAAATTGTATAAATTTTTAACCATAGCTTTCAGCTGCACAATTTTTTCACACATTTTAGAAATGGCTCTTAGCTATAGAAAAAGTGAAAAAATAACTGTTTGTTAGTAAATAATATTTAGTTCATTGAAGTACTTTCCTTTCTGCACTTAATGGTGCTATTTAATTTAAACAATGTAAACAACTTAAGCAAAAGAAAATTTTATTCTATAAAACATAAAATATACTCATTCAAAGTCAAAATAAACATTGTGTAAAACCAGTACGTCACTTTCAAATTAGGATTTTTGTGATATTTGAAGAGCTGGTAAATTTTTGTAACACAATCATGCGTCAAGGTATTCAAATTCTTTGCCCGGATAATGCGATATTTTCGACGGAAATTACTAATAAATAGAAAGTATTGCATCAGATCTTCCCTTTCTGCACCAAATGCATATTTTAATGACTATTAACTAAGTAACGCTTGATGATAGAACTTTTATTCCTGCACCAAACGATCGGGCTATGTCGAAAATATATGACATGATGTATAGCTCAATTTCGACAAATTTGTCAGTACTTCCCTTTCTGCACTTAACGATTCAATTGAGAAAGGTGTTTACCCGAAAATGTACGAAAAATTTCGATTAATTAAAAGAGTACCAATTGTAGTTCATAAGTTGTCAACCTCCAGGATCGAGCCATTGAGTAATGGTAGTGGGAATTTCGTTAATCCGTTCATGCGAGTCAGTAGTGGACACATAACGGATACGATCCAAAAGTAATTTTAAAAATAATATAGATGCTGATATGAATCGTACTTTGAAACGTTAAGTTTTTTAGGAATTAATTTGTTACAACTAAGTCCACGACAGCATTATATTTTATCTTGAACAGTTGATAACAGCGATTTCCAAACTAGGTGGCGCGAAATTTTATTAATGCCCATATTCGCAAACATTTTTTAACTGAATTAAACGTCACTAAATTATGTATGAGGCCAGGGCTAGTCCGCCACTGTGTGGGTATCTAATTTGAGAATGAAATGTGGTACCATTTTTCTTATTGAATTTTCTAGTTTATTAGGGTTTCAGGTAATTTAGTTCGATTGAATTTTGGCACCTCTGGTTTAAGATAACAAAGAAGATTTTATACATTGTTGAGATATATGGTTTAAAATTCCAAAATTTTGCTCATCCCACTAATTTTGGGATTCATAACCAGTGGTTTAAAAGGTAAAAATTTGCGACTGTGAATGCTTCCCGCGTAAATTTTGAAAATAAATGCTGTTACGGACTTTTTTTTGTAAAGTAAAGGTAAATTTTTATAAAATTTGAATTGCTTGGCGATTGCTGTTTTGTTAAAACATAAGTTTAGAATAATAAAAGTGCGGGATTTTGTCAGCGAGTGATATAGGTACTATTGAAATTAAAAAACTGACATTGCTTGTGAAGCATGTAAAATAAACTGTGGAACAGAAACTTTTGGAGTATTGCTTCAATATAAAAATAAATAACAAAGAGGTTTGAGTGATACAGAAACCCCAAATCAAAATTTGTTGTTGCCTTGTGAAGTAATCACGCACAATAAGATGGGTCAATTTTTCCAGGACGGTGGTTGACCCTTTCATATTTATATTATAAAACTTAGCTGTTGTGTTTTTATCTGCGATCTGTCTGTCTGTCTATTATCTATATGTTATTTAAGAAAAAAGTCTTATAAGGGGAGTGCCAACACTTACACTCATCGATTTGTACCATTTTTAATATAAGTTTTGGTCATAATTAGTAGTACATCGGGTGAAAATTAAAAAACCCTTATTAATTCAGCCAATTCGGAGAAAATCGATTTAAAGAACAAATTCGTATGATTACTGTAGAAGTTACATTTGGATTATGGCAAGGTTAACCATGTATTTCTTATAGAAACAACATGAGTTGCATAATCATAATGAATATGTTACGTTATTAAATGTTATATGTTGTGTTGGCACTCCCCTTGTTGGTAATTTTTTTCAGTTAAGATATTAAATTAAATTGTAACTGTTTGAGACTGCACATTTTTATAAAATTTAATAATAAGGAATATTATATATTTTATTACTGGTCTCTCTCGTATTACACAGGGTTCTTTGTTTTCATGTGATAAGAGTTACTAAACTTCAGATGTTTATAGAAAAAAATGTTTTATTACCCTCAAATTTGAGTCTAATAAATAACTCCGCCTATGCATAAACACTGATGAGTTTTAAATTTTCATGAAAACACAAAATTTTAATCACCGTGTATATTATTCCTAAATAAATAATTTTAAGCATGTTTAATGTACGAATTAACGAATTATTACATTTTAAATGTTATTCATCAATCTTTAACTAGTCATTTAAATAATTTTAAGATATTTTCTCAATTTATATCTACTAATAAATTACATAAAAAATTAAACTTTTTAAATTTTAATTGAAGGCTTTTAATTACCTGGAAGTTTTGTAACCTGGCCGTATGGCAAACATCAAAACAACCCTAATTAGTTTAATTAATCCACTGCCACTGGAAATTTTTAAGCAAACTTTCGAATTTGACGTTTAAAATTATCACCTGACCCTGACCAAACTGAAGTGGTACGAAAACCTAAAAACGAAAAATTCCTGTCGTAAACTGACAAGTGTCAAACGCAATATTTTTTAATTTGCGCGTTTGACATTTATTGTGATATTTATTACTTTCGACAAAAATTATCCGTGCATTATTCACACCAACAAATTAAAACCAAATTGCAATAAAGAAAAAACGTACAATATCGTATGGTATACATCACAATTTCTAAAACGTCACTTCAACGATTTTCCAATAAAAATTAGTCCTTTCAATGGAGGTGATTTTTGGTGTCAAATAAATGGTGAAATAGGATTCTTCCTTAACATGCATTACTACAAAAATATAATCGAAGGATGTTGCATTATGCTTGATAATGTTTGTAGTTTTATAACCATACAAGGTGAGTTTTATTAAATTTTGACACACCAATTGTATAGATACGTAATTAATTATTTACGCTTACTTAATTTATGTTATCAGACGAAACGTTTTTATCTTGCCTATCAGTTAATTGTCGTTTATCTCTTATTTATCATGCACACTGTACCCTGCAAATAAAACCAGTGTTTCAAACTTCTGTTGTGTTTTTTTGGTTTTAATTTGTGTTTCATTCTTATTTTTTGTGTGTCATTTTATAATTGCATGCTTGTGTTTACGTTTTTAAATGTCAACGTGTATTTTTTTAGATTTTCGATGATCTTTACCTGATCTCCGAAATGGCCGAGGCTCTAGGATCAACGTCTGGTTTTCACCAACTTAGTGTAAAAAGTAAGAAATTTCAAACTTATAAGTTGTGCTATATTTAGTATTGACATGATGACAACATTTATGGTTTTTTTACCCATCATAAAGTGATTACACATCTTATGTAATTTCCTTGTGACTTCATTTATTATTGCTTATCAATACTTGGCTTTGTTTGCTGTTTTTCATACTTATTATCTATTCTTAGTTCTGTATGATTTAACAGCTCTTTAAATTAAGTAAATAATGGAAGGAGCTCATTATTTACAGTGGCGTACTCAGTATGAGGCAAGGAGGCTATCCTTGATTTAAAAAATATCGAATGTGGTTGTTCGACGTCACCAGGTGATAGATTGGGATGTTCATATCATGACATTACTGTATTACCAGAGAGTTTAACTTAAAGCCCACGACGACTACGGTCACTCTCGAGTCCAAACAAAGAATCATGTGACTGCATCATGATTGACAGTTTAGGTTTCTGGCCGCCCCTATGACTCGACGCTTGTGTGTTATGTATACATTGCACCCATGGTTTCTGAATTACAAAAAATAAAACAATTAAAGAAAAGGAAGTGGAATCTCGTTAATCTATTCATTCGCGTCACTCTACTCTTACTAATTTCAACCAAAATCTAAACGGCTCTCAATATAAAAATACTAAATAGTTCGTTGTCAAGTTCTTATAGATTTGGACGGTAGAAAGCACGCAAAATGTACACATTTGTAGATCTTTGGTCTCATACATTAAAAAAATTTGTATTTAATAATCACATTAGAGTATTATTTCTCAATTTTCTTTTGTGTCGCGACACCCTGAAGAGAAAAAAACAAATATTCTCGTTTTTTTTACCCCTTCACCCAGTGGTTCCCAAACGGGGTATCGCAAGTACCACAGGTGTCGCGAAATTTTAGGCTGAAGCAAAAAAAATTATTTATTTCAAATACCTAGTATTTTAAAAAAATGTCATTTCCTATTTTTTGACGATTATTTTTGAAAAATTCGTAAGATCGTTTCTTCGGTGCGGTAACAGGAATAAGGGGGCCGTGAGGCTGGATCAGGCCCGTAGCCAGGATTTCATTTCGGGGGGGGGGCACTTGTAAAAAACCTTTTGTAAAATGTAAAATTTTCGGTTTTTCCCCTTCCATTTTCTTTGTCATTTCAACATTTCGGGGGGAGGGGCACGTGCCCCCAAGTGCCCCCCCCCTGGCTACGGGCCTGGACTGGATCCCCAATAATTGACAGTTTCCCTGTTGTATTTTAGGATAGATATTGAGAGTTTCGCTGTTGTATATACAGGGTAACCGACCGCCGATCCGCACATAGGAAATTAACATGGGAAATTGATTTTTTTAAATTCCTGCTTCCCATCATATCGCATAAGAATGAAAAGGGTATCAATTTAAAGATATTTTTATTCCGCGTCAAAAGATACTTGATATTTTATTCTTTCATTTCTGTTAAAAACTCACTAATATAATAAAAAAATAGCGCATTTAAAAAAATTTTTGTTGCCTCCCCATAAAAAGAAATCACACTGTGCTAGATCAGGAAATCTGGATGGCCAGTTTATAGTACGTCCACGACCAATCCATCGATTTGGAAATGCTTGATGTAAAGAACCTGTAATATTTACCACAAAAAGAAAATCTCTACGCTTTGAGATGTGGTTTAAATAAAGAAACACGATACTCAAAAATACTGGGTAAAACCGTTAAAATTAACGAAACTAAATCAAGCACCAAAACTATCGATCCGCCATTGATTGACTATCGATCTAAAAAGCCTTGAATTTATTTGGCCAATCCTGGGCATTGAAATTTGATAAGCCCACATAAAATGTCACATAATATACAGAATACTTATGCATTCTGAATGTGACAATCTTATAAGTATAACCAAATTTATTTTAATCTGCAAAGTAACTTGTTGGCAATTATTGGTTTTCAAGCAAAAACAATGGCAATTAAATTCAAACAAGGCAACTAAAACTTTTGAAATGCGCTATTATTTTCATTTTATTAGTGAGTTTTTAACAGTAATTAAAGGACAAAATATCAAGTGTTAGTTGGGTATCTTTAGACGCGGAATAAGAATATCTTTAAATTGATCGCTTTTTCATTCTTATCTGTTATGATGGAAAGTAGGAATTAAATAAAAATCAATTTCCCATGTTAAGTTTTTATGTTTACGATCGGCGATCGATCACCCGGTATAAATTTAGGAAATTAATAGTAAACATGTTTTTCAAAAAAGCAAGGCCGCCTCCAGGGGAAAATGGGCAATCAAAAATCTACCAAAAAATTTTTTTGAATGATATTTTTTTAACCCTATTTCATAATTGAACGAACTTATTGAATCCCTTGCCTACATTTGCTCCGAGCAACATGCGTAGGACTGGTCGAATTTGTAAGTCAAAGGCGAGCCCGGACCTACGCGACTGCCCACCTGGAAATTTCCCCGTATCCCCTGCGCTCTAAAATCTGATCGTTAAATTATATTTACACTTATTTCAAAATTGCTATACAATTTTCTTTACTTTTTTTGAAAATAGATACACTTTTTTCACTTACTTCTCGCTTAGAATTTTTTTCCGATTGGACCCCCTTTGTCACAGTTAGTCACAATCTTCGCCCCTCCCTCCCTCACAACTCAAAATGATTGTGAAATTCCTGACTCATCAAAAATCGGTATTGGTTTAACATGGACCAATGAATGAACTTCAGTTGCTTAAATACCATGTAAAGACATCCTCCACCCCCCCCCCTGTGCCAGGCAGTTTTATTACATTTGCCTTTATTTTGCATTGTAAAAATGTCATACTAGATTGTAGAGCAGCAGAAAATGATTCTGTAAGATTAATGTGCTCTTCTTCTATTATTTCTTTTACTCTTTATTCAAATTACAGTAATGTTTAATTTCTAGTCGAATGTGCACATTTGCGCAACAACGGTTTTCTTAAACCAAGTCCATATGTTGAATTGGCTGTGGATGGCAGAACTCCACATCGTACAGACATTGTCAAGACAACATGCCAACCGAAATGGAACGAAGAATTTACTGTTCTAATAACGCCGCAATCGAAATTACAATTCAGCCTTTTGGATCACAACAGCTTTCGTAAAGATACAGTAATCGGCGAAAAGAAATTGGATTTGTTCCAGTTGTTAAAGCATTATAATGGGCGTTGCGAAAATTTAGAACTCACGTTAGATCTGATGTGCGAAAACAAACAAAGCGAGTCTCCTTCTAAAACAGGCGAGCTTATCGCGTTGTTGCATGGTTTAAATATTGAATTATCCACCCCCAATTTAAATAACAGACCTAGCGGTAGTTTCATGCCATTAGGACAAACTAATAGTGACACACTTCCAAATAGAAGCGTTTTAAATGGTGTCAGAGCTAGAATGAGACTGCATGGAAGTGAAAATGTCGTTCCGTCGACTACTTCCTCAAGAAATTCCATCGAGAGACCAAGTATTTTATCTTCACCTCAAAATAGTAACAGTGTTTCTAATAGTAAGTTAGAATAGTTTAGGAATTTCTTAAAGAGTTAAATTTTTTAATTCCGTTTTAGGTTCTGAATTAGGTCCTCCGATTACGGTTCCAAATGGAAATGCCCAACCGGTAGTCGAAGATAATGCAAGTGAAGAACCCTTACCTCCAGGCTGGGAAATGAGATTTGATATGTACGGACGTCGGTATTATGTGGATCATAATACAAGGTAAATTTATCCTGACAGATTCGATCAAGCGAAGTTTGAACTATTTTTGTAGGTCGACTTCATGGGAGAGGCCTCAACCTTTACCACCAGGTTGGGAAATGCGAAGAGACACGAGGGGGCGTATTTATTACGTGGATCACAACGCCCGAACTACCACGTGGCAACGTCCAAACACGGAACGTCTACAACATTACCAACAGTGGCAAGGACAACGCCAACACATCGTCCAACAAGGCAATCAGCGATTTTTGTATCCGCAACAAGCACAACCCCCTCCTGTATCAAGTCCAGGAACAAGTACATCACTTCCTGACGAAGACGACGGATTGGGTGCACTACCTTCAGGGTGGGAGCGACGCGTACAACCAGAAGGTTGTAACATAAACATGAAGGAATCAAAATTTATCAAAATTTTATTTTCAGGTCGCGTTTACTATGTAAATCATAAAAATCGAACAACGCAATGGGAAGATCCAAGGACTCAAGGTCAAGAAGTTTGCGGCGAATTGGATGATGCGACGCCTCTACCTGCCGGTTGGGAGATACGCTATACGGAAGATGACGTTCCTTACTTTGTAGATCACAATACAAAAACTACTACGTTCCAAGATCCAAGACCAGGTGCGCCAAAGGGACCAAAAGGAGTGTATGGCGTGCCGAGGGCATACGAAAGATCTTTTAGATGGAAAATTGGACAATTTAGGTGAGTTTAAAAATATTTAAAATGTGGGTATTGATTTCTTGCTCACAGAGATGGGGTAGATCAGGGTGACCAGATTTTCTAAAAAAAATACAGGACAATAAATAGGCGTTCGAAGGTCAAAATTGTGGGGAGGGTAAAAATTTTGCAAAATTTGCAAATGCGTACTTAAATCCACCCCTGCTTCAATTTACTACGCTAATGTAAGATACTCCTAGCTCAGCTTACTAATTAATTATAACCTTTTAATAAAAAATACTCTTATCAAATTTTTACCTGAAATTATTAATTTAATTACCAGTTGGTAATAAAACACCTCAAGACCGAACCGCTACCACTTAACGTATTTGTTGTTGTATCACAAAAATCTATGATTCATTTAATTGATAAAAGCGATGAATCAAAGTCGTAATATAAACTAATTTTTCATTTTTAAAACAATATTTGTTAGCAGTTTCTTGTACTAGAGCATTTATTTTATAACTATGCTTCTACGATATTTTACTTTCTTTTTTATAATTTATATAAAGCGTGTGTTTTCTAAAGCGTACTATTGTTTCAGGTATTTATGTCACAGCAATGCGCTGCCTAGCCACATAAAAATAACAGTTACAAGACAAACCTTGTTCGAGGACTCGTTTCACACTTTGATGCGTTTGCCCGCATACGAACTCCGTAGGCGTTTGTACATCATTTTCAAAGGAGAAGAAGGTTTGGATTATGGTGGCGTTAGTCGCGAGTGGTTTTTCTTACTGTCACATGAAGTATTAAATCCCATGTATTGCTTATTTGAGTACGCAAACAAAAATAATTATAGTTTGCAAATAAACCCCGCATCGTATGTCAATCCGGATCATTTGGTTTATTTTAAATTTATTGGCCGCTTCATTGCAATGGCATTGTATCACGGTCGTTTTATTTATTCCGGTTTCACACTGCCGTTCTACAAACGAATGTTGAATAAAAAGTTAGTGATGAAAGATATCGAAAGTATCGATCCCGAATTCTATAATTCATTAATTTGGATTAAGGATAACGATATTGATGAGTGCGGTCTCGAGTTGTATTTTAGTGTTGATTTTGAGGTGTTGGGTCAAGTGGTACATCATGAACTTAATAAAGGGGGCGGCGATGAGCGCGTCACCGAGGAGAATAAAGAAGAGTATATTTCTTTGATGACCGAATGGAGAATGACTCGTGGAATCGAACAACAAACTAAGGCATTTTTAGAAGGATTCAATGAGGTTGTGCCGTTGGAGTGGCTAAAATATTTCGATGAGCGTGAATTGGAGCTGTTGTTGTGTGGAATGCAGGAAATTGATGTTGACGATTGGCAGAGGCACACCATCTATCGCCACTACACGCGCAGCAGCAAGCAAGTTCTTTGGTTTTGGCAGGTATGTCTTAAGTTATAAATTGAAATTAACCTTAATGTGTGACCTTGACGTAATTTTTAATTTCCAGTTTGTGAGACAAGCAGACAACGAAAAAAGAGCGCGTCTTCTACAGTTTGTGACAGGTACGTGTCGAGTCCCGGTGGGAGGTTTCGCGGAATTGATGGGTTCGAATGGACCTCAACGGTTTTGCATAGAAAAAGTAGGCAAGGATACGTGGCTACCACGATCGCACACCTGCTTTAACCGCCTCGACTTACCTCCCTACAAAAGTTACGACCAATTGGTGGAAAAGTTGACTTTCGCCATAGAAGAGACTGATGGTTTTGGACAAGAATAAAAGCAGATATGTATAAATAGTGGTTAGAATGAAATGAGATCGTACCTGACCTCAAAAGTTTTATTTTTAATCGATACTTAGGAATGGCCTCATGCATTTTTAATAAATACAATGTCGTGTAATCTACTTTTCGTTTTTACGATGGTGCAATTCTTTCTCAACAATAAATAATGGTATTATGTGATATTTAATCAACTGCAATTTTTATTATTATTATTATGGCCTACCTTTGAGTTTTATTGTACGAGCAACATTTTACTACTTTTTTTTATGAAGACGTCATTGTTGTTAATATATTGAGTGTAGTAATTGTTAAATTATTATACAAGATGTTTAAAAAGTTGTTGATTTTTAAACGTTTTGTGTAGAACTATTATTCTTAATTAATCTAATTTGAGTAACATTCCGATAGTGTTATTGGTAATTTGTTTACATTGCTATTAAAATTATAAAGCCAAAGCTATGTTATTGTATATTTGTTTTTTAAATAGCAGTCAGTATTTTTTTAGATTAATCACTGCAATAGATAATTTTATGTGCACCTTTCCACCGTTATTATTTTAGCAAGTTACGACTTTCACGAGTGCTAATTGTATATTTGTAAATGTAGAATTGTATATTTTTAGAAATCAATTTTAAAAATATTTTATTTTTTAAGCAACCAATTAGATTCAATATTTTGAATGTAAATAATGAAAAATACCTAAAACGTAGCTTAATCTGTATATAAATTTTAAACTGTATGTATGCAGTTTCCTAAACATTTTAACTTTTGTAGATTTACTTACTCTCAATATTACAACTTTTAAAAGTTTGTGTTTTATTTGATGTGCAAGATGGTTAAAAATGTGTTTGTGAAATATAAAGGACGTGCTGAAGTTGTAATATAGACAAAATAAGCAAACCAATTTGAAATTATTATTATTATTGTAATGAAAAATCACTGTTCGTTCTTTTTGCAGAAACGTTTCAACACTTTCTGCATACACCTTGTATATCAAAGAAAATAATTAATCTTCAAGTAATGTATTTGTTAAACATTAATTTTAATAAATTAAAACTTACAACAATTAAGGCCTTTTTTTGTTTAACTTGAATTGCAGCATTTTTGTGAGATGCAGAAAACCGATATGGATGATTGTTAAGTTTGTCCGTCTAACCCGTTAGGTATGTTAAAAATGCCTTTTTTTTTTTAAATTTTATGGTGAGAATTTTTTACAAAGTTTATTATGTAAAAATACAGTCATGTGCAAAATTTCGAAAAGATATTTAATTCTGATGTTGGCATTCAAGATGATGTAATTGAGCAGATAAAGTCGAGACGTAGTGTGGAGAATTCTTTGGCACAGGAAGCAGAAGTTGGAGACTGGAGCTGCCAGAAAAGTCAATTTCGCAAATTAACATCAGGTGAAATTCTTAGATGGAAATATTATCATGATTTATTTAAAAAAATTTGAAAAATGAGAGTACCTAATTCCACGACCTAATTCCATCATTCAGATTCTCGCGAGATCGAGACATATCAATAGCAAGATATATAAATGCTATATCGATTATGCTCGGAATTCACAAGATCCTTCAGGAATCCAGTGTTACGTTTGTGATTGTCCAAACGGTAGACGCACTGTTAGATGCTGCTCGCAAATTGTAGCAGTGATTTTTTATTAATCAAATATTCGATATTATTTATCCAGAATTATAAGGCCAGCCGTGATTTTCACAAGACTTTTCGGTGTGGAAGAAGTGAATGTTGTCATTAACAGTGACAGTGAAGAAGACTAATGTGGATTGGGCTTTAATTATTAAAAGGCTATGCAATGACTAAATCCAGCTAATTGTAAATCCTCCAAGTTGGAAAACACTTTTCCAATTCGCTGTTATTTTGCTTATTACTCAAAAACTTGCACAAAACTATGTATTTTTAAAAGAGGACACTTACACACTGACCGTGTTGTTTTTAATTTTTTTAAATTAAAATTTTTTCAACTTTTTTTTCAAGAAATTTGAATTTAAAAAAGTTAAAAACAATGCGGTGTGTGTCCAACTGTACTCTTTTAAATAATATGTACTTTAATTAAATTAAAAGGCTGAAATGTTGCACATGACTGATGGAGTCACTGAAAATTTAAAATTAAAAAAAGGATAATATATTTTGTTCGGGGCGTTGGCCCGGCGAACCGGGCTCAAGTGGTCATTCTGAACTACTCGTGGTAACCCCAATCGCTTCAATATTTCTTAATGTGAATAAGTACATTTGAAAATAATTAATTTCAGTCTATTGTTCGGGAAAATAATTTTATATGATTTACACAAGTATAACTTTAAAATTTCACCTAAATCATAAAAATAACGGTATCCTTATCTATTTTATCTGTTATGAAATTAGTGAAAACTTCAGAACGTATTAGGAAGAATTAGTTTACCTACCTCTCATTTTGGGGTTTCGGGATACATTTAAATAAAAATCTACCCCTTGTTTGGACATGACACACTATAACTTGTAAATCACTGTACCTACATCACTAGAGAAAGACTAATTTTCACCAACCTTTTCCGTTGAAAATCCATCCACCATTACGGACCTACCTACATTAAACAGAAAATAATTTTTTAGTATCATCATTGATAAATGATTAGTAAAAATTAGTGATTACCTTTAATCCTGTAGTCCTTGAGCCCGATGCCTCTCCGTGGCTCTGCTCCATCACCACCAGGCACAAAACCGACACTTTGCACTACCTTTTCACTTTGAAAATTAAAACCGAAAACGATTCGCGAAATTTAAAGCTTCCATCAAGCTTTTCCTTTACAAAACGAACTCGACACTTTTCACTAACCGACCGCGAAAATTAGAAACGAAAATGATTCTCGAAATTTAGAGCATCCAACAAGAAGCTTTTCACTAAATGACGAACTCGACACTACACAACCGACCGCGGAATTTCGAAATAATTATCGAGAACACGCACTTATTTGAAAAATAATCCTGCAAGTAAAAATGTCATTATTATAAGGATAAACTGAGAATTCAAAATATGTTCCTTACCTAAAATTATTTACGGTCGTTCGGGCTACTAATGCAGTTATGAAGAACTGTATTTTCTGTGGAAATCACTTCTACCATTGACGTAAGGAAAGGATTCCCACCGAACGTGGAAGGAATTAACAAATAATCCTGCAAATAAAAATTATAGTATTATTGGGTTCAAGTGGAAAATTCAAAATATCTTGCTTACCGAAGATTACTTATGGCCACTCAGTGTACTAATATTTAGTAGATTTCAATTTTTCTCTGCCCCTTTACACTTTTGCGTTGGGTCCATGATGCACATCTTTGTAAATACACGGTGCAAATTGCTTAAAATCGGTCACTTTTAAAATGAAGATTTTGCATTAAAGTACGTAAGCTAAGTAGTTAAGAAAATCCTAAAAGATAAAATAGCATCAGAAACAGAAGGAAACTCGGTTGCTTCTATTTATTTAATTTCTACCAAACCTTACTCATCCACAAACTCAGTTATGTTAAGCAAACCATCATAAGTAAAACTATCTTCCTGCTTCGTAACAAAATGTTAAATCTTCTAAGTCACCAATAAGGTATCACCAAAAGGTTTTCTAATTCTGCCAATAAAATCCGGTTCTTTCTCCAATATTGAAAAACACTGAAAATAATAAAATCGTAAGTCATATGATTAGTAATATTGTGTATCAAAGGAACAAGAAAATTCCTGGGTCTTGGTGGTTAACCAGCCTAAACATTTTGGACCCATTTTCGAGGAATTATTCAATACAAATATGCGTAACTTTTTCTAGGAGCATTTTGAAACATTTATATTTTCAGGATAGGAAGCTTATATGATTAGTAATATTTTGTATCAAAGGTACAAGAAAATTCCGGGGTCTTGGTGGTTAACCAGCCACTTAAACATTTTGGACCCATTTTCGAGGAATTATTCAATACAAATATGCGTAACTTTTTCTAGGAGCATTTTGAAACATTTATATTTTCAGGATAGGAAGCTTATATGATTAGTAATATTTTGTATCAAAGGTACAAGTAAATTCCGGGGTCTTGGTGGTTAACCAGCCACTTAAACATTCTGGACCCATTTTCGAGGAATTATTAAATACAAATATGCGTTACTTTTTCTAGGAGCATTTTGATACTTTTATATTTTCAGGATAGGAAGCTTATATGATTAGTAATATTGTGTATCGAAGGTACAAGAAAATTCCGGGGTCTTGGTGGTTAACCAGCCACTTAAACATTTTGGACCCATTTTCGAGGAATTATTCAATACAAATATGCGTAACTTTTTCTAGGAGCATTTTGAAACATTTATATTTTCAGGATAGGAAGCTTATATGATTAGTAATATTTTATATCAAAGGTACAAGAAAATTCCGGGGTCTTGGTGGTCAACCAGCCACTTAAACATTTTGGACCCATTTTCGAGGAATTATTCAATACAAATATGCGTAACTTTTTCTAGGAGCATTTTGAAACATTTATATTTTCAGGATAGGAAGCTTATATGATTAGTAATATTTTATATCAAAGGTACAAGAAAATTCCGGGGTCTTGGTGGTTAACCAGCCACTTAAACATTTTGGACCCATTTTCGAGGAATTATTGAATACAAATATGCGTAACTTTTTCTAGGAGCATTTTGAAACTTTTATATTTTCAGGATAGGAAGCTTATATGATTAGTAATATTTTATATCAAAGGTACAAGAAAATTCCGGGGTCTTGGTGGTCAACCAGCCACTTAAACATTTTGGACCCATTTTCGAGGAATTATTCAATACAAATATGCGTTACTTTTTCTAGGAGCATTTTGATACTTTTATATTTTCAGGATAGGAAGCTTATATGATTAGTAATATTGTGTATCGAAGGTACAAGAAAATTCCGGGGTCTTGGTGGTTAACCAGCCACTTAAACATTTCGGACCCATTTTCGAGGAATTATTCAATACAAATATGCGTAACTTTTTCTAGGAGCATTTTGAAACATTTATATTTTCAGGATAGGAAGCTTATATGATTATAAATATTTTGTATCAAAGGTAAAAGAAAATTCCGGGGTCTTGGTGGTTAACCAGCCACTTAAACATTTTGGACCCATTTTCGAGGAATTATTCAATACAAATATGCGTAACTTTTTCTAGGAACATTTTGAAACATTTATATTTTCAGGATAGGAAGCTTATATGATTAGTAATATTTCATATCAAAGGTACAAGAAAATTCCGGGGTCTTGGTGGTTAACCAGCCACTTAAACATTTTGGACCCATTTTCGAGGAATTATTGAATACAAATATGCGTAACTTTTTCTAGGAGCATTTTGAAACTTTTATATTTTCAGGATAGGAAGCTTATATGATTAGTAATATTTTATATCAAAGGTACAAGAAAATTCCGGGGTCTTGGTGGTCAACCAGCCACTTAAACATTTTGGACCCATTTTCGAGGAATTATTCAATACAAATATGCGTAACTTTTTCTAGGAGCATTTTGAAACATTTATATTTTCAGGATAGGAAGCTTATATGATTAGTAATATTTCATATCAAAGGTACAAGAAAATTCCGGGGTCTTGGTGGTTAACCAGCCACTTAAACATTTTGGACCCATTTTCGAGGAATTATTCAATACAAATATGCGTAACTTTTTCTAGGTGCATTTTGAAACATTTATATTTTCAGGATAGGAAGCTTATATGATTAGTAATATTTCATATCAAAGGTACAAGAAAATTCCGGGGTCTTGGTGGTTAACCAGCCACTTAAACATTTTGGACCCATTTTCGAGGAATTATTCAATACAAATATGCGTAACTTTTTCTAGGAGCATTTTGAAACATTTATATTTTCAGGATAGGAAGCTTATATGATTAGTAATATTTTATATCAAAGGTACAAGAAAATTCCGGGGTCTTGGTGGTCAACCAGCCACTTAAACATTTTGGACCCATTTTCGAGGAATTATTCAATACAAATATGCGTAACTTTTTCTAGGAGCATTTTGAAACATTTATATTTTCAGGATAGGAAGCTTATATGATTAGTAATATTTCATATCAAAGGTACAAGAAAATTCCGGGGTCTTGGTGGTTAACCAGCCACTTAAACATTTTGGACCCATTTTCGAGGAATTATTCAATACAAATATGCGTAACTTTTTCTAGGAGCATTTTGAAACATTTATATTTTCAGGATAGGAAGCTTATATGATTAGTAATATTTTGTATCAAAGGTACAAGAAAATTCCGGGGTCTTGGTGGTTAACCAGCCACTTAAACATTTTGGACCCATTTTCGAGGAATTATTCAATACAAATATGCGTAACTTTTTCTAGGAGCATTTTGAAACTTTTATATTTTCAGGATAGGAAGCTTATATGATTAGTAATATTTTATATCAAAGGTACAAGAAAATTCCGGGGTCTTGGTGGTCAACCAGCCACTTAAACATTTTGGACCCATTTTCGAGGAATTATTCAATACAAATATGCTTAACTTTTTCTAGGAGCATTTTGAAACATTTATATTTTCAGGATAGGAAGCTTATATGATTAGTAATATTTCATATCAAAGGTACAAGAAAATTCCGGGGTCTTGGTGGTTAACCAGCCACTTAAACATTTTGGACCCATTTTCGAGGAATTATTCAATACAAATATGCGTAACTTTTTCTAGGAGCATTTTGAAACATTTATATTTTCAGGATAGGAAGCTTATATGATTAGTAATATTTTATATCAAAGGTACAAGAAAATTCCGGGGTCTTGGTGGTCAACCAGCCACTTAAACATTTTGGACCCATTTTCGAGGAATTATTCAATACAAATATGCGTAACTTTTTCTAGGAGCATTTTGAAACATTTATATTTTCAGGATAGGAAGCTTATATGATTAGTAATATTTTATATCAAAGGTACAAGAAAATTCCGGGGTCTTGGTGGTTAACCAGCCACTTAAACATTTTGGACCCATTTTCGAGGAATTATTGAATACAAATATGCGTAACTTTTTCTAGGAGCATTTTGAAACTTTTATATTTTCAGGATAGGAAGCTTATATGATTAGTAATATTTTATATCAAAGGTACAAGAAAATTCCGGGGTCTTGGTGGTCAACCAGCCACTTAAACATTTTGGACCCATTTTCGAGGAATTATTCAATACAAATATGCGTAACTTTTTCTAGGAGCATTTTGAAACATTTATATTTTCAGGATAGGAAGCTTATATGATTAGTAATATTTTGTATCGAAGGTACAAGAAAATTCCGGGGTCTTGGTGGTTAACCAGCCACTTAAACATTTTGGACCCATTTTCGAGGAATTATTCAATACAAATATGCGTAACTTTTTCTAGGAGCATTTTGAAACATTTATATTTTCAGGATAGGAAGCTTATATGATTAGTAATATTTCATATCAAAGGTACAAGAAAATTCCGGGGTCTTGGTGGTTAACCAGCCACTTAAACATTTTGGACCCATTTTCGAGGAATTATTCAATACAAATATGCGTAACTTTTTCTAGGAGCATTTTGAAACATTTATATTTTCAGGATAGGAAGCTTATATGATTAGTAATATTTCATATCAAAGGTACAAGAAAATTCCGGGGTCTTGGTGGTTAACCAGCCACTTAAACATTTTGGACCCATTTTCGAGGAATTATTCAATACAAATATGCGTAACTTTTTCTAGGAGCATTTTGAAACATTTATATTTTCAGGATAGGAAGCTTATATGATTAGTAATATTTTATATCAAAGGTACAAGAAAATTCCGGGGTCTTGGTGGTTAACCAGCCACTTAAACATTTTGGACCCATTTTCGAGGAATTATTGAATACAAATATGCGTAACTTTTTCTAGGAGCATTTTGAAACTTTTATATTTTCAGGATAGGAAGCTTATATGATTAGTAATATTTTATATCAAAGGTACAAGAAAATTCCGGGGTCTTGGTGGTCAACCAGCCACTTAAACATTTTGGACCCATTTTCGAGGAATTATTCAATACAAATATGCGTAACTTTTTCTAGGAGCATTTTGAAACATTTATATTTTCAGGATAGGAAGCTTATATGATTAGTAATATTTTGTATCGAAGGTACAAGAAAATTCCGGGGTCTTGGTGGTTAACCAGCCACTTAAACATTTTGGACCCATTTTCGAGGAATTATTCAATACAAATATGCGTAACTTTTTCTAGGAGCATTTTGAAACTTTTATATTTTCAGGATAGGAAGCTTATATGATTAGTAATATTTTATATCAAAGGTACAAGAAAATTCCGGGGCTTGGTGGTTAACCAGCCACTTAAACATTTTGGACCCATTTTCGAGGAATGATTAAATACAAATATGCGTAACTTTTTCTAGGAGCATTTTGAAACATTTATATTTTCAGGATAGGAAGCTTATATGATTAGTAATATTTTGTATCAAAGGTACAAGAAAATTCCGGGGTCTTGGTGGTTAACCAGCCACTTAAACATTTTGGACCCATTTTCGAGGAATTATTAAATACAAATATGCTTTACTTTTTCTAGGAGCATTTTGATACTTTTATATTTTCAGGATAGGAAGCTTATATGATTAGTAATATTTTGTATCAAAGGTACAAGAAAATTCCGGGGTCTTGGTGGTTAACCAGCCACTTAAACATTTTGGACCCATTTTCGAGGAATTATTCAATACAAATATGTTAACTTTTTCTAGGAGCATTTTGAAACATTTATATTTTCAGGATAGGAAGCTTATATGATTAGTAATATTTCCTATCAAAGGTACATGAAAATTCCGGGGTCTTGGTGGTTAACCAGCCACTTAAACATTTTGGACCCATTTTCGAGGAATTATTCAATACAAATATGCGTAACTTTTTCTAGGAGCATTTTGAAACATTTATATTTTCCGGATAGGAAGCTTATATGATTAGTAATATTTTATATCAAAGGTACAAGAAAATTCCGGGGTCTTGGTGGTCAACCAGCCACTTAAACATTTTGGACCCATTTTCGAGGAATTATTCAATACAAATATGCGTAACTTTTTCTAGGAGCATTTTGAAACATTTATATTTTCAGGATAGGAAGCTTATATGATTAGTAATTTTGCGTATCAAAGGTACAAGAAAATTCCGGGGTCTTGGTGGTTAACCAGCCACTTAAACATTTTGGACCCATTTTCGAGGAATTATTCAATACAAATATGCGTAACTTTTTCTAGGAGCATTTTGAAACTTTTATATTTCCAGGATAGGAAGCTTTTATGATTAGTAATTTTGCGTATCAAAGGTACAAGAAAATTCCTGGGTCTTGGTGGTTAACCAGCCACTTAAACATTTTGGACCCATTTTCGAGGAATTATTAAATACAAATATGCGTAACTTTTTCTAGGAGCATTTTGAAACTTTTATATTTCCAGGATAGGAAGCTTTTATGATTAGTAATTTTGCGTATCAAAGGTACAAGAAAATTCCTGGGTCTTGGTGGTTAACCAGCCACTTAAACATTTTGGACCCATTTTCGAGGAATTATTAAATACAAATATGCGTAACTTTTTCTAGGAGCATTTTGAAACATTTATATTTTCCGGATAGGAAGCTTATATGATTAGTAATATTTTATATCAAAGGTACAAGAAAATTCCGGGGTCTTGGTGGTCAA
The DNA here is from genome assembly GCA_958510855.1 of Rhagonycha lutea. NCBI lineage: Eukaryota > Metazoa > Arthropoda > Insecta > Coleoptera > Cantharidae > Rhagonycha > Rhagonycha lutea. The sequence continues at coordinate 96,453,642 of OY294036.1, forward strand.
CCAGCCACTTAAACATTTTGGACCCATTTTCGAGGAATTATTCAATACAAATATGCGTAACTTTTTCTAGGAGCATTTTGAAACATTTATATTTTCAGGATAGGAAGCTTATATGATTAGTAATTTTGCGTATCAAAGGTACAAGAAAATTCCGGGGTCTTGGTGGTTAACCAGCCACTTAAACATTTTGGACCCATTTTCGAGGAATTATTCAATACAAATATGCGTAACTTTTTCTAGGAGCATTTTGAAACTTTTATATTTCCAGGATAGGAAGCTTTTATGATTAGTAATTTTGCGTATCAAAGGTACAAGAAAATTCCTGGGTCTTGGTGGTTAACCAGCCACTTAAACATTTTGGACCCATTTTCGAGGAATTATTAAATACAAATATGCGTAACTTTTTCTAGGAGCATTTTGAAACATTTATATTTTCCGGATAGGAAGCTTATATGATTAGTAATATTTTATATCAAAGGTACAAGAAAATTCCGGGGTCTTGGTGGTCAACCAGCCACTTAAACATTTTGGACCCATTTTCGAGGAATTATTAAATACAAATATGCGTAACTTTTTCTAGGAGCATTTTGAAACATTTATATTTTCCGGATAGGAAGCTTATATGATTAGTAATATTTTATATCAAAGGTACAAGAAAATTCCGGGGTCTTGGTGGTTAACCAGCCACTTAAACATTTTGGACCCATTTTCGAGGAATTATTAAATACAAATATGCGTAACTTTTTCTAGGAGCATTTTGAAACATTTATATTTTCCGGATAGGAAGCTTATATGATTAGTAATATTTCATATCAAAGGTACAAGAAAATTCCGGGGTCTTGGTGGTTAACCAGCCACTTAAACATTTTGGACCCATTTTCGAGGAATTATTCAATACAAATATGCGTAACTTTTTCTAGGAGCATTTTGAAACATTTATATTTTCAGGATAGGAAGCTTATATGATTAGTAATATTTTATATCAAAGGTACAAGAAAATTCCGGGGTCTTGGTGGTCAACCAGCCACTTAAACATTTTGGACCCATTTTCGAGGAATTATTCAATACAAATATGCGTAACTTTTTCTAGGAGCATTTTGAAACATTTATATTTTCAGGATAGGAAGCTTATATGATTAGTAATATTTTATATCAAAGGTACAAGAAAATTCCGGGGTCTTGGTGGTTAACCAGCCACTTAAACATTTTGGACCCATTTTCGAGGAATTATTGAATACAAATATGCGTAACTTTTTCTAGGAGCATTTTGAAACTTTTATATTTTCAGGATAGGAAGCTTATATGATTAGTAATATTTTATATCAAAGGTACAAGAAAATTCCGGGGTCTTGGTGGTCAACCAGCCACTTAAACATTTTGGACCCATTTTCGAGGAATTATTCAATACAAATATGCGTAACTTTTTCTAGGAGCATTTTGAAACATTTATATTTTCAGGATAGGAAGCTTATATGATTAGTAATATTTTGTATCGAAGGTACAAGAAAATTCCGGGGTCTTGGTGGTTAACCAGCCACTTAAACATTTTGGACCCATTTTCGAGGAATTATTCAATACAAATATGCGTAACTTTTTCTAGGAGCATTTTGAAACTTTTATATTTTCAGGATAGGAAGCTTATATGATTAGTAATATTTTATATCAAAGGTACAAGAAAATTCCGGGGCTTGGTGGTTAACCAGCCACTTAAACATTTTGGACCCATTTTCGAGGAATTATTCAATACAAATATGCGTAACTTTTTCTAGGAGCATTTTGAAACATTTATATTTTCAGGATAGGAAGCTTATATGATTAGTAATATTTTGTATCGAAGGAACAAGAAAATTCCGGGGTCTTGGTGGTTAACCAGCCACTTAAACATTTTGGACCCATTTTCGAGGAATTATTCAATACAAATATGCGTAACTTTTTCTAGGAGCATTTTGAAACTTTTATATTTTCAGGATAGGAAGCTTATATGATTAGTAATATTTTATATCAAAGGTACAAGAAAATTCCGGGGCTTGGTGGTTAACCAGCCACTTAAACATTTTGGACCCATTTTCGAGGAATGATTAAATACAAATATGCGTAACTTTTTCTAGGAGCATTTTGAAACATTTATATTTTCAGGATAGGAAGCTTATATGATTAGTAATATTTTGTATCAAAGGTACAAGAAAATTCCGGGGTCTTGGTGGTTAACCAGCCACTTAAACATTTTGGACCCATTTTCGAGGAATTATTAAATACAAATATGCTTTACTTTTTCTAGGAGCATTTTGATACTTTTATATTTTCAGGATAGGAAGCTTATATGATTAGTAATATTTTGTATCAAAGGTACAAGAAAATTCCGGGGTCTTGGTGGTTAACCAGCCACTTAAATATTTTGGACCCATTTTCGAGGAATTATTCAATACAAATATGTTAACTTTTTCTAGGAGCATTTTGAAACATTTATATTTTCAGGATAGGAAGCTTATATGATTAGTAATATTTCCTATCAAAGGTACATGAAAATTCCGGGGTCTTGGTGGTTAACCAGCCACTTAAACATTTTGGACCCATTTTCGAGGAATTATTCAATACAAATATGCGTAACTTTTTCTAGGAGCATTTTGAAACATTTATATTTTCCGGATAGGAAGCTTATATGATTAGTAATATTTTATATCAAAGGTACAAGAAAATTCCGGGGTCTTGGTGGTCAACCAGCCACTTAAACATTTTGGACCCATTTTCGAGGAATTATTCAATACAAATATGCGTAACTTTTTCTAGGAGCATTTTGAAACATTTATATTTTCAGGATAGGAAGCTTATATGATTAGTAATTTTGCGTATCAAAGGTACAAGAAAATTCCGGGGTCTTGGTGGTTAACCAGCCACTTAAACATTTTGGACCCATTTTCGAGGAATTATTCAATACAAATATGCGTAACTTTTTCTAGGAGCATTTTGAAACTTTTATATTTCCAGGATAGGAAGCTTTTATGATTAGTAATTTTGCGTATCAAAGGTACAAGAAAATTCCTGGGTCTTGGTGGTTAACCAGCCACTTAAACATTTTGGACCCATTTTCGAGGAATTATTAAATACAAATATGCGTAACTTTTTCTAGGAGCATTTTGAAACATTTATATTTTCAGGATAGGAAGCTTATATGATTAGTAATTTTGCGTATCAAAGGTACAAGAAAATTCCGGGGTCTTGGTGGTTAACCAGCCACTTAAACATTTTGGACCCATTTTCGAGGAATTATTCAATACAAATATGCGTAACTTTTTCTAGGAGCATTTTGAAACTTTTATATTTCCAGGATAGGAAGCTTTTATGATTAGTAATTTTGCGTATCAAAGGTACAAGAAAATTCCTGGGTCTTGGTGGTTAACCAGCCACTTAAACATTTTGGACCCATTTTCGAGGAATTATTAAATACAAATATGCGTAACTTTTTCTAGGAGCATTTTGAAACATTTATATTTTCCGGATAGGAAGCTTATATGATTAGTAATATTTTATATCAAAGGTACAAGAAAATTCCGGGGTCTTGGTGGTCAACCAGCCACTTAAACATTTTGGACCCATTTTCGAGGAATTATTCAATACAAATATGCGTAACTTTTTCTAGGAGCATTTTGAAACATTTATATTTTCAGGATAGGAAGCTTATATGATTAGTAATTTTGCGTATCAAAGGTACAAGAAAATTCCGGGGTCTTGGTGGTTAACCAGCCACTTAAACATTTTGGACCCATTTTCGAGGAATTATTCAATACAAATATGCGTAACTTTTTCTAGGAGCATTTTGAAACTTTTATATTTCCAGGATGGGAAGCTTTTATGATTAGTAATTTTGCGTATCAAAGGTACAAGAAAATTCCTGGGTCTTGGTGGTTAACCAGCCACTTAAACATTTTGGACCCATTTTCGAGGAATTATTAAATACAAATATGCGTAACTTTTTCTAGGAGCATTTTGAAACATTTATATTTTCCGGATAGGAAGCTTATATGATTAGTAATATTTTATATCAAAGGTACAAGAAAATTCCGGGGTCTTGGTGGTCAACCAGCCACTTAAACATTTTGGACCCATTTTCGAGGAATTATTCAATACAAATATGCGTAACTTTTTCTAGGAGCATTTTGAAACATTTATATTTTCAGGATAGGAAGCTTATATGATTAGTAATTTTGCGTATCAAAGGTACAAGAAAATTCCGGGGTCTTGGTGGTTAACCAGCCACTTAAACATTTTGGACCCATTTTCGAGGAATTATTCAATACAAATATGCGTAACTTTTTCTAGGAGCATTTTGAAACTTTTATATTTCCAGGATAGGAAGCTTTTATGATTAGTAATTTTGCGTATCAAAGGTACAAGAAAATTCCTGGGTCTTGGTGGTTAACCAGCCACTTAAACATTTTGGACCCATTTTCGAGGAATTATTCAATACAAATATGCGTAACTTTTTCTAGGAGCATTTTGAAACATTTATATTTTCAGGATAGGAAGCTTATATGATTAGTAATATTTCATATCAAAGGTACAAGAAAATTCCGGGGTCTTGGTGGTTAACCAGCCACTTAAACATTTTGGACCCATTTTCGAGGAATTATTAAATACAAATATGCGTAACTTTTTCTAGGAGCATTTTGAAACATTTATATTTTCCGGATAGGAAGCTTATATGATTAGTAATATTTCATATCAAAGGTACAAGAAAATTCCGGGGTCTTGGTGGTTAACCAGCCACTTAAACATTTTGGACCCATTTTCGAGGAATTATTCAATACAAATATGCGTAACTTTTTCTAGGAGCATTTTGAAACATTTATATTTTCAGGATAGGAAGCTTATATGATTAGTAATATTTTATATCAAAGGTACAAGAAAATTCCGGGGTCTTGGTGGTCAACCAGCCACTTAAACATTTTGGACCCATTTTCGAGGAATTATTCAATACAAATATGCGTAACTTTTTCTAGGAGCATTTTGAAACATTTATATTTTCAGGATAGGAAGCTTATATGATTAGTAATATTTTATATCAAAGGTACAAGAAAATTCCGGGGTCTTGGTGGTTAACCAGCCACTTAAACATTTTGGACCCATTTTCGAGGAATTATTGAATACAAATATGCGTAACTTTTTCTAGGAGCATTTTGAAACTTTTATATTTTCAGGATAGGAAGCTTATATGATTAGTAATATTTTATATCAAAGGTACAAGAAAATTCCGGGGTCTTGGTGGTCAACCAGCCACTTAAACATTTTGGACCCATTTTCGAGGAATTATTCAATACAAATATGCGTAACTTTTTCTAGGAGCATTTTGAAACATTTATATTTTCAGGATAGGAAGCTTATATGATTAGTAATATTTTGTATCGAAGGTACAAGAAAATTCCGGGGTCTTGGTGGTTAACCAGCCACTTAAACATTTTGGACCCATTTTCGAGGAATTATTCAATACAAATATGCGTAACTTTTTCTAGGAGCATTTTGAAACTTTTATATTTTCAGGATAGGAAGCTTATATGATTAGTAATATTTTATATCAAAGGTACAAGAAAATTCCGGGGCTTGGTGGTTAACCAGCCACTTAAACATTTTGGACCCATTTTCGAGGAATTATTCAATACAAATATGCGTAACTTTTTCTAGGAGCATTTTGAAACATTTATATTTTCAGGATAGGAAGCTTATATGATTAGTAATATTTTGTATCGAAGGAACAAGAAAATTCCGGGGTCTTGGTGGTTAACCAGCCACTTAAACATTTTGGACCCATTTTCGAGGAATTATTCAATACAAATATGCGTAACTTTTTCTAGGAGCATTTTGAAACTTTTATATTTTCAGGATAGGAAGCTTATATGATTAGTAATATTTTATATCAAAGGTACAAGAAAATTCCGGGGCTTGGTGGTTAACCAGCCACTTAAACATTTTGGACCCATTTTCGAGGAATGATTAAATACAAATATGCGTAACTTTTTCTAGGAGCATTTTGAAACATTTATATTTTCAGGATAGGAAGCTTATATGATTAGTAATATTTTGTATCAAAGGTACAAGAAAATTCCGGGGTCTTGGTGGTTAACCAGCCACTTAAACATTTTGGACCCATTTTCGAGGAATTATTAAATACAAATATGCTTTACTTTTTCTAGGAGCATTTTGATACTTTTATATTTTCAGGATAGGAAGCTTATATGATTAGTAATATTTTGTATCAAAGGTACAAGAAAATTCCGGGGTCTTGGTGGTTAACCAGCCACTTAAACATTTTGGACCCATTTTCGAGGAATTATTCAATACAAATATGTTAACTTTTTCTAGGAGCATTTTGAAACATTTATATTTTCAGGATAGGAAGCTTATATGATTAGTAATATTTCCTATCAAAGGTACATGAAAATTCCGGGGTCTTGGTGGTTAACCAGCCACTTAAACATTTTGGACCCATTTTCGAGGAATTATTCAATACAAATATGCGTAACTTTTTCTAGGAGCATTTTGAAACATTTATATTTTCCGGATAGGAAGCTTATATGATTAGTAATATTTTATATCAAAGGTACAAGAAAATTCCGGGGTCTTGGTGGTCAACCAGCCACTTAAACATTTTGGACCCATTTTCGAGGAATTATTCAATACAAATATGCGTAACTTTTTCTAGGAGCATTTTGAAACATTTATATTTTCAGGATAGGAAGCTTATATGATTAGTAATTTTGCGTATCAAAGGTACAAGAAAATTCCGGGGTTCTTGGTGGTTAACCAGCCACTTAAACATTTTGGACCCATTTTCGAGGAATTATTCAATACAAATATGCGTAACTTTTTCTAGGAGCATTTTGAAACTTTTATATTTCCAGGATAGGAAGCTTTTATGATTAGTAATTTTGCGTATCAAAGGTACAAGAAAATTCCTGGGTCTTGGTGGTTAACCAGCCACTTAAACATTTTGGACCCATTTTCGAGGAATTATTAAATACAAATATGCGTAACTTTTTCTAGGAGCATTTTGAAACATTTATATTTTCAGGATAGGAAGCTTATATGATTAGTAATTTTGCGTATCAAAGGTACAAGAAAATTCCGGGGTCTTGGTGGTTAACCAGCCACTTAAACATTATGGACCCATTTTCGAGGAATTATTCAATACAAATATGCGTAACTTTTTCTAGGAGCATTTTGAAACTTTTATATTTCCAGGATAGGAAGCTTTTATGATTAGTAATTTTGCGTATCAAAGGTACAAGAAAATTCCTGGGTCTTGGTGGTTAACCAGCCACTTAAACATTTTGGACCCATTTTCGAGGAATTATTAAATACAAATATGCGTAACTTTTTCTAGGAGCATTTTGAAACATTTATATTTTCCGGATAGGAAGCTTATATGATTAGTAATATTTTATATCAAAGGTACAAGAAAATTCCGGGGTCTTGGTGGTCAACCAGCCACTTAAACATTTTGGACCCATTTTCGAGGAATTATTCAATACAAATATGCGTAACTTTTTCTAGGAGCATTTTGAAACATTTATATTTTCAGGATAGGAAGCTTATATGATTAGTAATTTTGCGTATCAAAGGTACAAGAAAATTCCGGGGTCTTGGTGGTTAACCAGCCACTTAAACATTTTGGACCCATTTTCGAGGAATTATTCAATACAAATATGCGTAACTTTTTCTAGGAGCATTTTGAAACTTTTATATTTCCAGGATAGGAAGCTTTTATGATTAGTAATTTTGCGTATCAAAGGTACAAGAAAATTCCTGGGTCTTGGTGGTTAACCAGCCACTTAAACATTTTGGACCCATTTTCGAGGAATTATTAAATACAAATATGCTTTACTTTTTCTAGGAGCATTTTGATACTTTTATATTTTCAGGATAGGAAGCTTATATGATTAGTAATATTTTGTATCAAAGGTACAAGAAAATTCCGGGGTCTTGGTGGTCAACCAGCCACTTAAACATTTTGGACCCATTTTCGAGGAATTATTCAATACAAATATGTTAACTTTTTCTAGGAGCATTTTGAAACATTTATATTTTCAGGATAGGAAGCTTATATGATTAGTAATATTTCCTATCAAAGGTACATGAAAATTCCGGGGTCTTGGTGGTTAACCAGCCACTTAAACATTTTGGACCCATTTTCGAGGAATTATTCAATACAAATATGCGTAACTTTTTCTAGGAGCATTTTGAAACATTTATATTTTCCGGATAGGAAGCTTATATGATTAGTAATATTTTATATCAAAGGTACAAGAAAATTCCGGGGTCTTGGTGGTCAACCAGCCACTTAAACATTTTGGACCCATTTTCGAGGAATTATTCAATACAAATATGCGTAACTTTTTCTAGGAGCATTTTGAAACATTTATATTTTCAGGATAGGAAGCTTATATGATTAGTAATTTTGCGTATCAAAGGTACAAGAAAATTCCGGGGTCTTGGTGGTTAACCAGCCACTTAAACATTTTGGACCCATTTTCGAGGAATTATTCAATACAAATATGCGTAACTTTTTCTAGGAGCATTTTGAAACTTTTATATTTCCAGGATAGGAAGCTTTTATGATTAGTAATTTTGCGTATCAAAGGTACAAGAAAATTCCTGGGTCTTGGTGGTTAACCAGCCACTTAAACATTTTGGACCCATTTTCGAGGAATTATTAAATACAAATATGCGTAACTTTTTCTAGGAGCATTTTGAAACTTTTATATTTCCAGGATAGGAAGCTTTTATGATTAGTAATTTTGCGTATCAAAGGTACAAGAAAATTCCTGGGTCTTGGTGGTTAACCAGCCACTTAAACATTTTGGACCCATTTTCGAGGAATTATTAAATACAAATATGCGTAACTTTTTCTAGGAGCATTTTGAAACATTTATATTTTCCGGATAGGAAGCTTATATGATTAGTAATATTTTATATCAAAGGTACAAGAAAATTCCGGGGTCTTGGTGGTCAACCAGCCACTTAAACATTTTGGACCCATTTTCGAGGAATTATTCAATACAAATATGCGTAACTTTTTCTAGGAGCATTTTGAAACATTTATATTTTCAGGATAGGAAGCTTATATGATTAGTAATTTTGCGTATCAAAGGTACAAGAAAATTCCGGGGTCTTGGTGGTTAACCAGCCACTTAAACATTTTGGACCCATTTTCGAGGAATTATTCAATACAAATATGCGTAACTTTTTCTAGGAGCATTTTGAAACTTTTATATTTCCAGGATAGGAAGCTTTTATGATTAGTAATTTTGCGTATCAAAGGTACAAGAAAATTCCTGGGTCTTGGTGGTTAACCAGCCACTTAAACATTTTGGACCCATTTTCGAGGAATTATTAAATACAAATATGCGTAACTTTTTCTAGGAGCATTTTGAAACATTTATATTTTCCGGATAGGAAGCTTATATGATTAGTAATATTTTATATCAAAGGTACAAGAAAATTCCGGGGTCTTGGTGGTCAACCAGCCACTTAAACATTTTGGACCCATTTTCGAGGAATTATTCAATACAAATATGCGTAACTTTTTCTAGGAGCATTTTGAAACATTTATATTTTCAGGATAGGAAGCTTATATGATTAGTAATATTTCATATCAAAGGTACAAGAAAATTCCGGGGTCTTGGTGGTTAACCAGCCACTTAAACATTTTGGACCCATTTTCGAGGAATTATTAAATACAAATATGCGTAACTTTTTCTAGGAGCATTTTGAAACATTTATATTTTCCGGATAGGAAGCTTATATGATTAGTAATATTTCATATCAAAGGTACAAGAAAATTCCGGGGTCTTGGTGGTTAACCAGCCACTTAAACATTTTGGACCCATTTTCGAGGAATTATTCAATACAAATATGCGTAACTTTTTCTAGGAGCATTTTGAAACATTTATATTTTCAGGATAGGAAGCTTATATGATTAGTAATATTTTATATCAAAGGTACAAGAAAATTCCGGGGTCTTGGTGGTCAACCAGCCACTTAAACATTTTGGACCCATTTTCGAGGAATTATTCAATACAAATATGCGTAACTTTTTCTAGGAGCATTTTGAAACATTTATATTTTCAGGATAGGAAGCTTATATGATTAGTAATATTTTATATCAAAGGTACAAGAAAATTCCGGGGTCTTGGTGGTTAACCAGCCACTTAAACATTTTGGACCCATTTTCGAGGAATTATTGAATACAAATATGCGTAACTTTTTCTAGGAGCATTTTGAAACTTTTATATTTTCAGGATAGGAAGCTTATATGATTAGTAATATTTTATATCAAAGGTACAAGAAAATTCCGGGGTCTTGGTGGTCAACCAGCCACTTAAACATTTTGGACCCATTTTCGAGGAATTATTCAATACAAATATGCGTAACTTTTTCTAGGAGCATTTTGAAACATTTATATTTTCAGGATAGGAAGCTTATATGATTAGTAATATTTTGTATCGAAGGTACAAGAAAATTCCGGGGTCTTGGTGGTTAACCAGCCACTTAAACATTTTGGACCCATTTTCGAGGAATTATTCAATACAAATATGCGTAACTTTTTCTAGGAGCATTTTGAAACTTTTATATTTTCAGGATAGGAAGCTTATATGATTAGTAATATTTTATATCAAAGGTACAAGAAAATTCCGGGGCTTGGTGGTTAACCAGCCACTTAAACATTTTGGACCCATTTTCGAGGAATTATTCAATACAAATATGCGTAACTTTTTCTAGGAGCATTTTGAAACATTTATATTTTCAGGATAGGAAGCTTATATGATTAGTAATATTTTGTATCGAAGGAACAAGAAAATTCCGGGGTCTTGGTGGTTAACCAGCCACTTAAACATTTTGGACCCATTTTCGAGGAATTATTCAATACAAATATGCGTAACTTTTTCTAGGAGCATTTTGAAACTTTTATATTTTCAGGATAGGAAGCTTATATGATTAGTAATATTTTATATCAAAGGTACAAGAAAATTCCGGGGCTTGGTGGTTAACCAGCCACTTAAACATTTTGGACCCATTTTCGAGGAATGATTAAATACAAATATGCGTAACTTTTTCTAGGAGCATTTTGAAACATTTATATTTTCAGGATAGGAAGCTTATATGATTAGTAATATTTTGTATCAAAGGTACAAGAAAATTCCGGGGTCTTGGTGGTTAACCAGCCACTTAAACATTTTGGACCCATTTTCGAGGAATTATTAAATACAAATATGCTTTACTTTTTCTAGGAGCATTTTGATACTTTTATATTTTCAGGATAGGAAGCTTATATGATTAGTAATATTTTGTATCAAAGGTACAAGAAAATTCCGGGGTCTTGGTGGTTAACCAGCCACTTAAACATTTTGGACCCATTTTCGAGGAATTATTCAATACAAATATGTTAACTTTTTCTAGGAGCATTTTGAAACATTTATATTTTCAGGATAGGAAGCTTATATGATTAGTAATATTTCCTATCAAAGGTACATGAAAATTCCGGGGTCTTGGTGGTTAACCAGCCACTTAAACATTTTGGACCCATTTTCGAGGAATTATTCAATACAAATATGCGTAACTTTTTCTAGGAGCATTTTGAAACATTTATATTTTCCGGATAGGAAGCTTATATGATTAGTAATATTTTATATCAAAGGTACAAGAAAATTCCGGGGTCTTGGTGGTCAACCAGCCACTTAAACATTTTGGACCCATTTTCGAGGAATTATTCAATACAAATATGCGTAACTTTTTCTAGGAGCATTTTGAAACATTTATATTTTCAGGATAGGAAGCTTATATGATTAGTAATTTTGCGTATCAAAGGTACAAGAAAATTCCGGGGTCTTGGTGGTTAACCAGCCACTTAAACATTTTGGACCCATTTTCGAGGAATTATTCAATACAAATATGCGTAACTTCTTCTAGGAGCATTTTGAAACTTTTATATTTCCAGGATAGGAAGCTTTTATGATTAGTAATTTTGCGTATCAAAGGTACAAGAAAATTCCTGGGTCTTGGTGGTTAACCAGCCACTTAAACATTTTGGACCCATTTTCGAGGAATTATTAAATACAAATATGCGTAACTTTTTCTAGGAGCATTTTGAAACATTTATATTTTCAGGATAGGAAGCTTATATGATTAGTAATTTTGCGTATCAAAGGTACAAGAAAATTCCGGGGTCTTGGTGGTTAACCAGCCACTTAAACATTTTGGACCCATTTTCGAGGAATTATTCAATACAAATATGCGTAACTTTTTCTAGGAGCATTTTGAAACTTTTATATTTCCAGGATAGGAAGCTTTTATGATTAGTAATTTTGCGTATCAAAGGTACAAGAAAATTCCTGGGTCTTGGTGGTTAACCAGCCACTTAAACATTTTGGACCCATTTTCGAGGAATTATTAAATACAAATATGCGTAACTTTTTCTAGGAGCATTTTGAAACATTTATATTTTCCGGATAGGAAGCTTATATGATTAGTAATATTTTATATCAAAGGTACAAGAAAATTCCGGGGTCTTGGTGGTCAACCAGCCACTTAAACATTTTGGACCCATTTTCGAGGAATTATTCAATACAAATATGCGTAACTTTTTCTAGGAGCATTTTGAAACATTTATATTTTCAGGATAGGAAGCTTATATGATTAGTAATTTTGCGTATCAAAGGTACAAGAAAATTCCGGGGTCTTGGTGGTTAACCAGCCACTTAAACATTTTGGACCCATTTTCGAGGAATTATTCAATACAAATATGCGTAACTTTTTCTAGGAGCATTTTGAAACTTTTATATTTCCAGGATAGGAAGCTTTTATGATTAGTAATTTTGCGTATCAAAGGTACAAGAAAATTCCTGGGTCTTGGTGGTTAACCAGCCACTTAAACATTTTGGACCCATTTTCGAGGAATTATTAAATACAAATATGCGTAACTTTTTCTAGGAGCATTTTGAAACATTTATATTTTCCGGATAGGAAGCTTATATGATTAGTAATATTTTATATCAAAGGTACAAGAAAATTCCGGGGTCTTGGTGGTCAACCAGCCACTTAAACATTTTGGACCCATTTTCGAGGAATTATTCAATACAAATATGCGTAACTTTTTCTAGGAGCATTTTGAAACATTTATATTTTCAGGATAGGAAGCTTATATGATTAGTAATTTTGCGTATCAAAGGTACAAGAAAATTCCGGGGTCTTGGTGGTTAACCAGCCACTTAAACATTTTGGACCCATTTTCGAGGAATTATTCAATACAAATATGCGTAACTTTTTCTAGGAGCATTTTGAAACTTTTATATTTCCAGGATAGGAAGCTTTTATGATTAGTAATTTTGCGTATCAAAGGTACAAGAAAATTCCTGGGTCTTGGTGGTTAACCAGCCACTTAAACATTTTGGACCCATTTTCGAGGAATTATTAAATACAAATATGCGTAACTTTTTCTAGGAGCATTTTGAAACATTTATATTTTCAGGATAGGAAGCTTATATGATTAGTAATATTTTATATCAAAGGTACAAGAAAATTCCGGGGTCTTGGTGGTCAACCAGCCACTTAAACATTTTGGACCCATTTTCGAGGAATTATTCAATACAAATATGCGTAACTTTTTCTAGGAGCATTTTGAAACATTTATATTTTCAGGATAGGAAGCTTATATGATTAGTAATATTTCATATCAAAGGTACAAGAAAATTCCGGGGTCTTGGTGGTTAACCAGCCACTTAAACATTTTGGTCCCATTTTCGAGGAATTCTTCAATACAAATATGCGTAACTTTTTCTAGGAGCATTTTGAAACATTTATATTTTCAGGATAGGAAGCTTATATGATTAGTAATATTTTATATCAAAGGTACAAGAAAATTCCGGGGTCTTGGTGGTCAACCAGCCACTTAAACATTTTGGACCCATTTTCGAAGAATTATTCAATACAAATATGCGTAACTTTTTCTAGGAGCATTTTGAAACATTTATATTTTCAGGATAGGAAGCTTATATGATTAGTAATATTTTATATCAAAGGTACAAGAAAATTCCGGGGTCTTGGTGGTCAACCAGCCACTTAAACATTTTGGACCCATTTTCGAGGAATTATTCAATACAAATATGCGTAACTTTTTCTAGGAGCATTTTGAAACATTTATATTTTCAGGATAGGAAGCTTATATGATTAGTAATATTTTATATCAAAGGTACAAGAAAATTCCGGGGTCTTGGTGGTTAACCAGCCACTTAAACATTTTGGACCCATTTTCGAGGAATTATTCAATACAAATATGCGTAACTTTTTCTAGGAGCATTTTGAAACATTTATATTTTCCGGATAGGAAGCTTATATGATTAGTAATATTTTATATCAAAGGTACAAGAAAATTCCGGGGTCTTGGTGGTCAACCAGCCACTTAAACATTTTGGACCCATTTTCGAGGAATTATTCAATACAAATATGCGTAACTTTTTCTAGGAGCATTTTGAAACATTTATATTTTCAGGATAGGAAGCTTATATGATTAGTAATTTTGCGTATCAAGGGTACAAGAAAATTCCGGGGTCTTGGTGGTTAACCAGCCACTTAAACATTTTGGACCCATTTTCGAGGAATTATTCAATACAAATATGCGTAACTTTTTCTAGGAGCATTTTGAAACATTTATATTTTCAGGATAGGAAGCTTATATGATTAGTAATATTTTGTATCAAAGGTACAAGAAAATTCCTGGGTCTTGGTGGTTAACCAGCCACTTAAACATTTTGGACCCATTTTCGAGGAATTATTCAATACAAATATGCGTAACTTTTTCTAGGAGCATTTTGAAACTTTTATATTTCCAGGATAGGAAGCTTTTATGATTAGTAATTTTGCGTATCAAAGGTACAAGAAAATTCCGGGGTCTTGGTGGTTAACCAGCCACTTAAACATTTTGGACCCATTTTCGAGGAATTATTAAATACAAATATGCGTAACTTTTTCTAGGAGCATTTTGATACATTTATATTTTCAGGATAGGAAGCTTATATGATTAGTAATATTTTATATCAAAGGTACAAGAAAATTCCGGGGTCTTGGTGGACAACCAGCCACTTAAACATTTTGGACCCATTTTCGAGGAATTATTCAATACAAATATGCGTAACTTTTTCTAGGAGCATTTTGAAACATTTATATTTTCAGGATAGGAAGCTTATATGATTAGTAATATTTTGTATCAAAGGTACAAGAAAATTCCGGGGTCTTGGTGGTTAACCAGCCACTTAAACATTTTGGACCCATTTTCGAGGAATTATTCAATACAAATATGCGTAACTTTTTCTAGGAGCATTTTGAAACATTTATATTTTCAGGATAGGAAGCTTATATGATTAGTAATATTTTGTATCAAAGGTACAAGTAAATTCCGGGGTCTTGGTGGTTAACCAGCCACTTAAACATTCTGGACCCATTTTCGAGGAATTATTAAATACAAATATGCGTTACTTTTTCTAGGAGCATTTTGATACTTTTATATTTTCAGGATAGGAAGCTTATATGATTAGTAATATTGTGTATCGAAGGTACAAGAAAATTCCGGGGTCTTGGTGGTTAACCAGCCACTTAAACATTTTGGACCCATTTTCGAGGAATTATTCAATACAAATATGCGTAACTTTTTCTAGGAGCATTTTGAAACATTTATATTTTCAGGATAGGAAGCTTATATGATTAGTAATATTTTATATCAAAGGTACAAGAAAATTCCGGGGTCTTGGTGGTCAACCAGCCACTTAAACATTTTGGACCCATTTTCGAGGAATTATTCAATACAAATATGCGTAACTTTTTCTAGGAGCATTTTGAAACATTTATATTTTCAGGATAGGAAGCTTATATGATTAGTAATATTTTATATCAAAGGTACAAGAAAATTCCGGGGTCTTGGTGGTTAACCAGCCACTTAAACATTTTGGACCCATTTTCGAGGAATTATTGAATACAAATATGCGTAACTTTTTCTAGGAGCATTTTGAAACTTTTATATTTTCAGGATAGGAAGCTTATATGATTAGTAATATTTTATATCAAAGGTACAAGAAAATTCCGGGGTCTTGGTGGTCAACCAGCCACTTAAACATTTTGGACCCATTTTCGAGGAATTATTCAATACAAATATGCGTTACTTTTTCTAGGAGCATTTTGATACTTTTATATTTTCAGGATAGGAAGCTTATATGATTAGTAATATTGTGTATCGAAGGTACAAGAAAATTCCGGGGTCTTGGTGGTTAACCAGCCACTTAAACATTTCGGACCCATTTTCGAGGAATTATTCAATACAAATATGCGTAACTTTTTCTAGGAGCATTTTGAAACATTTATATTTTCAGGATAGGAAGCTTATATGATTATAAATATTTTGTATCAAAGGTAAAAGAAAATTCCGGGGTCTTGGTGGTTAACCAGCCACTTAAACATTTTGGACCCATTTTCGAGGAATTATTCAATACAAATATGCGTAACTTTTTCTAGGAACATTTTGAAACATTTATATTTTCAGGATAGGAAGCTTATATGATTAGTAATATTTCATATCAAAGGTACAAGAAAATTCCGGGGTCTTGGTGGTTAACCAGCCACTTAAACATTTTGGACCCATTTTCGAGGAATTATTGAATACAAATATGCGTAACTTTTTCTAGGAGCATTTTGAAACTTTTATATTTTCAGGATAGGAAGCTTATATGATTAGTAATATTTTATATCAAAGGTACAAGAAAATTCCGGGGTCTTGGTGGTCAACCAGCCACTTAAACATTTTGGACCCATTTTCGAGGAATTATTCAATACAAATATGCGTAACTTTTTCTAGGAGCATTTTGAAACATTTATATTTTCAGGATAGGAAGCTTATATGATTAGTAATATTTCATATCAAAGGTACAAGAAAATTCCGGGGTCTTGGTGGTTAACCAGCCACTTAAACATTTTGGACCCATTTTCGAGGAATTATTCAATACAAATATGCGTAACTTTTTCTAGGTGCATTTTGAAACATTTATATTTTCAGGATAGGAAGCTTATATGATTAGTAATATTTCATATCAAAGGTACAAGAAAATTCCGGGGTCTTGGTGGTTAACCAGCCACTTAAACATTTTGGACCCATTTTCGAGGAATTATTCAATACAAATATGCGTAACTTTTTCTAGGAGCATTTTGAAACATTTATATTTTCAGGATAGGAAGCTTATATGATTAGTAATATTTTATATCAAAGGTACAAGAAAATTCCGGGGTCTTGGTGGTCAACCAGCCACTTAAACATTTTGGACCCATTTTCGAGGAATTATTCAATACAAATATGCGTAACTTTTTCTAGGAGCATTTTGAAACATTTATATTTTCAGGATAGGAAGCTTATATGATTAGTAATATTTCATATCAAAGGTACAAGAAAATTCCGGGGTCTTGGTGGTTAACCAGCCACTTAAACATTTTGGACCCATTTTCGAGGAATTATTCAATACAAATATGCGTAACTTTTTCTAGGAGCATTTTGAAACATTTATATTTTCAGGATAGGAAGCTTATATGATTAGTAATATTTTGTATCAAAGGTACAAGAAAATTCCGGGGTCTTGGTGGTTAACCAGCCACTTAAACATTTTGGACCCATTTTCGAGGAATTATTCAATACAAATATGCGTAACTTTTTCTAGGAGCATTTTGAAACTTTTATATTTTCAGGATAGGAAGCTTATATGATTAGTAATATTTTATATCAAAGGTACAAGAAAATTCCGGGGTCTTGGTGGTCAACCAGCCACTTAAACATTTTGGACCCATTTTCGAGGAATTATTCAATACAAATATGCTTAACTTTTTCTAGGAGCATTTTGAAACATTTATATTTTCAGGATAGGAAGCTTATATGATTAGTAATATTTCATATCAAAGGTACAAGAAAATTCCGGGGTCTTGGTGGTTAACCAGCCACTTAAACATTTTGGACCCATTTTCGAGGAATTATTCAATACAAATATGCGTAACTTTTTCTAGGAGCATTTTGAAACATTTATATTTTCAGGATAGGAAGCTTATATGATTAGTAATATTTTATATCAAAGGTACAAGAAAATTCCGGGGTCTTGGTGGTCAACCAGCCACTTAAACATTTTGGACCCATTTTCGAGGAATTATTCAATACAAATATGCGTAACTTTTTCTAGGAGCATTTTGAAACATTTATATTTTCAGGATAGGAAGCTTATATGATTAGTAATATTTTATATCAAAGGTACAAGAAAATTCCGGGGTCTTGGTGGTTAACCAGCCACTTAAACATTTTGGACCCATTTTCGAGGAATTATTGAATACAAATATGCGTAACTTTTTCTAGGAGCATTTTGAAACTTTTATATTTTCAGGATAGGAAGCTTATATGATTAGTAATATTTTATATCAAAGGTACAAGAAAATTCCGGGGTCTTGGTGGTCAACCAGCCACTTAAACATTTTGGACCCATTTTCGAGGAATTATTCAATACAAATATGCGTAACTTTTTCTAGGAGCATTTTGAAACATTTATATTTTCAGGATAGGAAGCTTATATGATTAGTAATATTTTGTATCGAAGGTACAAGAAAATTCCGGGGTCTTGGTGGTTAACCAGCCACTTAAACATTTTGGACCCATTTTCGAGGAATTATTCAATACAAATATGCGTAACTTTTTCTAGGAGCATTTTGAAACATTTATATTTTCAGGATAGGAAGCTTATATGATTAGTAATATTTCATATCAAAGGTACAAGAAAATTCCGGGGTCTTGGTGGTTAACCAGCCACTTAAACATTTTGGACCCATTTTCGAGGAATTATTCAATACAAATATGCGTAACTTTTTCTAGGAGCATTTTGAAACATTTATATTTTCAGGATAGGAAGCTTATATGATTAGTAATATTTCATATCAAAGGTACAAGAAAATTCCGGGGTCTTGGTGGTTAACCAGCCACTTAAACATTTTGGACCCATTTTCGAGGAATTATTCAATACAAATATGCGTAACTTTTTCTAGGAGCATTTTGAAACATTTATATTTTCAGGATAGGAAGCTTATATGATTAGTAATATTTTATATCAAAGGTACAAGAAAATTCCGGGGTCTTGGTGGTTAACCAGCCACTTAAACATTTTGGACCCATTTTCGAGGAATTATTGAATACAAATATGCGTAACTTTTTCTAGGAGCATTTTGAAACTTTTATATTTTCAGGATAGGAAGCTTATATGATTAGTAATATTTTATATCAAAGGTACAAGAAAATTCCGGGGTCTTGGTGGTCAACCAGCCACTTAAACATTTTGGACCCATTTTCGAGGAATTATTCAATACAAATATGCGTAACTTTTTCTAGGAGCATTTTGAAACATTTATATTTTCAGGATAGGAAGCTTATATGATTAGTAATATTTTGTATCGAAGGTACAAGAAAATTCCGGGGTCTTGGTGGTTAACCAGCCACTTAAACATTTTGGACCCATTTTCGAGGAATTATTCAATACAAATATGCGTAACTTTTTCTAGGAGCATTTTGAAACTTTTATATTTTCAGGATAGGAAGCTTATATGATTAGTAATATTTTATATCAAAGGTACAAGAAAATTCCGGGGCTTGGTGGTTAACCAGCCACTTAAACATTTTGGACCCATTTTCGAGGAATGATTAAATACAAATATGCGTAACTTTTTCTAGGAGCATTTTGAAACATTTATATTTTCAGGATAGGAAGCTTATATGATTAGTAATATTTTGTATCAAAGGTACAAGAAAATTCCGGGGTCTTGGTGGTTAACCAGCCACTTAAACATTTTGGACCCATTTTCGAGGAATTATTAAATACAAATATGCTTTACTTTTTCTAGGAGCATTTTGATACTTTTATATTTTCAGGATAGGAAGCTTATATGATTAGTAATATTTTGTATCAAAGGTACAAGAAAATTCCGGGGTCTTGGTGGTTAACCAGCCACTTAAACATTTTGGACCCATTTTCGAGGAATTATTCAATACAAATATGTTAACTTTTTCTAGGAGCATTTTGAAACATTTATATTTTCAGGATAGGAAGCTTATATGATTAGTAATATTTCCTATCAAAGGTACATGAAAATTCCGGGGTCTTGGTGGTTAACCAGCCACTTAAACATTTTGGACCCATTTTCGAGGAATTATTCAATACAAATATGCGTAACTTTTTCTAGGAGCATTTTGAAACATTTATATTTTCCGGATAGGAAGCTTATATGATTAGTAATATTTTATATCAAAGGTACAAGAAAATTCCGGGGTCTTGGTGGTCAACCAGCCACTTAAACATTTTGGACCCATTTTCGAGGAATTATTCAATACAAATATGCGTAACTTTTTCTAGGAGCATTTTGAAACATTTATATTTTCAGGATAGGAAGCTTATATGATTAGTAATTTTGCGTATCAAAGGTACAAGAAAATTCCGGGGTCTTGGTGGTTAACCAGCCACTTAAACATTTTGGACCCATTTTCGAGGAATTATTCAATACAAATATGCGTAACTTTTTCTAGGAGCATTTTGAAACTTTTATATTTCCAGGATAGGAAGCTTTTATGATTAGTAATTTTGCGTATCAAAGGTACAAGAAAATTCCTGGGTCTTGGTGGTTAACCAGCCACTTAAACATTTTGGACCCATTTTCGAGGAATTATTAAATACAAATATGCGTAACTTTTTCTAGGAGCATTTTGAAACTTTTATATTTCCAGGATAGGAAGCTTTTATGATTAGTAATTTTGCGTATCAAAGGTACAAGAAAATTCCTGGGTCTTGGTGGTTAACCAGCCACTTAAACATTTTGGACCCATTTTCGAGGAATTATTAAATACAAATATGCGTAACTTTTTCTAGGAGCATTTTGAAACATTTATATTTTCCGGATAGGAAGCTTATATGATTAGTAATATTTTATATCAAAGGTACAAGAAAATTCCGGGGTCTTGGTGGTCAACCAGCCACTTAAACATTTTGGACCCATTTTCGAGGAATTATTCAATACAAATATGCGTAACTTTTTCTAGGAGCATTTTGAAACATTTATATTTTCAGGATAGGAAGCTTATATGATTAGTAATTTTGCGTATCAAAGGTACAAGAAAATTCCGGGGTCTTGGTGGTTAACCAGCCACTTAAACATTTTGGACCCATTTTCGAGGAATTATTCAATACAAATATGCGTAACTTTTTCTAGGAGCATTTTGAAACTTTTATATTTCCAGGATAGGAAGCTTTTATGATTAGTAATTTTGCGTATCAAAGGTACAAGAAAATTCCTGGGTCTTGGTGGTTAACCAGCCACTTAAACATTTTGGACCCATTTTCGAGGAATTATTAAATACAAATATGCGTAACTTTTTCTAGGAGCATTTTGAAACATTTATATTTTCCGGATAGGAAGCTTATATGATTAGTAATATTTTATATCAAAGGTACAAGAAAATTCCGGGGTCTTGGTGGTCAACCAGCCACTTAAACATTTTGGACCCATTTTCGAGGAATTATTAAATACAAATATGCGTAACTTTTTCTAGGAGCATTTTGAAACATTTATATTTTCCGGATAGGAAGCTTATATGATTAGTAATATTTTATATCAAAGGTACAAGAAAATTCCGGGGTCTTGGTGGTTAACCAGCCACTTAAACATTTTGGACCCATTTTCGAGGAATTATTAAATACAAATATGCGTAACTTTTTCTAGGAGCATTTTGAAACATTTATATTTTCCGGATAGGAAGCTTATATGATTAGTAATATTTCATATCAAAGGTACAAGAAAATTCCGGGGTCTTGGTGGTTAACCAGCCACTTAAACATTTTGGACCCATTTTCGAGGAATTATTCAATACAAATATGCGTAACTTTTTCTAGGAGCATTTTGAAACATTTATATTTTCAGGATAGGAAGCTTATATGATTAGTAATATTTTATATCAAAGGTACAAGAAAATTCCGGGGTCTTGGTGGTCAACCAGCCACTTAAACATTTTGGACCCATTTTCGAGGAATTATTCAATACAAATATGCGTAACTTTTTCTAGGAGCATTTTGAAACATTTATATTTTCAGGATAGGAAGCTTATATGATTAGTAATATTTTATATCAAAGGTACAAGAAAATTCCGGGGTCTTGGTGGTTAACCAGCCACTTAAACATTTTGGACCCATTTTCGAGGAATTATTGAATACAAATATGCGTAACTTTTTCTAGGAGCATTTTGAAACTTTTATATTTTCAGGATAGGAAGCTTATATGATTAGTAATATTTTATATCAAAGGTACAAGAAAATTCCGGGGTCTTGGTGGTCAACCAGCCACTTAAACATTTTGGACCCATTTTCGAGGAATTATTCAATACAAATATGCGTAACTTTTTCTAGGAGCATTTTGAAACATTTATATTTTCAGGATAGGAAGCTTATATGATTAGTAATATTTTGTATCGAAGGTACAAGAAAATTCCGGGGTCTTGGTGGTTAACCAGCCACTTAAACATTTTGGACCCATTTTCGAGGAATTATTCAATACAAATATGCGTAACTTTTTCTAGGAGCATTTTGAAACTTTTATATTTTCAGGATAGGAAGCTTATATGATTAGTAATATTTTATATCAAAGGTACAAGAAAATTCCGGGGCTTGGTGGTTAACCAGCCACTTAAACATTTTGGACCCATTTTCGAGGAATTATTCAATACAAATATGCGTAACTTTTTCTAGGAGCATTTTGAAACATTTATATTTTCAGGATAGGAAGCTTATATGATTAGTAATATTTTGTATCGAAGGAACAAGAAAATTCCGGGGTCTTGGTGGTTAACCAGCCACTTAAACATTTTGGACCCATTTTCGAGGAATTATTCAATACAAATATGCGTAACTTTTTCTAGGAGCATTTTGAAACTTTTATATTTTCAGGATAGGAAGCTTATATGATTAGTAATATTTTATATCAAAGGTACAAGAAAATTCCGGGGCTTGGTGGTTAACCAGCCACTTAAACATTTTGGACCCATTTTCGAGGAATGATTAAATACAAATATGCGTAACTTTTTCTAGGAGCATTTTGAAACATTTATATTTTCAGGATAGGAAGCTTATATGATTAGTAATATTTTGTATCAAAGGTACAAGAAAATTCCGGGGTCTTGGTGGTTAACCAGCCACTTAAACATTTTGGACCCATTTTCGAGGAATTATTAAATACAAATATGCTTTACTTTTTCTAGGAGCATTTTGATACTTTTATATTTTCAGGATAGGAAGCTTATATGATTAGTAATATTTTGTATCAAAGGTACAAGAAAATTCCGGGGTCTTGGTGGTTAACCAGCCACTTAAATATTTTGGACCCATTTTCGAGGAATTATTCAATACAAATATGTTAACTTTTTCTAGGAGCATTTTGAAACATTTATATTTTCAGGATAGGAAGCTTATATGATTAGTAATATTTCCTAT
This sequence comes from Rhagonycha lutea, assembly GCA_958510855.1. Lineage (NCBI taxonomy): Eukaryota > Metazoa > Arthropoda > Insecta > Coleoptera > Cantharidae > Rhagonycha > Rhagonycha lutea. The sequence continues at coordinate 96,477,221 of OY294036.1, forward strand.
CAAAGGTACATGAAAATTCCGGGGTCTTGGTGGTTAACCAGCCACTTAAACATTTTGGACCCATTTTCGAGGAATTATTCAATACAAATATGCGTAACTTTTTCTAGGAGCATTTTGAAACATTTATATTTTCCGGATAGGAAGCTTATATGATTAGTAATATTTTATATCAAAGGTACAAGAAAATTCCGGGGTCTTGGTGGTCAACCAGCCACTTAAACATTTTGGACCCATTTTCGAGGAATTATTCAATACAAATATGCGTAACTTTTTCTAGGAGCATTTTGAAACATTTATATTTTCAGGATAGGAAGCTTATATGATTAGTAATTTTGCGTATCAAAGGTACAAGAAAATTCCGGGGTCTTGGTGGTTAACCAGCCACTTAAACATTTTGGACCCATTTTCGAGGAATTATTCAATACAAATATGCGTAACTTTTTCTAGGAGCATTTTGAAACTTTTATATTTCCAGGATAGGAAGCTTTTATGATTAGTAATTTTGCGTATCAAAGGTACAAGAAAATTCCTGGGTCTTGGTGGTTAACCAGCCACTTAAACATTTTGGACCCATTTTCGAGGAATTATTAAATACAAATATGCGTAACTTTTTCTAGGAGCATTTTGAAACATTTATATTTTCAGGATAGGAAGCTTATATGATTAGTAATTTTGCGTATCAAAGGTACAAGAAAATTCCGGGGTCTTGGTGGTTAACCAGCCACTTAAACATTTTGGACCCATTTTCGAGGAATTATTCAATACAAATATGCGTAACTTTTTCTAGGAGCATTTTGAAACTTTTATATTTCCAGGATAGGAAGCTTTTATGATTAGTAATTTTGCGTATCAAAGGTACAAGAAAATTCCTGGGTCTTGGTGGTTAACCAGCCACTTAAACATTTTGGACCCATTTTCGAGGAATTATTAAATACAAATATGCGTAACTTTTTCTAGGAGCATTTTGAAACATTTATATTTTCCGGATAGGAAGCTTATATGATTAGTAATATTTTATATCAAAGGTACAAGAAAATTCCGGGGTCTTGGTGGTCAACCAGCCACTTAAACATTTTGGACCCATTTTCGAGGAATTATTCAATACAAATATGCGTAACTTTTTCTAGGAGCATTTTGAAACATTTATATTTTCAGGATAGGAAGCTTATATGATTAGTAATTTTGCGTATCAAAGGTACAAGAAAATTCCGGGGTCTTGGTGGTTAACCAGCCACTTAAACATTTTGGACCCATTTTCGAGGAATTATTCAATACAAATATGCGTAACTTTTTCTAGGAGCATTTTGAAACTTTTATATTTCCAGGATGGGAAGCTTTTATGATTAGTAATTTTGCGTATCAAAGGTACAAGAAAATTCCTGGGTCTTGGTGGTTAACCAGCCACTTAAACATTTTGGACCCATTTTCGAGGAATTATTAAATACAAATATGCGTAACTTTTTCTAGGAGCATTTTGAAACATTTATATTTTCCGGATAGGAAGCTTATATGATTAGTAATATTTTATATCAAAGGTACAAGAAAATTCCGGGGTCTTGGTGGTCAACCAGCCACTTAAACATTTTGGACCCATTTTCGAGGAATTATTCAATACAAATATGCGTAACTTTTTCTAGGAGCATTTTGAAACATTTATATTTTCAGGATAGGAAGCTTATATGATTAGTAATTTTGCGTATCAAAGGTACAAGAAAATTCCGGGGTCTTGGTGGTTAACCAGCCACTTAAACATTTTGGACCCATTTTCGAGGAATTATTCAATACAAATATGCGTAACTTTTTCTAGGAGCATTTTGAAACTTTTATATTTCCAGGATAGGAAGCTTTTATGATTAGTAATTTTGCGTATCAAAGGTACAAGAAAATTCCTGGGTCTTGGTGGTTAACCAGCCACTTAAACATTTTGGACCCATTTTCGAGGAATTATTCAATACAAATATGCGTAACTTTTTCTAGGAGCATTTTGAAACATTTATATTTTCAGGATAGGAAGCTTATATGATTAGTAATATTTCATATCAAAGGTACAAGAAAATTCCGGGGTCTTGGTGGTTAACCAGCCACTTAAACATTTTGGACCCATTTTCGAGGAATTATTAAATACAAATATGCGTAACTTTTTCTAGGAGCATTTTGAAACATTTATATTTTCCGGATAGGAAGCTTATATGATTAGTAATATTTCATATCAAAGGTACAAGAAAATTCCGGGGTCTTGGTGGTTAACCAGCCACTTAAACATTTTGGACCCATTTTCGAGGAATTATTCAATACAAATATGCGTAACTTTTTCTAGGAGCATTTTGAAACATTTATATTTTCAGGATAGGAAGCTTATATGATTAGTAATATTTTATATCAAAGGTACAAGAAAATTCCGGGGTCTTGGTGGTCAACCAGCCACTTAAACATTTTGGACCCATTTTCGAGGAATTATTCAATACAAATATGCGTAACTTTTTCTAGGAGCATTTTGAAACATTTATATTTTCAGGATAGGAAGCTTATATGATTAGTAATATTTTATATCAAAGGTACAAGAAAATTCCGGGGTCTTGGTGGTTAACCAGCCACTTAAACATTTTGGACCCATTTTCGAGGAATTATTGAATACAAATATGCGTAACTTTTTCTAGGAGCATTTTGAAACTTTTATATTTTCAGGATAGGAAGCTTATATGATTAGTAATATTTTATATCAAAGGTACAAGAAAATTCCGGGGTCTTGGTGGTCAACCAGCCACTTAAACATTTTGGACCCATTTTCGAGGAATTATTCAATACAAATATGCGTAACTTTTTCTAGGAGCATTTTGAAACATTTATATTTTCAGGATAGGAAGCTTATATGATTAGTAATATTTTGTATCGAAGGTACAAGAAAATTCCGGGGTCTTGGTGGTTAACCAGCCACTTAAACATTTTGGACCCATTTTCGAGGAATTATTCAATACAAATATGCGTAACTTTTTCTAGGAGCATTTTGAAACTTTTATATTTTCAGGATAGGAAGCTTATATGATTAGTAATATTTTATATCAAAGGTACAAGAAAATTCCGGGGCTTGGTGGTTAACCAGCCACTTAAACATTTTGGACCCATTTTCGAGGAATTATTCAATACAAATATGCGTAACTTTTTCTAGGAGCATTTTGAAACATTTATATTTTCAGGATAGGAAGCTTATATGATTAGTAATATTTTGTATCGAAGGAACAAGAAAATTCCGGGGTCTTGGTGGTTAACCAGCCACTTAAACATTTTGGACCCATTTTCGAGGAATTATTCAATACAAATATGCGTAACTTTTTCTAGGAGCATTTTGAAACTTTTATATTTTCAGGATAGGAAGCTTATATGATTAGTAATATTTTATATCAAAGGTACAAGAAAATTCCGGGGCTTGGTGGTTAACCAGCCACTTAAACATTTTGGACCCATTTTCGAGGAATGATTAAATACAAATATGCGTAACTTTTTCTAGGAGCATTTTGAAACATTTATATTTTCAGGATAGGAAGCTTATATGATTAGTAATATTTTGTATCAAAGGTACAAGAAAATTCCGGGGTCTTGGTGGTTAACCAGCCACTTAAACATTTTGGACCCATTTTCGAGGAATTATTAAATACAAATATGCTTTACTTTTTCTAGGAGCATTTTGATACTTTTATATTTTCAGGATAGGAAGCTTATATGATTAGTAATATTTTGTATCAAAGGTACAAGAAAATTCCGGGGTCTTGGTGGTTAACCAGCCACTTAAACATTTTGGACCCATTTTCGAGGAATTATTCAATACAAATATGTTAACTTTTTCTAGGAGCATTTTGAAACATTTATATTTTCAGGATAGGAAGCTTATATGATTAGTAATATTTCCTATCAAAGGTACATGAAAATTCCGGGGTCTTGGTGGTTAACCAGCCACTTAAACATTTTGGACCCATTTTCGAGGAATTATTCAATACAAATATGCGTAACTTTTTCTAGGAGCATTTTGAAACATTTATATTTTCCGGATAGGAAGCTTATATGATTAGTAATATTTTATATCAAAGGTACAAGAAAATTCCGGGGTCTTGGTGGTCAACCAGCCACTTAAACATTTTGGACCCATTTTCGAGGAATTATTCAATACAAATATGCGTAACTTTTTCTAGGAGCATTTTGAAACATTTATATTTTCAGGATAGGAAGCTTATATGATTAGTAATTTTGCGTATCAAAGGTACAAGAAAATTCCGGGGTTCTTGGTGGTTAACCAGCCACTTAAACATTTTGGACCCATTTTCGAGGAATTATTCAATACAAATATGCGTAACTTTTTCTAGGAGCATTTTGAAACTTTTATATTTCCAGGATAGGAAGCTTTTATGATTAGTAATTTTGCGTATCAAAGGTACAAGAAAATTCCTGGGTCTTGGTGGTTAACCAGCCACTTAAACATTTTGGACCCATTTTCGAGGAATTATTAAATACAAATATGCGTAACTTTTTCTAGGAGCATTTTGAAACATTTATATTTTCAGGATAGGAAGCTTATATGATTAGTAATTTTGCGTATCAAAGGTACAAGAAAATTCCGGGGTCTTGGTGGTTAACCAGCCACTTAAACATTATGGACCCATTTTCGAGGAATTATTCAATACAAATATGCGTAACTTTTTCTAGGAGCATTTTGAAACTTTTATATTTCCAGGATAGGAAGCTTTTATGATTAGTAATTTTGCGTATCAAAGGTACAAGAAAATTCCTGGGTCTTGGTGGTTAACCAGCCACTTAAACATTTTGGACCCATTTTCGAGGAATTATTAAATACAAATATGCGTAACTTTTTCTAGGAGCATTTTGAAACATTTATATTTTCCGGATAGGAAGCTTATATGATTAGTAATATTTTATATCAAAGGTACAAGAAAATTCCGGGGTCTTGGTGGTCAACCAGCCACTTAAACATTTTGGACCCATTTTCGAGGAATTATTCAATACAAATATGCGTAACTTTTTCTAGGAGCATTTTGAAACATTTATATTTTCAGGATAGGAAGCTTATATGATTAGTAATTTTGCGTATCAAAGGTACAAGAAAATTCCGGGGTCTTGGTGGTTAACCAGCCACTTAAACATTTTGGACCCATTTTCGAGGAATTATTCAATACAAATATGCGTAACTTTTTCTAGGAGCATTTTGAAACTTTTATATTTCCAGGATAGGAAGCTTTTATGATTAGTAATTTTGCGTATCAAAGGTACAAGAAAATTCCTGGGTCTTGGTGGTTAACCAGCCACTTAAACATTTTGGACCCATTTTCGAGGAATTATTAAATACAAATATGCTTTACTTTTTCTAGGAGCATTTTGATACTTTTATATTTTCAGGATAGGAAGCTTATATGATTAGTAATATTTTGTATCAAAGGTACAAGAAAATTCCGGGGTCTTGGTGGTCAACCAGCCACTTAAACATTTTGGACCCATTTTCGAGGAATTATTCAATACAAATATGTTAACTTTTTCTAGGAGCATTTTGAAACATTTATATTTTCAGGATAGGAAGCTTATATGATTAGTAATATTTCCTATCAAAGGTACATGAAAATTCCGGGGTCTTGGTGGTTAACCAGCCACTTAAACATTTTGGACCCATTTTCGAGGAATTATTCAATACAAATATGCGTAACTTTTTCTAGGAGCATTTTGAAACATTTATATTTTCCGGATAGGAAGCTTATATGATTAGTAATATTTTATATCAAAGGTACAAGAAAATTCCGGGGTCTTGGTGGTCAACCAGCCACTTAAACATTTTGGACCCATTTTCGAGGAATTATTCAATACAAATATGCGTAACTTTTTCTAGGAGCATTTTGAAACATTTATATTTTCAGGATAGGAAGCTTATATGATTAGTAATTTTGCGTATCAAAGGTACAAGAAAATTCCGGGGTCTTGGTGGTTAACCAGCCACTTAAACATTTTGGACCCATTTTCGAGGAATTATTCAATACAAATATGCGTAACTTTTTCTAGGAGCATTTTGAAACTTTTATATTTCCAGGATAGGAAGCTTTTATGATTAGTAATTTTGCGTATCAAAGGTACAAGAAAATTCCTGGGTCTTGGTGGTTAACCAGCCACTTAAACATTTTGGACCCATTTTCGAGGAATTATTAAATACAAATATGCGTAACTTTTTCTAGGAGCATTTTGAAACTTTTATATTTCCAGGATAGGAAGCTTTTATGATTAGTAATTTTGCGTATCAAAGGTACAAGAAAATTCCTGGGTCTTGGTGGTTAACCAGCCACTTAAACATTTTGGACCCATTTTCGAGGAATTATTAAATACAAATATGCGTAACTTTTTCTAGGAGCATTTTGAAACATTTATATTTTCCGGATAGGAAGCTTATATGATTAGTAATATTTTATATCAAAGGTACAAGAAAATTCCGGGGTCTTGGTGGTCAACCAGCCACTTAAACATTTTGGACCCATTTTCGAGGAATTATTCAATACAAATATGCGTAACTTTTTCTAGGAGCATTTTGAAACATTTATATTTTCAGGATAGGAAGCTTATATGATTAGTAATTTTGCGTATCAAAGGTACAAGAAAATTCCGGGGTCTTGGTGGTTAACCAGCCACTTAAACATTTTGGACCCATTTTCGAGGAATTATTCAATACAAATATGCGTAACTTTTTCTAGGAGCATTTTGAAACTTTTATATTTCCAGGATAGGAAGCTTTTATGATTAGTAATTTTGCGTATCAAAGGTACAAGAAAATTCCTGGGTCTTGGTGGTTAACCAGCCACTTAAACATTTTGGACCCATTTTCGAGGAATTATTAAATACAAATATGCGTAACTTTTTCTAGGAGCATTTTGAAACATTTATATTTTCCGGATAGGAAGCTTATATGATTAGTAATATTTTATATCAAAGGTACAAGAAAATTCCGGGGTCTTGGTGGTCAACCAGCCACTTAAACATTTTGGACCCATTTTCGAGGAATTATTCAATACAAATATGCGTAACTTTTTCTAGGAGCATTTTGAAACATTTATATTTTCAGGATAGGAAGCTTATATGATTAGTAATATTTCATATCAAAGGTACAAGAAAATTCCGGGGTCTTGGTGGTTAACCAGCCACTTAAACATTTTGGACCCATTTTCGAGGAATTATTAAATACAAATATGCGTAACTTTTTCTAGGAGCATTTTGAAACATTTATATTTTCCGGATAGGAAGCTTATATGATTAGTAATATTTCATATCAAAGGTACAAGAAAATTCCGGGGTCTTGGTGGTTAACCAGCCACTTAAACATTTTGGACCCATTTTCGAGGAATTATTCAATACAAATATGCGTAACTTTTTCTAGGAGCATTTTGAAACATTTATATTTTCAGGATAGGAAGCTTATATGATTAGTAATATTTTATATCAAAGGTACAAGAAAATTCCGGGGTCTTGGTGGTCAACCAGCCACTTAAACATTTTGGACCCATTTTCGAGGAATTATTCAATACAAATATGCGTAACTTTTTCTAGGAGCATTTTGAAACATTTATATTTTCAGGATAGGAAGCTTATATGATTAGTAATATTTTATATCAAAGGTACAAGAAAATTCCGGGGTCTTGGTGGTTAACCAGCCACTTAAACATTTTGGACCCATTTTCGAGGAATTATTGAATACAAATATGCGTAACTTTTTCTAGGAGCATTTTGAAACTTTTATATTTTCAGGATAGGAAGCTTATATGATTAGTAATATTTTATATCAAAGGTACAAGAAAATTCCGGGGTCTTGGTGGTCAACCAGCCACTTAAACATTTTGGACCCATTTTCGAGGAATTATTCAATACAAATATGCGTAACTTTTTCTAGGAGCATTTTGAAACATTTATATTTTCAGGATAGGAAGCTTATATGATTAGTAATATTTTGTATCGAAGGTACAAGAAAATTCCGGGGTCTTGGTGGTTAACCAGCCACTTAAACATTTTGGACCCATTTTCGAGGAATTATTCAATACAAATATGCGTAACTTTTTCTAGGAGCATTTTGAAACTTTTATATTTTCAGGATAGGAAGCTTATATGATTAGTAATATTTTATATCAAAGGTACAAGAAAATTCCGGGGCTTGGTGGTTAACCAGCCACTTAAACATTTTGGACCCATTTTCGAGGAATTATTCAATACAAATATGCGTAACTTTTTCTAGGAGCATTTTGAAACATTTATATTTTCAGGATAGGAAGCTTATATGATTAGTAATATTTTGTATCGAAGGAACAAGAAAATTCCGGGGTCTTGGTGGTTAACCAGCCACTTAAACATTTTGGACCCATTTTCGAGGAATTATTCAATACAAATATGCGTAACTTTTTCTAGGAGCATTTTGAAACTTTTATATTTTCAGGATAGGAAGCTTATATGATTAGTAATATTTTATATCAAAGGTACAAGAAAATTCCGGGGCTTGGTGGTTAACCAGCCACTTAAACATTTTGGACCCATTTTCGAGGAATGATTAAATACAAATATGCGTAACTTTTTCTAGGAGCATTTTGAAACATTTATATTTTCAGGATAGGAAGCTTATATGATTAGTAATATTTTGTATCAAAGGTACAAGAAAATTCCGGGGTCTTGGTGGTTAACCAGCCACTTAAACATTTTGGACCCATTTTCGAGGAATTATTAAATACAAATATGCTTTACTTTTTCTAGGAGCATTTTGATACTTTTATATTTTCAGGATAGGAAGCTTATATGATTAGTAATATTTTGTATCAAAGGTACAAGAAAATTCCGGGGTCTTGGTGGTTAACCAGCCACTTAAACATTTTGGACCCATTTTCGAGGAATTATTCAATACAAATATGTTAACTTTTTCTAGGAGCATTTTGAAACATTTATATTTTCAGGATAGGAAGCTTATATGATTAGTAATATTTCCTATCAAAGGTACATGAAAATTCCGGGGTCTTGGTGGTTAACCAGCCACTTAAACATTTTGGACCCATTTTCGAGGAATTATTCAATACAAATATGCGTAACTTTTTCTAGGAGCATTTTGAAACATTTATATTTTCCGGATAGGAAGCTTATATGATTAGTAATATTTTATATCAAAGGTACAAGAAAATTCCGGGGTCTTGGTGGTCAACCAGCCACTTAAACATTTTGGACCCATTTTCGAGGAATTATTCAATACAAATATGCGTAACTTTTTCTAGGAGCATTTTGAAACATTTATATTTTCAGGATAGGAAGCTTATATGATTAGTAATTTTGCGTATCAAAGGTACAAGAAAATTCCGGGGTCTTGGTGGTTAACCAGCCACTTAAACATTTTGGACCCATTTTCGAGGAATTATTCAATACAAATATGCGTAACTTCTTCTAGGAGCATTTTGAAACTTTTATATTTCCAGGATAGGAAGCTTTTATGATTAGTAATTTTGCGTATCAAAGGTACAAGAAAATTCCTGGGTCTTGGTGGTTAACCAGCCACTTAAACATTTTGGACCCATTTTCGAGGAATTATTAAATACAAATATGCGTAACTTTTTCTAGGAGCATTTTGAAACATTTATATTTTCAGGATAGGAAGCTTATATGATTAGTAATTTTGCGTATCAAAGGTACAAGAAAATTCCGGGGTCTTGGTGGTTAACCAGCCACTTAAACATTTTGGACCCATTTTCGAGGAATTATTCAATACAAATATGCGTAACTTTTTCTAGGAGCATTTTGAAACTTTTATATTTCCAGGATAGGAAGCTTTTATGATTAGTAATTTTGCGTATCAAAGGTACAAGAAAATTCCTGGGTCTTGGTGGTTAACCAGCCACTTAAACATTTTGGACCCATTTTCGAGGAATTATTAAATACAAATATGCGTAACTTTTTCTAGGAGCATTTTGAAACATTTATATTTTCCGGATAGGAAGCTTATATGATTAGTAATATTTTATATCAAAGGTACAAGAAAATTCCGGGGTCTTGGTGGTCAACCAGCCACTTAAACATTTTGGACCCATTTTCGAGGAATTATTCAATACAAATATGCGTAACTTTTTCTAGGAGCATTTTGAAACATTTATATTTTCAGGATAGGAAGCTTATATGATTAGTAATTTTGCGTATCAAAGGTACAAGAAAATTCCGGGGTCTTGGTGGTTAACCAGCCACTTAAACATTTTGGACCCATTTTCGAGGAATTATTCAATACAAATATGCGTAACTTTTTCTAGGAGCATTTTGAAACTTTTATATTTCCAGGATAGGAAGCTTTTATGATTAGTAATTTTGCGTATCAAAGGTACAAGAAAATTCCTGGGTCTTGGTGGTTAACCAGCCACTTAAACATTTTGGACCCATTTTCGAGGAATTATTAAATACAAATATGCGTAACTTTTTCTAGGAGCATTTTGAAACATTTATATTTTCCGGATAGGAAGCTTATATGATTAGTAATATTTTATATCAAAGGTACAAGAAAATTCCGGGGTCTTGGTGGTCAACCAGCCACTTAAACATTTTGGACCCATTTTCGAGGAATTATTCAATACAAATATGCGTAACTTTTTCTAGGAGCATTTTGAAACATTTATATTTTCAGGATAGGAAGCTTATATGATTAGTAATTTTGCGTATCAAAGGTACAAGAAAATTCCGGGGTCTTGGTGGTTAACCAGCCACTTAAACATTTTGGACCCATTTTCGAGGAATTATTCAATACAAATATGCGTAACTTTTTCTAGGAGCATTTTGAAACTTTTATATTTCCAGGATAGGAAGCTTTTATGATTAGTAATTTTGCGTATCAAAGGTACAAGAAAATTCCTGGGTCTTGGTGGTTAACCAGCCACTTAAACATTTTGGACCCATTTTCGAGGAATTATTAAATACAAATATGCGTAACTTTTTCTAGGAGCATTTTGAAACATTTATATTTTCAGGATAGGAAGCTTATATGATTAGTAATATTTTATATCAAAGGTACAAGAAAATTCCGGGGTCTTGGTGGTCAACCAGCCACTTAAACATTTTGGACCCATTTTCGAGGAATTATTCAATACAAATATGCGTAACTTTTTCTAGGAGCATTTTGAAACATTTATATTTTCAGGATAGGAAGCTTATATGATTAGTAATATTTCATATCAAAGGTACAAGAAAATTCCGGGGTCTTGGTGGTTAACCAGCCACTTAAACATTTTGGTCCCATTTTCGAGGAATTCTTCAATACAAATATGCGTAACTTTTTCTAGGAGCATTTTGAAACATTTATATTTTCAGGATAGGAAGCTTATATGATTAGTAATATTTTATATCAAAGGTACAAGAAAATTCCGGGGTCTTGGTGGTCAACCAGCCACTTAAACATTTTGGACCCATTTTCGAAGAATTATTCAATACAAATATGCGTAACTTTTTCTAGGAGCATTTTGAAACATTTATATTTTCAGGATAGGAAGCTTATATGATTAGTAATATTTTATATCAAAGGTACAAGAAAATTCCGGGGTCTTGGTGGTCAACCAGCCACTTAAACATTTTGGACCCATTTTCGAGGAATTATTCAATACAAATATGCGTAACTTTTTCTAGGAGCATTTTGAAACATTTATATTTTCAGGATAGGAAGCTTATATGATTAGTAATATTTTATATCAAAGGTACAAGAAAATTCCGGGGTCTTGGTGGTTAACCAGCCACTTAAACATTTTGGACCCATTTTCGAGGAATTATTCAATACAAATATGCGTAACTTTTTCTAGGAGCATTTTGAAACATTTATATTTTCCGGATAGGAAGCTTATATGATTAGTAATATTTTATATCAAAGGTACAAGAAAATTCCGGGGTCTTGGTGGTCAACCAGCCACTTAAACATTTTGGACCCATTTTCGAGGAATTATTCAATACAAATATGCGTAACTTTTTCTAGGAGCATTTTGAAACATTTATATTTTCAGGATAGGAAGCTTATATGATTAGTAATTTTGCGTATCAAGGGTACAAGAAAATTCCGGGGTCTTGGTGGTTAACCAGCCACTTAAACATTTTGGACCCATTTTCGAGGAATTATTCAATACAAATATGCGTAACTTTTTCTAGGAGCATTTTGAAACATTTATATTTTCAGGATAGGAAGCTTATATGATTAGTAATATTTTGTATCAAAGGTACAAGAAAATTCCTGGGTCTTGGTGGTTAACCAGCCACTTAAACATTTTGGACCCATTTTCGAGGAATTATTCAATACAAATATGCGTAACTTTTTCTAGGAGCATTTTGAAACTTTTATATTTCCAGGATAGGAAGCTTTTATGATTAGTAATTTTGCGTATCAAAGGTACAAGAAAATTCCGGGGTCTTGGTGGTTAACCAGCCACTTAAACATTTTGGACCCATTTTCGAGGAATTATTAAATACAAATATGCGTAACTTTTTCTAGGAGCATTTTGATACATTTATATTTTCAGGATAGGAAGCTTATATGATTAGTAATATTTTATATCAAAGGTACAAGAAAATTCCGGGGTCTTGGTGGACAACCAGCCACTTAAACATTTTGGACCCATTTTCGAGGAATTATTCAATACAAATATGCGTAACTTTTTCTAGGAGCATTTTGAAACATTTATATTTTCAGGATAGGAAGCTTATATGATTAGTAATATTTAATATCAAAGGTACAAGAAAATTCCGGGGTCTTGGTGGTTAACCAGCCACTTAAACATTTTGGACCCATTTTCGAGGAATTATTCAATACAAATATGCGTAACTTTTTCTAGGAGCATTTTGAAACATTTATATTTTCAGGATAGGAAGCTTATATGATTAGTAATATTTTATATCAAAGGTACAAGAAAATTCCGGGGTCTTGGTGGTCAACCAGCCACTTAAACATTTTGGACCCATTTTCGAAGAATTATTCAATACAAATATGCGTAACTTTTTCTAGGAGCATTTTGAAACATTTATATTTTCAGGATAGGAAGCTTATATGATTAGTAATATTTTATATCAAAGGTACAAGAAAATTCCGGGGTCTTGGTGGTCAACCAGCCACTTAAACATTTTGGACCCATTTTCGAGGAATTATTCAATACAAATATGCGTAACTTTTTCTAGGAGCATTTTGAAACATTTATATTTTCAGGATAGGAAGCTTATATGATTAGTAATATTTTGTATCGAAGGAACAAGAAAATTCCGGGGTCTTGGTGGTTAACCAGCCACTTAAACATTTTGGACCCATTTTCGAGGAATTATTCAATACAAATATGCGTAACTTTTTCTAGGAGCATTTTGAAACTTTTATATTTTCAGGATAGGAAGCTTATATGATTAGTAATATTTTATATCAAAGGTACAAGAAAATTCCGGGGCTTGGTGGTTAACCAGCCACTTAAACATTTTGGACCCATTTTCGAGGAATGATTAAATACAAATATGCGTAACTTTTTCTAGGAGCATTTTGAAACATTTATATTTTCAGGATAGGAAGCTTATATGATTAGTAATATTTTGTATCAAAGGTACAAGAAAATTCCGGGGTCTTGGTGGTTAACCAGCCACTTAAACATTTTGGACCCATTTTCGAGGAATTATTCAATACAAATATGTTAACTTTTTCTAGGAGCATTTTGAAACATTTATATTTTCAGGATAGGAAGCTTATATGATTAGTAATATTTCCTATCAAAGGTACATGAAAATTCCGGGGTCTTGGTGGTTAACCAGCCACTTAAACATTTTGGACCCATTTTCGAGGAATTATTCAATACAAATATGCGTAACTTTTTCTAGGAGCATTTTGAAACATTTATATTTTCCGGATAGGAAGCTTATATGATTAGTAATATTTTATATCAAAGGTACAAGAAAATTCCGGGGTCTTGGTGGTCAACCAGCCACTTAAACATTTTGGACCCATTTTCGAGGAATTATTCAATACAAATATGCGTAACTTTTTCTAGGAGCATTTTGAAACATTTATATTTTCAGGATAGGAAGCTTATATGATTAGTAATTTTGCGTATCAAAGGTACAAGAAAATTCCGGGGTCTTGGTGGTTAACCAGCCACTTAAACATTTTGGACCCATTTTCGAGGAATTATTCAATACAAATATGCGTAACTTTTTCTAGGAGCATTTTGAAACTTTTATATTTCCAGGATAGGAAGCTTTTATGATTAGTAATTTTGCGTATCAAAGGTACAAGAAAATTCCTGGGTCTTGGTGGTTAACCAGCCACTTAAACATTTTGGACCCATTTTCGAGGAATTATTAAATACAAATATGCGTAACTTTTTCTAGGAGCATTTTGAAACATTTATATTTTCAGGATAGGAAGCTTATATGATTAGTAATTTTGCGTATCAAAGGTACAAGAAAATTCCGGGGTCTTGGTGGTTAACCAGCCACTTAAACATTTTGGACCCATTTTCGAGGAATTATTCAATACAAATATGCGTAACTTTTTCTAGGAGCATTTTGAAACTTTTATATTTCCAGGATAGGAAGCTTTTATGATTAGTAATTTTGCGTATCAAAGGTACAAGAAAATTCCTGGGTCTTGGTGGTTAACCAGCCACTTAAACATTTTGGACCCATTTTCGAGGAATTATTAAATACAAATATGCGTAACTTTTTCTAGGAGCATTTTGAAACATTTATATTTTCCGGATAGGAAGCTTATATGATTAGTAATATTTTATATCAAAGGTACAAGAAAATTCCGGGGTCTTGGTGGTCAACCAGCCACTTAAACATTTTGGACCCATTTTCGAGGAATTATTCAATACAAATATGCGTAACTTTTTCTAGGAGCATTTTGAAACATTTATATTTTCAGGATAGGAAGCTTATATGATTAGTAATTTTGCGTATCAAAGGTACAAGAAAATTCCGGGGTCTTGGTGGTTAACCAGCCACTTAAACATTTTGGACCCATTTTCGAGGAATTATTCAATACAAATATGCGTAACTTTTTCTAGGAGCATTTTGAAACTTTTATATTTCCAGGATAGGAAGCTTTTATGATTAGTAATTTTGCGTATCAAAGGTACAAGAACATTCCTGGGTCTTGGTGGTTAACCAGCCACTTAAACATTTTGGACCCATTTTCGAGGAATTATTAAATACAAATATGCGTAACTTTTTCTAGGAGCATTTTGAAACATTTATATTTTCCGGATAGGAAGCTTATATGATTAGTAATATTTTATATCAAAGGTACAAGAAAATTCCGGGGTCTTGGTGGTCAACCAGCCACTTAAACATTTTGGACCCATTTTCGAGGAATTATTCAATACAAATATGCGTAACTTTTTCTAGGAGCATTTTGAAACATTTATATTTTCAGGATAGGAAGCTTATATGATTAGTAATTTTGCGTATCAAAGGTACAAGAAAATTCCGGGGTCTTGGTGGTTAACCAGCCACTTAAACATTTTGGACCCATTTTCGAGGAATTATTCAATACAAATATGCGTAACTTTTTCTAGGAGCATTTTGAAACTTTTATATTTCCAGGATAGGAAGCTTTTATGATTAGTAATTTTGCGTATCAAAGGTACAAGAAAATTCCTGGGTCTTGGTGGTTAACCAGCCACTTAAACATTTTGGACCCATTTTCGAGGAATTATTAAATACAAATATGCGTAACTTTTTCTAGGAGCATTTTGAAACATTTATATTTTCAGGATAGGAAGCTTATATGATTAGTAATATTTTATATCAAAGGTACAAGAAAATTCCGGGGTCTTGGTGGTCAACCAGCCACTTAAACATTTTGGACCCATTTTCGAGGAATTATTCAATACAAATATGCGTAACTTTTTCTAGGAGCATTTTGAAACATTTATATTTTCAGGATAGGAAGCTTATATGATTAGTAATATTTCATATCAAAGGTACAAGAAAATTCCGGGGTCTTGGTGGTTAACCAGCCACTTAAACATTTTGGACCCATTTTCGAGGAATTCTTCAATACAAATATGCGTAACTTTTTCTAGGAGCATTTTGAAACATTTATATTTTCAGGATAGGAAGCTTATATGATTAGTAATATTTTATATCAAAGGTACAAGAAAATTCCGGGGTCTTGGTGGTCAACCAGCCACTTAAACATTTTGGACCCATTTTCGAAGAATTATTCAATACAAATATGCGTAACTTTTTCTAGGAGCATTTTGAAACATTTATATTTTCAGGATAGGAAGCTTATATGATTAGTAATATTTTATATCAAAGGTACAAGAAAATTCCGGGGTCTTGGTGGTCAACCAGCCACTTAAACATTTTGGACCCATTTTCGAGGAATTATTCAATACAAATATGCGTAACTTTTTCTAGGAGCATTTTGAAACATTTATATTTTCAGGATAGGAAGCTTATATGATTAGTAATATTTTATATCAAAGGTACAAGAAAATTCCGGGGTCTTGGTGGTTAACCAGCCACTTAAACATTTTGGACCCATTTTCGAGGAATTATTCAATACAAATATGCGTAACTTTTTCTAGGAGCATTTTGAAACATTTATATTTTCCGGATAGGAAGCTTATATGATTAGTAATATTTTATATCAAAGGTACAAGAAAATTCCGGGGTCTTGGTGGTCAACCAGCCACTTAAACATTTTGGACCCATTTTCGAGGAATTATTCAATACAAATATGCGTAACTTTTTCTAGGAGCATTTTGAAACATTTATATTTTCAGGATAGGAAGCTTATATGATTAGTAATTTTGCGTATCAAGGGTACAAGAAAATTCCGGGGTCTTGGTGGTTAACCAGCCACTTAAACATTTTGGACCCATTTTCGAGGAATTATTCAATACAAATATGCGTAACTTTTTCTAGGAGCATTTTGAAACATTTATATTTTCAGGATAGGAAGCTTATATGATTAGTAATATTTTGTATCAAAGGTACAAGAAAATTCCTGGGTCTTGGTGGTTAACCAGCCACTTAAACATTTTGGACCCATTTTCGAGGAATTATTCAATACAAATATGCGTAACTTTTTCTAGGAGCATTTTGAAACTTTTATATTTCCAGGATAGGAAGCTTTTATGATTAGTAATTTTGCGTATCAAAGGTACAAGAAAATTCCGGGGTCTTGGTGGTTAACCAGCCACTTAAACATTTTGGACCCATTTTCGAGGAATTATTAAATACAAATATGCGTAACTTTTTCTAGGAGCATTTTGAAACATTTATATTTTCAGGATAGGAAGCTTATATGATTAGTAATATTTTATATCAAAGGTACAAGAAAATTCCGGGGTCTTGGTGGACAACCAGCCACTTAAACATTTTGGACCCATTTTCGAGGAATTATTCAATACAAATATGCGTAACTTTTTCTAGGAGCATTTTGAAACATTTATATTTTCAGGATAGGAAGCTTATATGATTAGTAATATTTAATATCAAAGGTACAAGAAAATTCCGGGGTCTTGGTGGTTAACCAGCCACTTAAACATTTTGGACCCATTTTCGAGGAATTATTCAATACAAATATGCGTAACTTTTTCTAGGAGCATTTTGAAACATTTATATTTTCAGGATAGGAAGCTTATATGATTAGTAATATTTTATATCAAAGGTACAAGAAAATTCCGGGGTCTTGGTGGTCAACCAGCCACTTAAACATTTTGGACCCATTTTCGAAGAATTATTCAATACAAATATGCGTAACTTTTTCTAGGAGCATTTTGAAACATTTATATTTTCAGGATAGGAAGCTTATATGATTAGTAATATTTTATATCAAAGGTACAAGAAAATTCCGGGGTCTTGGTGGTCAACCAGCCACTTAAACATTTTGGACCCATTTTCGAGGAATTATTCAATACAAATATGCGTAACTTTTTCTAGGAGCATTTTGAAACATTTATATTTTCAGGATAGGAAGCTTATATGATTAGTAATATTTTGTATCGAAGGAACAAGAAAATTCCGGGGTCTTGGTGGTTAACCAGCCACTTAAACATTTTGGACCCATTTTCGAGGAATTATTCAATACAAATATGCGTAACTTTTTCTAGGAGCATTTTGAAACTTTTATATTTTCAGGATAGGAAGCTTATATGATTAGTAATATTTTATATCAAAGGTACAAGAAAATTCCGGGGCTTGGTGGTTAACCAGCCACTTAAACATTTTGGACCCATTTTCGAGGAATGATTAAATACAAATATGCGTAACTTTTTCTAGGAGCATTTTGAAACATTTATATTTTCAGGATAGGAAGCTTATATGATTAGTAATATTTTGTATCAAAGGTACAAGAAAATTCCGGGGTCTTGGTGGTTAACCAGCCACTTAAACATTTTGGACCCATTTTCGAGGAATTATTAAATACAAATATGCTTTACTTTTTCTAGGAGCATTTTGATACTTTTATATTTTCAGGATAGGAAGCTTATATGATTAGTAATATTTTGTATCAAAGGTACAAGAAAATTCCGGGGTCTTGGTGGTTAACCAGCCACTTAAACATTTTGGACCCATTTTCGAGGAATTATTGAATACAAATATGCGTAACTTTTTCTAGGAGCATTTTGAAACTTTTATATTTTCAGGATAGGAAGCTTATATGATTAGTAATATTTTATATCAAAGGTACAAGAAAATTCCGGGGTCTTGGTGGTCAACCAGCCACTTAAACATTTTGGACCCATTTTCGAGGAATTATTCAATACAAATATGCGTAACTTTTTCTAGGAGCATTTTGAAACATTTATATTTTCAGGATAGGAAGCTTATATGATTAGTAATATTTCATATCAAAGGTACAAGAAAATTCCGGGGTCTTGGTGGTTAACCAGCCACTTAAACATTTTGGACCCATTTTCGAGGAATTATTCAATACAAATATGCGTAACTTTTTCTAGGAGCATTTTGAAACATTTATATTTTCAGGATAGGAAGCTTATATGATTAGTAATTTTGCGTATCAAGGGTACAAGAAAATTCCGGGGTCTTGGTGGTTAACCAGCCACTTAAACATTTTGGACCCATTTTCGAGGAATTATTCAATACAAATATGCGTAACTTTTTCTAGGAGCATTTTGAAACATTTATATTTTCAGGATAGGAAGCTTATATGATTAGTAATATTTTGTATCAAAGGTACAAGAAAATTCCTGGGTCTTGGTGGTTAACCAGCCACTTAAACATTTTGGACCCATTTTCGAGGAATTATTCAATACAAATATGCGTAACTTTTTCTAGGAGCATTTTGAAACTTTTATATTTCCAGGATAGGAAGCTTTTATGATTAGTAATTTTGCGTATCAAAGGTACAAGAAAATTCCGGGGTCTTGGTGGTTAACCAGCCACTTAAACATTTTGGACCCATTTTCGAGGAATTATTAAATACAAATATGCGTAACTTTTTCTAGGAGCATTTTGAAACATTTATATTTTCAGGATAGGAAGCTTATATGATTAGTAATATTTTATATCAAAGGTACAAGAAAATTCCGGGGTCTTGGTGGACAACCAGCCACTTAAACATTTTGGACCCATTTTCGAGGAATTATTCAATACAAATATGCGTAACTTTTTCTAGGAGCATTTTGAAACATTTATATTTTCAGGATAGGAAGCTTATATGATTAGTAATATTTAATATCAAAGGTACAAGAAAATTCCGGGGTCTTGGTGGTTAACCAGCCACTTAAACATTTTGGACCCATTTTCGAGGAATTATTCAATACAAATATGCGTAACTTTTTCTAGGAGCATTTTGAAACATTTATATTTTCAGGATAGGAAGCTTATATGATTAGTAATATTTTATATCAAAGGTACAAGAAAATTCCGGGGTCTTGGTGGTCAACCAGCCACTTAAACATTTTGGACCCATTTTCGAAGAATTATTCAATACAAATATGCGTAACTTTTTCTAGGAGCATTTTGAAACATTTATATTTTCAGGATAGGAAGCTTATATGCTTAGTAATATTTTATATCAAAGGTACAAGAAAATTCCGGGGTCTTGGTGGTCAACCAGCCACTTAAACATTTTGGACCCATTTTCGAGGAATTATTCAATACAAATATGCGTAACTTTTTCTAGGAGCATTTTGAAACATTTATATTTTCAGGATAGGAAGCTTATATGATTAGTAATATTTTGTATCGAAGGAACAAGAAAATTCCGGGGTCTTGGTGGTTAACCAGCCACTTAAACATTTTGGACCCATTTTCGAGGAATTATTCAATACAAATATGCGTAACTTTTTCTAGGAGCATTTTGAAACTTTTATATTTTCAGGATAGGAAGCTTATATGATTAGTAATATTTTATATCAAAGGTACAAGAAAATTCCGGGGCTTGGTGGTTAACCAGCCACTTAAACATTTTGGACCCATTTTCGAGGAATGATTAAATACAAATATGCGTAACTTTTTCTAGGAGCATTTTGAAACATTTATATTTTCAGGATAGGAAGCTTATATGATTAGTAATATTTTGTATCAAAGGTACAAGAAAATTCCGGGGTCTTGGTGGTTAACCAGCCACTTAAACATTTTGGACCCATTTTCGAGGAATTATTAAATACAAATATGCTTTACTTTTTCTAGGAGCATTTTGATACTTTTATATTTTCAGGATAGGAAGCTTATATGATTAGTAATATTTTGTATCAAAGGTACAAGAAAATTCCGGGGTCTTGGTGGTTAACCAGCCACTTAAACATTTTGGACCCATTTTCGAGGAATTATTGAATACAAATATGCGTAACTTTTTCTAGGAGCATTTTGAAACTTTTATATTTTCAGGATAGGAAGCTTATATGATTAGTAATATTTTATATCAAAGGTACAAGAAAATTCCGGGGTCTTGGTGGTCAACCAGCCACTTAAACATTTTGGACCCATTTTCGAGGAATTATTCAATACAAATATGCGTAACTTTTTCTAGGAGCATTTTGAAACATTTATATTTTCAGGATAGGAAGCTTATATGATTAGTAATATTTCATATCAAAGGTACAAGAAAATTCCGGGGTCTTGGTGGTTAACCAGCCACTTAAACATTTTGGACCCATTTTCGAGGAATTATTCAATACAAATATGCGTAACTTTTTCTAGGAGCATTTTGAAACATTTATATTTTCAGGATAGGAAGCTTATATGATTAGTAATATTTCATATCAAAGGTACAAGAAAATTCCGGGGTCTTGGTGGTTAACCAGCCACTTAAACATTTTGGACCCATTTTCGAGGAATTATTCAATACAAATATGCGTAACTTTTTCTAGGAGCATTTTGAAACATTTATATTTTCAGGATAGGAAGCTTATATGATTAGTAATATTTCATATCAAAGGTACAAGAAAATTCCGGGGTCTTGGTGGTTAACCAGCCACTTAAACATTTTGGACCCATTTTCGAGGAATTATTCAATACAAATATGCGTAACTTTTTCTAGGAGCATTTTGAAACATTTATATTTTCAGGATAGGAAGCTTATATGATTAGTAATATTTTATATCAAAGGTACAAGAAAATTCCGGGGTCTTGGTGGTCAACCAGCCACTTAAACATTTTGGACCCATTTTCGAGGAATTATTCAATACAAATATGCGTAACTTTTTCTAGGAGCATTTTGAAACATTTATATTTTCAGGATAGGAAGCTTATATGATTAGTAATATTTTATATCAAAGGTACAAGAAAATTCCGGGGTCTTGGTGGTTAACCAGCCACTTAAACATTTTGGACCCATTTTCGAGGAATTATTGAATACAAATATGCGTAACTTTTTCTAGGAGCATTTTGAAACTTTTATATTTTCAGGATAGGAAGCTTATATGATTAGTAATATTTTATATCAAAGGTACAAGAAAATTCCGGGGTCTTGGTGGTCAACCAGCCACTTAAACATTTTGGACCCATTTTCGAGGAATTATTCAATACAAATATGCGTAACTTTTTCTAGGAGCATTTTGAAACATTTATATTTTCAGGATAGGAAGCTTATATGATTAGTAATATTTTATATCAAAGGTACAAGAAAATTCCGGGGTCTTGGTGGTCAACCAGCCACTTAAACATTTTGGACCCATTTTCGAGGAATTATTCAATACAAATATGCGTTACTTTTTCTAGGAGCATTTTGATACTTTTATATTTTCAGGATAGGAAGCTTATATGATTAGTAATATTGTGTATCGAAGGTACAAGAAAATTCCGGGGTCTTGGTGGTTAACCAGCCACTTAAACATTTCGGACCCATTTTCGAGGAATTATTCAATACAAATATGCGTAACTTTTTCTAGGAGCATTTTGAAACATTTATATTTTCAGGATAGGAAGCTTATATGATTAGTAATATTTTGTATCAAAGGTACAAGAAAATTCCGGGGTCTTGGTGGTTAACCAGCCACTTAAACATTTTGGACCCATTTTCGAGGAATTATTCAATACAAATATGCGTAACTTTTTCTAGGAACATTTTGAAACATTTATATTTTCAGGATAGGAAGCTTATATGATTAGTAATATTTCATATCAAAGGTACAAGAAAATTCCGGGGTCTTGGTGGTTAACCAGCCACTTAAACATTTTGGACCCATTTTCGAGGAATTATTCAATACAAATATGCGTAACTTTTTCTAGGAGCATTTGAAACATTTATATTTTCAGGATAGGAAGCTTATATGATTAGTAATATTTTGTATCAAAGGTACAAGAAAATTCCGGGGTCTTGGTGGTTAACCAGCCACTTAAACATTTTGGACCCATTTTCGAGGAATTATTCAATACAAATATGCGTAACTTTTTCTAGGAGCATTTTGAAACATTTATATTTTCAGGATAGGAAGCTTATATGATTAGTAATATTTTATATCAAAGGTACAAGAAAATTCCGGGGTCTTGGTGGTTAACCAGCCACTTAAACATTTTGGACCCATTTTCGAGGAATTATTGAATACAAATATGCGTAACTTTTTCTAGGAGCATTTTGAAACTTTTATATTTTCAGGATAGGAAGCTTATATGATTAGTAATATTTTATATCAAAGGTACAAGAAAATTCCGGGGTCTTGGTGGTCAACCAGCCACTTAAACATTTTGGACCCATTTTCGAGGAATTATTCAATACAAATATGCGTAACTTTTTCTAGGAGCATTTTGAAACATTTATATTTTCAGGATAGGAAGCTTATATGATTAGTAATATTTCATATCAAAGGTACAAGAAAATTCCGGGGTCTTGGTGGTTAACCAGCCACTTAAACATTTTGGACCCATTTTCGAGGAATTATTCAATACAAATATGCGTAACTTTTTCTAGGTGCATTTTGAAACATTTATATTTTCAGGATAGGAAGCTTATATGATTAGTAATATTTCATATCAAAGGTACAAGAAAATTCCGGGGTCTTGGTGGTTAACCAGCCACTTAAACATTTTGGACCCATTTTCGAGGAATTATTCAATACAAATATGCGTAACTTTTTCTAGGAGCATTTTGAAACTTTTATATTTTCAGGATAGGAAGCTTATATGATTAGTAATATTTTATATCAAAGGTACAAGAAAATTCCGGGGTCTTGGTGGTCAACCAGCCACTTAAACATTTTGGACCCATTTTCGAGGAATTATTCAATACAAATATGCGTAACTTTTTCTAGGAGCATTTTGAAACATTTATATTTTCAGGATAGGAAGCTTATATGATTAGTAATATTTTGTATCGAAGGTACAAGAAAATTCCGGGGTCTTGGTGGTTAACCAGCCACTTAAACATTTTGGACCCATTTTCGAGGAATTATTCAATACAAATATGCGTAACTTTTTCTAGGAGCATTTTGAAACATTTATATTTTCAGGATAGGAAGCTTATATGATTAGTAATATTTCATATCAAAGGTACAAGAAAATTCCGGGGTCTTGGTGGTTAACCAGCCACTTAAACATTTTGGACCCATTTTCGAGGAATTATTCAATACAAATATGCGTAACTTTTTCTAGGAGCATTTTGAAACATTTATATTTTCAGGATAGGAAGCTTATATGATTAGTAATTTTGCGTATCAAAGGTACAAGAAAATTCCGGGGTCTTGGTGGTTAACCAGCCACTTAAACATTTTGGACCCATTTTCGAGGAATTATTCAATACAAATATGCGTAACTTTTTCTAGGAGCATTTTGAAACTTTTATATTTCCAGGATAGGAAGCTTTTATGATTAGTAATTTTGCGTATCAAAGGTACAAGAAAATTCCTGGGTCTTGGTGGTTAACCAGCCACTTAAACATTTTGGACCCATTTTCGAGGAATTATTAAATACAAATATGCGTAACTTTTTCTAGGAGCATTTTGAAACATTTATATTTTCAGGATAGGAAGCTTATATGATTAGTAATATTTTATATCAAAGGTACAAGAAAATTCCGGGGTCTTGGTGGTCAACCAGCCACTTAAACATTTTGGACCCATTTTCGAGGAATTATTCAATACAAATATGCGTAACTTTTTCTAGGAGCATTTTGAAACATTTATATTTTCAGGATAGGAAGCTTATATGATTAGTAATATTTCATATCAAAGGTACAAGAAAATTCCGGGGTCTTGGTGGTTAACCAGCCACTTAAACATTTTGGACCCATTTTCGAGGAATTCTTCAATACAAATATGCGTAACTTTTTCTAGGAGCATTTTGAAACATTTATATTTTCAGGATAGGAAGCTTATATGATTAGTAATATTTTATATCAAAGGTACAAGAAAATTCCGGGGTCTTGGTGGTCAACCAGCCACTTAAACATTTTGGACCCATTTTCGAAGAATTATTCAATACAAATATGCGTAACTTTTTCTAGGAGCATTTTGAAACATTTATATTTTCAGGATAGGAAGCTTATATGATTAGTAATATTTTATATCAAAGGTACAAGAAAATTCCGGGGTCTTGGTGGTCAACCAGCCACTTAAACATTTTGGACCCATTTTCGAGGAATTATTCAATACAAATATGCGTAACTTTTTCTAGGAGCATTTTGAAACATTTATATTTTCAGGATAGGAAGCTTATATGATTAGTAATATTTTATATCAAAGGTACAAGAAAATTCCGGGGTCTTGGTGGTTAACCAGCCACTTAAACATTTTGGACCCATTTTCGAGGAATTATTCAATACAAATATGCGTAACTTTTTCTAGGAGCATTTTGAAACATTTATATTTTCCGGATAGGAAGCTTATATGATTAGTAATATTTTATATCAAAGGTACAAGAAAATTCCGGGGTCTTGGTGGTCAACCAGCCACTTAAACATTTTGGACCCATTTTCGAGGAATTATTCAATACAAATATGCGTAACTTTTTCTAGGAGCATTTTGAAACATTTATATTTTCAGGATAGGAAGCTTATATGATTAGTAATTTTGCGTATCAAGGGTACAAGAAAATTCCGGGGTCTTGGTGGTTAACCAGCCACTTAAACATTTTGGACCCATTTTCGAGGAATTATTCAATACAAATATGCGTAACTTTTTCTAGGAGCATTTTGAAACATTTATATTTTCAGGATAGGAAGCTTATATGATTAGTAATATTTTGTATCAAAAGTACAAGAAAATTCCTGGGTCTTGGTGGTTAACCAGCCACTTAAACATTTTGGACCCATTTTCGAGGAATTATTCAATACAAATATGCGTAACTTTTTCTAGGAGCATTTTGAAACTTTTATATTTCCAGGATAGGAAGCTTTTATGATTAGTAATTTTGCGTATCAAAGGTACAAGAAAATTCCGGGGTCTTGGTGGTTAACCAGCCACTTAAACATTTTGGACCCATTTTCGAGGAATTATTAAATACAAATATGCGTAACTTTTTCTAGGAGCATTTTGAAACATTTATATTTTCAGGATAGGAAGCTTATATGATTAGTAATATTTTATATCAAAGGTACAAGAAAATTCCGGGGTCTTGGTGGACAACCAGCCACTTAAACATTTTGGACCCATTTTCGAGGAATTATTCAATACAAATATGCGTAACTTTTTCTAGGAGCATTTTGAAACATTTATATTTTCAGGATAGGAAGCTTATATGATTAGTAATATTTAATATCAAAGGTACAAGAAAATTCCGGGGTCTTGGTGGTTAACCAGCCACTTAAACATTTTGGACCCATTTTCGAGGAATTATTCAATACAAATATGCGTAACTTTTTCTAGGAGCATTTTGAAACATTTATATTTTCAGGATAGGAAGCTTATATGATTAGTAATATTTTATATCAAAGGTACAAGAAAATTCCGGGGTCTTGGTGGTCAACCAGCCACTTAAACATTTTGGACCCATTTTCGAAGAATTATTCAATACAAATATGCGTAACTTTTTCTAGGAGCATTTTGAAACATTTATATTTTCAGGATAGGAAGCTTATATGATTAGTAATATTTTATATCAAAGGTACAAGAAAATTCCGGGGTCTTGGTGGTCAACCAGCCACTTAAACATTTTGGACCCATTTTCGAGGAATTATTCAATACAAATATGCGTAACTTTTTCTAGGAGCATTTTGAAACATTTATATTTTCAGGATAGGAAGCTTATATGATTAGTAATATTTTGTATCGAAGGAACAAGAAAATTCCGGGGTCTTGGTGGTTAACCAGCCACTTAAACATTTTGGACCCATTTTCGAGGAATTATTCAATACAAATATGCGTAACTTTTTCTAGGAGCATTTTGAAACTTTTATATTTTCAGGATAGGAAGCTTATATGATTAGTAATATTTTATATCAAAGGTACAAGAAAATTCCGGGGCTTGGTGGTTAACCAGCCACTTAAACATTTTGGACCCATTTTCGAGGAATGATTAAATACAAATATGCGTAACTTTTTCTAGGAGCATTTTGAAACATTTATATTTTCAGGATAGGAAGCTTATATGATTAGTAATATTTTGTATCAAAGGTACAAGAAAATTCCGGGGTCTTGGTGGTTAACCAGCCACTTAAACATTTTGGACCCATTTTCGAGGAATTATTAAATACAAATATGCTTTACTTTTTCTAGGAGCATTTTGATACTTTTATATTTTCAGGATAGGAAGCTTATATGATTAGTAATATTTTGTATCAAAGGTACAAGAAAATTCCGGGGTCTTGGTGGTTAACCAGCCACTTAAACATTTTGGACCCATTTTCGAGGAATTATTCAATACAAATATGCGTAACTTTTTCTAGGAGCATTTTGAAACATTTATATTTTCAGGATAGGAAGCTTATATGATTAGTAATATTTTATATCAAAGGTACAAGAAAATTCCGGGGTCTTGGTGGTCAACCAGCCACTTAAACATTTTGGACCCATTTTCGAGGAATTATTCAATACAAATATGCGTAACTTTTTCTAGGAGCATTTTGAAACATTTATATTTTCAGGATAGGAAGCTTATATGATTAGTAATATTTCATATCAAAGGTACAAGAAAATTCCGGGGTCTTGGTGGTTAACCAGCCACTTAAACATTTTGGACCCATTTTCGAGGAATTATTCAATACAAATATGCGTAACTTTTTCTAGGAGCATTTGAAACATTTATATTTTCAGGATAGGAAGCTTATATGATTAGTAATATTTTGTATCAAAGGTACAAGAAAATTCCGGGGTCTTGGTGGTTAACCAGCCACTTAAACATTTTGGACCCATTTTCGAGGAATTATTCAATACAAATATGCGTAACTTTTTCTAGGAGCATTTTGAAACATTTATATTTTCAGGATAGGAAGCTTATATGATTAGTAATATTTTATATCAAAGGTACAAGAAAATTCCGGGGTCTTGGTGGTTAACCAGCCACTTAAACATTTTGGACCCATTTTCGAGGAATTATTGAATACAAATATGCGTAACTTTTTCTAGGAGCATTTTGAAACTTTTATATTTTCAGGATAGGAAGCTTATATGATTAGTAATATTTTATATCAAAGGTACAAGAAAATTCCGGGGTCTTGGTGGTCAACCAGCCACTTAAACATTTTGGACCCATTTTCGAGGAATTATTCAATACAAATATGCGTAACTTTTTCTAGGAGCATTTTGAAACATTTATATTTTCAGGATAGGAAGCTTATATGATTAGTAATATTTCATATCAAAGGTACAAGAAAATTCCGGGGTCTTGGTGGTTAACCAGCCACTTAAACATTTTGGACCCATTTTCGAGGAATTATTCAATACAAATATGCGTAACTTTTTCTAGGTGCATTTTGAAACATTTATATTTTCAGGATAGGAAGCTTATATGATTAGTAATATTTCATATCAAAGGTACAAGAAAATTCCGGGGTCTTGGTGGTTAACCAGCCACTTAAACATTTTGGACCCATTTTCGAGGAATTATTCAATACAAATATGCGTAACTTTTTCTAGGAGCATTTTGAAACTTTTATATTTTCAGGATAGGAAGCTTATATGATTAGTAATATTTTATATCAAAGGTACAAGAAAATTCCGGGGTCTTGGTGGTCAACCAGCCACTTAAACATTTTGGACCCATTTTCGAGGAATTATTCAATACAAATATGCGTAACTTTTTCTAGGAGCATTTTGAAACATTTATATTTTCAGGATAGGAAGCTTATATGATTAGTAATATTTTGTATCGAAGGTACAAGAAAATTCCGGGGTCTTGGTGGTTAACCAGCCACTTAAACATTTTGGACCCATTTTCGAGGAATTATTCAATACAAATATGCGTAACTTTTTCTAGGAGCATTTTGAAACATTTATATTTTCAGGATAGGAAGCTTATATGATTAGTAATATTTCATATCAAAGGTACAAGAAAATTCCGGGGTCTTGGTGGTTAACCAG
Source organism: Rhagonycha lutea (assembly GCA_958510855.1). Taxonomy (NCBI): domain Eukaryota; kingdom Metazoa; phylum Arthropoda; class Insecta; order Coleoptera; family Cantharidae; genus Rhagonycha; species Rhagonycha lutea. The sequence goes on from OY294036.1 coordinate 96,506,149, forward strand.
CCACTTAAACATTTTGGACCCATTTTCGAGGAATTATTCAATACAAATATGCGTAACTTTTTCTAGGAGCATTTTGAAACATTTATATTTTCAGGATAGGAAGCTTATATGATTAGTAATATTTCATATCAAAGGTACAAGAAAATTCCGGGGTCTTGGTGGTTAACCAGCCACTTAAACATTTTGGACCCATTTTCGAGGAATTATTCAATACAAATATGCGTAACTTTTTCTAGGAGCATTTTGAAACATTTATATTTTCAGGATAGGAAGCTTATATGATTAGTAATATTTTGTATCGAAGGTACAAGAAAATTCCGGGGTCTTGGTGGTTAACCAGCCACTTAAACATTTTGGACCCATTTTCGAGGAATTATTCAATACAAATATGCGTAACTTTTTCTAGGAGCATTTTGAAACATTTATATTTTCAGGATAGGAAGCTTATATGATTAGTAATATTTCATATCAAAGGTACAAGAAAATTCCGGGGTCTTGGTGGTTAACCAGCCACTTAAACATTTTGGACCCATTTTCGAGGAATTATTCAATACAAATATGCGTAACTTTTTCTAGGAGCATTTTGAAACATTTATATTTTCAGGATAGGAAGCTTATATGATTAGTAATATTTCATATCAAAGGTACAAGAAAATTCCGGGGTCTTGGTGGTTAACCAGCCACTTAAACATTTTGGACCCATTTTCGAGGAATTATTCAATACAAATATGCGTAACTTTTTCTAGGAGCATTTTGAAACATTTATATTTTCAGGATAGGAAGCTTATATGATTAGTAATATTTTATATCAAAGGTACAAGAAAATTCCGGGGTCTTGGTGGTTAACCAGCCACTTAAACATTTTGGACCCATTTTCGAGGAATTATTGAATACAAATATGCGTAACTTTTTCTAGGAGCATTTTGAAACTTTTATATTTTCAGGATAGGAAGCTTATATGATTAGTAATATTTTATATCAAAGGTACAAGAAAATTCCGGGGTCTTGGTGGTCAACCAGCCACTTAAACATTTTGGACCCATTTTCGAGGAATTATTCAATACAAATATGCGTAACTTTTTCTAGGAGCATTTTGAAACATTTATATTTTCAGGATAGGAAGCTTATATGATTAGTAATATTTTGTATCGAAGGTACAAGAAAATTCCGGGGTCTTGGTGGTTAACCAGCCACTTAAACATTTTGGACCCATTTTCGAGGAATTATTCAATACAAATATGCGTAACTTTTTCTAGGAGCATTTTGAAACTTTTATATTTTCAGGATAGGAAGCTTATATGATTAGTAATATTTTATATCAAAGGTACAAGAAAATTCCGGGGCTTGGTGGTTAACCAGCCACTTAAACATTTTGGACCCATTTTCGAGGAATTATTCAATACAAATATGCGTAACTTTTTCTAGGAGCATTTTGAAACATTTATATTTTCAGGATAGGAAGCTTATATGATTAGTAATATTTTGTATCGAAGGAACAAGAAAATTCCGGGGTCTTGGTGGTTAACCAGCCACTTAAACATTTTGGACCCATTTTCGAGGAATTATTCAATACAAATATGCGTAACTTTTTCTAGGAGCATTTTGAAACTTTTATATTTTCAGGATAGGAAGCTTATATGATTAGTAATATTTTATATCAAAGGTACAAGAAAATTCCGGGGCTTGGTGGTTAACCAGCCACTTAAACATTTTGGACCCATTTTCGAGGAATGATTAAATACAAATATGCGTAACTTTTTCTAGGAGCATTTTGAAACATTTATATTTTCAGGATAGGAAGCTTATATGATTAGTAATATTTTGTATCAAAGGTACAAGAAAATTCCGGGGTCTTGGTGGTTAACCAGCCACTTAAACATTTTGGACCCATTTTCGAGGAATTATTAAATACAAATATGCTTTACTTTTTCTAGGAGCATTTTGATACTTTTATATTTTCAGGATAGGAAGCTTATATGATTAGTAATATTTTGTATCAAAGGTACAAGAAAATTCCGGGGTCTTGGTGGTTAACCAGCCACTTAAACATTTTGGACCCATTTTCGAGGAATTATTCAATACAAATATGTTAACTTTTTCTAGGAGCATTTTGAAACATTTATATTTTCAGGATAGGAAGCTTATATGATTAGTAATATTTCCTATCAAAGGTACATGAAAATTCCGGGGTCTTGGTGGTTAACCAGCCACTTAAACATTTTGGACCCATTTTCGAGGAATTATTCAATACAAATATGCGTAACTTTTTCTAGGAGCATTTTGAAACATTTATATTTTCCGGATAGGAAGCTTATATGATTAGTAATATTTTATATCAAAGGTACAAGAAAATTCCGGGGTCTTGGTGGTCAACCAGCCACTTAAACATTTTGGACCCATTTTCGAGGAATTATTCAATACAAATATGCGTAACTTTTTCTAGGAGCATTTTGAAACATTTATATTTTCAGGATAGGAAGCTTATATGATTAGTAATTTTGCGTATCAAAGGTACAAGAAAATTCCGGGGTCTTGGTGGTTAACCAGCCACTTAAACATTTTGGACCCATTTTCGAGGAATTATTCAATACAAATATGCGTAACTTTTTCTAGGAGCATTTTGAAACTTTTATATTTCCAGGATAGGAAGCTTTTATGATTAGTAATTTTGCGTATCAAAGGTACAAGAAAATTCCTGGGTCTTGGTGGTTAACCAGCCACTTAAACATTTTGGACCCATTTTCGAGGAATTATTCAATACAAATATGCGTAACTTTTTCTAGGAGCATTTTGAAACTTTTATATTTCCAGGATAGGAAGCTTTTATGATTAGTAATTTTGCGTATCAAAGGTACAAGAAAATTCCTGGGTCTTGGTGGTTAACCAGCCACTTAAACATTTTGGACCCATTTTCGAGGAATTATTAAATACAAATATGCGTAACTTTTTCTAGGAGCATTTTGAAACATTTATATTTTCCGGATAGGAAGCTTATATGATTAGTAATATTTTATATCAAAGGTACAAGAAAATTCCGGGGTCTTGGTGGTCAACCAGCCACTTAAACATTTTGGACCCATTTTCGAGGAATTATTCAATACAAATATGCGTAACTTTTTCTAGGAGCATTTTGAAACATTTATATTTTCAGGATAGGAAGCTTATATGATTAGTAATTTTGCGTATCAAAGGTACAAGAAAATTCCGGGGTCTTGGTGGTTAACCAGCCACTTAAACATTTTGGACCCATTTTCGAGGAATTATTCAATACAAATATGCGTAACTTTTTCTAGGAGCATTTTGAAACATTTATATTTTCAGGATAGGAAGCTTATATGATTAGTAATATTTTGTATCAAAGGTACAAGAAAATTCCTGGGTCTTGGTGGTTAACCAGCCACTTAAACATTTTGGACCCATTTTCGAGGAATTATTCAATACAAATATGCGTAACTTTTTCTAGGAGCATTTTGAAACTTTTATATTTCCAGGATAGGAAGCTTTTATGATTAGTAATTTTGCGTATCAAAGGTACAAGAAAATTCCTGGGTCTTGGTGGTTAACCAGCCACTTAAACATTTTGGACCCATTTTCGAGGAATTATTAAATACAAATATGCGTAACTTTTTCTAGGAGCATTTTGAAACATTTATATTTTCAGGATAGGAAGCTTATATGATTAGTAATATTTTATATCAAAGGTACAAGAAAATTCCGGGGTCTTGGTGGTCAACCAGCCACTTAAACATTTTGGACCCATTTTCGAGGAATTATTCAATACAAATATGCGTAACTTTTTCTAGGAGCATTTTGAAACATTTATATTTTCAGGATAGGAAGCTTATATGATTAGTAATATTTAATATCAAAGGTACAAGAAAATTCCGGGGTCTTGGTGGTTAACCAGCCACTTAAACATTTTGGACCCATTTTCGAGGAATTATTCAATACAAATATGCGTAACTTTTTCTAGGAGCATTTTGAAACATTTATATTTTCAGGATAGGAAGCTTATATGATTAGTAATATTTTATATCAAAGGTACAAGAAAATTCCGGGGTCTTGGTGGTCAACCAGCCACTTAAACATTTTGGACCCATTTTCGAAGAATTATTCAATACAAATATGCGTAACTTTTTCTAGGAGCATTTTGAAACATTTATATTTTCAGGATAGGAAGCTTATATGATTAGTAATATTTTATATCAAAGGTACAAGAAAATTCCGGGGTCTTGGTGGTCAACCAGCCACTTAAACATTTTGGACCCATTTTCGAGGAATTATTCAATACAAATATGCGTAACTTTTTCTAGGAGCATTTTGAAACATTTATATTTTCAGGATAGGAAGCTTATATGATTAGTAATATTTTGTATCGAAGGAACAAGAAAATTCCGGGGTCTTGGTGGTTAACCAGCCACTTAAACATTTTGGACCCATTTTCGAGGAATTATTCAATACAAATATGCGTAACTTTTTCTAGGAGCATTTTGAAACATTTATATTTTCAGGATAGGAAGCTTATATGATTAGTAATATTTTATATCAAAGGTACAAGAAAATTCCGGGGTCTTGGTGGTTAACCAGCCACTTAAACATTTTGGACCCATTTTCGAGGAATTATTCAATACAAATATGCGTAACTTTTTCTAGGAGCATTTGAAACATTTATATTTTCAGGATAGGAAGCTTATATGATTAGTAATATTTTGTATCAAAGGTACAAGAAAATTCCGGGGTCTTGGTGGTTAACCAGCCACTTAAACATTTTGGACCCATTTTCGAGGAATTATTCAATACAAATATGCGTAACTTTTTCTAGGAGCATTTTGAAACATTTATATTTTCAGGATAGGAAGCTTATATGATTAGTAATATTTTATATCAAAGGTACAAGAAAATTCCGGGGTCTTGGTGGTTAACCAGCCACTTAAACATTTTGGACCCATTTTCGAGGAATTATTGAATACAAATATGCGTAACTTTTTCTAGGAGCATTTTGAAACTTTTATATTTTCAGGATAGGAAGCTTATATGATTAGTAATATTTTATATCAAAGGTACAAGAAAATTCCGGGGTCTTGGTGGTCAACCAGCCACTTAAACATTTTGGACCCATTTTCGAGGAATTATTCAATACAAATATGCGTAACTTTTTCTAGGAGCATTTTGAAACATTTATATTTTCAGGATAGGAAGCTTATATGATTAGTAATATTTCATATCAAAGGTACAAGAAAATTCCGGGGTCTTGGTGGTTAACCAGCCACTTAAACATTTTGGACCCATTTTCGAGGAATTATTCAATACAAATATGCGTAACTTTTTCTAGGTGCATTTTGAAACATTTATATTTTCAGGATAGGAAGCTTATATGATTAGTAATATTTCATATCAAAGGTACAAGAAAATTTCGGGGTCTTGGTGGTTAACCAGCCACTTAAACATTTTGGACCCATTTTCGAGGAATTATTCAATACAAATATGCGTAACTTTTTCTAGGAGCATTTTGAAACTTTTATATTTTCAGGATAGGAAGCTTATATGATTAGTAATATTTTATATCAAAGGTACAAGAAAATTCCGGGGTCTTGGTGGTCAACCAGCCACTTAAACATTTTGGACCCATTTTCGAGGAATTATTCAATACAAATATGCGTAACTTTTTCTAGGAGCATTTTGAAACATTTATATTTTCAGGATAGGAAGCTTATATGATTAGTAATATTTTGTATCGAAGGTACAAGAAAATTCCGGGGTCTTGGTGGTTAACCAGCCACTTAAACATTTTGGACCCATTTTCGAGGAATTATTCAATACAAATATGCGTAACTTTTTCTAGGAGCATTTTGAAACATTTATATTTTCAGGATAGGAAGCTTATATGATTAGTAATATTTCATATCAAAGGTACAAGAAAATTCCGGGGTCTTGGTGGTTAACCAGCCACTTAAACATTTTGGACCCATTTTCGAGGAATTATTCAATACAAATATGCGTAACTTTTTCTAGGAGCATTTTGAAACATTTATATTTTCAGGATAGGAAGCTTATATGATTAGTAATATTTCATATCAAAGGTACAAGAAAATTCCGGGGTCTTGGTGGTTAACCAGCCACTTAAACATTTTGGACCCATTTTCGAGGAATTATTCAATACAAATATGCGTAACTTTTTCTAGGAGCATTTTGAAACATTTATATTTTCAGGATAGGAAGCTTATATGATTAGTAATATTTTGTATCGAAGGTACAAGAAAATTCCGGGGTCTTGGTGGTTAACCAGCCACTTAAACATTTTGGACCCATTTTCGAGGAATTATTCAATACAAATATGCGTAACTTTTTCTAGGAGCATTTTGAAACATTTATATTTTCAGGATAGGAAGCTTATATGATTAGTAATATTTCATATCAAAGGTACAAGAAAATTCCGGGGTCTTGGTGGTTAACCAGCCACTTAAACATTTTGGACCCATTTTCGAGGAATTATTCAATACAAATATGCGTAACTTTTTCTAGGAGCATTTTGAAACATTTATATTTTCAGGATAGGAAGCTTATATGATTAGTAATATTTCATATCAAAGGTACAAGAAAATTCCGGGGTCTTGGTGGTTAACCAGCCACTTAAACATTTTGGACCCATTTTCGAGGAATTATTCAATACAAATATGCGTAACTTTTTCTAGGAGCATTTTGAAACATTTATATTTTCAGGATAGGAAGCTTATATGATTAGTAATATTTTATATCAAAGGTACAAGAAAATTCCGGGGTCTTGGTGGTTAACCAGCCACTTAAACATTTTGGACCCATTTTTGAGGAATTATTGAATACAAATATGCGTAACTTTTTCTAGGAGCATTTTGAAACTTTTATATTTTCAGGATAGGAAGCTTATATGATTAGTAATATTTTATATCAAAGGTACAAGAAAATTCCGGGGTCTTGGTGGTCAACCAGCCACTTAAACATTTTGGACCCATTTTCGAGGAATTATTCAATACAAATATGCGTAACTTTTTCTAGGAGCATTTTGAAACTTTTATATTTTCAGGATAGGAAGCTTATATGATTAGTAATATTTTATATCAAAGGTACAAGAAAATTCCGGGGCTTGGTGGTTAACCAGCCACTTAAACATTTTGGACCCATTTTCGAGGAATTATTAAATACAAATATGCGTAACTTTTTCTAGGAGCATTTTGAAACATTTATATTTTCCGGATAGGAAGCTTATATGATTAGTAATATTTTATATCAAAGGTACAAGAAAATTCCGGGGTCTTGGTGGTCAACCAGCCACTTAAACATTTTGGACCCATTTTCGAGGAATTATTCAATACAAATATGCGTAACTTTTTCTAGGAGCATTTTGAAACATTTATATTTTCAGGATAGGAAGCTTATATGATTAGTAATTTTGCGTATCAAAGGTACAAGAAAATTCCGGGGTCTTGGTGGTTAACCAGCCACTTAAACATTTTGGACCCATTTTCGAGGAATTATTCAATACAAATATGCGTAACTTTTTCTAGGAGCATTTTGAAACATTTATATTTTCAGGATAGGAAGCTTATATGATTAGTAATATTTTGTATCAAAGGTACAAGAAAATTCCTGGGTCTTGGTGGTTAACCAGCCACTTAAACATTTTGGACCCATTTTCGAGGAATTATTCAATACAAATATGCGTAACTTTTTCTAGGAGCATTTTGAAACTTTTATATTTCCAGGATAGGAAGCTTTTATGATTAGTAATTTTGCGTATCAAAGGTACAAGAAAATTCCTGGGTCTTGGTGGTTAACCAGCCACTTAAACATTTTGGACCCATTTTCGAGGAATTATTAAATACAAATATGCGTAACTTTTTCTAGGAGCATTTTGAAACATTTATATTTTCAGGATAGGAAGCTTATATGATTAGTAATATTTTATATCAAAGGTACAAGAAAATTCCGGGGTCTTGGTGGTCAACCAGCCACTTAAACATTTTGGACCCATTTTCGAGGAATTATTCAATACAAATATGCGTAACTTTTTCTAGGAGCATTTTGAAACATTTATATTTTCAGGATAGGAAGCTTATATGATTAGTAATATTTAATATCAAAGGTACAAGAAAATTCCGGGGTCTTGGTGGTTAACCAGCCACTTAAACATTTTGGACCCATTTTCGAGGAATTATTCAATACAAATATGCGTAACTTTTTCTAGGAGCATTTTGAAACATTTATATTTTCAGGATAGGAAGCTTATATGATTAGTAATATTTTATATCAAAGGTACAAGAAAATTCCGGGGTCTTGGTGGTCAACCAGCCACTTAAACATTTTGGACCCATTTTCGAAGAATTATTCAATACAAATATGCGTAACTTTTTCTAGGAGCATTTTGAAACATTTATATTTTCAGGATAGGAAGCTTATATGATTAGTAATATTTTATATCAAAGGTACAAGAAAATTCCGGGGTCTTGGTGGTCAACCAGCCACTTAAACATTTTGGACCCATTTTCGAGGAATTATTCAATACAAATATGCGTAACTTTTTCTAGGAGCATTTTGAAACATTTATATTTTCAGGATAGGAAGCTTATATGATTAGTAATATTTTATATCAAAGGTACAAGAAAATTCCGGGGTCTTGGTGGTTAACCAGCCACTTAAACATTTTGGACCCATTTTCGAGGAATTATTCAATACAAATATGCGTAACTTTTTCTAGGAGCATTTTGAAACATTTATATTTTCAGGATAGGAAGCTTATATGATTAGTAATATTTTATATCAAAGGTACAAGAAAATTCCGGGGTCTTGGTGGTCAACCAGCCACTTAAACATTTTGGACCCATTTTCGAAGAATTATTCAATACAAATATGCGTAACTTTTTCTAGGAGCATTTTGAAACATTTATATTTTCAGGATAGGAAGCTTATATGATTAGTAATATTTTATATCAAAGGTACAAGAAAATTCCGGGGTCTTGGTGGTCAACCAGCCACTTAAACATTTTGGACCCATTTTCGAGGAATTATTCAATACAAATATGCGTAACTTTTTCTAGGAGCATTTTGAAACATTTATATTTTCAGGATAGGAAGCTTATATGATTAGTAATATTTTGTATCGAAGGAACAAGAAAATTCCGGGGTCTTGGTGGTTAACCAGCCACTTAAACATTTTGGACCCATTTTCGAGGAATTATTCAATACAAATATGCGTAACTTTTTCTAGGAGCATTTTGAAACATTTATATTTTCAGGATAGGAAGCTTATATGATTAGTAATATTTCATATCAAAGGTACAAGAAAATTCCGGGGTCTTGGTGGTTAACCAGCCACTTAAACATTTTGGACCCATTTTCGAGGAATTATTCAATACAAATATGCGTAACTTTTTCTAGGAGCATTTTGAAACATTTATATTTTCAGGATAGGAAGCTTATATGATTAGTAATATTTCATATCAAAGGTACAAGAAAATTCCGGGGTCTTGGTGGTTAACCAGCCACTTAAACATTTTGGACCCATTTTCGAGGAATTATTCAATACAAATATGCGTAACTTTTTCTAGGAGCATTTTGAAACATTTATATTTTCAGGATAGGAAGCTTATATGATTAGTAATATTTTATATCAAAGGTACAAGAAAATTCCGGGGTCTTGGTGGTCAACCAGCCACTTAAACATTTAGGACCCATTTTCGAGGAATTATTCAATACAAATATGCGTAACTTTTTCTAGGAGCATTTTGAAACATTTATATTTTCAGGATAGGAAGCTTATATGATTAGTAATATTTTATATCAAAGGTACAAGAAAATTCCGGGGTCTTGGTGGTTAACCAGCCACTTAAACATTTTGGACCCATTTTCGAGGAATTATTGAATACAAATATGCGTAACTTTTTCTAGGAGCATTTTGAAACTTTTATATTTTCAGGATAGGAAGCTTATATGATTAGTAATATTTTATATCAAAGGTACAAGAAAATTCCGGGGTCTTGGTGGTCAACCAGCCACTTAAACATTTTGGACCCATTTTCGAGGAATTATTCAATACAAATATGCGTAACTTTTTCTAGGAGCATTTTGAAACATTTATATTTTCAGGATAGGAAGCTTATATGATTAGTAATATTTTATATCAAAGGTACAAGAAAATTCGGGGGTCTTGGTGGTCAACCAGCCACTTAAACATTTTGGACCCATTTTCGAGGAATTATTCAATACAAATATGCGTTACTTTTTCTAGGAGCATTTTGATACTTTTATATTTTCAGGATAGGAAGCTTATATGATTAGTAATATTGTGTATCGAAGGTACAAGAAAATTCCGGGGTCTTGGTGGTTAACCAGCCACTTAAACATTTCGGACCCATTTTCGAGGAATTATTCAATACAAATATGCGTAACTTTTTCTAGGAGCATTTTGAAACATTTATATTTTCAGGATAGGAAGCTTATATGATTAGTAATATTTTGTATCAAAGGTACAAGAAAATTCCGGGGTCTTGGTGGTTAACCAGCCACTTAAACATTTTGGACCCATTTTCGAGGAATTATTCAATACAAATATGCGTAACTTTTTCTAGGAACATTTTGAAACATTTATATTTTCAGGATAGGAAGCTTATATGATTAGTAATATTTCATATCAAAGGTACAAGAAAATTCCGGGGTCTTGGTGGTTAACCAGCCACTTAAACATTTTGGACCCATTTTCGAGGAATTATTCAATACAAATATGCGTAACTTTTTCTAGGAGCATTTGAAACATTTATATTTTCAGGATAGGAAGCTTATATGATTAGTAATATTTTGTATCAAAGGTACAAGAAAATTCCGGGGTCTTGGTGGTTAACCAGCCACTTAAACATTTTGGACCCATTTTCGAGGAATTATTCAATACAAATATGCGTAACTTTTTCTAGGAGCATTTTGAAACATTTATATTTTCAGGATAGGAAGCTTATATGATTAGTAATATTTTATATCAAAGGTACAAGAAAATTCCGGGGTCTTGGTGGTTAACCAGCCACTTAAACATTTTGGACCCATTTTCGAGGAATTATTGAATACAAATATGCGTAACTTTTTCTAGGAGCATTTTGAAACTTTTATATTTTCAGGATAGGAAGCTTATATGATTAGTAATATTTTATATCAAAGGTACAAGAAAATTCCGGGGTCTTGGTGGTCAACCAGCCACTTAAACATTTTGGACCCATTTTCGAGGAATTATTCAATACAAATATGCGTAACTTTTTCTAGGAGCATTTTGAAACATTTATATTTTCAGGATAGGAAGCTTATATGATTAGTAATATTTCATATCAAAGGTACAAGAAAATTCCGGGGTCTTGGTGGTTAACCAGCCACTTAAACATTTTGGACCCATTTTCGAGGAATTATTCAATACAAATATGCGTAACTTTTTCTAGGTGCATTTTGAAACATTTATATTTTCAGGATAGGAAGCTTATATGATTAGTAATATTTCATATCAAAGGTACAAGAAAATTCCGGGGTCTTGGTGGTTAACCAGCCACTTAAACATTTTGGACCCATTTTCGAGGAATTATTCAATACAAATATGCGTAACTTTTTCTAGGAGCATTTTGAAACTTTTATATTTTCAGGATAGGAAGCTTATATGATTAGTAATATTTTATATCAAAGGTACAAGAAAATTCCGGGGTCTTGGTGGTCAACCAGCCACTTAAACATTTTGGACCCATTTTCGAGGAATTATTCAATACAAATATGCGTAACTTTTTCTAGGAGCATTTTGAAACATTTATATTTTCAGGATAGGAAGCTTATATGATTAGTAATATTTTGTATCGAAGGTACAAGAAAATTCCGGGGTCTTGGTGGTTAACCAGCCACTTAAACATTTTGGACCCATTTTCGAGGAATTATTCAATACAAATATGCGTAACTTTTTCTAGGAGCATTTTGAAACATTTATATTTTCAGGATAGGAAGCTTATATGATTAGTAATATTTCATATCAAAGGTACAAGAAAATTCCGGGGTCTTGGTGGTTAACCAGCCACTTAAACATTTTGGACCCATTTTCGAGGAATTATTCAATACAAATATGCGTAACTTTTTCTAGGAGCATTTTGAAACATTTATATTTTCAGGATAGGAAGCTTATATGATTAGTAATATTTCGTATCAAAGGTACAAGAAAATTCCGGGGTCTTGGTGGTTAACCAGCCACTTAAACATTTTGGACCCATTTTCGAGGAATTATTCAATACAAATATGCGTAACTTTTTCTAGGAGCATTTTGAAACATTTATATTTTCAGGATAGGAAGCTTATATGATTAGTAATATTTTATATCAAAGGTACAAGAAAATTCCGGGGTCTTGGTGGTTAACCAGCCACTTAAACATTTTGGACCCATTTTCGAGGAATTATTGAATACAAATATGCGTAACTTTTTCTAGGAGCATTTTGAAACTTTTATATTTTCAGGATAGGAAGCTTATATGATTAGTAATATTTTATATCAAAGGTACAAGAAAATTCCGGGGTCTTGGTGGTCAACCAGCCACTTAAACATTTTGGACCCATTTTCGAGGAATTATTCAATACAAATATGCGTAACTTTTTCTAGGAGCATTTTGAAACATTTATATTTTCAGGATAGGAAGCTTATATGATTAGTAATATTTTGTATCGAAGGTACAAGAAAATTCCGGGGTCTTGGTGGTTAACCAGCCACTTAAACATTTTGGACCCATTTTCGAGGAATTATTCAATACAAATATGCGTAACTTTTTCTAGGAGCATTTTGAAACTTTTATATTTTCAGGATAGGAAGCTTATATGATTAGTAATATTTTATATCAAAGGTACAAGAAAATTCCGGGGCTTGGTGGTTAACCAGCCACTTAAACATTTTGGACCCATTTTCGAGGAATTATTCAATACAAATATGCGTAACTTTTTCTAGGAGCATTTTGAAACTTTTATATTTTCAGGATAGGAAGCTTATATGATTAGTAATATTTTATATCAAAGGTACAAGAAAATTCCGGGGCTTGGTGGTTAACCAGCCACTTAAACATTTTGGACCCATTTTCGAGGAATGATTAAATACAAATATGCGTAACTTTTTCTAGGAGCATTTTGAAACATTTATATTTTCAGGATAGGAAGCTTATATGATTAGTAATATTTTGTATCAAAGGTACAAGAAAATTCCGGCGTCTTGGTGGTTAACCAGCCACTTAAACATTTTGGACCCATTTTCGAGGAATTATTAAATACAAATATGCTTTACTTTTTCTAGGAGCATTTTGATACTTTTATATTTTCAGGATAGGAAGCTTATATGATTAGTAATATTTTGTATCAAAGGTACAAGAAAATTCCGGGGTCTTGGTGGTTAACCAGCCACTTAAACATTTTGGACCCATTTTCGAGGAATTATTCAATACAAATATGTTAACTTTTTCTAGGAGCATTTTGAAACATTTATATTTTCAGGATAGGAAGCTTATATGATTAGTAATATTTCCCATCAAAGGTACATGAAAATTCCGGGGTCTTGGTGGTTAACCAGCCACTTAAACATTTTGGACCCATTTTCGAGGAATTATTCAATACAAATATTCGTAACTTTTTCTAGGAGCATTTTGAAACATTTATATTTTCCGGATAGGAAGCTTATATGATTAGTAATATTTTATATCAAAGGTACAAGAAAATTCCGGGGTCTTGGTGGTCAACCAGCCACTTAAACATTTTGGACCCATTTTCGAGGAATTATTCAATACAAATATGCGTAACTTTTTCTAGGAGCATTTTGAAACATTTATATTTTCAGGATAGGAAGCTTATATGATTAGTAATTTTGCGTATCAAAGGTACAAGAAAATTCCGGGGTCTTGGTGGTTAACCAGCCACTTAAACATTTTGGACCCATTTTCGAGGAATTATTCAATACAAATATGCGTAACTTTTTCTAGGAGCATTTTGAAACTTTTATATTTCCAGGATAGGAAGCTTTTATGATTAGTAATTTTGCGTATCAAAGGTACAAGAAAATTCCTGGGTCTTGGTGGTTAACCAGCCACTTAAACATTTTGGACCCATTTTCGAGGAATTATTCAATACAAATATGCGTAACTTTTTCTAGGAGCATTTTGAAACTTTTATATTTCCAGGATAGGAAGCTTTTATGATTAGTAATTTTGCGTATCAAAGGTACAAGAAAATTCCTGGGTCTTGGTGGTTAACCAGCCACTTAAACATTTTGGACCCATTTTCGAGGAATTATTAAATACAAATATGCGTAACTTTTTCTAGGAGCATTTTGAAACATTTATATTTTCCGGATAGGAAGCTTATATGATTAGTAATATTTTATATCAAAGGTACAAGAAAATTCCGGGGTCTTGGTGGTCAACCAGCCACTTAAACATTTTGGACCCATTTTCGAGGAATTATTCAATACAAATATGCGTAACTTTTTCTAGGAGCATTTTGAAACATTTATATTTTCAGGATAGGAAGCTTATATGATTAGTAATATTTCATATCAAAGGTACAAGAAAATTCCGGGGTCTTGGTGGTTAACCAGCCACTTAAACATTTTGGACCCATTTTCGAGGAATTATTAAATACAAATATGCGTAACTTTTTCTAGGAGCATTTTGAAACATTTATATTTTCCGGATAGGAAGCTTATATGATTAGTAATATTTCATATCAAAGGTACAAGAAAATTCCGGGGTCTTGGTGGTTAACCAGCCACTTAAACATTTTGGACCCATTTTCGAGGAATTATTCAATACAAATATGCGTAACTTTTTCTAGGAGCATTTTGAAACATTTATATTTTCAGGATAGGAAGCTTATATGATTAGTAATATTTTATATCAAAGGTACAAGAAAATTCCGGGGTCTTGGTGGTCAACCAGCCACTTAAACATTTTGGACCCATTTTCGAGGAATTATTCAATACAAATATGCGTAACTTTTTCTAGGAGCATTTTGAAACATTTATATTTTCAGGATAGGAAGCTTATATGATTAGTAATATTTTATATCAAAGGTACAAGAAAATTCCGGGGTCTTGGTGGTTAACCAGCCACTTAAACATTTTGGACCAATTTTCGAGGAATTATTGAATACAAATATGCGTAACTTTTTCTAGGAGCATTTTGAAACTTTTATATTTTCAGGATAGGAAGCTTATATGATTAGTAATATTTTATATCAAAGGTACAAGAAAATTCCGGGGTCTTGGTGGTCAACCAGCCACTTAAACATTTTGGACCCATTTTCGAGGAATTATTCAATACAAATATGCGTAACTTTTTCTAGGAGCATTTTGAAACATTTATATTTTCAGGATAGGAAGCTTATATGATTAGTAATATTTTGTATCGAAGGTACAAGAAAATTCCGGGGTCTTGGTGGTTAACCAGCCACTTAAACATTTTGGACCCATTTTCGAGGAATTATTCAATACAAATATGCGTAACTTTTTCTAGGAGCATTTTGAAACATTTATATTTTCAGGATAGGAAGCTTATATGATTAGTAATATTTTATATCAAAGGTACAAGAAAATTCCGGGGTCTTGGTGGTCAACCAGCCACTTAAACATTTTGGACCCATTTTCGAGGAATTATTCAATACAAATATGCGTAACTTTTTCTAGGAGCATTTTGAAACATTTATATTTTCAGGATAGGAAGCTTATATGATTAGTAATATTTTATATCAAAGGTACAAGAAAATTCCGGGGTCTTGGTGGTTAACCAGCCACTTAAACATTTTGGACCCATTTTCGAGGAATTATTGAATACAAATATGCGTAACTTTTTCTAGGAGCATTTTGAAACTTTTATATTTTCAGGATAGGAAGCTTATATGATTAGTAATATTTTATATCAAAGGTACAAGAAAATTCCGGGGTCTTGGTGGTCAACCAGCCACTTAAACATTTTGGACCCATTTTCGAGGAATTATTCAATACAAATATGCGTAACTTTTTCTAGGAGCATTTTGAAACATTTATATTTTCAGGATAGGAAGCTTATATGATTAGTAATATTTTATATCAAAGGTACAAGAAAATTCGGGGGTCTTGGTGGTCAACCAGCCACTTAAACATTTTGGACCCATTTTCGAGGAATTATTCAATACAAATATGCGTTACTTTTTCTAGGAGCATTTTGATACTTTTATATTTTCAGGATAGGAAGCTTATATGATTAGTAATATTGTGTATCGAAGGTACAAGAAAATTCCGGGGTCTTGGTGGTTAACCAGCCACTTAAACATTTCGGACCCATTTTCGAGGAATTATTCAATACAAATATGCGTAACTTTTTCTAGGAGCATTTTGAAACATTTATATTTTCAGGATAGGAAGCTTATATGATTAGTAATATTTTGTATCAAAGGTACAAGAAAATTCCGGGGTCTTGGTGGTTAACCAGCCACTTAAACATTTTGGACCCATTTTCGAGGAATTATTCAATACAAATATGCGTAACTTTTTCTAGGAACATTTTGAAACATTTATATTTTCAGGATAGGAAGCTTATATGATTAGTAATATTTCATATCAAAGGTACAAGAAAATTCCGGGGTCTTGGTGGTTAACCAGCCACTTAAACATTTTGGACCCATTTTCGAGGAATTATTCAATACAAATATGCGTAACTTTTTCTAGGAGCATTTGAAACATTTATATTTTCAGGATAGGAAGCTTATATGATTAGTAATATTTTGTATCAAAGGTACAAGAAAATTCCGGGGTCTTGGTGGTTAACCAGCCACTTAAACATTTTGGACCCATTTTCGAGGAATTATTCAATACAAATATGCGTAACTTTTTCTAGGAGCATTTTGAAACATTTATATTTTCAGGATAGGAAGCTTATATGATTAGTAATATTTTATATCAAAGGTACAAGAAAATTCCGGGGTCTTGGTGGTTAACCAGCCACTTAAACATTTTGGACCCATTTTCGAGGAATTATTGAATACAAATATGCGTAACTTTTTCTAGGAGCATTTTGAAACTTTTATATTTTCAGGATAGGAAGCTTATATGATTAGTAATATTTTATATCAAAGGTACAAGAAAATTCCGGGGTCTTGGTGGTCAACCAGCCACTTAAACATTTTGGACCCATTTTCGAGGAATTATTCAATACAAATATGCGTAACTTTTTCTAGGAGCATTTTGAAACATTTATATTTTCAGGATAGGAAGCTTATATGATTAGTAATATTTCATATCAAAGGTACAAGAAAATTCCGGGGTCTTGGTGGTTAACCAGCCACTTAAACATTTTGGACCCATTTTCGAGGAATTATTCAATACAAATATGCGTAACTTTTTCTAGGTGCATTTTGAAACATTTATATTTTCAGGATAGGAAGCTTATATGATTAGTAATATTTCATATCAAAGGTACAAGAAAATTCCGGGGTCTTGGTGGTTAACCAGCCACTTAAACATTTTGGACCCATTTTCGAGGAATTATTCAATACAAATATGCGTAACTTTTTCTAGGAGCATTTTGAAACTTTTATATTTTCAGGATAGGAAGCTTATATGATTAGTAATATTTTATATCAAAGGTACAAGAAAATTCCGGGGTCTTGGTGGTCAACCAGCCACTTAAACATTTTGGACCCATTTTCGAGGAATTATTCAATACAAATATGCGTAACTTTTTCTAGGAGCATTTTGAAACATTTATATTTTCAGGATAGGAAGCTTATATGATTAGTAATATTTTGTATCGAAGGTACAAGAAAATTCCGGGGTCTTGGTGGTTAACCAGCCACTTAAACATTTTGGACCCATTTTCGAGGAATTATTCAATACAAATATGCGTAACTTTTTCTAGGAGCATTTTGAAACATTTATATTTTCAGGATAGGAAGCTTATATGATTAGTAATATTTCATATCAAAGGTACAAGAAAATTCCGGGGTCTTGGTGGTTAACCAGCCACTTAAACATTTTGGACCCATTTTCGAGGAATTATTCAATACAAATATGCGTAACTTTTTCTAGGAGCATTTTGAAACATTTATATTTTCAGGATAGGAAGCTTATATGATTAGTAATATTTCGTATCAAAGGTACAAGAAAATTCCGGGGTCTTGGTGGTTAACCAGCCACTTAAACATTTTGGACCCATTTTCGAGGAATTATTCAATACAAATATGCGTAACTTTTTCTAGGAGCATTTTGAAACATTTATATTTTCAGGATAGGAAGCTTATATGATTAGTAATATTTTATATCAAAGGTACAAGAAAATTCCGGGGTCTTGGTGGTTAACCAGCCACTTAAACATTTTGGACCCATTTTCGAGGAATTATTGAATACAAATATGCGTAACTTTTTCTAGGAGCATTTTGAAACTTTTATATTTTCAGGATAGGAAGCTTATATGATTAGTAATATTTTATATCAAAGGTACAAGAAAATTCCGGGGTCTTGGTGGTCAACCAGCCACTTAAACATTTTGGACCCATTTTCGAGGAATTATTCAATACAAATATGCGTAACTTTTTCTAGGAGCATTTTGAAACATTTATATTTTCAGGATAGGAAGCTTATATGATTAGTAATATTTTGTATCGAAGGTACAAGAAAATTCCGGGGTCTTGGTGGTTAACCAGCCACTTAAACATTTTGGACCCATTTTCGAGGAATTATTCAATACAAATATGCGTAACTTTTTCTAGGAGCATTTTGAAACTTTTATATTTTCAGGATAGGAAGCTTATATGATTAGTAATATTTTATATCAAAGGTACAAGAAAATTCCGGGGCTTGGTGGTTAACCAGCCACTTAAACATTTTGGACCCATTTTCGAGGAATTATTCAATACAAATATGCGTAACTTTTTCTAGGAGCATTTTGAAACTTTTATATTTTCAGGATAGGAAGCTTATATGATTAGTAATATTTTATATCAAAGGTACAAGAAAATTCCGGGGCTTGGTGGTTAACCAGCCACTTAAACATTTTGGACCCATTTTCGAGGAATGATTAAATACAAATATGCGTAACTTTTTCTAGGAGCATTTTGAAACATTTATATTTTCAGGATAGGAAGCTTATATGATTAGTAATATTTTGTATCAAAGGTACAAGAAAATTCCGGCGTCTTGGTGGTTAACCAGCCACTTAAACATTTTGGACCCATTTTCGAGGAATTATTAAATACAAATATGCTTTACTTTTTCTAGGAGCATTTTGATACTTTTATATTTTCAGGATAGGAAGCTTATATGATTAGTAATATTTTGTATCAAAGGTACAAGAAAATTCCGGGGTCTTGGTGGTTAACCAGCCACTTAAACATTTTGGACCCATTTTCGAGGAATTATTCAATACAAATATGTTAACTTTTTCTAGGAGCATTTTGAAACATTTATATTTTCAGGATAGGAAGCTTATATGATTAGTAATATTTCCCATCAAAGGTACATGAAAATTCCGGGGTCTTGGTGGTTAACCAGCCACTTAAACATTTTGGACCCATTTTCGAGGAATTATTCAATACAAATATGCGTAACTTTTTCTAGGAGCATTTTGAAACATTTATATTTTCCGGATAGGAAGCTTATATGATTAGTAATATTTTATATCAAAGGTACAAGAAAATTCCGGGGTCTTGGTGGTCAACCAGCCACTTAAACATTTTGGACCCATTTTCGAGGAATTATTCAATACAAATATGCGTAACTTTTTCTAGGAGCATTTTGAAACATTTATATTTTCAGGATAGGAAGCTTATATGATTAGTAATTTTGCGTATCAAAGGTACAAGAAAATTCCGGGGTCTTGGTGGTTAACCAGCCACTTAAACATTTTGGACCCATTTTCGAGGAATTATTCAATACAAATATGCGTAACTTTTTCTAGGAGCATTTTGAAACTTTTATATTTCCAGGATAGGAAGCTTTTATGATTAGTAATTTTGCGTATCAAAGGTACAAGAAAATTCCTGGGTCTTGGTGGTTAACCAGCCACTTAAACATTTTGGACCCATTTTCGAGGAATTATTCAATACAAATATGCGTAACTTTTTCTAGGAGCATTTTGAAACTTTTATATTTCCAGGATAGGAAGCTTTTATGATTAGTAATTTTGCGTATCAAAGGTACAAGAAAATTCCTGGGTCTTGGTGGTTAACCAGCCACTTAAACATTTTGGACCCATTTTCGAGGAATTATTAAATACAAATATGCGTAACTTTTTCTAGGAGCATTTTGAAACATTTATATTTTCCGGATAGGAAGCTTATATGATTAGTAATATTTTATATCAAAGGTACAAGAAAATTCCGGGGTCTTGGTGGTCAACCAGCCACTTAAACATTTTGGACCCATTTTCGAGGAATTATTCAATACAAATATGCGTAACTTTTTCTAGGAGCATTTTGAAACATTTATATTTTCAGGATAGGAAGCTTATATGATTAGTAATATTTCATATCAAAGGTACAAGAAAATTCCGGGGTCTTGGTGGTTAACCAGCCACTTAAACATTTTGGACCCATTTTCGAGGAATTATTAAATACAAATATGCGTAACTTTTTCTAGGAGCATTTTGAAACATTTATATTTTCCGGATAGGAAGCTTATATGATTAGTAATATTTCATATCAAAGGTACAAGAAAATTCCGGGGTCTTGGTGGTTAACCAGCCACTTAAACATTTTGGACCCATTTTCGAGGAATTATTCAATACAAATATGCGTAACTTTTTCTAGGAGCATTTTGAAACATTTATATTTTCAGGATAGGAAGCTTATATGATTAGTAATATTTTATATCAAAGGTACAAGAAAATTCCGGGGTCTTGGTGGTCAACCAGCCACTTAAACATTTTGGACCCATTTTCGAGGAATTATTCAATACAAATATGCGTAACTTTTTCTAGGAGCATTTTGAAACATTTATATTTTCAGGATAGGAAGCTTATATGATTAGTAATATTTTATATCAAAGGTACAAGAAAATTCCGGGGTCTTGGTGGTTAACCAGCCACTTAAACATTTTGGACCAATTTTCGAGGAATTATTGAATACAAATATGCGTAACTTTTTCTAGGAGCATTTTGAAACTTTTATATTTTCAGGATAGGAAGCTTATATGATTAGTAATATTTTATATCAAAGGTACAAGAAAATTCCGGGGTCTTGGTGGTCAACCAGCCACTTAAACATTTTGGACCCATTTTCGAGGAATTATTCAATACAAATATGCGTAACTTTTTCTAGGAGCATTTTGAAACATTTATATTTTCAGGATAGGAAGCTTATATGATTAGTAATATTTTGTATCGAAGGTACAAGAAAATTCCGGGGTCTTGGTGGTTAACCAGCCACTTAAACATTTTGGACCCATTTTCGAGGAATTATTCAATACAAATATGCGTAACTTTTTCTAGGAGCATTTTGAAACATTTATATTTTCAGGATAGGAAGCTTATATGATTAGTAATATTTTATATCAAAGGTACAAGAAAATTCCGGGGTCTTGGTGGTCAACCAGCCACTTAAACATTTTGGACCCATTTTCGAGGAATTATTCAATACAAATATGCGTAACTTTTTCTAGGAGCATTTTGAAACATTTATATTTTCAGGATAGGAAGCTTATATGATTAGTAATATTTTATATCAAAGGTACAAGAAAATTCCGGGGTCTTGGTGGTTAACCAGCCACTTAAACATTTTGGACCCATTTTCGAGGAATTATTGAATACAAATATGCGTAACTTTTTCTAGGAGCATTTTGAAACTTTTATATTTTCAGGATAGGAAGCTTATATGATTAGTAATATTTTATATCAAAGGTACAAGAAAATTCCGGGGTCTTGGTGGTCAACCAGCCACTTAAACATTTTGGACCCATTTTCGAGGAATTATTCAATACAAATATGCGTAACTTTTTCTAGGAGCATTTTGAAACATTTATATTTTCAGGATAGGAAGCTTATATGATTAGTAATATTTTATATCAAAGGTACAAGAAAATTCCGGGGTCTTGGTGGTCAACCAGCCACTTAAACATTTTGGACCCATTTTCGAGGAATTATTCAATACAAATATGCGTTACTTTTTCTAGGAGCATTTTGATACTTTTATATTTTCAGGATAGGAAGCTTATATGATTAGTAATATTGTGTATCGAAGGTACAAGAAAATTCCGGGGTCTTGGTGGTTAACCAGCCACTTAAACATTTCGGACCCATTTTCGAGGAATTATTCAATACAAATATGCGTAACTTTTTCTAGGAGCATTTTGAAACATTTATATTTTCAGGATAGGAAGCTTATATGATTAGTAATATTTTATATCAAAGGTACAAGAAAATTCCGGGGCTTGGTTGTTAACCAGCCACTTAAACATTTTGGACCCATTTTCGAGGAATTATTCAATACAAATATGCGTAACTTTTTCTAGGAGCATTTTGAAACATTTATATTTTCAGGATAGGAAGCTTATATGATTAGTAATATTTTGTATCGAAGGAACAAGAAAATTCCGGGGTCTTGGTGGTTAACCAGCCACTTAAACATTTTGGACCCATTTTCGAGGAATTATTCAATACAAATATGCGTAACTTTTTCTAGGAGCATTTTGAAACTTTTATATTTTCAGGATAGGAAGCTTATATGATTAGTAATATTTTATATCAAAGGTACAAGAAAATTCCGGGGCTTGGTGGTTAACCAGCCACTTAAACATTTTGGACCCATTTTCGAGGAATGATTAAATACAAATATGCGTAACTTTTTCTAGGAGCATTTTGAAACATTTATATTTTCAGGATAGGAAGCTTATATGATTAGTAATATTTTGTATCAAAGGTACAAGAAAATTCCGGGGTCTTGGTGGTTAACCAGCCACTTAAACATTTTGGACCCATTTTCGAGGAATTATTAAATACAAATATGCTTTACTTTTTCTAGGAGCATTTTGATACTTTTATATTTTCAGGATAGGAAGCTTATATGATTAGTAATATTTTGTATCAAAGGTACAAGAAAATTCCGGGGTCTTGGTGGTTAACCAGCCACTTAAACATTTTGGACCCATTTTCGAGGAATTATTCAATACAAATATGTTAACTTTTTCTAGGAGCATTTTGAAACATTTATATTTTCAGGATAGGAAGCTTATATGATTAGTAATATTTCCTATCAAAGGTACATGAAAATTCCGGGGTCTTGGTGGTTAACCAGCCACTTAAACATTTTGGACCCATTTTCGAGGAATTATTCAATACAAATATGCGTAACTTTTTCTAGGAGCATTTTGAAACATTTATATTTTCCGGATAGGAAGCTTATATGATTAGTAATATTTTATATCAAAGGTACAAGAAAATTCCGGGGTCTTGGTGGTCAACCAGCCACTTAAACATTTTGGACCCATTTTCGAGGAATTATTCAATACAAATATGCGTAACTTTTTCTAGGAGCATTTTGAAACATTTATATTTTCAGGATAGGAAGCTTATATGATTAGTAATTTTGCGTATCAAAGGTACAAGAAAATTCCGGGGTCTTGGTGGTTAACCAGCCA
The DNA here is from genome assembly GCA_958510855.1 of Rhagonycha lutea. Lineage (NCBI taxonomy): Eukaryota > Metazoa > Arthropoda > Insecta > Coleoptera > Cantharidae > Rhagonycha > Rhagonycha lutea. The sequence goes on from OY294036.1 coordinate 96,529,766, forward strand.
CTTAAACATTTTGGACCCATTTTCGAGGAATTATTCAATACAAATATGCGTAACTTTTTCTAGGAGCATTTTGAAACTTTTATATTTCCAGGATAGGAAGCTTTTATGATTAGTAATTTTGCGTATCAAAGGTACAAGAAAATTCCGGGGTCTTGGTGGTCAACCAGCCACTTAAACATTTTGGACCCATTTTCGAGGAATTATTCAATACAAATATGCGTAACTTTTTCTAGGAGCATTTTGAAACATTTATATTTTCAGGATAGGAAGCTTATATGATTAGTAATATTTCATATCAAAGGTACAAGAAAATTCCGGGGTCTTGGTGGTTAACCAGCCACTTAAACATTTTGGACCCATTTTCGAGGAATTATTCAATACAAATATGCGTAACTTTTTCTAGGTGCATTTTGAAACATTTATATTTTCAGGATAGGAAGCTTATATGATTAGTAATATTTCATATCAAAGGTACAAGAAAATTCCGGGGTCTTGGTGGTTAACCAGCCACTTAAACATTTTGGACCCATTTTCGAGGAATTATTCAATACAAATATGCGTAACTTTTTCTAGGAGCATTTTGAAACATTTATATTTTCAGGATAGGAAGCTTATATGATTAGTAATATTTTATATCAAAGGTACAAGAAAATTCCGGGGTCTTGGTGGTCAACCAGCCACTTAAACATTTTGGACCCATTTTCGAGGAATTATTCAATACAAATATGCGTAACTTTTTCTAGGAGCATTTTGAAACATTTATATTTTCAGGATAGGAAGCTTATATGATTAGTAATATTTCATATCAAAGGTACAAGAAAATTCCGGGGTCTTGGTGGTTAACCAGCCACTTAAACATTTTGGACCCATTTTCGAGGAATTATTCAATACAAATATGCGTAACTTTTTCTAGGAGCATTTTGAAACATTTATATTTTCAGGATAGGAAGCTTATATGATTAGTAATATTTTGTATCAAAGGTACAAGAAAATTCCGGGGTCTTGGTGGTTAACCAGCCACTTAAACATTTTGGACCCATTTTCGAGGAATTATTCAATACAAATATGCGTAACTTTTTCTAGGAGCATTTTGAAACTTTTATATTTTCAGGATAGGAAGCTTATATGATTAGTAATATTTTATATCAAAGGTACAAGAAAATTCCGGGGTCTTGGTGGTCAACCAGCCACTTAAACATTTTGGACCCATTTTCGAGGAATTATTCAATACAAATATGCTTAACTTTTTCTAGGAGCATTTTGAAACATTTATATTTTCAGGATAGGAAGCTTATATGATTAGTAATATTTCATATCAAAGGTACAAGAAAATTCCGGGGTCTTGGTGGTTAACCAGCCACTTAAACATTTTGGACCCATTTTCGAGGAATTATTCAATACAAATATGCGTAACTTTTTCTAGGAGCATTTTGAAACATTTATATTTTCAGGATAGGAAGCTTATATGATTAGTAATATTTTATATCAAAGGTACAAGAAAATTCCGGGGTCTTGGTGGTCAACCAGCCACTTAAACATTTTGGACCCATTTTCGAGGAATTATTCAATACAAATATGCGTAACTTTTTCTAGGAGCATTTTGAAACATTTATATTTTCAGGATAGGAAGCTTATATGATTAGTAATATTTTATATCAAAGGTACAAGAAAATTCCGGGGTCTTGGTGGTCAACCAGCCACTTAAACATTTTGGACCCATTTTCGAGGAATTATTCAATACAAATATGCGTAACTTTTTCTAGGAGCATTTTGAAACATTTATATTTTCAGGATAGGAAGCTTATATGATTAGTAATATTTCATATCAAAGGTACAAGAAAATTCCGGGGTCTTGGTGGTTAACCAGCCACTTAAACATTTTGGACCCATTTTCGAGGAATTATTCAATACAAATATGCGTAACTTTTTCTAGGAGCATTTTGAAACATTTATATTTTCAGGATAGGAAGCTTATATGATTAGTAATATTTCATATCAAAGGTACAAGAAAATTCCGGGGTCTTGGTGGTTAACCAGCCACTTAAACATTTTGGACCCATTTTCGAGGAATTATTCAATACAAATATGCGTAACTTTTTCTAGGAGCATTTTGAAACATTTATATTTTCAGGATAGGAAGCTTATATGATTAGTAATATTTTATATCAAAGGTACAAGAAAATTCCGGGGTCTTGGTGGTCAACCAGCCACTTAAACATTTTGGACCCATTTTCGAGGAATTATTCAATACAAATATGCGTAACTTTTTCTAGGAGCATTTTGAAACATTTATATTTTCAGGATAGGAAGCTTATATGATTAGTAATATTTTATATCAAAGGTACAAGAAAATTCCGGGGTCTTGGTGGTTAACCAGCCACTTAAACATTTTGGACCCATTTTCGAGGAATTATTCAATACAAATATGCGTAACTTTTTCTAGGAGCATTTTGAAACATTTATATTTTCAGGATAGGAAGCTTATATGATTAGTAATATTTCATATCAAAGGTACAAGAAAATTCCGGGGTCTTGGTGGTTAACCAGCCACTTAAACATTTTGGACCCATTTTCGAGGAATTATTCAATACAAATATGCGTAACTTTTTCTAGGAGCATTTTGAAACATTTATATTTTCAGGATAGGAAGCTTATATGATTAGTAATATTTCATATCAAAGGTACAAGAAAATTCCGGGGTCTTGGTGGTTAACCAGCCACTTAAACATTTTGGACCCATTTTCGAGGAATTATTCAATACAAATATGCGTAACTTTTTCTAGGAGCATTTTGAAACATTTATATTTTCAGGATAGGAAGCTTATATGATTAGTAATATTTCATATCAAAGGTACAAGAAAATTCCGGGGTCTTGGTGGTTAACCAGCCACTTAAACATTTTGGACCCATTTTCGAGGAATTATTCAATACAAATATGCGTAACTTTTTCTAGGAGCATTTTGAAACATTTATATTTTCAGGATAGGAAGCTTATATGATTAGTAATATTTCATATCAAAGGTACAAGAAAATACCGGGGTCTTGGTGGTTAACCAGCCACTTAAACATTTTGGACCCATTTTCGAGGAATTATTCAATACAAATATGCGTAACTTTTTCTAGGAGCATTTTGAAACATTTATATTTTCAGGATAGGAAGCTTATATGATTAGTAATATTTTATATCAAAGGTACAAGAAAATTCCGGGGTCTTGGTGGTCAACCAGCCACTTAAACATTTTGGACCCATTTTCGAGGAATTATTCAATACAAATATGCGTAACTTTTTCTAGGAGCATTTTGAAACATTTATATTTTCAGGATAGGAAGCTTATATGATTAGTAATATTTTATATCAAAGGTACAAGAAAATTCCGGGGTCTTGGTGGTTAACCAGCCACTTAAACATTTTGGACCCATTTTCGAGGAATTATTCAATACAAATATGCGTAACTTTTTCTAGGAGCATTTTGAAACATTTATATTTTCAGGATAGGAAGCTTATATGATTAGTAATATTTTGTATCGAAGGAACAAGAAAATTCCGGGGTCTTGGTGGTTAACCAGCCACTTAAACATTTTGGACCCATTTTCGAGGAATTATTCAATACAAATATGCGTAACTTTTTCTAGGAGCATTTTGAAACTTTTATATTTTCAGGATAGGAAGCTTATATGATTAGTAATATTTTATATCAAAGGTACAAGAAAATTCCGGGGCTTGGTGGTTAACCAGCCACTTAAACATTTTGGACCCATTTTCGAGGAATGATTAAATACAAATATGCGTAACTTTTTCTAGGAGCATTTTGAAACATTTATATTTTCAGGATAGGAAGCTTATATGATTAGTAATATTTTGTATCAAAGGTACAAGAAAATTCCGGGGTCTTGGTGGTTAACCAGCCACTTAAACATTTTGGACCCATTTTCGAGGAATTATTAAATACAAATATGCGTAACTTTTTCTAGGAGCATTTTGATACTTTTATATTTTCAGGATAGGAAGCTTATATGATTAGTAATATTTTGTATCAAAGGTACAAGAAAATTCCGGGGTCTTGGTGGTTAACCAGCCACTTAAACATTTTGGACCCATTTTCGAGGAATTATTCAATACAAATATGTTAACTTTTTCTAGGAGCATTTTGAAACATTTATATTTTCAGGATAGGAAGCTTATATGATTAGTAATATTTTGTATCAAAGGTACAAGAAAATTCCGGGGTCTTGGTGGTTAACCAGCCACTTAAACATTTTGGACCCATTTTCGAGGAATTATTAAATACAAATATGCTTTACTTTTTCTAGGAGCATTTTGATACTTTTATATTTTCAGGATAGGAAGCTTATATGATTAGTAATATTTTGTATCAAAGGTACAAGAAAATTCCGGGGTCTTGGTGGTTAACCAGCCACTTAAACATTTTGGACCCATTTTCGAGGAATTATTCAATACAAATATGTTAACTTTTTCTAGGAGCATTTTGAAACATTTATATTTTCAGGATAGGAAGCTTATATGATTAGTAATATTTCCTATCAAAGGTACATGAAAATTCCGGGGTCTTGGTGGTTAACCAGCCACTTAAACATTTTGGACCCATTTTCGAGGAATTATTCAATACAAATATGCGTAACTTTTTCTAGGAGCATTTTGAAACATTTATATTTTCCGGATAGGAAGCTTATATGATTAGTAATATTTTATATCAAAGGTACAAGAAAATTCCGGGGTCTTGGTGGTCAACCAGCCACTTAAACATTTTGGACCCATTTTCGAGGAATTATTCAATACAAATATGCGTAACTTTTTCTAGGAGCATTTTGAAACATTTATATTTTCAGGATAGGAAGCTTATATGATTAGTAATTTTGCGTATCAAAGGTACAAGAAAATTCCGGGGTCTTGGTGGTTAACCAGCCACTTAAACATTTTGGACCCATTTTCGAGGAATTATTCAATACAAATATGCGTAACTTTTTCTAGGAGCATTTTGAAACATTTATATTTTCAGGATAGGAAGCTTATATGATTAGTAATATTTTGTATCAAAGGTACAAGAAAATTCCTGGGTCTTGGTGGTTAACCAGCCACTTAAACATTTTGGACCCATTTTCGAGGAATTATTCAATACAAATATGCGTAACTTTTTCTAGGAGCCTTTTGAAACTTTTATATTTCCAGGATAGGAAGCTTTTATGATTAGTAATTTTGCGTATCAAAGGTACAAGAAAATTCCTGGGTCTTGGTGGTTAACCAGCCACTTAAACATTTTGGACCCATTTTCGAGGAATTATTAAATACAAATATGCGTAACTTTTTCTAGGAGCATTTTGAAACATTTATATTTTCAGGATAGGAAGCTTATATGATTAGTAATATTTTATATCAAAGGTACAAGAAAATTCCGGGGTCTTGGTGGTCAACCAGCCACTTAAACATTTTGGACCCATTTTCGAGGAATTATTCAATACAAATATGCGTAACTTTTTCTAGGAGCATTTTGAAACATTTATATTTTCAGGATAGGAAGCTTATATGATTAGTAATATTTCATATCAAAGGTACAAGAAAATTCCGGGGTCTTGGTGGTTAACCAGCCACTTAAACATTTTGGACCCATTTTCGAGGAATTCTTCAATACAAATATGCGTAACTTTTTCTAGGAGCATTTTGAAACATTTATATTTTCAGGATAGGAAGCTTATATGATTAGTAATATTTTATATCAAAGGTACAAGAAAATTCCGGGGTCTTGGTGGTCAACCAGCCACTTAAACATTTTGGACCCATTTTCGAAGAATTATTCAATACAAATATGCGTAACTTTTTCTAGGAGCATTTTGAAACATTTATATTTTCAGGATAGGAAGCTTATATGATTAGTAATATTTTATATCAAAGGTACAAGAAAATTCCGGGGTCTTGGTGGTCAACCAGCCACTTAAACATTTTGGACCCATTTTCGAGGAATTATTCAATACAAATATGCGTAACTTTTTCTAGGAGCATTTTGAAACATTTATATTTTCAGGATAGGAAGCTTATATGATTAGTAATATTTTATATCAAAGGTACAAGAAAATTCCGGGGTCTTGGTGGTTAACCAGCCACTTAAACATGTTGGACCCATTTTCGAGGAATTATTCAATACAAATATGCGTAACTTTTTCTAGGAGCATTTTGAAACATTTATATTTTCCGGATAGGAAGCTTATATGATTAGTAATATTTTATATCAAAGGTACAAGAAAATTCCGGGGTCTTGGTGGTCAACCAGCCACTTAAACATTTTGGACCCATTTTCGAGGAATTATTCAATACAAATATGCGTAACTTTTTCTAGGAGCATTTTGAAACATTTATATTTTCAGGATAGGAAGCTTATATGATTAGTAATTTTGCGTATCAAAGGTACAAGAAAATTCCGGGGTCTTGGTGGTTAACCAGCCACTTAAACATTTTGGACCCATTTTCGAGGAATTATTCAATACAAATATGCGTAACTTTTTCTAGGAGCATTTTGAAACATTTATATTTTCAGGATAGGAAGCTTATATGATTAGTAATATTTTGTATCAAAGGTACAAGAAAATTCCTGGGTCTTGGTGGTTAACCAGCCACTTAAACATTTTGGACCCATTTTCGAGGAATTATTCAATACAAATATGCGTAACTTTTTCTAGGAGCATTTTGAAACTTTTATATTTCCAGGATAGGAAGCTTTTATGATTAGTAATTTTGCGTATCAAAGGTACAAGAAAATTCCTGGGTCTTGGTGGTTAACCAGCCACTTAAACATTTTGGACCCATTTTCGAGGAATTATTCAATACAAATATGCGTAACTTTTTCTAGGAGCATTTTGAAACATTTATATTTTCAGGATAGGAAGCTTATATGATTAGTAATATTTCATATCAAAGGTACAAGAAAATTCCGGGGTCTTGGTGGTTAACCAGCCACTTAAACATTTTGGACCCATTTTCGAGGAATTATTCAATACAAATATGCGTAACTTTTTCTAGGAGCATTTTGAAACATTTATATTTTCAGGATAGGAAGCTTATATGATTAGTAATATTTTATATCAAAGGTACAAGAAAATTCCGGGGTCTTGGTGGTCAACCAGCCACTTAAACATTTTGGACCCATTTTCGAAGAATTATTCAATACAAATATGCGTAACTTTTTCTAGGAGCATTTTGAAACATTTATATTTTCAGGATAGGAAGCTTATATGATTAGTAATATTTTATATCAAAGGTACAAGAAAATTCCGGGGTCTTGGTGGTCAACCAGCCACTTAAACATTTTGGACCCATTTTCGAGGAATTATTCAATACAAATATGCGTAACTTTTTCTAGGAGCATTTTGAAACATTTATATTTTCAGGATAGGAAGCTTATATGATTAGTAATATTTTATATCAAAGGTACAAGAAAATTCCGGGGTCTTGGTGGTTAACCAGCCACTTAAACATTTTGGACCCATTTTCGAGGAATTATTCAATACAAATATGCGTAACTTTTTCTAGGAGCATTTTGAAACATTTATATTTTCAGGATAGGAAGCTTATATGATTAGTAATATTTTGTATCAAAGGTACAAGAAAATTCCTGGGTCTTGGTGGTTAACCAGCCACTTAAACATTTTGGACCCATTTTCGAGGAATTATTCAATACAAATATGCGTAACTTTTTCTAGGAGCATTTTGAAACTTTTATATTTCCAGGATAGGAAGCTTTTATGATTAGTAATTTTGCGTATCAAAGGTACAAGAAAATTCCTGGGTCTTGGTGGTTAACCAGCCACTTAAACATTTTGGACCCATTTTCGAGGAATTATTCAATACAAATATGCGTAACTTTTTCTAGGAGCATTTTGAAACATTTATATTTTCAGGATAGGAAGCTTATATGATTAGTAATATTTCATATCAAAGGTACAAGAAAATTCCGGGGTCTTGGTGGTTAACCAGCCACTTAAACATTTTGGACCCATTTTCGAGGAATTATTCAATACAAATATGCGTAACTTTTTCTAGGAGCATTTTGAAACATTTATATTTTCAGGATAGGAAGCTTATATGATTAGTAATATTTTATATCAAAGGTACAAGAAAATTCCGGGGTCTTGGTGGTCAACCAGCCACTTAAACATTTTGGACCCATTTTCGAAGAATTATTCAATACAAATATGCGTAACTTTTTCTAGGAGCATTTTGAAACATTTATATTTTCAGGATAGGAAGCTTATATGATTAGTAATATTTTATATCAAAGGTACAAGAAAATTCCGGGGTCTTGGTGGTCAACCAGCCACTTAAACATTTTGGACCCATTTTCGAGGAATTATTCAATACAAATATGCGTAACTTTTTCTAGGAGCATTTTGAAACATTTATATTTTCAGGATACGAAGCTTATATGATTAGTAATATTTTATATCAAAGGTACAAGAAAATTCCGGGGTCTTGGTGGTTAACCAGCCACTTAAACATTTTGGACCCATTTTCGAGGAATTATTCAATACAAATATGCGTAACTTTTTCTAGGAGCATTTTGAAACTTTTATATTTTCAGGATAGGAAGCTTATATGATTAGTAATATTTTATATCAAAGGTACAAGAAAATTCCGGGGTCTTGGTGGTCAACCAGCCACTTAAACATTTTGGACCCATTTTCGAGGAATTATTCAATACAAATATGCGTAACTTTTTCTAGGAGCATTTTGAAACATTTATATTTTCAGGATAGGAAGCTTATATGATTAGTAATATTTTGTATCGAAGGAACAAGAAAATTCCGGGGTCTTGGTGGTTAACCAGCCACTTAAACATTTTGGACCCATTTTCGAGGAATTATTCAATACAAATATGCGTAACTTTTTCTAGGAGCATTTTGAAACTTTTATATTTTCAGGATAGGAAGCTTATATGATTAGTAATATTTTATATCAAAGGTACAAGAAAATTCCGGGGCTTGGTGGTTAACCAGCCACTTAAACATTTTGGACCCATTTTCGAGGAATGATTAAATACAAATATGCGTAACTTTTTCTAGGAGCATTTTGAAACATTTATATTTTCAGGATAGGAAGCTTATATGATTAGTAATATTTTGTATCAAAGGTACAAGAAAATTCCGGGGTCTTGGTGGTTAACCAGCCACTTAAACATTTTGGACCCATTTTCGAGGAATTATTAAATACAAATATGCTTTACTTTTTCTAGGAGCATTTTGATACTTTTATATTTTCAGGATAGGAAGCTTATATGATTAGTAATATTTTGTATCAAAGGTACAAGAAAATTCCGGGGTCTTGGTGGTTAACCAGCCACTTAAACATTTTGGACCCATTTTCGAGGAATTATTCAATACAAATATGTTAACTTTTTCTAGGAGCATTTTGAAACATTTATATTTTCAGGATAGGAAGCTTATATGATTAGTAATATTTCCTATCAAAGGTACATGAAAATTCCGGGGTCTTGGTGGTTAACCAGCCACTTAAACATTTTGGACCCATTTTCGAGGAATTATTCAATACAAATATGCGTAACTTTTTCTAGGAGCATTTTGAAACATTTATATTTTCCGGATAGGAAGCTTATATGATTAGTAATATTTTATATCAAAGGTACAAGAAAATTCCGGGGTCTTGGTGGTCAACCAGCCACTTAAACATTTTGGACCCATTTTCGAGGAATTATTCAATACAAATATGCGTAACTTTTTCTAGGAGCATTTTGAAACATTTATATTTTCAGGATAGGAAGCTTATATGATTAGTAATTTTGCGTATCAAAGGTACAAGAAAATTCCGGGGTCTTGGTGGTTAACCAGCCACTTAAACATTTTGGACCCATTTTCGAGGAATTATTCAATACAAATATGCGTAACTTTTTCTAGGAGCATTTTGAAACATTTATATTTTCAGGATAGGAAGCTTATATGATTAGTAATATTTTGTATCAAAGGTACAAGAAAATTCCTGGGTCTTGGTGGTTAACCAGCCACTTAAACATTTTGGACCCATTTTCGAGGAATTATTCAATACAAATATGCGTAACTTTTTCTAGGAGCATTTTGAAACTTTTATATTTCCAGGATAGGAAGCTTTTATGATTAGTAATTTTGCGTATCAAAGGTACAAGAAAATTCCTGGGTCTTGGTGGTTAACCAGCCACTTAAACATTTTGGACCCATTTTCGAGGAATTATTAAATACAAATATGCGTAACTTTTTCTAGGAGCATTTTGAAACATTTATATTTTCAGGATAGGAAGCTTATATGATTAGTAATATTTTATATCAAAGGTACAAGAAAATTCCGGGGTCTTGGTGGTCAACCAGCCACTTAAACATTTTGGACCCATTTTCGAGGAATTATTCAATACAAATATGCGTAACTTTTTCTAGGAGCATTTTGAAACATTTATATTGTCAGGATAGGAAGCTTATATGATTAGTAATATTTCATATCAAAGGTACAAGAAAATTCCGGGGTCTTGGTGGTTAACCAGCCACTTAAACATTTTGGACCCATTTTCGAGGAATTCTTCAATACAAATATGCGTAACTTTTTCTAGGAGCATTTTGAAACATTTATATTTTCAGGATAGGAAGCTTATATGATTAGTAATATTTTATATCAAAGGTACAAGAAAATTCCGGGGTCTTGGTGGTCAACCAGCCACTTAAACATTTTGGACCCATTTTCGAAGAATTATTCAATACAAATATGCGTAACTTTTTCTAGGAGCATTTTGAAACATTTATATTTTCAGGATAGGAAGCTTATATGATTAGTAATATTTTATATCAAAGGTACAAGAAAATTCCGGGGTCTTGGTGGTCAACCAGCCACTTAAACATTTTGGACCCATTTTCGAGGAATTATTCAATACAAATATGCGTAACTTTTTCTAGGAGCATTTTGAAACATTTATATTTTCAGGATAGGAAGCTTATATGATTAGTAATATTTTATATCAAAGGTACAAGAAAATTCCGGGGTCTTGGTGGTCAACCAGCCACTTAAACATTTTGGACCCATTTTCGAGGAATTATTCAATACAAATATGCGTAACTTTTTCTAGGAGCATTTTGAAACATTTATATTTTCAGGATAGGAAGCTTATATGATTAGTAATATTTCATATCAAAGGTACAAGAAAATTCCGGGGTCTTGGTGGTTAACCAGCCACTTAAACATTTTGGACACATTTTCGAGGAATTATTGAATACAAATATGCGTAACTTTTTCTAGGAGCATTTTGAAACTTTTATATTTTCAGGATAGGAAGCTTATATGATTAGTAATATTTTATATCAAAGGTACAAGAAAATTCCGGGGTCTTGGTGGTCAACCAGCCACTTAAACATTTTGGACCCATTTTCGAGGAATTATTCAATACAAATATGCGTAACTTTTTCTAGGAGCATTTTGAAACATTTATATTTTCAGGATAGGAAGCTTATATGATTAGTAATATTTCATATCAAAGGTACAAGAAAATTCCGGGGTCTTGGTGGTTAACCAGCCACTTAAACATTTTGGACCCATTTTCGAGGAATTATTCAATACAAATATGCGTAACTTTTTCTAGGAGCATTTTGAAACATTTATATTTTCAGGATAGGAAGCTTATATGATTAGTAATATTTTATATCAAAGGTACAAGAAAATTCCGGGGTCTTGGTGGTTAACCAGCCACTTAAACATTTTGGACCCATTTTCGAGGAATTATTCAATACAAATATGCGTAACTTTTTCTAGGAGCATTTTGAAACATTTATATTTTCCGGATAGGAAGCTTATATGATTAGTAATATTTTATATCAAAGGTACAAGAAAATTCCGGGGTCTTGGTGGTCAACCAGCCACTTAAACATTTTGGACCCATTTTCGAGGAATTATTCAATACAAATATGCGTAACTTTTTCTAGGAGCATTTTGAAACATTTATATTTTCAGGATAGGAAGCTTATATGATTAGTAATATTTTATATCAAAGGTACAAGAAAATTCCGGGGTCTTGGTGGTTAACCAGCCACTTAAACATTTTGGACCCATTTTCGAGGAATTATTGAATACAAATATGCGTAACTTTTTCTAGGAGCATTTTGAAACTTTTATATTTTCAGGATAGGAAGCTTATATGATTAGTAATATTTTATATCAAAGGTACAAGAAAATTCCGGGGTCTTGGTGGTCAACCAGCCACTTAAACATTTTGGACCCATTTTCGAGGAATTATTCAATACAAATATGCGTAACTTTTTCTAGGAGCATTTTGAAACATTTATATTTTCAGGATAGGAAGCTTATATGATTAGTAATATTTAATATCAAAGGTACAAGAAAATTCCGGGGTCTTGGTGGTTAACCAGCCACTTAAACATTTTGGACCCATTTTCGAGGAATTATTCAATACAAATATGCGTAACTTTTTCTAGGAGCATTTTGAAACATTTATATTTTCAGGATAGGAAGCTTATATGATTAGTAATATTTCATATCAAAGGTACAAGAAAATTCCGGGGTCTTGGTGGTTAACCAGCCACTTAAACATTTTGGACCCATTTTCGAGGAATTATTCAATACAAATATGCGTAACTTTTTCTAGGAGCATTTTGAAACATTTATATTTTCAGGATAGGAAGCTTATATGATTAGTAATATTTCATATCAAAGGTACAAGAAAATTCCGGGGTCTTGGTGGTTAACCAGCCACTTAAACATTTTGGACCCATTTTCGAGGAATTATTCAATACAAATATGCGTAACTTTTTCTAGGAGCATTTTGAAACATTTATATTTTCCGGATAGGAAGCTTATATGATTAGTAATGTTTTATATCAAAGGTACAAGAAAATTCCGGGGTCTTGGTGGTCAACCAGCCACTTAAACATTTTGGACCCATTTTCGAGGAATTATTCAATACAAATATGCGTAACTTTTTCTAGGAGCATTTTGAAACATTTATATTTTCAGGATAGGAAGCTTATATGATTAGTAATATTTTATATCAAAGGTACAAGAAAATTCCGGGGTCTTGGTGGTCAACCAGCCACTTAAACATTTTGGACCCATTTTCGAGGAATTATTCAATACAAATATGCGTAACTTTTTCTAGGAGCATTTTGAAACATTTATATTTTCAGGATAGGAAGCTTATATGATTAGTAATATTTCATATCAAAGGTACAAGAAAATTCCGGGGTCTTGGTGGTTAACCAGCCACTTAAACATTTTGGACCCATTTTCGAGGAATTATTCAATACAAATATGCGTAACTTTTTCTAGGAGCATTTTGAAACATTTATATTTTCAGGATAGGAAGCTTATATGATTAGTAATATTTTATATCAAAGGTTCAAGAAAATTCCGGGGTCTTGGTGGTCAACCAGCCACTTAAACATTTTGGACCCATTTTCGAAGAATTATTCAATACAAATATGCGTAACTTTTTCTAGGAGCATTTTGAAACATTTATATTTTCAGGATAGGAAGCTTATATGATTAGTAATATTTTATATCAAAGGTACAAGAAAATTCCGGGGTCTTGGTGGTCAACCAGCCACTTAAACATTTTGGACCCATTTTCGAGGAATTATTCAATACAAATATGCGTAACTTTTTCTAGGAGCATTTTGAAACATTTATATTTTCAGGATAGGAAGCTTATATGATTAGTAATATTTTATATCAAAGGTACAAGAAAATTCCGGGGTCTTGGTGGTTAACCAGCCACTTAAACATTTTGGACCCATTTTCGAGGAATTATTCAATACAAATATGCGTAACTTTTTCTAGGAGCATTTTGAAACATTTATATTTTCAGGATAGGAAGCTTATATGATTAGTAATATTTTATATCAAAGGTACAAGAAAATTCCGGGGTCTTGGTGGTCAACCAGCCACTTAAACATTTTGGACCCATTTTCGAGGAATTATTCAATACAAATATGCGTAACTTTTTCTAGGAGCATTTTGAAACATTTATATTTTCAGGATAGGAAGCTTATATGATTAGTAATATTTTATATCAAAGGTACAAGAAAATTCCGGGGTCTTGGTGGTTAACCAGCCACTTAAACATTTTGGACCCATTTTCGAGGAATTATTGAATACAAATATGCGTAACTTTTTCTAGGAGCATTTTGAAACTTTTATATTTTCAGGATAGGAAGCTTATATGATTAGTAATATTTTATATCAAAGGTACAAGAAAATTCCGGGGTCTTGGTGGTCAACCAGCCACTTAAACATTTTGGACCCATTTTCGAGGAATTATTCAATACAAATATGCGTAACTTTTTCTAGGAGCATTTTGAAACATTTATATTTTCAGGATAGGAAGCTTATATGATTAGTAATATTTCATATCAAAGGTACAAGAAAATTCCGGGGTCTTGGTGGTTAACCAGCCACTTAAACATTTTGGACCCATTTTCGAGGAATTATTCAATACAAATATGCGTAACTTTTTCTAGGAGCATTTTGAAACATTTATATTTTCAGGATAGGAAGCTTATATGATTAGTAATATTTCATATCAAAGGTACAAGAAAATTCCGGGGTCTTGGTGGTTAACCAGCCACTTAAACATTTTGGACCCATTTTCGAGGAATTATTCAATACAAATATGCGTAACTTTTTCTAGGAGCATTTTGAAACATTTATATTTTCAGGATAGGAAGCTTATATGATTAGTAATATTTTATATCAAAGGTACAAGAAAATTCCGGGGTCTTGGTGGTCAACCAGCCACTTAAACATTTTGGACCCATTTTCGAGGAATTATTCAATACAAATATGCGTAACTTTTTCTAGGAGCATTTTGAAACATTTATATTTTCAGGATAGGAAGCTTATATGATTAGTAATATTTTATATCAAAGGTACAAGAAAATTCCGGGGTCTTGGTGGTTAACCAGCCACTTAAACATTTTGGACCCATTTTCGAGGAATTATTGAATACAAATATGCGTAACTTTTTCTAGGAGCATTTTAAAACTTTTATATTTTCAGGATAGGAAGCTTATATGATTAGTAATATTTTATATCAAAGGTACAAGAAAATTCCGGGGTCTTGGTGGTCAACCAGCCACTTAAACATTTTGGACCCATTTTCGAGGAATTATTCAATACAAATATGCGTAACTTTTTCTAGGAGCATTTTGAAACATTTATATTTTCAGGATAGGAAGCTTATATGATTAGTAATATTTCATATCAAAGGTACAAGAAAATTCCGGGGTCTTGGTGGTTAACCAGCCACTTAAACATTTTGGACCCATTTTCGAGGAATTATTCAATACAAATATGCGTAACTTTTTCTAGGAGCATTTTGAAACATTTATATTTTCAGGATAGGAAGCTTATATGATTAGTAATATTTCATATCAAAGGTACAAGAAAATTCCGGGGTCTTGGTGGTTAACCAGCCACTTAAACATTTTGGACCCATTTTCGAGGAATTATTCAATACAAATATGCGTAACTTTTTCTAGGAGCATTTTGAAACATTTATATTTTCAGGATAGGAAGCTTATATGATTAGTAATATTTTACATCAAAGGTACAAGAAAATTCCGGGGTCTTGGTGGTCAACCAGCCACTTAAACATTTTGGACCCATTTTCGAGGAATTATTCAATACAAATATGCGTAACTTTTTCTAGGAGCATTTTGAAACATTTATATTTTCAGGATAGGAAGCTTATATGATTAGTAATATTTTATATCAAAGGTACAAGAAAATTCCGGGGTCTTGGTGGTTAACCAGCCACTTAAACATTTTGGACCCATTTTCGAGGAATTATTCAATACAAATATGCGTAACTTTTTCTAGGAGCATTTTGAAACATTTATATTTTCAGGATAGGAAGCTTATATGATTAGTAATATTTCATATCAAAGGTACAAGAAAATTCCGGGGTCTTGGTGGTTAACCAGCCACTTAAACATTTTGGACCCATTTTCGAGGAATTATTCAATACAAATATGCGTAACTTTTTCTAGGAGCATTTTGAAACATTTATATTTTCAGGATAGGAAGCTTATATGATTAGTAATATTTCATATCAAAGGTACAAGAAAATTCCGGGGTCTTGGTGGTTAACCAGCCACTTAAACATTTTGGACCCATTTTCGAGGAATTATTCAATACAAATATGCGTAACTTTTTCTAGGAGCATTTTGAAACATTTATATTTTCAGGATAGGAAGCTTATATGATTAGTAATATTTTATATCAAAGGTACAACAAAATTCCGGGGTCTTGGTGGTCAACCAGCCACTTAAACATTTTGGACCCATTTTCGAGGAATTATTCAATACAAATATGCGTAACTTTTTCTAGGAGCATTTTGAAACATTTATATTTTCAGGATAGGAAGCTTATATGATTAGTAATATTTTATATCAAAGGTACAAGAAAATTCCGGGGTCTTGGTGGTTAACCAGCCACTTAAACATTTTGGACCCATTTTCGAGGAATTATTGAATACAAATATGCGTAACTTTTTCTAGGAGCATTTTGAAACTTTTATATTTTCAGGATAGGAAGCTTATATGATTAGTAATATTTTATATCAAAGCTACAAGAAAATTCCGGGGTCTTGGTGGTCAACCAGCCACTTAAACATTTTGGACCCATTTTCGAGGAATTATTCAATACAAATATGCGTAACTTTTTCTAGGAGCATTTTGAAACATTTATATTTTCAGGATAGGAAGCTTATATGATTAGTAATATTTCATATCAAAGGTACAAGAAAATTCCGGGGTCTTGGTGGTTAACCAGCCACTTAAACATTTTGGACCCATTTTCGAGGAATTATTCAATACAAATATGCGTAACTTTTTCTAGGAGCATTTTGAAACATTTATATTTTCAGGATAGGAAGCTTATATGATTAGTAATATTTCATATCAAAGGTACAAGAAAATTCCGGGGTCTTGGTGGTTAACCAGCCACTTAAACATTTTGGACCCATTTTCGAGGAATTATTCAATACAAATATGCGTAACTTTTTCTAGGAGCATTTTGAAACATTTATATTTTCAGGATAGGAAGCTTATATGATTAGTAATATTTCATATCAAAGGTACAAGAAAATTCCGGGGTCTTGGTGGTTAACCAGCCACTTAAACATTTTGGACCCATTTTCGAGGAATTATTCAATACAAATATGCGTAACTTTTTCTAGGAGCATTTTGAAACATTTATATTTTCAGGATAGGAAGCTTATATGATTAGTAATATTTTATATCAAAGGTACAAGAAAATTCCGGGGTCTTGGTGGTCAACCAGCCACTTAAACATTTTGGACCCATTTTCGAGGAATTATTCAATACAAATATGCGTAACTTTTTCTAGGAGCATTTTGAAACATTTATATTTTCAGGATAGGAAGCTTATATGATTAGTAATATTTTATATCAAAGGTACAAGAAAATTCCGGGGTCTTGGTGGTTAACCAGCCACTTAAACATTTTGGACCCATTTTCGAGGAATTATTCAATACAAATATGCGTAACTTTTTCTAGGAGCATTTTGAAACATTTATATTTTCAGGATAGGAAGCTTATATGATTAGTAATATTTCATATCAAAGGTACAAGAAAATTCCGGGGTCTTGGTGGTTAACCAGCCACTTAAACATTTTGGACCCATTTTCGAGGAATTATTCAATACAAATATGCGTAACTTTTTCTAGGAGCATTTTGAAACATTTATATTTTCAGGATAGGAAGCTTATATGATTAGTAATATTTCATATCAAAGGTACAAGAAAATTCCGGGGTCTTGGTGGTTAACCAGCCACTTAAACATTTTGGACCCATTTTCGAGGAATTATTCAATACAAATATGCGTAACTTTTTCTAGGAGCATTTTGAAACATTTATATTTTCCGGATAGGAAGCTTATATGATTAGTAATATTTTATATCAAAGGTACAAGAAAATTCCGGGGTCTTGGTGGTCAACCAGCCACTTAAACATTTTGGACCCATTTTCGAGGAATTATTCAATACAAATATGCGTAACTTTTTCTAGGAGCATTTTGAAACATTTATATTTTCAGGATAGGAAGCTTATATGATTAGTAATATTTTATATCAAAGGTACAAGAAAATTCCGGGGTCTTGGTGGTCAACCAGCCACTTAAACATTTTGGACCCATTTTCGAGGAATTATTCAATACAAATATGCGTAACTTTTTCTAGGAGCATTTTGAAACATTTATATTTTCAGGATAGGAAGCTTATATGATTAGTAATATTTCATATCAAAGGTACAAGAAAATTCCGGGGTCTTGGTGGTTAACCAGCCACTTAAACATTTTGGACCCATTTTCGAGGAATTCTTCAATACAAATATGCGTAACTTTTTCTAGGAGCATTTTGAAACATTTATATTTTCAGGATAGGAAGCTTATATGATTAGTAATATTTTATATCAAAGGTACAAGAAAATTCCGGGGTCTTGGTGGTCAACCAGCCACTTAAACATTTTGGACCCATTTTCGAAGAATTATTCAATACAAATATGCGTAACTTTTTCTAGGAGCATTTTGAAACATTTATATTTTCAGGATAGGAAGCTTATATGATTAGTAATATTTTATATCAAAGGTACAAGAAAATTCCGGGGTCTTGGTGGTTAACCAGCCACTTAAACATTTTGGACCCATTTTCGAGGAATTATTCAATACAAATATGCGTAACTTTTTCTAGGAGCATTTTGAAACATTTATATTTTCAGGATAGGAAGCTTATATGATTAGTAATATTTCATATCAAAGGTACAAGAAAATTCCGGGGTCTTGGTGGTTAACCAGCCACTTAAACATTTTGGACCCATTTTCGAGGAATTATTCAATACAAATATGCGTAACTTTTTCTAGGAGCATTTTGAAACATTTATATTTTCAGGATAGGAAGCTTATATGATTAGTAATATTTCATATCAAAGGTACAAGAAAATTCCGGGGTCTTGGTGGTTAACCAGCCACTTAAACATTTTGGACCCATTTTCGAGGAATTATTCAATACAAATATGCGTAACTTTTTCTAGGAGCATTTTGAAACATTTATATTTTCAGGATAGGAAGCTTATATGATTAGTAATATTTTATATCAAAGGTACAACAAAATTCCGGGGTCTTGGTGGTCAACCAGCCACTTAAACATTTTGGACCCATTTTCGAGGAATTATTCAATACAAATATGCGTAACTTTTTCTAGGAGCATTTTGAAACATTTATATTTTCAGGATAGGAAGCTTATATGATTAGTAATATTTTATATCAAAGGTACAAGAAAATTCCGGGGTCTTGGTGGTTAACCAGCCACTTAAACATTTTGGACCCATTTTCGAGGAATTATTGAATACAAATATGCGTAACTTTTTCTAGGAGCATTTTGAAACTTTTATATTTTCAGGATAGGAAGCTTATATGATTAGTAATATTTTATATCAAAGCTACAAGAAAATTCCGGGGTCTTGGTGGTCAACCAGCCACTTAAACATTTTGGACCCATTTTCGAGGAATTATTCAATACAAATATGCGTAACTTTTTCTAGGAGCATTTTGAAACATTTATATTTTCAGGATAGGAAGCTTATATGATTAGTAATATTTCATATCAAAGGTACAAGAAAATTCCGGGGTCTTGGTGGTTAACCAGCCACTTAAACATTTTGGACCCATTTTCGAGGAATTATTCAATACAAATATGCGTAACTTTTTCTAGGAGCATTTTGAAACATTTATATTTTCAGGATAGGAAGCTTATATGATTAGTAATATTTCATATCAAAGGTACAAGAAAATTCCGGGGTCTTGGTGGTTAACCAGCCACTTAAACATTTTGGACCCATTTTCGAGGAATTATTCAATACAAATATGCGTAACTTTTTCTAGGAGCATTTTGAAACATTTATATTTTCAGGATAGGAAGCTTATATGATTAGTAATATTTCATATCAAAGGTACAAGAAAATTCCGGGGTCTTGGTGGTTAACCAGCCACTTAAACATTTTGGACCCATTTTCGAGGAATTATTCAATACAAATATGCGTAACTTTTTCTAGGAGCATTTTGAAACATTTATATTTTCAGGATAGGAAGCTTATATGATTAGTAATATTTTATATCAAAGGTACAAGAAAATTCCGGGGTCTTGGTGGTCAACCAGCCACTTAAACATTTTGGACCCATTTTCGAGGAATTATTCAATACAAATATGCGTAACTTTTTCTAGGAGCATTTTGAAACATTTATATTTTCAGGATAGGAAGCTTATATGATTAGTAATATTTTATATCAAAGGTACAAGAAAATTCCGGGGTCTTGGTGGTTAACCAGCCACTTAAACATTTTGGACCCATTTTCGAGGAATTATTCAATACAAATATGCGTAACTTTTTCTAGGAGCATTTTGAAACATTTATATTTTCAGGATAGGAAGCTTATATGATTAGTAATATTTCATATCAAAGGTACAAGAAAATTCCGGGGTCTTGGTGGTTAACCAGCCACTTAAACATTTTGGACCCATTTTCGAGGAATTATTCAATACAAATATGCGTAACTTTTTCTAGGAGCATTTTGAAACATTTATATTTTCAGGATAGGAAGCTTATATGATTAGTAATATTTCATATCAAAGGTACAAGAAAATTCCGGGGTCTTGGTGGTTAACCAGCCACTTAAACATTTTGGACCCATTTTCGAGGAATTATTCAATACAAATATGCGTAACTTTTTCTAGGAGCATTTTGAAACATTTATATTTTCCGGATAGGAAGCTTATATGATTAGTAATATTTTATATCAAAGGTACAAGAAAATTCCGGGGTCTTGGTGGTCAACCAGCCACTTAAACATTTTGGACCCATTTTCGAGGAATTATTCAATACAAATATGCGTAACTTTTTCTAGGAGCATTTTGAAACATTTATATTTTCAGGATAGGAAGCTTATATGATTAGTAATATTTTATATCAAAGGTACAAGAAAATTCCGGGGTCTTGGTGGTCAACCAGCCACTTAAACATTTTGGACCCATTTTCGAGGAATTATTCAATACAAATATGCGTAACTTTTTCTAGGAGCATTTTGAAACATTTATATTTTCAGGATAGGAAGCTTATATGATTAGTAATATTTCATATCAAAGGTACAAGAAAATTCCGGGGTCTTGGTGGTTAACCAGCCACTTAAACATTTTGGACCCATTTTCGAGGAATTCTTCAATACAAATATGCGTAACTTTTTCTAGGAGCATTTTGAAACATTTATATTTTCAGGATAGGAAGCTTATATGATTAGTAATATTTTATATCAAAGGTACAAGAAACTTCCGGGGTCTTGGTGGTCAACCAGCCACTTAAACATTTTGGACCCATTTTCGAAGAATTATTCAATACAAATATGCGTAACTTTTTCTAGGAGCATTTTGAAACATTTATATTTTCAGGATAGGAAGCTTATATGATTAGTAATATTTTATATCAAAGGTACAAGAAAATTCCGGGGTCTTGGTGGTCAACCAGCCACTTAAACATTTTGGACCCATTTTCGAGGAATTATTCAATACAAATATGCGTAACTTTTTCTAGGAGCATTTTGAAACATTTATATTTTCAGGATAGGAAGCTTATATGATTAGTAATATTTTATATCAAAGGTACAAGAAAATTCCGGGGTCTTGGTGGTTAACCAGCCACTTAAACATTTTGGACCCATTTTCGAGGAATTATTCAATACAAATATGCGTAACTTTTTCTAGGAGCATTTTGAAACATTTATATTTTCAGGATAGGAAGCTTATATGATTAGTAATATTTTATATCAAAGGTACAAGAAAATTCCGGGGTCTTGGTGGTCAACCAGCCACTTAAACATTTTGGACCCATTTTCGAGGAATTATTCAATACAAATATGCGTAACTTTTTCTAGGAGCATTTTGAAACATTTATATTTTCAGGATAGGAAGCTTATATGATTAGTAATATTTTATATCAAAGGTACAAGAAAATTCCGGGGTCTTGGTGGTCAACCAGCCACTTAAACATTTTGGACCCATTTTCGAGGAATTATTCAATACAAATATGCGTAACTTTTTCTAGGAGCATTTTGAAACATTTATATTTTCAGGATAGGAAGCTTATATGATTAGTAATATTTTATATCAAAGGTACAAGAAAATTCCGGGGTCTTGGTGGTTAACCAGCCACTTAAACATTTTGGACCCATTTTCGAGGAATTATTGAATACAAATATGCGTAACTTTTTCTAGGAGCATTTTGAAACTTTTATATTTTCAGGATAGGAAGCTTATATGATTAGTAATATTTTATATCAAAGGTACAAGAAAATTCCGGGGTCTTGGTGGTCAACCAGCCACTTAAACATTTTGGACCCATTTTCGAGGAATTATTCAATACAAATATGCGTAACTTTTTCTAGGAGCATTTTGAAACATTTATATTTTCAGGATAGGAAGCTTATATGATTAGTAATATTTCATATCAAAGGTACAAGAAAATTCCGGGGTCTTGGTGGTTAACCAGCCACTTAAACATTTTGGACCCATTTTCGAGGAATTATTCAATACAAATATGCGTAACTTTTTCTAGGAGCATTTTGAAACATTTATATTTTCAGGATAGGAAGCTTATATGATTAGTAATATTTCATATCAAAGGTACAAGAAAATTCCGGGGTCTTGGTGGTTAACCAGCCACTTAAACATTTTGGACCCATTTTCGAGGAATTATTCAATACAAATATGCGTAACTTTTTCTAGGAGCATTTTGAAACATTTATATTTTCAGGATAGGAAGCTTATATGATTAGTAATATTTTATATCAAAGGTACAAGAAAATTCCGGGGTCTTGGTGGTCAACCAGCCACTTAAACATTTTGGACCCATTTTCGAGGAATTATTCAATACAAATATGCGTAACTTTTTCTAGGAGCATTTTGAAACATTTATATTTTCAGGATAGGAAGCTTATATGATTAGTAATATTTTGTATCAAAGGTACAAGAAAATTCCGGGGTCTTGGTGGTTAACCAGCCACTTAAACATTTTGGACCCATTTTCGAGGAATTATTCAATACAAATATGCGTAACTTTTTCTAGGAGCATTTTGAAACTTTTATATTTTCAGGATAGGAAGCTTATATGATTAGTAATATTTTATATCAAAGGTACAAGAAAATTCCGGGGTCTTGGTGGTCAACCAGCCACTTAAACATTTTGGACCCATTTTCGAGGAATTATTCAATACAAATATGCGTAACTTTTTCTAGGAGCATTTTGAAACATTTATATTTTCAGGATAGGAAGCTTATATGATTAGTAATATTTTGTATCGAAGGTACAAGAAAATTCCGGGGTCTTGGTGGTTAACCAGCCACTTAAACATTTTGGACCCATTTTCGAGGAATTATTCAATACAAATATGCGTAACTTTTTCTAGGAGCATTTTGAAACTTTTATATTTTCAGGATAGGAAGCTTATATGATTAGTAATATTTTATATCAAAGGTACAAGAAAATTCCGGGGCTTGGTGGTTAACCAGCCACTTAAACATTTTGGACCCATTTTCGAGGAATGATTAAATACAAATATGCGTAACTTTTTCTAGGAGCATTTTGAAACATTTATATTTTCAGGATAGGAAGCTTATATGATTAGTAATATTTTGTATCAAAGGTACAAGAAAATTCCGGGGTCTTGGTGGTTAACCAGCCACTTAAACATTTTGGACCCATTTTCGAGGAATTATTAAATACAAATATGCTTTACTTTTTCTAGGAGCATTTTGATACTTTTATATTTTCAGGATAGGAAGCTTATATGATTAGTAATATTTTGTATCAAAGGTACAAGAAAATTCCGGGGTCTTGGTGGTTAACCAGCCACTTAAACATTTTGGTCCCATTTTCGAGGAATTATTCAATACAAATATGTTAACTTTTTCTAGGAGCATTTTGAAACATTTATATTTTCAGGATAGGAAGCTTATATGATTAGTAATATTTCATATCAAAGGTACAAGAAAATTCCGGGGTCTTGGTGGTTAACCAGCCACTTAAACATTTTGGACCCATTTTCGAGGAATTATTCAATACAAATATGCGTAACTTTTTCTAGGAGCATTTTGAAACATTTATATTTTCAGGATAGGAAGCTTATATGATTAGTAATATTTTATATCAAAGGTACAAGAAAATTCCGGGGTCTTGGTGGTCAACCAGCCACTTAAACATTTTGGACCCATTTTCGAGGAATTATTCAATACAAATATGCGTAACTTTTTCTATGAGCATTTTGATACATTTATATTTTCAGGATAGGAAGCTTATATGATTAGTAATTTTGCGTATCAAAGGTACAAGAAAATTCCGGGGTCTTGGTGGTTAACCAGCCACTTAAACATTTTGGACCCATTTTCGAGGAATTATTCAATACAAATATGCGTAACTTTTTCTAGGAGCATTTTGAAACATTTATATTTTCAGGATAGGAAGCTTATATGATTAGTAATATTTTATATCAAAGGTACAAGAAAATTCCGGGGTCTTGGTGGTCAACCAGCCACTTAAACATTTTGGGCCCATTTTCGAGGAATTATTCAATACAAATATGCGTAACTTTTTCTAGGAGCATTTTGAAACATTTATATTTTCAGGATAGGAAGCTTATATGATTAGTAATATTTTATATCAAAGGTACAAGAAAATTCCGGGGTCTTGGTGGTCAACCAGCCACTTAAACATTTTGGACCCATTTTCGAGGAATTATTCAATACAAATATGCGTAACTTTTTCTAGGAGCATTTTGAAACATTTATATTTTCAGGATAGGAAGCTTATATGATTAGTAATATTTCATATCAAAGGTACAAGAAAATTCCGGGGTCTTGGTGGTTAACCAGCCACTTAAACATTTTGGACCCATTTTCGAGGAATTATTAAATACAAATATGCGTAACTTTTTCTAGGAGCATTTTGAAACATTTATATTTTCAGGATAGGAAGCTTATATGATTAGTAATATTTCATATCAAAGGTACAAGAAAATTCCGGGGTCTTGGTGGTTAACCAGCCACTTAAACATTTTGGACCCATTTTCGAGGAATTATTGAATACAAATATGCGTAACTTTTTCTAGGAGCATTTTGAAACTTTTATATTTTCAGGATAGGAAGCTTATATGATTAGTAATATTTTATATCAAAGGTACAAGAAAATTCCGGGGTCTTGGTGGTCAACCAGCCACTTAAACATTTTGGACCCATTTTCGAGGAATTATTCAATACAAATATGCGTAACTTTTTCTAGGAGCATTTTGAAACATTTATATTTTCAGGATAGGAAGCTTATATGATTAGTAATATTTCATATCAAAGGTACAAGAAAATTCCGGGGTCTTGGTGGTTAACCAGCCACTTAAACATTTTGGTCCCATTTTCGAGGAATTATTCAATACAAATATGTTAACTTTTTCTAGGAGCATTTTGAAACATTTATATTTTCAGGATAGGAAGCTTATATGATTAGTAATATTTCATATCAAAGGTACAAGAAAATTCCGGGGTCTTGGTGGTTAACCAGCCACTTAAACATTTTGGACCCATTTTCGAGGAATTATTCAATACAAATATGCGTAACTTTTTCTAGGAGCATTTTGAAACATTTATATTTTCAGGATAGGAAGCTTATATGATTAGTAATATTTTATATCAAAGGTACAAGAAAATTCCGGGGTCTTGGTGGTCAACCAGCCACTTAAACATTTTGGACCCATTTTCGAGGAATTATTCAATACAAATATGCGTAACTTTTTCTATGAGCATTTTGATACATTTATATTTTCAGGATAGGAAGCTTATATGATTAGTAATTTTGCGTATCAAAGGTACAAGAAAATTCCGGGGTCTTGGTGGTTAACCAGCCACTTAAACATTTTGGACCCATTTTCGAGGAATTATTCAATACAAATATGCGTAACTTTTTCTAGGAGCATTTTGAAACATTTATATTTTCAGGATAGGAAGCTTATATGATTAGTAATATTTTATATCAAAGGTACAAGAAAATTCCGGGGTCTTGGTGGTCAACCAGCCACTTAAACATTTTGGGCCCATTTTCGAGGAATTATTCAATACAAATATGCGTAACTTTTTCTAGGAGCATTTTGAAACATTTATATTTTCAGGATAGGAAGCTTATATGATTAGTAATATTTTATATCAAAGGTACAAGAAAATTCCGGGGTCTTGGTGGTCAACCAGCCACTTAAACATTTTGGACCCATTTTCGAGGAATTATTCAATACAAATATGCGTAACTTTTTCTAGGAGCATTTTGAAACATTTATATTTTCAGGATAGGAAGCTTATATGATTAGTAATATTTCATATCAAAGGTACAAGAAAATTCCGGGGTCTTGGTGGTTAACCAGCCACTTAAACATTTTGGACCCATTTTCGAGGAATTATTAAATACAAATATGCGTAACTTTTTCTAGGAGCATTTTGAAACATTTATATTTTCAGGATAGGAAGCTTATATGATTAGTAATATTTCATATCAAAGGTACAAGAAAATTCCGGGGTCTTGGTGGTTAACCAGCCACTTAAACATTTTGGACCCATTTTCGAGGAATTATTGAATACAAATATGCGTAACTTTTTCTAGGAGCATTTTGAAACTTTTATATTTTCAGGATAGGAAGCTTATATGATTAGTAATATTTTATATCAAAGGTACAAGAAAATTCCGGGGTCTTGGTGGTCAACCAGCCACTTAAACATTTTGGACCCATTTTCGAGGAATTATTCAATACAAATATGCGTAACTTTTTCTAGGAGCATTTTGAAACATTTATATTTTCAGGATAGGAAGCTTATATGATTAGTAATATTTCATATCAAAGGTACAAGAAAATTCCGGGGTCTTGGTGGTTAACCAGCCACTTAAACATTTTGGACCCATTTTCGAGGAATTATTCAATACAAATATGCGTAACTTTTTCTAGGAGCATTTTGAAACATTTATATTTTCAGGATAGGAAGCTTATATGATTAGTAATATTTCATATCAAAGTTACAAGAAAATTCCGGGGTCTTGGTGGTTAACCAGCCACTTAAACATTTTGGACCCATTTTCGAGGAATTATTCAATACAAATATGCGTAACTTTTTCTAGGAGCATTTTGAAACATTTATATTTTCAGGATAGGAAGCTTATATGATTAGTAATATTTTATATCAAAGGTACAAGAAAATTCCGGGGTCTTGGTGGTCAACCAGCCACTTAAACATTTTGGACCCATTTTCGAGGAATTATTCAATACAAATATGCGTAACTTTTTCTAGGAGCATTTTGAAACTTTTATATTTTCAGGATAGGAAGCTTATATGATTAGTAATATTTTATATCAAAGGTACAAGAAAATTCCGGCGTCTTGGTGGTCAACCAGCCACTTAAACATTTTGGACCCATTTTCGAGGAATTATTCAATACAAATATGCGTAACTTTTTCTAGGAGCATTTTGAAACATTTATATTTTCAGGATAGGAAGCTTATATGATTAGTAATATTTCATATCAAAGGTACAAGAAAATTCCGGGGTCTTGGTGGTTAACCAGCCACTTAAACATTTTGGACCCATTTTCGAGGAATTATTCAATACAAATATGCGTAACTTTTTCTAGGAGCATTTTGAAACATTTATATTTTCAGGATAGGAAGCTTATATGATTAGTAATATTTCATATCAAAGGTACAAGAAAATTCCGGGGTCTTGGTGGTTAACCAGCCACTTAAACATTTTGGACCCATTTTCGAGGAATTATTCAATACAAATATGCGTAACTTTTTCTAGGAGCATTTTGAAACATTTATATTTTCAGGATAGGAAGCTTATATGATTAGTAATATTTTGTATCAAAGGTACAAGAAAATTCCGGGGTCTTGGTGGTCAACCAGCCACTTAAACATTTTGGACCCATTTTCGAGGAATTATTCAATACAAATATGCGTAACTTTTTCTAGGAGCATTTTGAAACTTTTATATTTTCAGGATAGGAAGCTTATATGATTAGTAATATTTTATATCAAAGGTACAAGAAAATTCCGGGGTCTTGGTGGTCAACCAGCCACTTAAACATTTTGGACCCATTTTCGAGGAATTATTCAATACAAATATGCGTAACTTTTTCTAGGAGCATTTTGAAACATTTATATTTTCAGGATAGGAAGCTTATATGATTAGTAATATTTTGTATCGAAGGAACAAGAAAATTCCGGGGTCTTGGTGGTTAACCAGCCACTTAAACATTTTGGACCCATTTTCGAGGAATTATTCAATACAAATATGCGTAACTTTTTCTAGGAGCATTTTGAAACTTTTATATTTTCAGGATAGGAAGCTTATGTGATTAGTAATATTTTATATCAAAGGTACAAGAAAATTCCGGGGCTTGGTGGTTAACCAGCCACTTAAACTTTTTGGACCCATTTTCGAGGAATGATTAAATACAAATATGCGTAACTTTTTCTAGGAGCATTTTGAAACATTTATATTTTCAGGATAGGAAGCTTATATGATTAGTAATATTTCATATCAAAGGTACAAGAAAATTCCGGGGTCTTGGTGGTTAACCAGCCACTTAAACATTTTGGACCCATTTTCGAGGAATTATTCAATACAAATATGCGTAACTTTTTCTAGGAGCATTTTGAAACATTTATATTTTCAGGATAGGAAGCTTATATGATTAGTAATATTTTATATCAAAGGTACAAGAAAATTCCGGGGTCTTGGTGGTCAACCAGCCACTTAAACATTTTGGACCCATTTTCGAGGAATTATTCAATACAAATATGCGTAACTTTTTCTAGGAGCATTTTGAAACTTTTATATTTTCAGGATAGGAAGCTTATATGATTAGTAATATTTTATATCAAAGGTACAAGAAAATTCCGGGGTCTTGGTGGTCAACCAGCCACTTAAACATTTTGGACCCATTTTCGAGGAATTATTCAATACAAATATGCGTAACTTTTTCTAGGAGCATTTTGAAACATTTATATTTTCAGGATAGGAAGCTTATATGATTAGTAATATTTCATATCAAAGGTACAAGAAAATTCCGGGGTCTTGGTGGTTAACCAGCCACTTAAACATTTTGGACCCATTTTCGAGGAATTATTCAATACAAATATGCGTAACTTTTTCTAGGAGCATTTTGAAACATTTATATTTTCAGGATAGGAAGCTTATATGATTAGTAATATTTCATATCAAAGGTACAAGAAAATTCCGGGGTCTTGGTGGTTAACCAGCCACTTAAACATTTTGGACCCATTTTCGAGGAATTATTCAATACAAATATGCGTAACTTTTTCTAGGAGCATTTTGAAACATTTATATTTTCAGGATAGGAAGCTTATATGATTAGTAATATTTTATATCAAAGGTACAAGAAAATTCCGGGGTCTTGGTGGTCAACCAGCCACTTAAACATTTTGGACCCATTTTCGAGGAATTATTCAATACAAATATGCGTAACTTTTTCTAGGAGCATTTTGAAACTTTTATATTTTCAGGATAGGAAGCTTATATGATTAGTAATATTTTATATCAAAGGTACAAGAAAATTCCGGGGTCTTGGTGGTCAACCAGCCACTTAAACATTTTGGACCCATTTTCGAGGAATTATTCAATACAAATATGCGTAACTTTTTCTAGGAGCATTTTGAAACATTTATATTTTCAGGATAGGAAGCTTATATGATTAGTAATATTTTGTATCGAAGGAACAAGAAAATTCCGGGGTCTTGGTGGTTAACCAGCCACTTAAACATTTTGGACCCATTTTCGAGGAATTATTCAATACAAATATGCGTAACTTTTTCTAGGAGCATTTTGAAACTTTTATATTTTCAGGATAGGAAGCTTATATGATTAGTAATATTTTATATCAAAGGTACAAGAAAATTCCGGGGCTTGGTGGTTAACCAGCCACTTAAACATTTTGGACCCATTTTCGAGGAATGATTAAATACAAATATGCGTAACTTTTTCTAGGAGCATTTTGAAACATTTATATTTTCAGGATAGGAAGCTTATATGATTAGTAATATTTTGTATCAAAGGTACAAGAAAATTCCGGGGTCTTGGTGGTTAACCAGCCACTTAAACATTTTGGACCCATTTTCGAGGAATTATTCAATACAAATATGCGTAACTTTTTCTAGGAGCATTTTGAAACTTTTATATTTCCAGGATAGGAAGCTTTTATGATTAGTAATTTTGCGTATCAAAGGTACAAGAAAATTCCTGGGTCTTGGTGGTTAACCAGCCACTTAAACATTTTGGACCCATTTTCGAGGAATTATTAAATACAAATATGCGTAACTTTTTCTAGGAGCATTTTGAAACATTTATATTTTCAGGATAGGAAGCTTATATGATTAGTAATATTTTATATCAAAGGTACAAGAAAATTCCGGGGTCTTGGTGGTCAACCAGCCACTTAAACATTTTGGACCCATTTTCGAGGAATTATTCAATACAAATATGCGTAACTTTTTCTAGGAGCATTTTGAAACATTTATATTTTCAGGATAGGAAGCATATATGATTAGTAATATTTCATATCAAAGGTACAAGAAAATTCCGGGGTCTTGGTGGTTAACCAGCCACTTAAACATTTTGGACCCATTTTCGAGGAATTATTCAATACAAATATGCGTAACTTTTTCTAGGAGCATTTTGAAACATTTATATTTTCAGGATAGGAAGCTTATATGATTAGTAATATTTTATATCAAAGGTACAAGAAAATTCCGGGGTCTTGGTGGTCAACCAGCCACTTAAACATTTTGGACCCATTTTCGAGGAATTATTCAATACAAATATGCGTAACTTTTTCTAGGAGCATTTTGAAACATTTATATTTCAGGATAGGAAGCTTATATGATTAGTAATATTTTGTATCAAAGGTACAAGAAAATTCCGGGGTCTTGGTGGTTAACCAGCCACTTAAACATTTTGGACCCATTTTCGAGGAATTATTCAATACAAATATGCGTAACTTTTTCTAGGAGCATTTTGAAACATTTATATTTTCAGGATAGGAAGCTTATATGATTAGTAATATTTTGTATCAAAGGTACAAGAAAATTCCGGGGTCTTGGTGGTTAACCAGCCACTTAAACATTTTGGACCCATTTTCGAGGAATTATTCAATACAAATATGCGTAACTTTTTCTAGGAGCATTTTGAAACTTTTATATTTCCAGGATAGGAAGCTTTTATGATTAGTAATTTTGCGTATCAAAGGTACAAGAAAATTCCTGGGTCTTGGTGGTTAACCAGCCACTTAAACATTTTGGACCCATTTTCGAGGAATTATTCAATACAAATATGCGTAACTTTTTCTAGGAGCATTTTGAAACATTTATATTTTCAGGATAGGAAGCTTATATGATTAGTAATATTTTATATCAAAGGTACAAGAAAATTCCGGGGACTTGGTGGTTAACCAGCCACTTAAACATTTTGGACCCATTTTCGAGGAATTATTCAATACAAATATGCGTAACTTTTTCTAGGAGCATTTTGAAACATTTATATTTTCAGGATAGGAAGCTTATATGATTAGTAATTTTGCGTATCAAAGGTACAAGAAAATTCCGGGGTCTTGGTGGTTAACCAGCCACTTAAACATTTTGGACCCATTTTCGAGGAATTATTCAATACAAATATGCGTAACTTTTTCTAGGAGCATTTTGAAACATTTATATTTTCAGCATAGGAAGCTTATATGATTAGTAATATTTCATATCAAAGGTACAAGAAAATTCCGGGGTCTTGGTGGTTAACCAGCCACTTAAACATTTTGGACCCATTTTCGAGGAATTATTCAATACAAATATGCGTAACTTTTTCTAGGAGCATTTTGAAACATTTATATTTTCAGGATAGGAAGCTTATATGATTAGTAATATTTCATATCAAAGGTACAAGAAAATTCCGGGGTCTTGGTGGTTAACCAGCCACTTAAACATTTTGGACCCATTTTCGAGGAATTATTCAATACAAATATGCGTAACTTTTTCTAGGAGCATTTTGAAACATTTATATTTTCAGGATAGGAA
Source organism: Rhagonycha lutea (assembly GCA_958510855.1). Taxonomy (NCBI): domain Eukaryota; kingdom Metazoa; phylum Arthropoda; class Insecta; order Coleoptera; family Cantharidae; genus Rhagonycha; species Rhagonycha lutea. Next base: position 96,561,984 of record OY294036.1, read on the forward strand.
GCTTATATGATTAGTAATTTTGCGTATCAAAGGTACAAGAAAATTCCGGGGTCTTGGTGGTTAACCAGCCACTTAAACATTTTGGACCCATTTTCGAGGAATTATTCAATACAAATATGCGTAACTTTTTCTAGGAGCATTTTGAAACATTTATATTTTCAGCATAGGAAGCTTATATGATTAGTAATATTTCATATCAAAGGTACAAGAAAATTCCGGGGTCTTGGTGGTTAACCAGCCACTTAAACATTTTGGACCCATTTTCGAGGAATTATTCAATACAAATATGCGTAACTTTTTCTAGGAGCATTTTGAAACATTTATATTTTCAGGATAGGAAGCTTATATGATTAGTAATATTTCATATCAAAGGTACAAGAAAATTCCGGGGTCTTGGTGGTTAACCAGCCACTTAAACATTTTGGACCCATTTTCGAGGAATTATTCAATACAAATATGCGTAACTTTTTCTAGGAGCATTTTGAAACATTTATATTTTCAGGATAGGAAGCTTATATGATTAGTAATTTTGCGTATCAAAGGTACAAGAAAATTCCGGGGTCTTGGTGGTTAACCAGCCACTTAAACATTTTGGACCCATTTTCGAGGAATTATTCAATACAAATATGCGTAACTTTTTCTAGGAGCATTTTGAAACATTTATATTTTCAGCATAGGAAGCTTATATGATTAGTAATATTTCATATCAAAGGTACAAGAAAATTCCGGGGTCTTGGTGGTTAACCAGCCACTTAAACATTTTGGACCCATTTTCGAGGAATTATTGAATACAAATATGCGTAACTTTTTCTAGGAGCATTTTGAAACATTTATATTTTCAGGATAGGAAGCTTATATGATTAGTAATATTTCATATCAAAGGTACAAGAAAATTCCGGGGTCTTGGTGGTTAACCAGCCACTTAAACATTTTGGACCCATTTTCGAGGAATTATTCAATACAAATATGCGTAACTTTTTCTAGGAGCATTTTGAAACATTTATATTTTCAGGATAGGAAGCTTATATGATTAGTAATATTTTATATCAAAGGTACAAGAAAATTCCGGGGTCTTGGTGGTCAACCAGCCACTTAAACATTTTGGACCCATTTTCGAGGAATTATTCAATACAAATATGCGTAACTTTTTCTAGGAGCATTTTGAAACATTTATATTTTCAGCATAGGAAGCTTATATGATTAGTAATATTTCATATCAAAGGTATAAGAAAATTCCGGGGTCTTGGTGGTTAACCAGCCACTTAAACATTTTGGACCCATTTTCGAGGAATTATTCAATACAAATATGCGTAACTTTTTCTAGGAGCATTTTGAAACATTTATATTTTCAGGATAGGAAGCTTATATGATTAGTAATATTTCATATCAAAGGTACAAGAAAATTCCGGGGTCTTGGTGGTTAACCAGCCACTTAAACATTTTGGACCCATTTTCGAGGAATTATTCAATACAAATATGCGTAACTTTTTCTAGGAGCATTTTGAAACATTTATATTTTCAGGATAGGAAGCTTATATGATTAGTAATTTTGCGTATCAAAGGTTCAAGAAAATTCCGGGGTCTTGGTGGTTAACCAGCCACTTAAACATTTTGGACCCATTTTCGAGGAATTATTCAATACAAATATGCGTAACTTTTTCTAGGAGCATTTTGAAACATTTATATTTTCAGCATAGGAAGCTTATATGATTAGTAATATTTCATATCAAAGGTACAAGAAAATTCCGGGGTCTTGGTGGTTAACCAGCCACTTAAACATTTTGGACCCATTTTCGAGGAATTATTCAATACAAATATGCGTAACTTTTTCTAGGAGCATTTTGAAACATTTATATTTTCAGGATAGGAAGCTTATATGATTAGTAATATTTCATATCAAAGGTACAAGAAAATTCCATTCCGGGGTCTTGGTGGTTAACCAGCCACTTAAACATTTTGGACCCATTTTCGAGGAATTATTCAATACAAATATGCGTAACTTTTTCTAGGAGCATTTTGAAACATTTATATTTTCAGGATAGGAAGCTTATATGATTAGTAATATTTTATATCAAAGGTACAAGAAAATTCCGGGGTCTTGGTGGTTAACCAGCCACTTAAACATTTTGGACCCATTTTCGAGGAATTATTCAATACAAATATGCGTAACTTTTTCTAGGAGCATTTTGAAACATTTATATTTTCAGGATAGGAAGCTTAAATGATTAGTAATATTTTGTATCAAAGGTACAAGAAAATTCCGGGGTCTTGGTGGTTAACCAGCCACTTAAACATTTTGGACCCATTTTCGAGGAATTATTCAATACAAATATGCGTAACTTTTTCTAGGAGCATTTTGAAACATTTATATTTTCAGGATAGGAAGCTTATATGATTAGTAATATTTCATATCAAAGGTACAAGAAAATTCCATTCCGGGGTCTTGGTGGTTAACCAGCCACTTAAACATTTTGGACCCATTTTCGAGGAATTATTCAATACAAATATGCGTAACTTTTTCTAGGAGCATTTTGAAACATTTATATTTTCAGGATAGGAAGCTTATATGATTAGTAATATTTTATATCAAAGGTACAAGAAAATTCCGGGGTCTTGGTGGTTAACCAGCCACTTAAACATTTTGGACCCATTTTCGAGGAATTATTCAATACAAATATGCGTAACTTTTTCTAGGAGCATTTTGAAACATTTATATTTTCAGGATAGGAAGCTTATATGATTAGTAATATTTTGTATCAAAGGTACAAGAAAATTCCGGGGTCTTGGTGGTTAACCAGCCACTTAAACATTTTGGACCCATTTTCGAGGAATTTTTCAATACAAATATGCGTAACTTTTTCTAGGAGCATTTTGAAACTTTTATATTTCCAGGATAGGAAGCTTTTATGATTAGTAATTTTGCGTATCAAAGGTACAAGAAAATTCCTGGGTCTTGGTGGTTAACCAGCCACTTAAACATTTTGGACCCATTTTCGAGGAATTATTCAATACAAATATGCGTAACTTTTTCTAGGAGCATTTTGAAACATTTATATTTTCAGGATAGGAAGCTTATATGATTAGTAATATTTTATATCAAAGGTACAAGAAAATTCCGGGGACTTGGTGGTTAACCAGCCACTTAAACATTTTGGACCCATTTTCGAGGAATTATTCAATACAAATATGCGTAACTTTTTCTAGGAGCATTTTGAAACATTTATATTTTCAGGATAGGAAGCTTATATGATTAGTAATTTTGCGTATCAAAGGTACAAGAAAATTCCGGGGTCTTGGTGGTTAACCAGCCACTTAAACATTTTGGACCCATTTTCGAGGAATTATTCAATACAAATATGCGTAACTTTTTCTAGGAGCATTTTGAAACATTTATATTTTCAGGATAGGAAGCTTATATGATTAGTAATTTTGCGTATCAAAGGTACAAGAAAATTCCGGGGTCTTGGTGGTTAACCAGCCACTTAAACATTTTGGACCCATTTTCGAGGAATTATTCAATACAAATATGCGTAACTTTTTCTAGGAGCATTTTGAAACATTTATATTTTCAGCATAGGAAGCTTATATGATTAGTAATATTTCATATCAAAGGTACAAGAAAATTCCGGGGTCTTGGTGGTTAACCAGCCACTTAAACATTTTGGACCCATTTTCGAGGAATTATTCAATACAAATATGCGTAACTTTTTCTAGGAGCATTTTGAAACATTTATATTTTCAGGATAGGAAGCTTATATGATTAGTAATATTTCATATCAAAGGTACAAGAAAATTCCGGGGTCTTGGTGGTTAACCAGCCACTTAAACATTTTGGACCCATTTTCGAGGAATTATTCAATACAAATATGCGTAACTTTTTCTAGGAGCATTTTGAAACATTTATATTTTCAGGATAGGAAGCTTATATGATTAGTAATATTTTATATCAAAGGTACAAGAAAATTCCGGGGTCTTGGTGGTCAACCAGCCACTTAAACATTTTGGACCCATTTTCGAGGAATTATTCAATACAAATATGCGTAACTTTTTCTAGGAGCATTTTGAAACATTTATATTTTCAGGATAGGAAGCTTATATGATTAGTAATTTTGCGTATCAAAGGTACAAGAAAATTCCGGGGTCTTGGTGGTTAACCAGCCACTTAAACATTTTGGACCCATTTTCGAGGAATTATTCAATACAAATATGCGTAACTTTTTCTAGGAGCATTTTGAAACATTTATATTTTCAGGATAGGAAGCTTATATGATTAGTAATATTTCATATCAAAGGTACAAGAAAATTCCATTCCGGGGTCTTGGTGGTTAACCAGCCACTTAAACATTTTGGACCCATTTTCGAGGAATTATTCAATACAAATATGCGTAACTTTTTCTAGGAGCATTTTGAAACATTTATATCTTCAGGATAGGAAGCCTATATGATTAGTAATATTTTATATCAAAGGTACAAGAAAATTCCGGGGTCTTGGTGGTCAACCAGCCACTTAAACATTTTGGACCCATTTTCGAGGAATTATTCAATACAAATATGCGTAACTTTTTCTAGGAGCATTTTGAAACATTTATATTTTCAGGATAGGAAGCTTATATGATTAGTAATTTTGCGTATCAAAGGTACAAGAAAATTCCGGGGTCTTGGTGGTTAACCAGCCACTTAAACATTTTGGACCCATTTTCGAGGAATTATTCAATACAAATATGCGTAACTTTTTCTAGGAGCATTTTGAAACATTTATATTTTCAGGATAGGAAGCTTATATGATTAGTAATATTTCATATCAAAGGTACAAGAAAATTCCATTCCGGGGTCTTGGTGGTTAACCAGCCACTTAAACATTTTGGACCCATTTTCGAGGAATTATTCAATACAAATATGCGTAACTTTCTCTAGGAGCATTTTGAAACATTTATATTTTCAGGATAGGAAGCTTATATGATTAGTAATATTTTATATCAAAGGTACAAGAAAATTCCGGGGTCTTGGTGGTCAACCAGCCACTTAAACATTTTGGACCCATTTTCGAGGAATTATTCAATACAAATATGCGTAACTTTTTCTAGGAGCATTTTGAAACATTTATATTTTCAGGATAGGAAGCTTATATGATTAGTAATTTTGCGTATCAAAGGTACAAGAAAATTCCGGGGTCTTGGTGGTCAACCAGCCACTTAAACATTTTGGACCCATTTTCGAGGAATTATTCAATACAAATATGCGTAACTTTTTCTAGGAGCATTTTGAAACATTTATATTTTCAGCATAGGAAGCTTATATGATTAGTAATATTTCATATCAAAGGTACAAGAAAATTCCGGGGTCTTGGTGGTTAACCAGCCACTTAAACATTTTGGACCCATTTTCGAGGAATTATTCAATACAAATATGCGTAACTTTTTCTAGGAGCATTTTGAAACATTTATATTTTCAGGATAGGAAGCTTATATGATTAGTAATATTTCATATCAAAGGTACAAGAAAATTCCGGGGTCTTGGTGGTTAACCAGCCACTTAAACATTTTGGACCCATTTTCGAGGAATTATTCAATACAAATATGCGTAACTTTTTCTAGGAGCATTTTGAAACATTTATATTTTCAGGATAGGAAGCTTATATGATTAGTAATATTTTATATCAAAGGTACAAGAAAATTCCGGGGTCTGGGTGGTCAACCAGCCACTTAAACATTTTGGACCCATTTTCGAGGAATTATTCAATACAAATATGCGTAACTTTTTCTAGGAGCATTTTGAAACATTTATATTTTCAGGATAGGAAGCTTATATGATTAGTAATTTTGCGTATCAAAGGTACAAGAAAATTCCGGGGTCTTGGTGGTTAACCAGCCACTTAAACATTTTGGACCCATTTTCGAGGAATTATTCAATACAAATATGCGTAACTTTTTCTAGGAGCATTTTGAAACATTTATATTTTCAGGATAGGAAGCTTATATGATTAGTAATATTTCATATCAAAGGTACAAGAAAATTCCATTCCGGGGTCTTGGTGGTTAACCAGCCACTTAAACATTTTGGACCCATTTTCGAGGAATTATTCAATACAAATATGCGTAACTTTTTCTAGGAGCATTTTGAAACTTTTATATTTTCAGGATAGGAAGCTCATATGATTAGTAATATTTTATATCAAAGGTACAAGAAAATTCCGGGGCTTGGTGGTTAACCAGCCACTTAAACATTTTGGACCCATTTTCGAGGAATTATTAAATACAAATATGCGTAACTTTTTCTAGGAGCATTTTGAAACATTTATATTTTCAGGATAGGAAGCTTATATGATTAGTAATATTTTGTATCAAAGGTACAAGAAAATTCCGGGGCTTGGTGGTTAACCAGCCACTTAAACATTTTGGACCCATTTTCGAGGAATTATTAAATACAAATATGCGTAACTTTTTCTAGGAGCATTTTGAAACATTTATATTTTCAGGATAGGAAGCTTATATGATTAGTAATATTTTGTATCAAAGGTACAAGAAAATTCCGGGGCTTGGTGGTTAACCAGCCACTTAAACATTTTGGACCCATTTTCGAGGAATTATTAAATACAAATATGCGTAACTTTTTCTAGGAGCATTTTGAAACATTTATATTTTCAGGATAGGAAGCTTATATGATTAGTAATATTTTGTATCAAAGGTACAAGAAAATTCCGGGGCTTGGTGGTTAACCAGCCACTTAAACATTTTGGACCCATTTTCGAGGAATTATTAAATACAAATATGCGTAACTTTTTCTAGGAGCATTTTGAAACATTTATATTTTCAGGATAGGAAGCTTATATGATTAATAATATTTTGTATCAAAGGTACAAGAAAATTCCGGGGTCTTGGTGGTTAACCAGCCACTTAAACATTTTGGACCCATTTTCGAGGAATTATTCAATACAAATATGCGTAACTTTTTCTAGGAGCATTTTGAAACTTTTATATTTTCAGGATAGGAAGCTTATATGATTAGTAATATTTTGTATCAAAGGTACAAGAAAATTCCGGGGCTTGGTGGTTAACCAGCCACTTAAACATTTTGGACCCATTTTCGAGGAATTATTAAATACAAATATGCGTAACTTTTTCTAGGAGCATTTTGAAACATTTATATTTTCAGGATAGGAAGCTTATATGATTAGTAATATTTTGTATCAAAGGTACAAGAAAATTCCGGGGCTTGGTGGTTAACCAGCCACTTAAACATTTTGGACCCATTTTCGAGGAATTATTAAATACAAATATGCGTAACTTTTTCTAGGAGCATTTTGAAACATTTATATTTTCAGGATAGGAAGCTTATATGATTAGTAATATTTTGTATCAAAGGTACAAGAAAATTCCGGGGCTTGGTGGTTAACCAGCCACTTAAACATTTTGGACCCATTTTCGAGGAATTATTAAATACAAATATGCGTAACTTTTTCTAGGAGCATTTTGAAACATTTATATTTTCAGGATAGGAAGCTTATATGATTAATAATATTTTGTATCAAAGGTACAAGAAAATACCGGGGTCTTGGTGGTTAACCAGCCACTTAAACATTTTGGACCCATTTTCGAGGAATTATTCAATACAAATATGCGTAACTTTTTCTAGGAGCATTTTGAAACTTTTATATTTTCAGGATAGGAAGCTTATATGATTAGTAATATTCTATATCAAAGGTACAAGAAAATTCCGGGGTCTTGGTGGTCAACCAGCCACTTGAACATTTTGGACCCATTTTCGAGGAATTATTCAATACAAATATGCGTAACTTTTTCTAGGAGCATTTTGAAACATTTATATTTTCAGGATAGGAAGCTTATATGATTAGTAATATTTCATATCAAAGGTACAAGAAAATTCCGGGGTCTTGGTGGTTAACCAGCCACTTAAACATTTTGGACCCATTTTCGAGGAATTATTCAATACAAATATGCGTAACTTTTTCTAGGAGCATTTTGAAACATTTATATTTTCAGGATAGGAAGCTTATATGATTAGTAATATTTCATATCAAAGGTACAAGAAAATTCCGGGGTCTTGGTGGTTAACCAGCCACTTAAACATTTTGGACCCATTTTCGAGGAATTATTAAATACAAATATGCTTTACTTTTTCTAGGAGCATTTTGATACTTTTATATTTTCAGGATAGGAAGCTTATATGATTAGTAATATTTTGTATCAAAGGTACAAGAAAATTCCGGGGCTTGGTGGTTAACCAGCCACTTAAACATTTTGGACCCATTTTCGAGGAATTATTAAATACAAATATGCGTAACTTTTTCTAGGAGCATTTTGAAACATTTATATTTACAGGATAGGAAGCTTATATGATTAGTAATATTTTGTATCAAAGGTACAAGAAAATTCCGGGGCTTGGTGGTTAACCAGCCACTTAAACATTTTGGACCCATTTTCGAGGAATTATTAAATACAAATATGCTTTACTTTTTCTAGGAGCATTTTGATACTTTTATATTTTCAGGATAGGAAGCTTATATGATTAGTAATATTTCATATCAAAGGTACAAGAAAATTCCGGGGTCTTGGTGGTTAACCAGCCACTTAAACATTTTGGACCCATTTTCGAGGAATTATTAAATACAAATATGCTTTACTTTTTCTAGGAGCATTTTGATACTTTTATATTTTCAGGATAGGAAGCTTATATGATTAGTAATATTTTGTATCAAAGGTACAAGAAAATTCCGGGGCTTGGTGGTTAACCAGCCACTTAAACATTTTGGACCCATTTTCGAGGAATTATTAAATACAAATATGCGTAACTTTTTCTAGGAGCATTTTGAAACATTTATATTTTCAGGATAGGAAGCTTATATGATTAGTAATATTTCGTATTAAAGGTACAAGAAAATTCCGGGGCTTGGTGGTTAACCAGCCACTTAAACATTTTGGACCCATTTTCGAGGAATTATTAAATACAAATATGCGTAACTTTTTCTAGGAGCATTTTGAAACATTTATATTTTCAGGATAGGAAGCTTATATGATTAGTAATATTTTGTATCAAAGGTACAAGAAAATTCCGGGGCTTGGTGGTTAACCAGCCACTTAAACATTTTGGACCCATTTTCGAGGAATTATTAAATACAAATATGCGTAACTTTTTCTAGGAGCATTTTGAAACATTTATATTTTCAGGATAGGAAGCTTATATGATTAATAATATTTTGTATCAAAGGTACAAGAAAATTCCGGGGTCTTGGTGGTTAACCAGCCACTTAAACATTTTGGACCCATTTTCGAGGAATTATTCAATACAAATATGCGTAACTTTTTCTAGGAGCATTTTGAAACTTTTATATTTTCAGGATAGGAAGCTTATATGATTAGTAATATTCTATATCAAAGGTACAAGAAAATTCCGGTGTCTTGGTGGTTAACCAGCCACTTAAACATTTTGGACCCATTTTCGAGGAATTATTCAATACAAATATGCGTAACTTTTTCTAGGAGCATTTTGAAACATTTATATTTTCAGGATAGGAAGCTTATATGATTAGTAATATTTCATATCAAAGGTACAAGAAAATTCCGGGGTCTTGGTGGTTAACCAGCCACTTAAACATTTTGGACCCATTTTCGAGGAATTATTAAATACAAATATGCTTTACTTTTTCTAGGAGCATTTTGATACTTTTATATTTTCAGGATAGGAAGCTTATATGATTAGTAATATTTTGGATCAAAGGTACAAGAAAATTCCGGGGTCTTGGTGGTTAACCAGCCACTTAAACATTTTGGACCCATTTTCGAGGAATTATTCAATACAAATATGTTAACTTTTTCTAGGAGCATTTTGAAACATTTATATTTTCAGGATAGGAAGCTTATATGATTAGTAATATTTCATATCAAAGGTACAAGAAAATTCCGGGGTCTTGGTGGTTAACCAGCCACTTAAACATTTTGGACCCATTTTCGAGGAATTATTAAATACAAATATGCTTTACTTTTTCTAGGAGCATTTTGATACTTTTATATTTTCAGGATAGGAAGCTTATATGATTAGTAATATTTTGTATCAAAGGTACAAGAAAATTCCGGGGCCTTGGTGGTTAACCAGCCACTTAAACATTTTGGACCCATTTTCGAGGAATTATTCAATACAAATATGTTAACTTTTTCTAGGAGCATTTTGAAACATTTATATTTTCAGGATAGGAAGCTTATATGATTAGTAATATTTCATATCAAAGGTACAAGAAAATTCCGGGGTCTTGGTGGTTAACCAGCCACTTAAACATTTTGGACCCATTTTCGAGGAATTATTCAATACAAATATGCGTAACTTTTTCTAGGAGCATTTTGAAACATTTATATTTTCAGGATAGGAAGCTTATATGATTAGTAATATTTTATATCAAAGGTACAAGAAAATTCCGGGGTCTTGGTGGTCAACCAGCCACTTAAACATTTTGGACCCATTTTCGAGGAATTATTCAATACAAATATGCGTAACTTTTTCTAGGAGCATTTTGAAACATTTATATTTTCAGGATAGGAAGCTTATATGATTAGTAATTTTGCGTATCAAAGGTACAACAAAATTCCGGGGTCTTGGTGGTTAACCAGCCACTTAAACATTTTGGACCCATTTTCGAGGAATTATTCAATACAAATATGCGTAACTTTTTCTAGGAGCATTTTGAAACTTTTATATTTTCAGGATAGGAAGCTTATATGATTAGTAATATTTTGTATCGAAGGAACAAGAAAATTCCGGGGTCTTGGTGGTTAACCAGCCACTTAAACATTTTGGACCCATTTTCGAGGAATGATTAAATACAAATATGCGTAACTTTTTCTAGGAGCATTTTGAAACATTTATATTTTCAGGATAGGAAGCTTATATGATTAGTAATATTTTGTATCGAAGGAACAAGAAAATTCCGGGGTCTTGGTGGTTAACCAGCCACTTAAACATTTTGGACCCATTTTCGAGGAATGATTAAATACAAATATGCGTAACTTTTTCTAGGAGCATTTTGAAACATTTATATTTTCAGGATAGGAAGCTTATATGATTAGTAATATTTTGTATCGAAGGAACAAGAAAATTCCGGGGTCTTGGTGGTCAACCAGCCACTTAAACATTTTGGACCCATTTTCGAGGAATTATTCAATACAAATATGCGTAACTTTTTCTAGGAGCATTTTGAAACTTTTATATTTTCAGGATAGGAAGCTTATATGATTAGTAATATTTTATATCAAAGGTACAAGAAAATTCCGGGGCTTGGTGGTTAACCAGCCACTTAAACATTTTGGACCCATTTTCGAGGAATGATTAAATACAAATATGCTTTACTTTTTCTAGGAGCATTTTGATACTTTTATATTTTCAGGATAGGAAGCTTATATGATTAGTAATATTTTGTATCAAAGGTACAAGAAAATTCCGGGGTCTTGGTGGTTAACCAGCCACTTAAACATTTTGGACCCATTTTCGAGGAATTATTCAATACAAATATGCGTAACTTTTTCTAGGAGCATTTTGAAACATTTATATTTTCAGGATAGGAAGCTTATATGATTAGTAATATTTTATATCAAAGGTACAAGAAAATTCCGGGGTCTGGGTGGTCAACCAGCCACTTAAACATTTTGGACCCATTTTCGAGGAATTATTCAATACAAATATGCGTAACTTTTTCTAGGAGCATTTTGAAACATTTATATTTTCAGGATAGGAAGCTTATATGATTAGTAATTTTGCGTATCAAAGGTACAAGAAAATTCCGGGGTCTTGGTGGTTAACCAGCCACTTAAACATTTTGGACCCATTTTCGAGGAATTATTCAATACAAATATGCGTAACTTTTTCTAGGAGCATTTTGAAACATTTATATTTTCAGGATAGGAAGCTTATATGATTAGTAATATTTCATATCAAAGGTACAAGAAAATTCCATTCCGGGGTCTTGGTGGTTAACCAGCCACTTAAACATTTTGGACCCATTTTCGAGGAATTATTCAATACAAATATGCGTAACTTTTTCTAGGAGCATTTTGAAACTTTTATATTTTCAGGATAGGAAGCTCATATGATTAGTAATATTTTATATCAAAGGTACAAGAAAATTCCGGGGCTTGGTGGTTAACCAGCCACTTAAACATTTTGGACCCATTTTCGAGGAATTATTAAATACAAATATGCGTAACTTTTTCTAGGAGCATTTTGAAACATTTATATTTTCAGGATAGGAAGCTTATATGATTAGTAATATTTTGTATCAAAGGTACAAGAAAATTCCGGGGCTTGGTGGTTAACCAGCCACTTAAACATTTTGGACCCATTTTCGAGGAATTATTAAATACAAATATGCGTAACTTTTTCTAGGAGCATTTTGAAACATTTATATTTTCAGGATAGGAAGCTTATATGATTAGTAATATTTTGTATCAAAGGTACAAGAAAATTCCGGCGCTTGGTGGTTAACCAGCCACTTAAACATTTTGGACCCATTTTCGAGGAATTATTAAATACAAATATGCGTAACTTTTTCTAGGAGCATTTTGAAACATTTATATTTTCAGGATAGGAAGCTTATATGATTAGTAATATTTTGTATCAAAGGTACAAGAAAATTCCGGGGCTTGGTGGTTAACCAGCCACTTAAACATTTTGGACCCATTTTCGAGGAATTATTAAATACAAATATGCGTAACTTTTTCTAGGAGCATTTTGAAACATTTATATTTTCAGGATAGGAAGCTTATATGATTAGTAATATTTTGTATCAAAGGTACAAGAAAATTCCGGGGCTTGGTGGTTTACCAGCCACTTAAACATTTTGGACCCATTTTCGAGGAATTATTAAATACAAATATGCGTAACTTTTTCTAGGAGCATTTTGAAACATTTATATTTTCAGGATAGGAAGCTTATATGATTAGTAATATTTCATATCAAAGGTACAAGAAAATTCCGGGGTCTTGGTGGTTAACCAGCCACTTAAACATTTTGGACCCATTTTCGAGGAATTATTCAATACAAATATGCGTAACTTTTTCTAGGAGCATTTTGAAACATTTATATTTTCAGGATAGGAAGCTTATATGATTAGTAATATTTCATATCAAAGGTACAAGAAAATTCCGGGGTCTTGGTGGTTAACCAGCCACTTAAACATTTTGGACCCATTTTCGAGGAATTATTAAATACAAATATGCTTTACTTTTTCTAGGAGCATTTTGATACTTTTATATTTTCAGGATAGGAAGCTTATATGATTAGTAATATTTTGTATCAAAGGTACAAGAAAATTCCGGGGCTTGGTGGTTAACCAGCCACTTAAACATTTTGGACCCATTTTCGAGGAATTATTAAATACAAATATGATTTACTTTTTCTAGGAGCATTTTGATACTTTTATATTTTCAGGATAGGAAGCTTATATGATTAGTAATATTTCATATCAAAGGTACAAGAAAATTCCGGGGTCTTGGTGGTTAACCAGCCACTTAAACATTTTGGACCCATTTTCGAGGAATTATTAAATACAAATATGCTTTACTTTTTCTAGGAGCATTTTGATACTTTTATATTTTCAGGATAGGAAGCTTATATGATTAGTAATATTTTGTATCAAAGGTACAAGAAAATTCCGGGGCTTGGTGGTTAACCAGCCACTTAAACATTTTGGACCCATTTTCGAGGAATTATTAAATACAAATATGCGTAACTTTTTCTAGGAGCATTTTGAAACATTTATATTTACAGGATAGGAAGCTTATATGATTAGTAATATTTTGTATCAAAGGTACAAGAAAATTCCGGGGCTTGGTGGTTAACCAGCCACTTAAACATTTTGGACCCATTTTCGAGGAATTATTAAATACAAATATGCTTTACTTTTTCTAGGAGCATTTTGATACTTTTATATTTTCAGGATAGGAAGCTTATATGATTAGTAATATTTCATATCAAAGGTACAAGAAAATTCCGGGGTCTTGGTGGTTAACCAGCCACTTAAACATTTTGGACCCATTTTCGAGGAATTATTAAATACAAATATGCTTTACTTTTTCTAGGAGCATTTTGATACTTTTATATTTTCAGGATAGGAAGCTTATATGATTAGTAATATTTTGTATCAAAGGTACAAGAAAATTCCGGGGCTTGGTGGTTAACCAGCCACTTAAACATTTTGGACCCATTTTCGAGGAATTATTAAATACAAATATGCGTAACTTTTTCTAGGAGCATTTTGAAACATTTATATTTTCAGGATAGGAAGCTTATATGATTAGTAATATTTCGTATTAAAGGTACAAGAAAATTCCGGGGCTTGGTGGTTAACCAGCCACTTAAACATTTTGGACCCATTTTCGAGGAATTATTAAATACAAATATGCGTAACTTTTTCTAGGAGCATTTTGAAACATTTATATTTTCAGGATAGGAAGCTTATATGATTAGTAATATTTTGTATCAAAGGTACAAGAAAATTCCGGGGCTTGGTGGTTAACCAGCCACTTAAACATTTTGGACCCATTTTCGAGGAATTATTAAATACAAATATGCGTAACTTTTTCTAGGAGCATTTTGAAACATTTATATTTTCAGGATAGGAAGCTTATATGATTAATAATATTTTGTATCAAAGGTACAAGAAAATTCCGGGGTCTTGGTGGTTAACCAGCCACTTAAACATTTTGGACCCATTTTCGAGGAATTATTCAATACAAATATGCGTAACTTTTTCTAGGAGCATTTTGAAACTTTTATATTTTCAGGATAGGAAGCTTATATGATTAGTAATATTCTATATCAAAGGTACAAGAAAATTCCGGTGTCTTGGTGGTTAACCAGCCACTTAAACATTTTGGACCCATTTTCGAGGAATTATTCAATACAAATATGCGTAACTTTTTCTATGAGCATTTTGAAACATTTATATTTTCAGGATAGGAAGCTTATATGATTAGTAATATTTCATATCAAAGGTACAAGAAAATTCCGGGGTCTTGGTGGTTAACCAGCCACTTAAACATTTTGGACCCATTTTCGAGGAATTATTAAATACAAATATGCTTTACTTTTTCTAGGAGCATTTTGATACTTTTATATTTTCAGGATAGGAAGCTTATATGATTAGTAATATTTTGTATCAAAGGTACAAGAAAATTCCGGGGTCTTGGTGGTTAACCAGCCACTTAAACATTTTGGACCCATTTTCGAGGAATTATTCAATACAAATATGTTAACTTTTTCTAGGAGCATTTTGAAACATTTATATTTTCAGGATAGGAAGCTTATATGATTAGTAATATTTCATATCAAAGGTACAAGAAAATTCCGGGGTCTTGGTGGTTAACCAGCCACTTAAACATTTTGGACCCATTTTCGAGGAATTATTAAATACAAATATGCTTTACTTTTTCTAGGAGCATTTTGATACTTTTATATTTTCAGGATAGGAAGCTTATATGATTAGTAATATTTTGTATCAAAGGTACAAGAAAATTCCGGGGCCTTGGTGGTTAACCAGCCACTTAAACATTTTGGACCCATTTTCGAGGAATTATTCAATACAAATATGTTAACTTTTTCTAGGAGCATTTTGAAACATTTATATTTTCAGGATAGGAAGCTTATATGATTAGTAATATTTCATATCAAAGGTACAAGAAAATTCCGGGGTCTTGGTGGTTAACCAGCCACTTAAACATTTTGGACCCATTTTCGAGGAATTATTCAATACAAATATGCGTAACTTTTTCTAGGAGCATTTTGAAACATTTATATTTTCAGGATAGGAAGCTTATATGATTAGTAATATTTTATATCAAAGGTACAAGAAAATTCCGGGGTCTTGGTGGTCAACCAGCCACTTAAACATTTTGGACCCATTTTCGAGGAATTATTCAATACAAATATGCGTAACTTTTTCTAGGAGCATTTTGAAACATTTATATTTTCAGGATAGGAAGCTTATATGATTAGTAATTTTGCGTATCAAAGGTACAAGAAAATTCCGGGGTCTTGGTGGTTAACCAGCCACTTAAACATTTTGGACCCATTTTCGAGGAATTATTCAATACAAATATGCGTAACTTTTTCTAGGAGCATTTTGAAACTTTTATATTTTCAGGATAGGAAGCTTATATGATTAGTAATATTTTGTATCGAAGGAACAAGAAAATTCCGGGGTCTTGGTGGTTAACCAGCCACTTAAACATTTTGGACCCATTTTCGAGGAATGATTAAATACAAATATGCGTAACTTTTTCTAGGAGCATTTTGAAACATTTATATTTTCAGGATAGGAAGCTTATATGATTAGTAATATTTTGTATCGAAGGAACAAGAAAATTCCGGGGTCTTGGTGGTTAACCACCCACTTAAACATTTTGGACCCATTTTCGAGGAATGATTAAATACAAATATGCGTAACTTTTTCTAGGAGCATTTTGAAACATTTATATTTTCAGGATAGGAAGCTTATATGATTAGTAATATTTTGTATCGAAGGAACAAGAAAATTCCGGGGTCTTGGTGGTCAACCAGCCACTTAAACATTTTGGACCCATTTTCGAGGAATTATTCAATACAAATATGCGTAACTTTTTCTAGGAGCATTTTGAAACATTTATATTTTCAGGATAGGAAGCTTATATGATTAGTAATATTTTGTATCGAAGGAACAAGAAAATTCCGGGGTCTTGGTGGTTAACCAGCCACTTAAACATTTTGGACCCATTTTCGAGGAATTATTCAATACAAATATGCGTAACTTTTTCTAGGAGCATTTTGAAACTTTTATATTTTCAGGATAGGAAGCTTATATGATTAGTAATATTTTATATCAAAGGTACAAGAAAATTCCGGGGCTTGGTGGTTAACCAGCCACTTAAACATTTTGGACCCATTTTCGAGGAATGATTAAATACAAATATGCGTAACTTTTTCTAGGAGCATTTTGATACTTTTATATTTTCAGGATAGGAAGCTTATATGATTAGTAATATTTTGTATCAAAGGTACAAGAAAATTCCGGGGTCTTGGTGGTTAACCAGCCACTTAAACATTTTGGACCCATTTTCGAGGAATTATTAAATACAAATATGCTTTACTTTTTCTAGGAGCATTTTGATACTTTTATATTTTCAGGATAGGAAGCTTATATGATTAGTAATATTTTGTATCAAAGGTACAAGAAAATTCCGGGGTCTTGGTGGTTAACCAGCCACTTAAACATTTTGGACCCATTTTCGAGGAATTATTCAATACAAATATGCGTAACTTTTTCTAGGAGCATTTTGAAACTTTTATATTTTCAGGATAGGAAGCTTATATGATTAGTAATATTTTATATCAAAGGTACAAGAAAATTCCGGGGCTTGGTGGTTAACCAGCCACTTAAACATTTTGGACCCATTTTCGAGGAATGATTAAATACAAATATGCTTTACTTTTTCTAGGAGCATTTTGATACTTTTATATTTTCAGGATAGGAAGCTTATATGATTAGTAATATTTTGTATCAAAGGTACAAGAAAATTCCGGGGTCTTGGTGGTTAACCAGCCACTTAAACATTTTGGACCCATTTTCGAGGAATTATTCAATACAAATATGCGTAACTTTTTCTAGGAGCATTTTGAAACATTTATATTTTCAGGATAGGAAGCTTATATGATTAGTAATATTTTATATCAAAGGTACAAGAAAATTCCGGGGTCTGGGTGGTCAACCAGCCACTTAAACATTTTGGACCCATTTTCGAGGAATTATTCAATACAAATATGCGTAACTTTTTCTAGGAGCATTTTGAAACATTTATATTTTCAGGATAGGAAGCTTATATGATTAGTAATTTTGCGTATCAAAGGTACAAGAAAATTCCGGGGTCTTGGTGGTTAACCAGCCACTTAAACATTTTGGACCCATTTTCGAGGAATTATTCAATACAAATATGCGTAACTTTTTCTAGGAGCATTTTGAAACATTTATATTTTCAGGATAGGAAGCTTATATGATTAGTAATATTTCATATCAAAGGTACAAGAAAATTCCATTCCGGGGTCTTGGTGGTTAACCAGCCACTTAAACATTTTGGACCCATTTTCGAGGAATTATTCAATACAAATATGCGTAACTTTTTCTAGGAGCATTTTGAAACTTTTATATTTTCAGGATAGGAAGCTCATATGATTAGTAATATTTTATATCAAAGGTACAAGAAAATTCCGGGGCTTGGTGGTTAACCAGCCACTTAAACATTTTGGACCCATTTTCGAGGAATTATTAAATACAAATATGCGTAACTTTTTCTAGGAGCATTTTGAAACATTTATATTTTCAGGATAGGAAGCTTATATGATTAGTAATATTTTGTATCAAAGGTACAAGAAAATTCCGGGGCTTGGTGGTTAACCAGCCACTTAAACATTTTGGACCCATTTTCGAGGAATTATTAAATACAAATATGCGTAACTTTTTCTAGGAGCATTTTGAAACATTTATATTTTCAGGATAGGAAGCTTATATGATTAGTAATATTTTGTATCAAAGGTACAAGAAAATTCCGGGGTCTGGGTGGTCAACCAGCCACTTAAACATTTTGGACCCATTTTCGAGGAATTATTCAATACAAATATGCGTAACTTTTTCTAGGAGCATTTTGAAACATTTATATTTTCAGGATAGGAAGCTTATATGATTAGTAATTTTGCGTATCAAAGGTACAAGAAAATTCCGGGGTCTTGGTGGTTAACCAGCCACTTAAACATTTTGGACCCATTTTCGAGGAATTATTCAATACAAATATGCGTAACTTTTTCTAGGAGCATTTTGAAACATTTATATTTTCAGGATAGGAAGCTTATATGATTAGTAATATTTCATATCAAAGGTACAAGAAAATTCCATTCCGGGGTCTTGGTGGTTAACCAGCCACTTAAACATTTTGGACCCATTTTCGAGGAATTATTCAATACAAATATGCGTAACTTTTTCTAGGAGCATTTTGAAACTTTTATATTTTCAGGATAGGAAGCTCATATGATTAGTAATATTTTATATCAAAGGTACAAGAAAATTCCGGGGCTTGGTGGTTAACCAGCCACTTAAACATTTTGGACCCATTTTCGAGGAATTATTAAATACAAATATGCGTAACTTTTTCTAGGAGCATTTTGAAACATTTATATTTTCAGGATAGGAAGCTTATATGATTAGTAATATTTTGTATCAAAGGTACAAGAAAATTCCGGGGCTTGGTGGTTAACCAGCCACTTAAACATTTTGGACCCATTTTCGAGGAATTATTAAATACAAATATGCGTAACTTTTTCTAGGAGCATTTTGAAACATTTATATTTTCAGGATAGGAAGCTTATATGATTAGTAATATTTTGTATCAAAGGTACAAGAAAATTCCGGGGCTTGGTGGTTAACCAGCCACTTAAACATTTTGGACCCATTTTCGAGGAATTATTAAATACAAATATGCGTAACTTTTTCTAGGAGCATTTTGAAACATTTATATTTTCAGGATAGGAAGCTTATATGATTAGTAATATTTTGTATCAAAGGTACAAGAAAATTCCGGGGCTTGGTGGTTAACCAGCCACTTAAACATTTTGGACCCATTTTCGAGGAATTATTAAATACAAATATGCGTAACTTTTTCTAGGAGCATTTTGAAACATTTATATTTTCAGGATAGGAAGCTTATATGATTAGTAATATTTTGTATCAAAGGTACAAGAAAATTCCGGGGCTTGGTGGTTTACCAGCCACTTAAACATTTTGGACCCATTTTCGAGGAATTATTAAATACAAATATGCGTAACTTTTTCTAGGAGCATTTTGAAACATTTATATTTTCAGGATAGGAAGCTTATATGATTAATAATATTTTGTATCAAAGGTACAAGAAAATTCCGGGGTCTTGGTGGTTAACCAGCCACTTAAACATTTTGGACCCATTTTCGAGGAATTATTCAATACAAATATGCGTAACTTTTTCTAGGAGCATTTTGAAACATTTATATTTTCAGGATAGGAAGCTTATATGATTAATAATATTTTGTATCAAAGGTACAAGAAAATTCCGGGGTCTTGGTGGTTAACCAGCCACTTAAACATTTTGGACCCATTTTCGAGGAATTATTAAATACAAATATGCGTAACTTTTTCTAGGAGCATTTTGAAACATTTATATTTTCAGGATAGGAAGCTTATATGATTAGTAATATTTTGTATCAAAGGTACAAGAAAATTCCGGGGCTTGGTGGTTTACCAGCCACTTAAACATTTTGGACCCATTTTCGAGGAATTATTAAATACAAATATGCGTAACTTTTTCTAGGAGCATTTTGAAACATTTATATTTTCAGGATAGGAAGCTTATATGATTAATAATATTTTGTATCAAAGGTACAAGAAAATTCCGGGGTCTTGGTGGTTAACCAGCCACTTAAACATTTTGGACCCATTTTCGAGGAATTATTCAATACAAATATGCGTAACTTTTTCTAGGAGCATTTTGAAACATTTATATTTTCAGGATAGGAAGCTTATATGATTAGTAATATTTTGTATCAAAGGTACAAGAAAATTCCGGGGCTTGGTGGTTTACCAGCCACTTAAACATTTTGGACCCATTTTCGAGGAATTATTAAATACAAATATGCGTAACTTTTTCTAGGAGCATTTTGAAACATTTATATTTTCAGGATAGGAAGCTTATATGATTAATAATATTTTGCATCAAAGGTACAAGAAAATTCCGGGGTCTTGGTGGTTAACCAGCCACTTAAACATTTTGGACCCATTTTCGAGGAATTATTAAATACAAATATGCGTAACTTTTTCTAGGAGCATTTTGAAACATTTATATTTTCAGGATAGGAAGCTTATATGATTAATAATATTTTGTATCAAAGGTACAAGAAAATTCCGGGGTCTTGGTGGTTAACCAGCCACTTAAACATTTTGGACCCATTTTCGAGGAATTATTCAATACAAATATGCGTAACTTTTTCTAGGAGCATTTTGAAACTTTTATATTTTCAGGATAGGAAGCTTATATGATTAGTAATATTTTGTATCAAAGGTACAAGAAAATTCCGGGGCTTGGTGGTTAACCAGCCACTTAAACATTTTGGACCCATTTTCGAGGAATTATTAAATACAAATATGCGTAACTTTTTCTAGGAGCATTTTGAAACATTTATATTTTCAGGATAGGAAGCTTATATGATTAGTAATATTTTGTATCAAAGGTACAAGAAAATTCCGGGGCTTGGTGGTTAACCAGCCACTTAAACATTTTGGACCCATTTTCGAGGAATTATTAAATACAAATATGCGTAACTTTTTCTAGGAGCATTTTGAAACATTTATATTTTCAGGATAGGAAGCTTATATGATTAGTAATATTTTGTATCAAAGGTACAAGAAAATTCCGGGGCTTGGTGGTTAACCAGCCACTTAAACATTTTGGACCCATTTTCGAGGAATTATTAAATACAAATATGCGTAACTTTTTCTAGGAGCATTTTGAAACATTTATATTTTCAGGATAGGAAGCTTATATGATTAGTAATATTTTGTATCGAAGGAACAAGAAAATTCCGGGGTCTTGGTGGTTAACCAGCCACTTAAACATTTTGGACCCATTTTCGAGGAATGATTAAATACAAATATGCGTAACTTTTTCTAGGAGCATTTTGAAACATTTATATTTTCAGGATAGGAAGCTTATATGATTAGTAATATTTTGTATCGAAGGAACAAGAAAATTCCGGGGTCTTGGTGGTCAACCAGCCACTTAAACATTTTGGACCCATTTTCGAGGAATTATTCAATACAAATATGCGTAACTTTTTCTAGGAGCATTTTGAAACATTTATATTTTCAGGATAGGAAGCTTATATAATTAGTAATATTTTGTATCGAAGGAACAAGAAAATTCCGGGGTCTTGGTGGTTAACCAGCCACTTAAACATTTTGGACCCATTTTCGAGGAATTATTCAATACAAATATGCGTAACTTTTTCTAGGAGCATTTTGAAACTTTTATATTTTCAGGATAGGAAGCTTATATGATTAGTAATATTTTATATCAAAGGTACAAGAAAATTCCGGGGCTTGGTGGTTAACCAGCCACTTAAACATTTTGGACCCATTTTCGAGGAATGATTAAATACAAATATGCGTAACTTTTTCTAGGAGCATTTTGATACTTTTATATTTTCAGGATAGGAAGCTTATATGATTAGTAATATTTTGTATCAAAGGTACAAGAAAATTCCGGGGTCTTGGTGGTTAACCAGCCACTTAAACATTTTGGACCCATTTTCGAGGAATTATTAAATACAAATATGCTTTACTTTTTCTAGGAGCATTTTGATACTTTTATATTTTCAGGATAGGAAGCTTATATGATTAGTAATATTTTGTATCAAAGGTACAAGAAAATTCCGGGGTCTTGGTGGTTAACCAGCCACTTAAACATTTTGGACCCATTTTCGAGGAATTATTCAATACAAATATGCGTAACTTTTTCTAGGAGCATTTTGAAACTTTTATATTTTCAGGATAGGAAGCTTATATGATTAGTAATATTTTATATCAAAGGTACAAGAAAATTCCGGGGCTTGGTGGTTAACCAGCCACTTAAACATTTTGGACCCATTTTCGAGGAATGATTAAATACAAATATGCTTTACTTTTTCTAGGAGCATTTTGATACTTTTATATTTTCAGGATAGGAAGCTTATATGATTAGTAATATTTTGTATCAAAGGTACAAGAAAATTCCGGGGTCTTGGTGGTTAACCAGCCACTTAAACATTTTGGACCCATTTTCGAGGAATTATTCAATACAAATATGCGTAACTTTTTCTAGGAGCATTTTGAAACATTTATATTTTCAGGATAGGAAGCTTATATGATTAGTAATATTTTATATCAAAGGTACAAGAAAATTCCGGGGTCTGGGTGGTCAACCAGCCACTTAAACATTTTGGACCCATTTTCGAGGAATTATTCAATACAAATATGCGTAACTTTTTCTAGGAGCATTTTGAAACATTTATATTTTCAGGATAGGAAGCTTATATGATTAGTAATTTTGCGTATCAAAGGTACAAGAAAATTCCGGGGTCTTGGTGGTTAACCAGCCACTTAAACATTTTGGACCCATTTTCGAGGAATTATTCAATACAAATATGCGTAACTTTTTCTAGGAGCATTTTGAAACATTTATATTTTCAGGATAGGAAGCTTATATGATTAGTAATATTTCATATCAAAGGTACAAGAAAATTCCATTCCGGGGTCTTGGTGGTTAACCAGCCACTTAAACATTTTGGACCCATTTTCGAGGAATTATTCAATACAAATATGCGTAACTTTTTCTAGGAGCATTTTGAAACTTTTATATTTTCAGGATAGGAAGCTCATATGATTAGTAATATTTTATATCAAAGGTACAAGAAAATTCCGGGGCTTGGTGGTTAACCAGCCACTTAAACATTTTGGACCCATTTTCGAGGAATTATTAAATACAAATATGCGTAACTTTTTCTAGGAGCATTTTGAAACATTTATATTTTCAGGATAGGAAGCTTATATGATTAGTAATATTTTGTATCAAAGGTACAAGAAAATTCCGGGGCTTGGTGGTTAACCAGCCACTTAAACATTTTGGACCCATTTTCGAGGAATTATTAAATACAAATATGCGTAACTTTTTCTAGGAGCATTTTGAAACATTTATATTTTCAGGATAGGAAGCTTATATGATTAGTAATATTTTGTATCAAAGGTACAAGAAAATTCCGGGGTCTGGGTGGTCAACCAGCCACTTAAACATTTTGGACCCATTTTCGAGGAATTATTCAATACAAATATGCGTAACTTTTTCTAGGAGCATTTTGAAACATTTATATTTTCAGGATAGGAAGCTTATATGATTAGTAATTTTGCGTATCAAAGGTACAAGAAAATTCCGGGGTCTTGGTGGTTAACCAGCCACTTAAACATTTTGGACCCATTTTCGAGGAATTATTCAATACAAATATGCGTAACTTTTTCTAGGAGCATTTTGAAACATTTATATTTTCAGGATAGGAAGCTTATATGATTAGTAATATTTCATATCAAAGGTACAAGAAAATTCCATTCCGGGGTCTTGGTGGTTAACCAGCCACTTAAACATTTTGGACCCATTTTCGAGGAATTATTCAATACAAATATGCGTAACTTTTTCTAGGAGCATTTTGAAACTTTTATATTTTCAGGATAGGAAGCTCATATGATTAGTAATATTTTATATCAAAGGTACAAGAAAATTCCGGGGCTTGGTGGTTAACCAGCCACTTAAACATTTTGGACCCATTTTCGAGGAATTATTAAATACAAATATGCGTAACTTTTTCTAGGAGCATTTTGAAACATTTATATTTTCAGGATAGGAAGCTTATATGATTAGTAATATTTTGTATCAAAGGTACAAGAAAATTCCGGGGCTTGGTGGTTAACCAGCCACTTAAACATTTTGGACCCATTTTCGAGGAATTATTAAATACAAATATGCGTAACTTTTTCTAGGAGCATTTTGAAACATTTATATTTTCAGGATAGGAAGCTTATATGATTAGTAATATTTTGTATCAAAGGTACAAGAAAATTCCGGGGCTTGGTGGTTAACCAGCCACTTAAACATTTTGGACCCATTTTCGAGGAATTATTAAATACAAATATGCGTAACTTTTTCTAGGAGCATTTTGAAACATTTATATTTTCAGGATAGGAAGCTTATATGATTAGTAATATTTTGTATCAAAGGTACAAGAAAATTCCGGGGCTTGGTGGTTAACCAGCCACTTAAACATTTTGGACCCATTTTCGAGGAATTATTAAATACAAATATGCGTAACTTTTTCTAGGAGCATTTTGAAACATTTATATTTTCAGGATAGGAAGCTTATATGATTAGTAATATTTTGTATCAAAGGTACAAGAAAATTCCGGGGCTTGGTGGTTTACCAGCCACTTAAACATTTTGGACCCATTTTCGAGGAATTATTAAATACAAATATGCGTAACTTTTTCTAGGAGCATTTTGAAACATTTATATTTTCAGGATAGGAAGCTTATATGATTAATAATATTTTGTATCAAAGGTACAAGAAAATTCCGGGGTCTTGGTGGTTAACCAGCCACTTAAACATTTTGGACCCATTTTCGAGGAATTATTCAATACAAATATGCGTAACTTTTTCTAGGAGCATTTTGAAACATTTATATTTTCAGGATAGGAAGCTTATATGATTAATAATATTTTGTATCAAAGGTACAAGAAAATTCCGGGGTCTTGGTGGTTAACCAGCCACTTAAACATTTTGGACCCATTTTCGAGGAATTATTAAATACAAATATGCGTAACTTTTTCTAGGAGCATTTTGAAACATTTATATTTTCAGGATAGGAAGCTTATATGATTAGTAATATTTTGTATCAAAGGTACAAGAAAATTCCGGGGCTTGGTGGTTTACCAGCCACTTAAACATTTTGGACCCATTTTCGAGGAATTATTAAATACAAATATGCGTAACTTTTTCTAGGAGCATTTTGAAACATTTATATTTTCAGGATAGGAAGCTTATATGATTAATAATATTTTGTATCAAAGGTACAAGAAAATTCCGGGGTCTTGGTGGTTAACCAGCCACTTAAACATTTTGGACCCATTTTCGAGGAATTATTCAATACAAATATGCGTAACTTTTTCTAGGAGCATTTTGAAACATTTATATTTTCAGGATAGGAAGCTTATATGATTAGTAATATTTTGTATCAAAGGTACAAGAAAATTCCGGGGCTTGGTGGTTTACCAGCCACTTAAACATTTTGGACCCATTTTCGAGGAATTATTAAATACAAATATGCGTAACTTTTTCTAGGAGCATTTTGAAACATTTATATTTTCAGGATAGGAAGCTTATATGATTAATAATATTTTGCATCAAAGGTACAAGAAAATTCCGGGGTCTTGGTGGTTAACCAGCCACTTAAACATTTTGGACCCATTTTCGAGGAATTATTAAATACAAATATGCGTAACTTTTTCTAGGAGCATTTTGAAACATTTATATTTTCAGGATAGGAAGCTTATATGATTAATAATATTTTGTATCAAAGGTACAAGAAAATTCCGGGGTCTTGGTGGTTAACCAGCCACTTAAACATTTTGGACCCATTTTCGAGGAATTATTCAATACAAATATGCGTAACTTTTTCTAGGAGCATTTTGAAACTTTTATATTTTCAGGATAGGAAGCTTATATGATTAGTAATATTTTGTATCAAAGGTACAAGAAAATTCCGGGGCTTGGTGGTTAACCAGCCACTTAAACATTTTGGACCCATTTTCGAGGAATTATTAAATACAAATATGCGTAACTTTTTCTAGGAGCATTTTGAAACATTTATATTTTCAGGATAGGAAGCTTATATGATTAGTAATATTTTGTATCAAAGGTACAAGAAAATTCCGGGGCTTGGTGGTTAACCAGCCACTTAAACATTTTGGACCCATTTTCGAGGAATTATTAAATACAAATATGCGTAACTTTTTCTAGGAGCATTTTGAAACATTTATATTTTCAGGATAGGAAGCTTATATGATTAGTAATATTTTGTATCAAAGGTACAAGAAAATTCCGGGGCTTGGTGGTTAACCAGCCACTTAAACATTTTGGACCCATTTTCGAGGAATTATTAAATACAAATATGCGTAACTTTTTCTAGGAGCATTTTGAAACATTTATATTTTCAGGATAGGAAGCTTATATGATTAATAATATTTTGTATCAAAGGTACAAGAAAATACCGGGGTCTTGGTGGTTAACCAGCCACTTAAACATTTTGGACCCATTTTCGAGGAATTATTCAATACAAATATGCGTAACTTTTTCTAGGAGCATTTTGAAACTTTTATATTTTCAGGATAGGAAGCTTATATGATTAGTAATATTCTATATCAAAGGTACAAGAAAATTCCGGGGTCTTGGTGGTCAACCAGCCACTTGAACATTTTGGACCCATTTTCGAGGAATTATTCAATACAAATATGCGTAACTTTTTCTAGGAGCATTTTGAAACATTTATATTTTCAGGATAGGAAGCTTATATGATTAGTAATATTTCATATCAAAGGTACAAGAAAATTCCGGGGTCTTGGTGGTTAACCAGCCACTTAAACATTTTGGACCCATTTTCGAGGAATTATTCAATACAAATATGCGTAACTTTTTCTAGGAGCATTTTGAAACATTTATATTTTCAGGATAGGAAGCTTATATGATTAGTAATATTTCATATCAAAGGTACAAGAAAATTCCGGGGTCTTGGTGGTTAACCAGCCACTTAAACATTTTGGACCCATTTTCGAGGAATTATTAAATACAAATATGCTTTACTTTTTCTAGGAGCATTTTGATACTTTTATATTTTCAGGATAGGAAGCTTATATGATTAGTAATATTTTGTATCAAAGGTACAAGAAAATTCCGGGGCTTGGTGGTTAACCAGCCACTTAAACATTTTGGACCCATTTTCGAGGAATTATTAAATACAAATATGATTTACTTTTTCTAGGAGCATTTTGATACTTTTATATTTTCAGGATAGGAAGCTTATATGATTAGTAATATTTCATATCAAAGGTACAAGAAAATTCCGGGGTCTTGGTGGTTAACCAGCCACTTAAACATTTTGGACCCATTTTCGAGGAATTATTAAATACAAATATGCTTTACTTTTTCTAGGAGCATTTTGATACTTTTATATTTTCAGGATAGGAAGCTTATATGATTAGTAATATTTTGTATCAAAGGTACAAGAAAATTCCGGGGCTTGGTGGTTAACCAGCCACTTAAACATTTTGGACCCATTTTCGAGGAATTATTAAATACAAATATGCGTAACTTTTTCTAGGAGCATTTTGAAACATTTATATTTACAGGATAGGAAGCTTATATGATTAGTAATATTTTGTATCAAAGGTACAAGAAAATTCCGGGGCTTGGTGGTTAACCAGCCACTTAAACATTTTGGACCCATTTTCGAGGAATTATTAAATACAAATATGCTTTACTTTTTCTAGGAGCATTTTGATACTTTTATATTTTCAGGATAGGAAGCTTATATGATTAGTAATATTTCATATCAAAGGTACAAGAAAATTCCGGGGTCTTGGTGGTTAACCAGCCACTTAAACATTTTGGACCCATTTTCGAGGAATTATTAAATACAAATATGCTTTACTTTTTCTAGGAGCATTTTGATACTTTTATATTTTCAGGATAGGAAGCTTATATGATTAGTAATATTTTGTATCAAAGGTACAAGAAAATTCCGGGGCTTGGTGGTTAACCAGCCACTTAAACATTTTGGACCCATTTTCGAGGAATTATTAAATACAAATATGCGTAACTTTTTCTAGGAGCATTTTGAAACATTTATATTTTCAGGATAGGAAGCTTATATGATTAGTAATATTTCGTATTAAAGGTACAAGAAAATTCCGGGGCTTGGTGGTTAACCAGCCACTTAAACATTTTGGACCCATTTTCGAGGAATTATTAAATACAAATATGCGTAACTTTTTCTAGGAGCATTTTGAAACATTTATATTTTCAGGATAGGAAGCTTATATGATTAGTAATATTTTGTATCAAAGGTACAAGAAAATTCCGGGGCTTGGTGGTTAACCAGCCACTTAAACATTTTGGACCCATTTTCGAGGAATTATTAAATACAAATATGCGTAACTTTTTCTAGGAGCATTTTGAAACATTTATATTTTCAGGATAGGAAGCTTATATGATTAATAATATTTTGTATCAAAGGTACAAGAAAATTCCGGGGTCTTGGTGGTTAACCAGCCACTTAAACATTTTGGACCCATTTTCGAGGAATTATTCAATACAAATATGCGTAACTTTTTCTAGGAGCATTTTGAAACTTTTATATTTTCAGGATAGGAAGCTTATATGATTAGTAATATTCTATATCAAAGGTACAAGAAAATTCCGGTGTCTTGGTGGTTAACCAGCCACTTAAACATTTTGGACCCATTTTCGAGGAATTATTCAATACAAATATGCGTAACTTTTTCTAGGAGCATTTTGAAACATTTATATTTTCAGGATAGGAAGCTTATATGATTAGTAATATTTCATATCAAAGGTACAAGAAAATTCCGGGGTCTTGGTGGTTAACCAGCCACTTAAACATTTTGGACCCATTTTCGAGGAATTATTAAATACAAATATGCTTTACTTTTTCTAGGAGCATTTTGATACTTTTATATTTTCAGGATAGGAAGCTTATATGATTAGTAATATTTTGTATCAAAGGTACAAGAAAATTCCGGGGTCTTGGTGGTTAACCAGCCACTTAAACATTTTGGACCCATTTTCGAGGAATTATTCAATACAAATATGTTAACTTTTTCTAGGAGCATTTTGAAACATTTATATTTTCAGGATAGGAAGCTTATATGATTAGTAATATTTCATATCAAAGGTACAAGAAAATTCCGGGGTCTTGGTGGTTAACCAGCCACTTAAACATTTTGGACCCATTTTCGAGGAATTATTCAATACAAATATGCGTAACTTTTTCTAGGAGCATTTTGAAACATTTATATTTTCAGGATAGGAAGCTTATATGATTAGTAATTTTGCGTATCAAAGGTACAAGAAAATTCCGGGGTCTTGGTGGTTAACCAGCCACTTAAACATTTTGGACCCATTTTCGAGGAATTATTCAATACAAATATGCGTAACTTTTTCTAGGAGCATTTTGAAACTTTTATATTTTCAAGATAGGAAGCTTATATGATTAGTAATATTTTGTATCGAAGGAACAAGAAAATTCCGGGGTCTTGGTGGTTAACCAGCCACTTAAACATTTTGGACCCATTTTCGAGGAATGATTAAATACAAATATGCGTAACTTTTTCTAGGAGCATTTTGAAACATTTATATTTTCAGGATAGGAAGCTTATATGATTAGTAATATTTTGTATCGAAGGAACAAGAAAATTCCGGGGTCTTGGTGGTTAACCAGCCACTTAAACATTTTGGACCCATTTTCGAGGAATGATTAAATACAAATATGCGTAACTTTTTCTAGGAGCATTTTGAAACATTTATATTTTCAGGATAGGAAGCTTATATGATTAGTAATATTTTGTATCGAAGGAACAAGAAAATTCCGGGGTCTTGGTGGTCAACCAGCCACTTAAACATTTTGGACCCATTTTCGAGGAATTATTCAATACAAATATGCGTAACTTTTTCTAGGAGCATTTTGAAACATTTATATTTTCAGGATAGGAAGCTTATATGATTAGTAATATTTTGTATCGAAGGAACAAGAAAATTCCGGGGTCTTGGTGGTTAACCAGCCACTTAAACATTTTGGACCCATTTTCGAGGAATTATTCAATACAAATATGCGTAACTTTTTCTAGGAGCATTTTGAAACTTTTATATTTTCAGGATAGGAAGCTTATATGATTAGTAATATTTTATATCAAAGGTACAAGAAAATTCCGGGGCTTGGTGGTTAACCAGCCACTTAAACATTTTGGACCCATTTTCGAGGAATGATTAAATACAAATATGCGTAACTTTTTCTAGGAGCATTTTGATACTTTTATATTTTCAGGATAGGAAGCTTATATGATTAGTAATATTTTGTATCAAAGGTACAAGAAAATTCCGGGGTCTTGGTGGTTAACCAGCCACTTAAACATTTTGGACCCATTTTCGAGGAATTATTAAATACAAATATGCTTTACTTTTTCTAGGAGCATTTTGAAACTTTTATATTTTCAGGATAGGAAGCTTATATGATTAGTAATATTTTGTATCAAAGGTACAAGAAAATTCCGGGGTCTTGGTGGTTAACCAGCCACTTAAACATTTTGGACCCATTTTCGAGGAATTATTCAATACAAATATGCGTAACTTTTTCTAGGAGCATTTTGAAACTTTTATATTTTCAGGATAGGAAGCTTATATGATTAGTAATATTTTATATCAAAGGTACAAGAAAATTCCGGGGCTTGGTGGTTAACCAGCCACTTAAACATTTTGGACCCATTTTCGAGGAATGATTAAATACAAATATGCTTTACTTTTTCTAGGAGCATTTTGATACTTTTATATTTTCAGGATAGGAAGCTTATATGATTAGTAATATTTTGTATCAAAGGTACAAGAAAATTCCGGGGTCTTGGTGGTTAACCAGCCACTTAAACATTTTGTACCCATTTTCGAGGAATTATTAAATACAAATATGCTTTACTTTTTCTAGGAGCATTTTGATACTTTTATATTTTCAGGATAGGAAGCTTATATGATTAGTAATATTTTGTATCAAAGGTACAAGAAAATTCCGGGGTCTTGGTGGTTAACCAGCCACTTAAACATTTTGGACCCATTTTCGAGGAATTATTCAATACAAATATGTTAACTTTTTCTAGGAGCATTTTGAAACATTTATATTTTCAGGATAGGAAGCTTATATGATTAGTAATATTTCATATCAAAGGTACAAGAAAATTCCGGGGTCTTGGTGGTTAACCAGCCACTTAAACATTTTGGACCCATTTTCGAGGAATTATTAAATACAAATATGCTTTACTTTTTCTAGGAGCATTTTGATACTTTTATATTTTCAGGATAGGAAGCTTATATGATTAGTAATATTTTGTATCAAAGGTACAAGAAAATTCCGGGGTCTTGGTGGTTAACCAGCCACTTAAACATTTTGGACCCATTTTCGAGGAATTATTCAATACAAATATGTTAACTTTTTCTAGGAGCATTTTGAAACATTTATATTTTCAGGATAGGAAGCTTATATGATTAGTAATATTTCATATCAAAGGTACAAGAAAATTCCGGGGTCTTGGTGGTTAACCAGCCACTTAAACATTTTGGACCCATTTTCGAGGAATTATTCAATACAAATATGCGTAACTTTTTCTAGGAGCATTTTGAAACATTTATATTTTCAGGATAGGAAGCTTATATGATTAGTAATATTTTATATCAAAGGTACAAGAAAATTCCGGGGTCTTGGTGGTCAACCAGCCACTTAAACATTTTGGACCCATTTTCGAGGAATTATTCAATACAAATATGCGTAACTTTTTCTAGGAGCATTTTGAAACATTTATATTTTCAGGATAGGAAGCTTATATGATTAGTAATTTTGCGTATCAAAGGTACAAGAAAATTCCGGGGTCTTGGTGGTTAACCAGCCACTTAAACATTTTGGACCCATTTTCGAGGAATTATTCAATACAAATATGCGTAACTTTTTCTAGGAGCATTTTGAAACATTTATATTTTCAGGATAGGAAGCTTATATGATTAGTAATATTTCATATCAAAGGTACAAGAAAATTCCGGGGTCTTGGTGGTTAACCAGCCACTTAAACATTTTGGACCCATTTTCGAGGAATTATTCAATACAAATATGCGTAACTTTTTCTAGGAGCATTTTGAAACATTTATATTTTCAGGATAGGAAGCTTATATGATTAGTAATATTTTGTATCAAAGGTACAAGAAAATTCCGGGGTCTTGGTGGTTAACCAGCCACTTAAACATTTTGGACCCATTTTCGAGGAATTATTCAATACAAATATGCGTAACTTTTTCTAGGAGCATTTTGAAACTTTTATATTTCCAGGATAGGAAGCTTTTATGATTAGTAATTTTGCGTATCAAAGGTACAAGAAAATTCCTGGGTCTTGGTGGTTAACCAGCCACTTAAACATTTTGGACCCATTTTCGAGGAATTATTCAATACAAATATGCGTAACTTTTTCTAGGAGCATTTTGAAACATTTATATTTTCAGGATAGGAAGCTTATATGATTAGTAATATTTCATATCAAAGGTACAAGAAAATTCCATTCCGGGGTCTTGGTGGTTAACCAGCCACTTAAACATTTTGGACCCATTTTCGAGGAATTATTCAATACAAATATGCGTAACTTTTTCTAGGAGCATTTTGAAACATTTATATTTTCAGGATAGGAAGCTTATATGATTAGTAATATTTTATATCAAAGGTACAAGAAAATTCCGGGGTCTTGGTGGTCAACCAGCCACTTAAACATTTTGGACCCATTTTCGAGGAATTATTCAATACAAATATGCGTAACTTTTTCTAGGAGCATTTTGAAACATTTATATTTTCAGGATAGGAAGCTTATATGATTAGTAATTTTGCGTATCAAAGGTACAAGAAAATTCCGGGGTCTTGGTGGTTAACCAGCCACTTAAACATTTTGGACCCATTTTCGAGGAATTATTCAATACAAATATGCGTAACTTTTTCTAGGAGCATTTTGAAACATTTATATTTTCAGGATAGGAAGCTTATATGATTAGTAATATTTCATATCAAAGGTACAAGAAAATTCCGGGGTCTTGGTGGTTAACCAGCCACTTAAACATTTTGGACCCATTTTCGAGGAATTATTCAATACAAATATGCGTAACTTTTTCTAGGAGCATTTTGAAACATTTATATTTTCAGGATAGGAAGCTTATATGATTAGTAATATTTTGTATCGAAGGTACAAGAAAATTCCGGGGTCTTGGTGGTCAACCAGCCACTTTAACATTTTGGACCCATTTTCGAGGAATTATTCAATACAAATATGCGTAACTTTTTCTAGGAGCATTTTGAAACATTTATATTTTCAGGATAGGAAGCTTATATGATTAGTAATATTTTGTATCAAAGGTACAAGAAAATTCCGGGGTCTTGGTGGTTAACCAGCCACTTAAACATTTTGGACCCATTTTCGAGGAATTATTCAATACAAATATGCGTAACTTTTTCTAGGAGCATTTTGAAACTTTTATATTTTCAGGATAGGAAGCTTATATGATTAGTAATATTTTGTATCGAAGGAACAAGAAAATTCCGGGGTCTTGGTGGTTAACCAGCCACTTAAACATTTTGGACCCATTTTCGAGGAATGATTAAATACAAATATGCGTAACTTTTTCTAGGAGCATTTTGAAACATTTATATTTTCAGGATAGGAAGCTTATATGATTAGTAATATTTTGTATCGAAGGAACAAGAAAATTCCGGGGTCTTGGTGGTTAACCAGCCACTTAAACATTTTGGACCCATTTTCGAGGAATTATTCAATACAAATATGCGTAACTTTTTCTAGGAGCATTTTGAAACATTTATATTTTCAGGATAGGAAGCTTATATGATTAGTAATATTTTGTATCGAAGGTACAAGAAAATTCCGGGGTCTTGGTGGTCAACCAGCCACTTTAACATTTTGGACCCATTTTCGAGGAATTATTCAATACAAATATGCGTAACTTTTTCTAGGAGCATTTTGAAACATTTATATTTTCAGGATAGGAAGCTTATATGATTAGTAATATTTTGTATCAAAGGTACAAGAAAATTCCGGGGTCTTGGTGGTTAACCAGCCACTTAAACATTTTGGACCCATTTTCGAGGAATTATTCAATACAAATATGCGTAACTTTTTCTAGGAGCATTTTGAAACTTTTATATTTTCAGGATAGGAAGCTTATATGATTAGTAATATTTTGTATCGAAGGAACAAGAAAATTCCGGGGTCTTGGTGGTTAACCAGCCACTTAAACATTTTGGACCCATTTTCGAGGAATGATTAAATACAAATATGCGTAACTTTTTCTAGGAGCATTTTGAAACATTTATATTTTCAGGATAGGAAGCTTATATGATTAGTAATATTTTGTATCGAAGGAACAAGAAAATTCCGGGGTCTTGGTGGTCAACCAGCCACTTAAACATTTTGGACCCATTTTCGAGGAATTATTCAATACAAATATGCGTAACTTTTTCTAGGAGCATTTTGAAACATTTATATTTTCAGGATAGGAAGCTTATATGATTAGTAATATTTTGTATCGAAGGAACAAGAAAATTCCGGGGTCTTGGTGGTTAACCAGCCACTTAAACATTTTGGACCCATTTTCGAGGAATTATTCAATACAAATATGCGTAACTTTTTCTAGGAGCATTTTGAAACATTTATATTTTCAGGATAGGAAGCTTATATGATTAGTAATATTTTGTATCGAAGGAACAAGAAAATTCCGGGGTCTTGGTGGTCAACCAGCCACTTAAACATTTTGGACCCATTTTCGAGGAATTATTCAATACAAATATGCGTAACTTTTTCTAGGAGCATTTTGAAACATTTATATTTTCAGGATAGGAAGCTTATATGATTAGTAATATTTTGTATCAAAGGTACAAGAAAATTCCGGGGTCTTGGTGGTTAACCAGCCACTTAAACATTTTGGACCCATTTTCGAGGAATTATTCAATACAAATATGCGTAACTTTTTCTAGGAGCATTTTGAAACTTTTATATTTTCAGGATAGGAAGCTTATATGATTAGTAATATTTTGTATCGAAGGAACAAGAAAATTCCGGGGTCTTGGTGGTTAACCAGCCACTTAAACATTTTGGACCCATTTTCGAGGAATGATTAAATACAAATATGCGTAACTTTTTCTAGGAGCATTTTGAAACATTTATATTTTCAGGATAGGAAGCTTATATGATTAGTAATATTTTGTATCGAAGGAACAAGAAAATTCCGGGGTCTTGGTGGTTAACCAGCCACTTAAACATTTTGGACCCATTTTCGAGGAATTATTCAATACAAATATGCGTAACTTTTTCTAGGAGCATTTTGAAACATTTATATTTTCAGGATAGGAAGCTTATATGATTAGTAATATTTTGTATCGAAGGTACAAGAAAATTCCGGGGTCTTGGTGGTCAACCAGCCACTTTAACATTTTGGACCCATTTTCGAGGAATTATTCAATACAAATATGCGTAACTTTTTCTAGGAGCATTTTGAAACATTTATATTTTCAGGATAGGAAGCTTATATGATTAGTAATATTTTGTATCAAAGGTACAAGAAAATTCCGGGGTCTTGGTGGTTAACCAGCCTCTTAAACATTTTGGACCCATTTTCGAGGAATTATTCAATACAAATATGCGTAACTTTTTCTAGGAGCATTTTGAAACTTTTATATTTTCAGGATAGGAAGCTTATATGATTAGTAATATTTTGTATCGAAGGAACAAGAAAATTCCGGGGTCTTGGTGGTTAACCAGCCACTTAAACATTTTGGACCCATTTTCGAGGAATGATTAAATACAAATATGCGTAACTTTTTCTAGGAGCATTTTGAAACATTTATATTTTCAGGATAGGAAGCTTATATGATTAGTAATATTTTGTATCGAAGGAACAAGAAAATTCCGGGGTCTTGGTGGTCAACCAGCCACTTAAACATTTTGGACCCATTTTCGAGGAATTATTCAATACAAATATGCGTAACTTTTTCTAGGAGCATTTTGAAACATTTATATTTTCAGGATAGGAAGCTTATATGATTAGTAATATTTTGTATCGAAGGAACAAGAAAATTCCGGGGTCTTGGTGGTTAACCAGCCACTTAAACATTTTGGACCCATTTTCGAGGAATTATTCAATACAAATATGCGTAACTTTTTCTAGGAGCATTTTGAAACATTTATATTTTCAGGATAGGAAGCTTATATGATTAGTAATATTTTGTATCGAAGGAACAAGAAAATTCCGGGGTCTTGGTGGTCAACCAGCCACTTAAACATTTTGGACCCATTTTCGAGGAATTATTCAAT
The DNA here is from genome assembly GCA_958510855.1 of Rhagonycha lutea. Taxonomy (NCBI): domain Eukaryota; kingdom Metazoa; phylum Arthropoda; class Insecta; order Coleoptera; family Cantharidae; genus Rhagonycha; species Rhagonycha lutea. The sequence goes on from OY294036.1 coordinate 96,598,802, forward strand.
ACAAATATGCGTAACTTTTTCTAGGAGCATTTTGAAACATTTATATTTTCAGGATAGGAAGCTTATATGATTAGTAATATTTTGTATCGAAGGAACAAGAAAATTCCGGGGTCTTGGTGGTTAACCAGCCACTTAAACATTTTGGACCCATTTTCGAGGAATTATTCAATACAAATATGCGTAACTTTTTCTAGGAGCATTTTGAAACTTTTATATTTTCAGGATAGGAAGCTTATATGATTAGTAATATTTTATATCAAAGGTACAAGAAAATTCCGGGGCTTGGTGGTTAACCAGCCACTTAAACATTTTGGACCCATTTTCGAGGAATGATTAAATACAAATATGCGTAACTTTTTCTAGGAGCATTTTGATACTTTTATATTTTCAGGATAGGAAGCTTATATGATTAGTAATATTTTGTATCAAAGGTACAAGAAAATTCCGGGGCTTGGTGGTTAACCAGCCACTTAAACATTTTGGACCCATTTTCGAGGAATGATTAAATACAAATATGCGTAACTTTTTCTAGGAGCATTTTGATACTTTTATATTTTCAGGATAGGAAGCTTATATGATTAGTAATATTTTGTATCGAAGGAACAAGAAAATTCCGGGGTCTTGGTGGTTAACCAGCCACTTAAACATTTTGGACCCATTTTCGAGGAATTATTCAATACAAATATGCGTAACTTTTTCTAGGAGCATTTTGAAACTTTTATATTTTCAGGATAGGAAGCTTATATGATTAGTAATATTTTGTATCAAAGGTACAAGAAAATTCCGGGGCTTGGTGGTTAACCAGCCACTTAAACATTTTGGACCCATTTTCGAGGAATGATTAAATACAAATATGCGTAACTTTTTCTAGGAGCATTTTGATACTTTTATATTTTCAGGATAGGAAGCTTATATGATTAGTAATATTTTGTATCAAAGGTACAAGAAAATTCCGGGGTCTTGGTGGTTAACCAGCCACTTAAACATTTTGGACCCATTTTCGAGGAATTATTAAATACAAATATGCTTTACTTTTTCTAGGAGCATTTTGATACTTTTATATTTTCAGGATAGGAAGCTTATATGATTAGTAATATTTTGTATCAAAGGTACAAGAAAATTCCGGGGTCTTGGTGGTTAACCAGCCACTTAAACATTTTGGACCCATTTTCGAGGAATTATTCAATACAAATATGCGTAACTTTTTCTAGGAGCATTTTGAAACTTTTATATTTTCAGGATAGGAAGCTTATATGATTAGTAATATTTTATATCAAAGGTACAAGAAAATTCCGGGGCTTGGTGGTTAACCAGCCACTTAAACATTTTGGACCCATTTTCGAGGAATGATTAAATACAAATATGCTTTACTTTTTCTAGGAGCATTTTGATACTTTTATATTTTCAGGATAGGAAGCTTATATGATTAGTAATATTTTGTATCAAAGGTACAAGAAAATTCCGGGGTCTTGGTGGTTAACCAGCCACTTAAACATTTTGTACCCATTTTCGAGGAATTATTAAATACAAATATGCTTTACTTTTTCTAGGAGCATTTTGATACTTTTATATTTTCAGGATAGGAAGCTTATATGATTAGTAATATTTTGTATCAAAGGTACAAGAAAATTCCGGGGTCTTGGTGGTTAACCAGCCACTTAAACATTTTGGACCCATTTTCGAGGAATTATTCAATACAAATATGTTAACTTTTTCTAGGAGCATTTTGAAACATTTATATTTTCAGGATAGGAAGCTTATATGATTAGTAATATTTCATATCAAAGGTACAAGAAAATTCCGGGGTCTTGGTGGTTAACCAGCCACTTAAACATTTTGGACCCATTTTCGAGGAATTATTAAATACAAATATGCTTTACTTTTTCTAGGAGCATTTTGATACTTTTATATTTTCAGGATAGGAAGCTTATATGATTAGTAATATTTTGTATCAAAGGTACAAGAAAATTCCGGGGTCTTGGTGGTTAACCAGCCACTTAAACATTTTGGACCCATTTTCGAGGAATTATTCAATACAAATATGTTAACTTTTTCTAGGAGCATTTTGAAACATTTATATTTTCAGGATAGGAAGCTTATATGATTAGTAATATTTCATATCAAAGGTACAAGAAAATTCCGGGGTCTTGGTGGTTAACCAGCCACTTAAACATTTTGGACCCATTTTCGAGGAATTATTCAATACAAATATGCGTAACTTTTTCTAGGAGCATTTTGAAACATTTATATTTTCAGGATAGGAAGCTTATATGATTAGTAATATTTTATATCAAAGGTACAAGAAAATTCCGGGGTCTTGGTGGTCAACCAGCCACTTAAACATTTTGGACCCATTTTCGAGGAATTATTCAATACAAATATGCGTAACTTTTTCTAGGAGCATTTTGAAACATTTATATTTTCAGGACAGGAAGCTTATATGATTAGTAATTTTGCGTATCAAAGGTACAAGAAAATTCCGGGGTCTTGGTGGTTAACCAGCCACTTAAACATTTTGGACCCATTTTCGAGGAATTATTCAATACAAATATGCGTAACTTTTTCTAGGAGCATTTTGAAACATTTATATTTTCAGGATAGGAAGCTTATATGATTAGTAATATTTCATATCAAAGGTACAAGAAAATTCCGGGGTCTTGGTGGTTAACCAGCCACTTAAACATTTTGGACCCATTTTCGAGGAATTATTCAATACAAATATGCGTAACTTTTTCTAGGAGCATTTTGAAACATTTATATTTTCAGGATAGGAAGCTTATATGATTAGTAATATTTCATATCAAAGGTACAAGAAAATTCCGGGGTCTTGGTGGTTAACCAGCCACTTAAACATTTTGGACCCATTTTCGAGGAATTATTCAATACAAATATGCGTAACTTTTTCTAGGAGCATTTTGAAACATTTATATTTTCAGGATAGGAAGCTTATATGATTAGTAATATTTTGTATCGAAGGAACAAGAAAATTCCGGGGTCTTGGTGGTCAACCAGCCACTTAAACATTTTGGACCCATTTTCGAGGAATTATTCAATACAAATATGCGTAACTTTTTCTAGGAGCATTTTGAAACATTTATATTTTCAGGATAGGAAGCTTATATGATTAGTAATATTTTGTATCAAAGGTACAAGAAAATTCCGGGGTCTTGGTGGTTAACCAGCCACTTAAACATTTTGGACCCATTTTCGAGGAATTATTCAATACAAATATGCGTAACTTTTTCTAGGAGCATTTTGAAACTTTTATATTTTCAGGATAGGAAGCTTATATGATTAGTAATATTTTGTATCGAAGGAACAAGAAAATTCCGGGGTCTTGGTGGTTAACCAGCCACTTAAACATTTTGGACCCATTTTCGAGGAATGATTAAATACAAATATGCGTAACTTTTTCTAGGAGCATTTTGAAACATTTATATTTTCAGGATAGGAAGCTTATATGATTAGTAATATTTTGTATCGAAGGAACAAGAAAATTCCGGGGTCTTGGTGGTTAACCAGCCACTTAAACATTTTGGACCCATTTTCGAGGAATTATTCAATACAAATATGCGTAACTTTTTCTAGGAGCATTTTGAAACATTTATATTTTCAGGATAGGAAGCTTATATGATTAGTAATATTTTGTATCGAAGGTACAAGAAAATTCCGGGGTCTTGGTGGTCAACCAGCCACTTTAACATTTTGGACCCATTTTCGAGGAATTATTCAATACAAATATGCGTAACTTTTTCTAGGAGCATTTTGAAACATTTATATTTTCAGGATAGGAAGCTTATATGATTAGTAATATTTTGTATCAAAGGTACAAGAAAATTCCGGGGTCTTGGTGGTTAACCAGCCACTTAAACATTTTGGACCCATTTTCGAGGAATTATTCAATACAAATATGCGTAACTTTTTCTAGGAGCATTTTGAAACTTTTATATTTTCAGGATAGGAAGCTTATATGATTAGTAATATTTTGTATCGAAGGAACAAGAAAATTCCGGGGTCTTGGTGGTTAACCAGCCACTTAAACATTTTGGACCCATTTTCGAGGAATGATTAAATACAAATATGCGTAACTTTTTCTAGGAGCATTTTGAAACATTTATATTTTCAGGATAGGAAGCTTATATGATTAGTAATATTTTGTATCGAAGGAACAAGAAAATTCCGGGGTCTTGGTGGTCAACCAGCCACTTAAACATTTTGGACCCATTTTCGAGGAATTATTCAATACAAATATGCGTAACTTTTTCTAGGAGCATTTTGAAACATTTATATTTTCAGGATAGGAAGCTTATATGATTAGTAATATTTTGTATCGAAGGAACAAGAAAATTCCGGGGTCTTGGTGGTTAACCAGCCACTTAAACATTTTGGACCCATTTTCGAGGAATTATTCAATACAAATATGCGTAACTTTTTCTAGGAGCATTTTGAAACATTTATATTTTCAGGATAGGAAGCTTATATGATTAGTAATATTTTGTATCGAAGGAACAAGAAAATTCCGGGGTCTTGGTGGTCAACCAGCCACTTAAACATTTTGGACCCATTTTCGAGGAATTATTCAATACAAATATGCGTAACTTTTTCTAGGAGCATTTTGAAACATTTATATTTTCAGGATAGGAAGCTTATATGATTAGTAATATTTTGTATCGAAGGAACAAGAAAATTCCGGGGTCTTGGTGGTTAACCAGCCACTTAAACATTTTGGACCCATTTTCGAGGAATTATTCAATACAAATATGCGTAACTTTTTCTAGGAGCATTTTGAAACTTTTATATTTTCAGGATAGGAAGCTTATATGATTAGTAATATTTTATATCAAAGGTACAAGAAAATTCCGGGGCTTGGTGGTTAACCAGCCACTTAAACATTTTGGACCCATTTTCGAGGAATGATTAAATACAAATATGCGTAACTTTTTCTAGGAGCATTTTGATACTTTTATATTTTCAGGATAGGAAGCTTATATGATTAGTAATATTTTGTATCAAAGGTACAAGAAAATTCCGGGGCTTGGTGGTTAACCAGCCACTTAAACATTTTGGACCCATTTTCGAGGAATGATTAAATACAAATATGCGTAACTTTTTCTAGGAGCATTTTGATACTTTTATATTTTCAGGATAGGAAGCTTATATGATTAGTAATATTTTGTATCGAAGGAACAAGAAAATTCCGGGGTCTTGGTGGTTAACCAGCCACTTAAACATTTTGGACCCATTTTCGAGGAATTATTCAATACAAATATGCGTAACTTTTTCTAGGAGCATTTTGAAACTTTTATATTTTCAGGATAGGAAGCTTATATGATTAGTAATATTTTGTATCAAAGGTACAAGAAAATTCCGGGGCTTGGTGGTTAACCAGCCACTTAAACATTTTGGACCCATTTTCGAGGAATGATTAAATACAAATATGCGTAACTTTTTCTAGGAGCATTTTGATACTTTTATATTTTCAGGATAGGAAGCTTATATGATTAGTAATATTTTGTATCAAAGGTACAAGAAAATTCCGGGGTCTTGGTGGTTAACCAGCCACTTAAACATTTTGGACCCATTTTCGAGGAATTATTAAATACAAATATGCTTTACTTTTTCTAGGAGCATTTTGAAACTTTTATATTTTCAGGATAGGAAGCTTATATGATTAGTAATATTTTGTATCGAAGGAACAAGAAAATTCCGGGGTCTTGGTGGTTAACCAGCCACTTAAACATTTTGGACCCATTTTCGAGGAATGATTAAATACAAATATGCGTAACTTTTTCTAGGAGCATTTTGAAACATTTATATTTTCAGGATAGGAAGCTTATATGATTAGTAATATTTTGTATCGAAGGAACAAGAAAATTCCGGGGTCTTGGTGGTCAACCAGCCACTTAAACATTTTGGACCCATTTTCGAGGAATTATTCAATACAAATATGCGTAACTTTTTCTAGGAGCATTTTGAAACATTTATATTTTCAGGATAGGAAGCTTATATGATTAGTAATATTTTGTATCGAAGGAACAAGAAAATTCCGGGGTCTTGGTGGTTAACCAGCCACTTAAACATTTTGGACCCATTTTCGAGGAATTATTCAATACAAATATGCGTAACTTTTTCTAGGAGCATTTTGAAACATTTATATTTTCAGGATAGGAAGCTTATATGATTAGTAATATTTTGTATCGAAGGAACAAGAAAATTCCGGGGTCTTGGTGGTCAACCAGCCACTTAAACATTTTGGACCCATTTTCGAGGAATTATTCAATACAAATATGCGTAACTTTTTCTAGGAGCATTTTGAAACATTTATATTTTCAGGATAGGAAGCTTATATGATTAGTAATATTTTGTATCGAAGGAACAAGAAAATTCCGGGGTCTTGGTGGTTAACCAGCCACTTAAACATTTTGGACCCATTTTCGAGGAATTATTCAATACAAATATGCGTAACTTTTTCTAGGAGCATTTTGAAACTTTTATATTTTCAGGATAGGAAGCTTATATGATTAGTAATATTTTATATCAAAGGTACAAGAAAATTCCGGGGCTTGGTGGTTAACCAGCCACTTAAACATTTTGGACCCATTTTCGAGGAATGATTAAATACAAATATGCGTAACTTTTTCTAGGAGCATTTTGATACTTTTATATTTTCAGGATAGGAAGCTTATATGATTAGTAATATTTTGTATCAAAGGTACAAGAAAATTCCGGGGCTTGGTGGTTAACCAGCCACTTAAACATTTTGGACCCATTTTCGAGGAATGATTAAATACAAATATGCGTAACTTTTTCTAGGAGCATTTTGATACTTTTATATTTTCAGGATAGGAAGCTTATATGATTAGTAATATTTTGTATCGAAGGAACAAGAAAATTCCGGGGTCTTGGTGGTTAACCAGCCACTTAAACATTTTGGACCCATTTTCGAGGAATTATTCAATACAAATATGCGTAACTTTTTCTAGGAGCATTTTGAAACTTTTATATTTTCAGGATAGGAAGCTTATATGATTAGTAATATTTTGTATCAAAGGTACAAGAAAATTCCGGGGCTTGGTGGTTAACCAGCCACTTAAACATTTTGGACCCATTTTCGAGGAATGATTAAATACAAATATGCGTAACTTTTTCTAGGAGCATTTTGATACTTTTATATTTTCAGGATAGGAAGCTTATATGATTAGTAATATTTTGTATCAAAGGTACAAGAAAATTCCGGGGTCTTGGTGGTTAACCAGCCACTTAAACATTTTGGACCCATTTTCGAGGAATTATTAAATACAAATATGCTTTACTTTTTCTAGGAGCATTTTGATACTTTTATATTTTCAGGATAGGAAGCTTATATGATTAGTAATATTTTGTATCAAAGGTACAAGAAAATTCCGGGGTCTTGGTGGTTAACCAGCCACTTAAACATTTTGGACCCATTTTCGAGGAATTATTCAATACAAATATGCGTAACTTTTTCTAGGAGCATTTTGAAACTTTTATATTTTCAGGATAGGAAGCTTATATGATTAGTAATATTTTATATCAAAGGTACAAGAAAATTCCGGGGCTTGGTGGTTAACCAGCCACTTAAACATTTTGGACCCATTTTCGAGGAATGATTAAATACAAATATGCTTTACTTTTTCTAGGAGCATTTTGATACTTTTATATTTTCAGGATAGGAAGCTTATATGATTAGTAATATTTTGTATCAAAGGTACAAGAAAATTCCGGGGTCTTGGTGGTTAACCAGCCACTTAAACATTTTGTACCCATTTTCGAGGAATTATTAAATACAAATATGCTTTACTTTTTCTAGGAGCATTTTGATACTTTTATATTTTCAGGATAGGAAGCTTATATGATTAGTAATATTTTGTATCAAAGGTACAAGAAAATTCCGGGGTCTTGGTGGTTAACCAGCCACTTAAACATTTTGGACCCATTTTCGAGGAATTATTCAATACAAATATGTTAACTTTTTCTAGGAGCATTTTGAAACATTTATATTTTCAGGATAGGAAGCTTATATGATTAGTAATATTTCATATCAAAGGTACAAGAAAATTCCGGGGTCTTGGTGGTTAACCAGCCACTTAAACATTTTGGACCCATTTTCGAGGAATTATTAAATACAAATATGCTTTACTTTTTCTAGGAGCATTTTGATACTTTTATATTTTCAGGATAGGAAGCTTATATGATTAGTAATATTTTGTATCAAAGGTACAAGAAAATTCCGGGGTCTTGGTGGTTAACCAGCCACTTAAACATTTTGGACCCATTTTCGAGGAATTATTCAATACAAATATGTTAACTTTTTCTAGGAGCATTTTGAAACATTTATATTTTCAGGATAGGAAGCTTATATGATTAGTAATATTTCATATCAAAGGTACAAGAAAATTCCGGGGTCTTGGTGGTTAACCAGCCACTTAAACATTTTGGACCCATTTTCGAGGAATTATTCAATACAAATATGCGTAACTTTTTCTAGGAGCATTTTGAAACATTTATATTTTCAGGATAGGAAGCTTATATGATTAGTAATATTTTATATCAAAGGTACAAGAAAATTCCGGGGTCTTGGTGGTCAACCAGCCACTTAAACATTTTGGACCCATTTTCGAGGAATTATTCAATACAAATATGCGTAACTTTTTCTAGGAGCATTTTGAAACATTTATATTTTCAGGACAGGAAGCTTATATGATTAGTAATTTTGCGTATCAAAGGTACAAGAAAATTCCGGGGTCTTGGTGGTTAACCAGCCACTTAAACATTTTGGACCCATTTTCGAGGAATTATTCAATACAAATATGCGTAACTTTTTCTAGGAGCATTTTGAAACATTTATATTTTCAGGATAGGAAGCTTATATGATTAGTAATATTTCATATCAAAGGTACAAGAAAATTCCGGGGTCTTGGTGGTTAACCAGCCACTTAAACATTTTGGACCCATTTTCGAGGAATTATTCAATACAAATATGCGTAACTTTTTCTAGGAGCATTTTGAAACATTTATATTTTCAGGATAGGAAGCTTATATGATTAGTAATATTTCATATCAAAGGTACAAGAAAATTCCGGGGTCTTGGTGGTTAACCAGCCACTTAAACATTTTGGACCCATTTTCGAGGAATTATTCAATACAAATATGCGTAACTTTTTCTAGGAGCATTTTGAAACATTTATATTTTCAGGATAGGAAGCTTATATGATTAGTAATATTTTGTATCGAAGGTACAAGAAAATTCCGGGGTCTTGGTGGTCAACCAGCCACTTTAACATTTTGGACCCATTTTCGAGGAATTATTCAATACAAATATGCGTAACTTTTTCTAGGAGCATTTTGAAACATTTATATTTTCAGGATAGGAAGCTTATATGATTAGTAATATTTTGTATCAAAGGTACAAGAAAATTCCGGGGTCTTGGTGGTTAACCAGCCACTTAAACATTTTGGACCCATTTTCGAGGAATTATTCAATACAAATATGCGTAACTTTTTCTAGGAGCATTTTGAAACTTTTATATTTTCAGGATAGGAAGCTTATATGATTAGTAATATTTTGTATCGAAGGAACAAGAAAATTCCGGGGTCTTGGTGGTTAACCAGCCACTTAAACATTTTGGACCCATTTTCGAGGAATGATTAAATACAAATATGCGTAACTTTTTCTAGGAGCATTTTGAAACATTTATATTTTCAGGATAGGAAGCTTATATGATTAGTAATATTTTGTATCGAAGGAACAAGAAAATTCCGGGGTCTTGGTGGTTAACCAGCCACTTAAACATTTTGGACCCATTTTCGAGGAATTATTCAATACAAATATGCGTAACTTTTTCTAGGAGCATTTTGAAACATTTATATTTTCAGGATAGGAAGCTTATATGATTAGTAATATTTTGTATCGAAGGTACAAGAAAATTCCGGGGTCTTGGTGGTCAACCAGCCACTTTAACATTTTGGACCCATTTTCGAGGAATTATTCAATACAAATATGCGTAACTTTTTCTAGGAGCATTTTGAAACATTTATATTTTCAGGATAGGAAGCTTATATGATTAGTAATATTTTGTATCAAAGGTACAAGAAAATTCCGGGGTCTTGGTGGTTAACCAGCCACTTAAACATTTTGGACCCATTTTCGAGGAATTATTCAATACAAATATGCGTAACTTTTTCTAGGAGCATTTTGAAACTTTTATATTTTCAGGATAGGAAGCTTATATGATTAGTAATATTTTGTATCGAAGGAACAAGAAAATTCCGGGGTCTTGGTGGTTAACCAGCCACTTAAACATTTTGGACCCATTTTCGAGGAATGATTAAATACAAATATGCGTAACTTTTTCTAGGAGCATTTTGAAACATTTATATTTTCAGGATAGGAAGCTTATATGATTAGTAATATTTTGTATCGAAGGAACAAGAAAATTCCGGGGTCTTGGTGGTCAACCAGCCACTTAAACATTTTGGACCCATTTTCGAGGAATTATTCAATACAAATATGCGTAACTTTTTCTAGGAGCATTTTGAAACATTTATATTTTCAGGATAGGAAGCTTATATGATTAGTAATATTTTGTATCGAAGGAACAAGAAAATTCCGGGGTCTTGGTGGTTAACCAGCCACTTAAACATTTTGGACCCATTTTCGAGGAATTATTCAATACAAATATGCGTAACTTTTTCTAGGAGCATTTTGAAACATTTATATTTTCAGGATAGGAAGCTTATATGATTAGTAATATTTTGTATCGAAGGAACAAGAAAATTCCGGGGTCTTGGTGGTCAACCAGCCACTTAAACATTTTGGAACCATTTTCGAGGAATTATTCAATACAAATATGCGTAACTTTTTCTAGGAGCATTTTGAAACATTTATATTTTCAGGATAGGAAGCTTATATGATTAGTAATATTTTGTATCAAAGGTACAAGAAAATTCCGGGGTCTTGGTGGTTAACCAGCCACTTAAACATTTTGGACCCATTTTCGAGGAATTATTCAATACAAATATGCGTAACTTTTTCTAGGAGCATTTTGAAACTTTTATATTTTCAGGATAGGAAGCTTATATGATTAGTAATATTTTGTATCGAAGGAACAAGAAAATTCCGGGGTCTTGGTGGTTAACCAGCCACTTAAACATTTTGGACCCATTTTCGAGGAATGATTAAATACAAATATGCGTAACTTTTTCTAGGAGCATTTTGAAACATTTATATTTTCAGGATAGGAAGCTTATATGATTAGTAATATTTTGTATCGAAGGAACAAGAAAATTCCGGGGTCTTGGTGGTTAACCAGCCACTTAAACATTTTGGACCCATTTTCGAGGAATTATTCAATACAAATATGCGTAACTTTTTCTAGGAGCATTTTGAAACATTTATATTTTCAGGATAGGAAGCTTATATGATTAGTAATATTTTGTATCGAAGGTACAAGAAAATTCCGGGGTCTTGGTGGTCAACCAGCCACTTTAACATTTTGGACCCATTTTCGAGGAATTATTCAATACAAATATGCGTAACTTTTTCTAGGAGCATTTTGAAACATTTATATTTTCAGGATAGGAAGCTTATATGATTAGTAATATTTTGTATCAAAGGTACAAGAAAATTCCGGGGTCTTGGTGGTTAACCAGCCACTTAAACATTTTGGACCCATTTTCGAGGAATTATTCAATACAAATATGCGTAACTTTTTCTAGGAGCATTTTGAAACTTTTATATTTTCAGGATAGGAAGCTTATATGATTAGTAATATTTTGTATCGAAGGAACAAGAAAATTCCGGGGTCTTGGTGGTTAACCAGCCACTTAAACATTTTGGACCCATTTTCGAGGAATGATTAAATACAAATATGCGTAACTTTTTCTAGGAGCATTTTGAAACATTTATATTTTCAGGATAGGAAGCTTATATGATTAGTAATATTTTGTATCGAAGGAACAAGAAAATTCCGGGGTCTTGGTGGTCAACCAGCCACTTAAACATTTTGGACCCATTTTCGAGGAATTATTCAATACAAATATGCGTAACTTTTTCTAGGAGCATTTTGAAACATTTATATTTTCAGGATAGGAAGCTTATATGATTAGTAATATTTTGTATCGAAGGAACAAGAAAATTCCGGGGTCTTGGTGGTTAACCAGCCACTTAAACATTTTGGACCCATTTTCGAGGAATTATTCAATACAAATATGCGTAACTTTTTCTAGGAGCATTTTGAAACATTTATATTTTCAGGATAGGAAGCTTATATGATTAGTAATATTTTGTATCGAAGGAACAAGAAAATTCCGGGGTCTTGGTGGTCAACCAGCCACTTAAACATTTTGGACCCATTTTCGAGGAATTATTCAATACAAATATGCGTAACTTTTTCTAGGAGCATTTTGAAACATTTATATTTTCAGGATAGGAAGCTTATATGATTAGTAATATTTTGTATCGAAGGAACAAGAAAATTCCGGGGTCTTGGTGGTTAACCAGCCACTTAAACATTTTGGACCCATTTTCGAGGAATTATTCAATACAAATATGCGTAACTTTTTCTAGGAGCATTTTGAAACTTTTATATTTTCAGGATAGGAAGCTTATATGATTAGTAATATTTTATATCAAAGGTACAAGAAAATTCCGGGGCTTGGTGGTTAACCAGCCACTTAAACATTTTGGACCCATTTTCGAGGAATGATTAAATACAAATATGCGTAACTTTTTCTAGGAGCATTTTGATACTTTTATATTTTCAGGATAGGAAGCTTATATGATTAGTAATATTTTGTATCAAAGGTACAAGAAAATTCCGGGGCTTGGTGGTTAACCAGCCACTTAAACATTTTGGACCCATTTTCGAGGAATGATTAAATACAAATATGCGTAACTTTTTCTAGGAGCATTTTGATACTTTTATATTTTCAGGATAGGAAGCTTATATGATTAGTAATATTTTGTATCGAAGGAACAAGAAAATTCCGGGGTCTTGGTGGTTAACCAGCCACTTAAACATTTTGGACCCATTTTCGAGGAATTATTCAATACAAATATGCGTAACTTTTTCTAGGAGCATTTTGAAACTTTTATATTTTCAGGATAGGAAGCTTATATGATTAGTAATATTTTGTATCAAAGGTACAAGAAAATTCCGGGGCTTGGTGGTTAACCAGCCACTTAAACATTTTGGACCCATTTTCGAGGAATGATTAAATACAAATATGCGTAACTTTTTCTAGGAGCATTTTGATACTTTTATATTTTCAGGATAGGAAGCTTATATGATTAGTAATATTTTGTATCAAAGGTACAAGAAAATTCCGGGGTCTTGGTGGTTAACCAGCCACTTAAACATTTTGGACCCATTTTCGAGGAATTATTAAATACAAATATGCTTTACTTTTTCTAGGAGCATTTTGATACTTTTATATTTTCAGGATAGGAAGCTTATATGATTAGTAATATTTTGTATCAAAGGTACAAGAAAATTCCGGGGTCTTGGTGGTTAACCAGCCACTTAAACATTTTGGACCCATTTTCGAGGAATTATTCAATACAAATATGCGTAACTTTTTCTAGGAGCATTTTGAAACTTTTATATTTTCAGGATAGGAAGCTTATATGATTAGTAATATTTTATATCAAAGGTACAAGAAAATTCCGGGGCTTGGTGGTTAACCAGCCACTTAAACATTTTGGACCCATTTTCGAGGAATGATTAAATACAAATATGCTTTACTTTTTCTAGGAGCATTTTGATACTTTTATATTTTCAGGATAGGAAGCTTATATGATTAGTAATATTTTGTATCAAAGGTACAAGAAAATTCCGGGGTCTTGGTGGTTAACCAGCCACTTAAACATTTTGTACCCATTTTCGAGGAATTATTAAATACAAATATGCTTTACTTTTTCTAGGAGCATTTTGATACTTTTATATTTTCAGGATAGGAAGCTTATATGATTAGTAATATTTTGTATCAAAGGTACAAGAAAATTCCGGGGTCTTGGTGGTTAACCAGCCACTTAAACATTTTGGACCCATTTTCGAGGAATTATTCAATACAAATATGTTAACTTTTTCTAGGAGCATTTTGAAACATTTATATTTTCAGGATAGGAAGCTTATATGATTAGTAATATTTCATATCAAAGGTACAAGAAAATTCCGGGGTCTTGGTGGTTAACCAGCCACTTAAACATTTTGGACCCATTTTCGAGGAATTATTAAATACAAATATGCTTTACTTTTTCTAGGAGCATTTTGATACTTTTATATTTTCAGGATAGGAAGCTTATATGATTAGTAATATTTTGTATCAAAGGTACAAGAAAATTCCGGGGTCTTGGTGGTTAACCAGCCACTTAAACATTTTGGACCCATTTTCGAGGAATTATTCAATACAAATATGTTAACTTTTTCTAGGAGCATTTTGAAACATTTATATTTTCAGGATAGGAAGCTTATATGATTAGTAATATTTCATATCAAAGGTACAAGAAAATTCCGGGGTCTTGGTGGTTAACCAGCCACTTAAACATTTTGGACCCATTTTCGAGGAATTATTCAATACAAATATGCGTAACTTTTTCTAGGAGCATTTTGAAACATTTATATTTTCAGGATAGGAAGCTTATATGATTAGTAATATTTTATATCAAAGGTACAAGAAAATTCCGGGGTCTTGGTGGTCAACCAGCCACTTAAACATTTTGGACCCATTTTCGAGGAATTATTCAATACAAATATGCGTAACTTTTTCTAGGAGCATTTTGAAACATTTATATTTTCAGCACAGGAAGCTTATATGATTAGTAATTTTGCGTATCAAAGGTACAAGAAAATTCCGGGGTCTTGGTGGTTAACCAGCCACTTAAACATTTTGGACCCATTTTCGAGGAATTATTCAATACAAATATGCGTAACTTTTTCTAGGAGCATTTTGAAACATTTATATTTTCAGGATAGGAAGCTTATATGATTAGTAATATTTCATATCAAAGGTACAAGAAAATTCCGGGGTCTTGGTGGTTAACCAGCCACTTAAACATTTTGGACCCATTTTCGAGGAATTATTCAATACAAATATGCGTAACTTTTTCTAGGAGCATTTTGAAACATTTATATTTTCAGGATAGGAAGCTTATATGATTAGTAATATTTCATATCAAAGGTACAAGAAAATTCCGGGGTCTTGGTGGTTAACCAGCCACTTAAACATTTTGGACCCATTTTCGAGGAATTATTCAATACAAATATGCGTAACTTTTTCTAGGAGCATTTTGAAACATTTATATTTTCAGGATAGGAAGCTTATATGATTAGTAATATTTTGTATCGAAGGTACAAGAAAATTCCGGGGTCTTGGTGGTCAACCAGCCACTTTAACATTTTGGACCCATTTTCGAGGAATTATTCAATACAAATATGCGTAACTTTTTCTAGGAGCATTTTGAAACATTTATATTTTCAGGATAGGAAGCTTATATGATTAGTAATATTTTGTATCAAAGGTACAAGAAAATTCCGGGGTCTTGGTGGTTAACCAGCCACTTAAACATTTTGGACCCATTTTCGAGGAATTATTCAATACAAATATGCGTAACTTTTTCTAGGAGCATTTTGAAACTTTTATATTTTCAGGATAGGAAGCTTATATGATTAGTAATATTTTGTATCGAAGGAACAAGAAAATTCCGGGGTCTTGGTGGTTAACCAGCCACTTAAACATTTTGGACCCATTTTCGAGGAATGATTAAATACAAATATGCGTAACTTTTTCTAGGAGCATTTTGAAACATTTATATTTTCAGGATAGGAAGCTTATATGATTAGTAATATTTTGTATCGAAGGAACAAGAAAATTCCGGGGTCTTGGTGGTTAACCAGCCACTTAAACATTTTGGACCCATTTTCGAGGAATTATTCAATACAAATATGCGTAACTTTTTCTAGGAGCATTTTGAAACTTTTATATTTTCAGGATAGGAAGCTTATATGATTAGTAATATTTTATATCAAAGGTACAAGAAAATTCCGGGGCTTGGTGGTTAACCAGCCACTTAAACATTTTGGACCCATTTTCGAGGAATGATTAAATACAAATATGCTTTACTTTTTCTAGGAGCATTTTGATACTTTTATATTTTCAGGATAGGAAGCTTATATGATTAGTAATATTTTGTATCAAAGGTACAAGAAAATTCCGGGGTCTTGGTGGTTAACCAGCCACTTAAACATTTTGTACCCATTTTCGAGGAATTATTAAATACAAATATGCTTTACTTTTTCTAGGAGCATTTTGATACTTTTATATTTTCAGGATAGGAAGCTTATATGATTAGTAATATTTTGTATCAAAGGTACAAGAAAATTCCGGGGTCTTGGTGGTTAACCAGCCACTTAAACATTTTGGACCCATTTTCGAGGAATTATTCAATACAAATATGTTAACTTTTTCTAGGAGCATTTTGAAACATTTATATTTTCAGGATAGGAAGCTTATATGATTAGTAATATTTCATATCAAAGGTACAAGAAAATTCCGGGGTCTTGGTGGTTAACCAGCCACTTAAACATTTTGGACCCATTTTCGAGGAATTATTAAATACAAATATGCTTTACTTTTTCTAGGAGCATTTTGATACTTTTATATTTTCAGGATAGGAAGCTTATATGATTAGTAATATTTTGTATCAAAGGTACAAGAAAATTCCGGGGTCTTGGTGGTTAACCAGCCACTTAAACATTTTGGACCCATTTTCGAGGAATTATTCAATACAAATATGTTAACTTTTTCTAGGAGCATTTTGAAACATTTATATTTTCAGGATAGGAAGCTTATATGATTAGTAATATTTCATATCAAAGGTACAAGAAAATTCCGGGGTCTTGGTGGTTAACCAGCCACTTAAACATTTTGGACCCATTTTCGAGGAATTATTCAATACAAATATGCGTAACTTTTTCTAGGAGCATTTTGAAACATTTATATTTTCAGGATAGGAAGCTTATATGATTAGTAATATTTTATATCAAAGGTACAAGAAAATTCCGGGGTCTTGGTGGTCAACCAGCCACTTAAACATTTTGGACCCATTTTCGAGGAATTATTCAATACAAATATGCGTAACTTTTTCTAGGAGCATTTTGAAACATTTATATTTTCAGCACAGGAAGCTTATATGATTAGTAATTTTGCGTATCAAAGGTACAAGAAAATTCCGGGGTCTTGGTGGTTAACCAGCCACTTAAACATTTTGGACCCATTTTCGAGGAATTATTCAATACAAATATGCGTAACTTTTTCTAGGAGCATTTTGAAACATTTATATTTTCAGGATAGGAAGCTTATATGATTAGTAATATTTCATATCAAAGGTACAAGAAAATTCCGGGGTCTTGGTGGTTAACCAGCCACTTAAACATTTTGGACCCATTTTCGAGGAATTATTCAATACAAATATGCGTAACTTTTTCTAGGAGCATTTTGAAACATTTATATTTTCAGGATAGGAAGCTTAAATGATTAGTAATATTTCATATCAAAGGTACAAGAAAATTCCGGGGTCTTGGTGGTTAACCAGCCACTTAAACATTTTGGACCCATTTTCGAGGAATTATTCAATACAAATATGCGTAACTTTTTCTAGGAGCATTTTGAAACATTTATATTTTCAGGATAGGAAGCTTATATGATTAGTAATATTTTGTATCGAAGGTACAAGAAAATTCCGGGGTCTTGGTGGTCAACCAGCCACTTTAACATTTTGGACCCATTTTCGAGGAATTATTCAATACAAATATGCGTAACTTTTTCTAGGAGCATTTTGAAACATTTATATTTTCAGGATAGGAAGCTTATATGATTAGTAATATTTTGTATCAAAGGTACAAGAAAATTCCGGGGTCTTGGTGGTTAACCAGCCACTTAAACATTTTGGACCCATTTTCGAGGAATTATTCAATACAAATATGCGTAACTTTTTCTAGGAGCATTTTGAAACTTTTATATTTTCAGGATAGGAAGCTTATATGATTAGTAATATTTTGTATCGAAGGAACAAGAAAATTCCGGGGTCTTGGTGGTTAACCAGCCACTTAAACATTTTGGACCCATTTTCGAGGAATGATTAAATACAAATATGCGTAACTTTTTCTAGGAGCATTTTGAAACATTTATATTTTCAGGATAGGAAGCTTATATGATTAGTAATATTTTGTATCGAAGGAACAAGAAAATTCCGGGGTCTTGGTGGTTAACCAGCCACTTAAACATTTTGGACCCATTTTCGAGGAATTATTCAATACAAATATGCGTAACTTTTTCTAGGAGCATTTTGAAACATTTATATTTTCAGGATAGGAAGCTTATATGATTAGTAATATTTTGTATCGAAGGTACAAGAAAATTCCGGGGTCTTGGTGGTCAACCAGCCACTTTAACATTTTGGACCCATTTTCGAGGAATTATTCAATACAAATATGCGTAACTTTTTCTAGGAGCATTTTGAAACATTTATATTTTCAGGATAGGAAGCTTATATGATTAGTAATATTTTGTATCAAAGGTACAAGAAAATTCCGGGGTCTTGGTGGTTAACCAGCCACTTAAACATTTTGGACCCATTTTCGAGGAATTATTCAATACAAATATGCGTAACTTTTTCTAGGAGCATTTTGAAACTTTTATATTTTCAGGATAGGAAGCTTATATGATTAGTAATATTTTGTATCGAAGGAACAAGAAAATTCCGGGGTCTTGGTGGTTAACCAGCCACTTAAACATTTTGGACCCATTTTCGAGGAATGATTAAATACAAATATGCGTAACTTTTTCTAGGAGCATTTTGAAACATTTATATTTTCAGGATAGGAAGCTTATATGATTAGTAATATTTTGTATCGAAGGAACAAGAAAATTCCGGGGTCTTGGTGGTCAACCAGCCACTTAAACATTTTGGACCCATTTTCGAGGAATTATTCAATACAAATATGCGTAACTTTTTCTAGGAGCATTTTGAAACATTTATATTTTCAGGATAGGAAGCTTATATGATTAGTAATATTTTGTATCGAAGGAACAAGAAAATTCCGGGGTCTTGGTGGTTAACCAGCCACTTAAACATTTTGGACCCATTTTCGAGGAATTATTCAATACAAATATGCGTAACTTTTTCTAGGAGCATTTTGAAACATTTATATTTTCAGGATAGGAAGCTTATATGATTAGTAATATTTTGTATCGAAGGAACAAGAAAATTCCGGGGTCTTGGTGGTCAACCAGCCACTTAAACATTTTGGACCCATTTTCGAGGAATTATTCAATACAAATATGCGTAACTTTTTCTAGGAGCATTTTGAAACATTTATATTTTCAGGATAGGAAGCTTATATGATTAGTAATATTTTGTATCGAAGGAACAAGAAAATTCCGGGGTCTTGGTGGTTAACCAGCCACTTAAACATTTTGGACCCATTTTCGAGGAATTATTCAATACAAATATGCGTAACTTTTTCTAGGAGCATTTTGAAACTTTTATATTTTCAGGATAGGAAGCTTATATGATTAGTAATATTTTATATCAAAGGTACAAGAAAATTCCGGGGCTTGGTGGTTAACCAGCCACTTAAACATTTTGGACCCATTTTCGAGGAATGATTAAATACAAATATGCGTAACTTTTTCTAGGAGCATTTTGATACTTTTATATTTTCAGGATAGGAAGCTTATATGATTAGTAATATTTTGTATCAAAGGTACAAGAAAATTCCGGGGCTTGGTGGTTAACCAGCCACTTAAACATTTTGGACCCATTTTCGAGGAATGATTAAATACAAATATGCGTAACTTTTTCTAGGAGCATTTTGATACTTTTATATTTTCAGGATAGGAAGCTTATATGATTAGTAATATTTTGTATCGAAGGAACAAGAAAATTCCGGGGTCTTGGTGGTTAACCAGCCACTTAAACATTTTGGACCCATTTTCGAGGAATTATTCAATACAAATATGCGTAACTTTTTCTAGGAGCATTTTGAAACTTTTATATTTTCAGGATAGGAAGCTTATATGATTAGTAATATTTTGTATCAAAGGTACAAGAAAATTCCGGGGCTTGGTGGTTAACCAGCCACTTAAACATTTTGGACCCATTTTCGAGGAATGATTAAATACAAATATGCGTAACTTTTTCTAGGAGCATTTTGATACTTTTATATTTTCAGGATAGGAAGCTTATATGATTAGTAATATTTTGTATCAAAGGTACAAGAAAATTCCGGGGTCTTGGTGGTTAACCAGCCACTTAAACATTTTGGACCCATTTTCGAGGAATTATTAAATACAAATATGCTTTACTTTTTCTAGGAGCATTTTGATACTTTTATATTTTCAGGATAGGAAGCTTATATGATTAGTAATATTTTGTATCAAAGGTACAAGAAAATTCCGGGGTCTTGGTGGTTAACCAGCCACTTAAACATTTTGGACCCATTTTCGAGGAATTATTCAATACAAATATGCGTAACTTTTTCTAGGAGCATTTTGAAACTTTTATATTTTCAGGATAGGAAGCTTATATGATTAGTAATATTTTATATCAAAGGTACAAGAAAATTCCGGGGCTTGGTGGTTAACCAGCCACTTAAACATTTTGGACCCATTTTCGAGGAATGATTAAATACAAATATGCTTTACTTTTTCTAGGAGCATTTTGATACTTTTATATTTTCAGGATAGGAAGCTTATATGATTAGTAATATTTTGTATCAAAGGTACAAGAAAATTCCGGGGTCTTGGTGGTTAACCAGCCACTTAAACATTTTGTACCCATTTTCGAGGAATTATTAAATACAAATATGCTTTACTTTTTCTAGGAGCATTTTGATACTTTTATATTTTCAGGATAGGAAGCTTATATGATTAGTAATATTTTGTATCAAAGGTACAAGAAAATTCCGGGGTCTTGGTGGTTAACCAGCCACTTAAACATTTTGGACCCATTTTCGAGGAATTATTCAATACAAATATGTTAACTTTTTCTAGGAGCATTTTGAAACATTTATATTTTCAGGATAGGAAGCTTATATGATTAGTAATATTTCATATCAAAGGTACAAGAAAATTCCGGGGTCTTGGTGGTTAACCAGCCACTTAAACATTTTGGACCCATTTTCGAGGAATTATTAAATACAAATATGCTTTACTTTTTCTAGGAGCATTTTGATACTTTTATATTTTCAGGATAGGAAGCTTATATGATTAGTAATATTTTGTATCAAAGGTACAAGAAAATTCCGGGGTCTTGGTGGTTAACCAGCCACTTAAACATTTTGGACCCATTTTCGAGGAATTATTCAATACAAATATGTTAACTTTTTCTAGGAGCATTTTGAAACATTTATATTTTCAGGATAGGAAGCTTATATGATTAGTAATATTTCATATCAAAGGTACAAGAAAATTCCGGGGTCTTGGTGGTTAACCAGCCACTTAAACATTTTGGACCCATTTTCGAGGAATTATTCAATACAAATATGCGTAACTTTTTCTAGGAGCATTTTGAAACATTTATATTTTCAGGATAGGAAGCTTATATGATTAGTAATATTTCATATCAAAGGTACAAGAAAATTCCGGGGTCTTGGTGGTTAACCAGCCACTTAAACATTTTGGACCCATTTTCGAGGAATTATTCAATACAAATATGCGTAACTTTTTCTAGGAGCATTTTGAAACATTTATATTTTCAGGATAGGAAGCTTATATGATTAGTAATATTTCATATCAAAGGTACAAGAAAATTCCATTCCGGGGTCTTGGTGGTTAACCAGCCACTTAAACATTTTGGACCCATTTTCGAGGAATTATTCAATACAAATATGCGTAACTTTTTCTAGGAGCATTTTGAAACATTTATATTTTCAGGATAGCAAGCTTATATGATTAGTAATATTTTATATCAAAGGTACAAGAAAATTCCGGGGTCTTGGTGGTCAACCAGCCACTTAAACATTTTGGACCCATTTTCGAGGAATTATTCAATACAAATATGCGTAACTTTTTCTAGGAGCATTTTGAAACATTTATATTTTCAGGATAGGAAGCTTATATGATTAGTAATTTTGCGTATCAAAGGTACAAGAAAATTCCGGGGTCTTGGTGGTTAACCAGCCACTTAAACATTTTGGACCCATTTTCGAGGAATTATTCAATACAAATATGCGTAACTTTTTCTAGGAGCATTTTGAAACATTTATATTTTCAGGATAGGAAGCTTATATGATTAGTAATATTTCATATCAAAGGTACAAGAAAATTCCGGGGTCTTGGTGGTTAACCAGCCACTTAAACATTTTGGACCCATTTTCGAGGAATTATTCAATACAAATATGCGTAACTTTTTCTAGGAGCATTTTGAAACATTTATATTTTCAGGATAGGAAGCTTATATGATTAGTAATATTTTATATCAAAGGTACAAGAAAATTCCGGGGTCTTGGTGGTCAACCAGCCACTTAAACATTTTGGACCCATTTTCGAGGAATTATTCAATACAAATATGCGTAACTTTTTCTAGGAGCATTTTGAAACATTTATATTTTCAGGATAGGAAGCTTATATGATTAGTAATATTTTGTATCGAAGGTACAAGAAAATTCCGGGGTCTTGGTGGTCAACCAGCCACTTTAACATTTTGGACCCATTTTCGAGGAATTATTCAATACAAATATGCGTAACTTTTTCTAGGAGCATTTTGAAACATTTATATTTTCAGGATAGGAAGCTTATATGATTAGTAATATTTTGTATCAAAGGTACAAGAAAATTCCGGGGTCTTGGTGGTTAACCAGCCACTTAAACATTTTGGACCCATTTTCGAGGAATTATTCAATACAAATATGCGTAACTTTTTCTAGGAGCATTTTGAAACTTTTATATTTTCAGGATAGGAAGCTTATATGATTAGTAATATTTTGTATCGAAGGAACAAGAAAATTCCGGGGTCTTGGTGGTTAACCAGCCACTTAAACATTTTGGACCCATTTTCGAGGAATGATTAAATACAAATATGCGTAACTTTTTCTAGGAGCATTTTGAAACATTTATATTTTCAGGATAGGAAGCTTATATGATTAGTAATATTTTGTATCGAAGGAACAAGAAAATTCCGGGGTCTTGGTGGTTAACCAGCCACTTAAACATTTTGGACCCATTTTCGAGGAATGATTAAATACAAATATGCGTAACTTTTTCTAGGAGCATTTTGAAACATTTATATTTTCAGGATAGGAAGCTTATATGATTAGTAATATTTTGTATCGAAGGAACAAGAAAATTCCGGGGTCTTGGTGGTCAACCAGCCACTTAAACATTTTGGACCCATTTTCGAGGAATTATTCAATACAAATATGCGTAACTTTTTCTAGGAGCATTTTGAAACATTTATATTTTCAGGATAGGAAGCTTATATGATTAGTAATATTTTGTATCGAAGGAACAAGAAAATTCCGGGGTCTTGGTGGTTAACCAGCCACTTAAACATTTTGGACCCATTTTCGAGGAATTATTCAATACAAATATGCGTAACTTTTTCTAGGAGCATTTTGAAACTTTTATATTTTCAGGATAGGAAGCTTATATGATTAGTAATATTTTATATCAAAGGTACAAGAAAATTCCGGGGCTTGGTGGTTAACCAGCCACTTAAACATTTTGGACCCATTTTCGAGGAATGATTAAATACAAATATGCGTAACTTTTTCTAGGAGCATTTTGATACTTTTATATTTTCAGGATAGGAAGCTTATATGATTAGTAATATTTTGTATCAAAGGTACAAGAAAATTCCGGGGCTTGGTGGTTAACCAGCCACTTAAACATTTTGGACCCATTTTCGAGGAATGATTAAATACAAATATGCGTAACTTTTTCTAGGAGCATTTTGATACTTTTATATTTTCAGGATAGGAAGCTTATATGATTAGTAATATTTTGTATCGAAGGAACAAGAAAATTCCGGGGTCTTGGTGGTTAACCAGCCACTTAAACATTTTGGACCCATTTTCGAGGAATTATTCAATACAAATATGCGTAACTTTTTCTAGGAGCATTTTGAAACTTTTATATTTTCAGGATAGGAAGCTTATATGATTAGTAATATTTTATATCAAAGGTACAAGAAAATTCCGGGGCTTGGTGGTTAACCAGCCACTTAAACATTTTGGACCCATTTTCGAGGAATGATTAAATACAAATATGCGTAACTTTTTCTAGGAGCATTTTGATACTTTTATATTTTCAGGATAGGAAGCTTATATGATTAGTAATATTTTGTATCAAAGGTACAAGAAAATTCCGGGGTCTTGGTGGTTAACCAGCCACTTAAACATTTTGGACCCATTTTCGAGGAATTATTAAATACAAATATGCTTTACTTTTTCTAGGAGCATTTTGATACTTTTATATTTTCAGGATAGGAAGCTTATATGATTAGTAATATTTTGTATCAAAGGTACAAGAAAATTCCGGGGTCTTGGTGGTTAACCAGCCACTTAAACATTTTGGACCCATTTTCGAGGAATTATTCAATACAAATATGCGTAACTTTTTCTAGGAGCATTTTGAAACTTTTATATTTTCAGGATAGGAAGCTTATATGATTAGTAATATTTTATATCAAAGGTACAAGAAAATTCCGGGGCTTGGTGGTTAACCAGCCACTTAAACATTTTGGACCCATTTTCGAGGAATGATTAAATACAAATATGCGTAACTTTTTCTAGGAGCATTTTGATACTTTTATATTTTCAGGATAGGAAGCTTATATGATTAGTAATATTTTGTATCAAAGGTACAAGAAAATTCCGGGGTCTTGGTGGTTAACCAGCCACTTAAACATTTTGGACCCATTTTCGAGGAATTATTAAATACAAATATGCTTTACTTTTTCTAGGAGCATTTTGATACTTTTATATTTTCAGGATAGGAAGCTTATATGATTAGTAATATTTTGTATCAAAGGTACAAGAAAATTCCGGGGTCTTGGTGGTTAACCAGCCACTTAAACATTTTGGACCCATTTTCGAGGAATTATTCAATACAAATATGTTAACTTTTTCTAGGAGCATTTTGAAACATTTATATTTTCAGGATAGGAAGCTTATATGATTAGTAATATTTCATATCAAAGGTACAAGAAAATTCCGGGGTCTTGGTGGTTAACCAGCCACTTAAACATTTTGGACCCATTTTCGAGGAATTATTCAATACAAATATGCGTAACTTTTTCTAGGAGCATTTTGAAACATTTATATTTTCAGGATAGGAAGCTTATATGATTAGTAATATTTTATATCAAAGGTACAAGAAAATTCCGGGGTCTTGGTGGTCAACCAGCCACTTAAACATTTTGGACCCATTTTCGAGGAATTATTCAATACAAATATGCGTAACTTTTTCTAGGAGCATTTTGAAACATTTATATTTTCAGGATAGGAAGCTTATATGATTAGTAATTTTGCGTATCAAAGGTACAAGAAAATTCCGGGGTCTTGGTGGTTAACCAGCCACTTAAACATTTTGGACCCATTTTCGAGGAATTATTCAATACAAATATGCGTAACTTTTTCTAGGAGCATTTTGAAACATTTATATTTTCAGGATAGGAAGCTTATATGATTAGTAATATTTCATATCAAAGGTACAAGAAAATTCCGGGGTCTTGGTGGTTAACCAGCCACTTAAACATTTTGGACCCATTTTCGAGGAATTATTCAATACAAATATGCGTAACTTTTTCTAGGAGCATTTTGAAACATTTATATTTTCAGGATAGGAAGCTTATATGATTAGTAATATTTCATATCAAAGGTACAAGAAAATTCCATTCCGGGGTCTTGGTGGTTAACCAGCCACTTAAACATTTTGGACCCATTTTCGAGGAATTATTCAATACAAATATGCGTAACTTTTTGTAGGAGCATTTTGAAACATTTATATTTTCAGGATAGGAAGCTTATATGATTAGTAATATTTTATATCAAAGGTACAAGAAAATTCCGGGGTCTTGGTGGTCAACCAGCCACTTAAACATTTTGGACCCATTTTCGAGGAATTATTCAATACAAATATGCGTAACTTTTTCTAGGAGCATTTTGAAACATTTATATTTTCAGGATAGGAAGCTTATATGATTAGTAATTTTGCGTATCAAAGGTACAAGAAAATTCCGGGGTCTTGGTGGTTAACCAGCCACTTAAACATTTTGGACCCATTTTCGAGGAATTATTCAATACAAATATGCGTAACTTTTTCTAGGAGCATTTTGAAACATTTATATTTTCAGGATAGGAAGCTTATATGATTAGTAATATTTCATATCAAAGGTACAAGAAAATTCCATTCCGGGGTCTTGGTGGTTAACCAGCCACTTAAACATTTTGGACCCATTTTCGAGGAATTATTCAATACAAATATGCGTAACTTTTTCTAGGAGCATTTTGAAACATTTATATTTTCAGGATAGGAAGCTTATATGATTAGTAATATTTTATATCAAAGGTACAAGAAAATTCCGGGGTCTTGGTGGTCAACCAGCCACTTAAACATTTTGGACCCATTTTCGAGGAATTATTCAATACAAATATGCGTAACTTTTTCTAGGAGCATTTTGAAACATTTATATTTTCAGGATAGGAAGCTTATATGATTAGTAATTTTGCGTATCAAAGGTACAAGAAAATTCCGGGGTCTTGGTGGTTAACCAGCCACTTAAACATTTTGGACCCATTTTCGAGGAATTATTCAATACAAATATGCGTAACTTTTTCTAGGAGCATTTTGAAACATTTATATTTTCAGGATAGGAAGCTTATATGATTAGTAATATTTCATATCAAAGGTACAAGAAAATTCCGGGGTCTTGGTGGTTAACCAGCCACTTAAACATTTTGGACCCATTTTCGAGGAATTATTCAATACAAATATGCGTAACTTTTTCTAGGAGCATTTTGAAACATTTATATTTTCAGGATAGGAAGCTTATATGATTAGTAATATTTTATATCAAAGGTACAAGAAAATTCCGGGGTCTTGGTGGTCAACCAGCCACTTAAACATTTTGGACCCATTTTCGAGGAATTATTCAATACAAATATGCGTAACTTTTTCTAGGAGCATTTTGAAACATTTATATTTTCAGGATAGGAAGCTTATATGATTAGTAATATTTTGTATCGAAGGTACAAGAAAATTCCGGGGTCTTGGTGGTTAACCAGCCACTTAAACATTTTGGACCCATTTTCGAGGAATTATTCAATACAAATATGCGTAACTTTTTCTAGGAGCATTTTGAAACTTTTATATTTTCAGGATAGGAAGCTTATATGATTAGTAATATTTTATATCAAAGGTACAAGAAAATTCCGGGGCTTGGTGGTTAACCAGCCACTTAAACATTTTGGATCCATTTTCGAGGAATTATTAAATACAAATATGCGTAACTTTTTCTAGGAGCATTTTGAAACATTTATATTTTCAGGATAGGAAGCTTATATGATTAGTAATATTTTGTATCAAAGGTACAAGAAAATTCCGGTATCTTGGTGGTTAACCAGCCACTTAAACATTTTGGACCCATTTTCGAGGAATTATTAAATACAAATATGCTTTACTTTTTCTAGGAGCATTTTGATACTTTTATATTTTCAGGATAGGAAGCTTATATGATTAGTAATATTTTGTATCAAAGGTACAAGAAAATTCCGGGGTCTTGGTGGTTAACCAGCCACTTAAACATTTTGGACCCATTTTCGAGGAATTATTCAATACAAATATGCGTAACTTTTTCTAGGAGCATTTTGAAACATTTATATTTTCAGGATAGGAAGCTTATATGATTAGTAATATTTTGTATCAAAGGTACAAGAAAATTCCGGGGTCTTGGTGGTTAACCAGCCACTTAAACATTTTGGACCCATTTTCGAGGAATTATTCAATACAAATATGCGTAACTTTTTCTAGGAGCATTTTGAAACTTTTATATTTTCAGGATAGGAAGCTTATATGATTAGTAATATTTTATATCAAAGGTACAAGAAAATTCCGGGGCTTGGTGGTTAACCAGCCACTTAAACATTTTGGACCCATTTTCGAGGAATTATTAAATACAAATATGCTTTACTTTTTCTAGGAGCATTTTGATACTTTTATATTTTCAGGATAGGAAGCTTATATGATTAATAATATTTTGTATCAAAGGTACAAGAAAATTCCGGGGTCTTGGTGGTTAACCAGCCACTTAAACATTTTGGACCCATTTTCGAGGAATTATTCAATACAAATATGCGTAACTTTTTCTAGGAGCATTTTGAAACTTTTATATTTTCAGGATAGGAAGCTTATATGATTAGTAATATTCTATATCAAAGGTACAAGAAAATTCCGGGGTCTTGGTGGTCAACCAGCCACTTAAACATTTTGGACCCATTTTCGAGGAATTATTCAATACAAATATGCGTAACTTTTTCTAGGAGCATTTTGAAACATTTATATTTTCAGGATAGGAAGCTTATATGATTAGTAATATTTCATATCAAAGGTACAAGAAAATTCCGGGGTCTTGGTGGTTAACCAGCCACTTAAACATTTTGGACCCATTTTCGAGGAATTATTCAATACAAATATGCGTAACTTTTTCTAGGAGCATTTTGAAACATTTATATTTTCAGGATAGGAAGCTTATATGATTAGTAATATTTCATATCAAAGGTACAAGAAAATTCCGGGGTCTTGGTGGTTAACCAGCCACTTAAACATTTTGGACCCATTTTCGAGGAATTATTAAATACAAATATGCTTTACTTTTTCTAGGAGCATTTTGATACTTTTATATTTTCAGGATAGGAAGCTTATATGATTAGTAATATTTTGTATCAAAGGTTCAAGAAAATTCCGGGGTCTTGGTGGTTAACCAGCCACTTAAACATTTTGGACCCATTTTCGAGGAATTATTCAATACAAATATGTTAACTTTTTCTAGGAGCATTTTGAAACATTTATATTTTCAGGATAGGAAGCTTATATGATTAGTAATATTTCATATCAAAGGTACAAGAAAATTCCGGGGTCTTGGTGGTTAACCAGCCACTTAAACATTTTGGACCCATTTACGAGGAATTATTAAATACAAATATGCTTTACTTTTTCTAGGAGCATTTTGATACTTTTATATTTTCAGGATAGGAAGCTTATATGATTAGTAATATTTTGTATCAAAGGTACAAGAAAATTCCGGGGTCTTGGTGGTTAACCAGCCACTTAAACATTTTGGACCCATTTTCGAGGAATTATTCAATACAAATATGTTAACTTTTTCTAGGAGCATTTTGAAACATTTATATTTTCAGGATAGGAAGCTTATATGATTAGTAATATTTCATATCAAAGGTGCAAGAAAATTCCGGGGTCTTGGTGGTTAACCAGCCACTTAAACATTTTGGACCCATTTTCGAGGAATTATTCAATACAAATATGCGTAACTTTTTCTAGGAGCATTTTGAAATATTTATATTTTCAGGATAGGAAGCTTATATGATTAGTAATATTTTATATCAAAGGTACAAGAAAATTCCGGGGTCTTGGTGGTCAACCAGCCACTTAAACATTTTGGACCCATTTTCGAGGAATTATTCAATACAAATATGCGTAACTTTTTCTAGGAGCATTTTGAAACATTTATATTTTCAGGATAGGAAGCTTATATGATTAGTAATTTTGCGTATCAAAGGTACAAGAAAATTCCGGGGTCTTGGTGGTTAACCAGCCACTTAAACATTTTGGACCCATTTTCGAGGAATTATTCAATACAAATATGCGTAACTTTTTCTAGGAGCATTTTGAAACATTTATATTTTCAGCATAGGAAGCTTATATGATTAGTAATATTTCATATCAAAGGTACAAGAAAATTCCGGGGTCTTGGTGGTTAACCAGCCACTTAAACATTTTGGACCCATTTTCGAGGAATTATTCAATACAAATATGCGTAACTTTTTCTAGGAGCATTTTGAAACATTTATATTTTCAGGATAGGAAGCTTATATGATTAGTAATATTTCATATCAAAGGTACAAGAAAATTCCGGGGTCTTGGTGGTTAACCAGCCACTTAAACATTTTGGACCCATTTTCGAGGAATTATTCAATACAAATATGCGTAACTTTTTCTAGGAGCATTTTGAAACATTTATATTTTCAGGATAGGAAGCTTATATGATTAGTAATATTTTATATCAAAGGTACAAGAAAATTCCGGGGTCTTGGTGGTCAACCAGCCACTTAAACATTTTGGACCCATTTTCGAGGAATTATTCAATACAAATATGCGTAACTTTTTCTAGGAGCATTTTGAAACATTTATATTTTCAGGATAGGAAGCTTATATGATTAGTAATATTTTGTATCGAAGGTACAAGAAAATTCCGGGGTCTTGGTGGTTAACCAGCCACTTAAACATTTTGGATCCATTTTCGAGGAATTATTAAATACAAATATGCGTAACTTTTTCTAGGAGCATTTTGAAACATTTATATTTTCAGGATAGGAAGCTTATATGATTAGTAATATTTTGTATCAAAGGTACAAGAAAATTCCGGTATCTTGGTGGTTAACCAGCCACTTAAACATTTTGGACCCATTTTCGAGGAATTATTAAATACAAATATGCTTTACTTTTTCTAGGAGCATTTTGATACTTTTATATTTTCAGGATAGGAAGCTTATATGATTAGTAATATTTTGTATCAAAGGTACAAGAAAATTCCGGGGTCTTGGTGGTTAACCAGCCACTTAAACATTTTGGACCCATTTTCGAGGAATTATTCAATACAAATATGCGTAACTTTTTCTAGGAGCATTTTGAAACATTTATATTTTCAGGATAGGAAGCTTATATGATTAGTAATATTTTGTATCAAAGGTACAAGAAAATTCCGGGGTCTTGGTGGTTAACCAGCCACTTAAACATTTTGGACCCATTTTCGAGGAATTATTCAATACAAATATGCGTAACTTTTTCTAGGAGCATTTTGAAACTTTTATATTTTCAGGATAGGAAGCTTATATGATTAGTAATATTTTATATCAAAGGTACAAGAAAATTCCGGGGCTTGGTGGTTAACCAGCCACTTAAACATTTTGGACCCATTTTCGAGGAATTATTAAATACAAATATGCTTTACTTTTTCTAGGAGCATTTTGATACTTTTATATTTTCAGGATAGGAAGCTTATATGATTAATAATATTTTGTATCAAAGGTACAAGAAAATTCCGGGGTCTTGGTGGTTAACCAGCCACTTAAACATTTTGGACCCATTTTCGAGGAATTATTCAATACAAATATGCGTAACTTTTTCTAGGAGCATTTTGAAACTTTTATATTTTCAGGATAGGAAGCTTATATGATTAGTAATATTTCATATCAAAGGTACAAGAAAATTCCGGGGTCTTGGTGGTTAACCAGCCACTTAAACATTTTGGACCCATTTTCGAGGAATTATTCAATACAAATATGCGTAACTTTTTCTAGGAGCATTTTGAAACATTTATATTTTCAGGATAGGAAGCTTATATGATTAGTAATATTTCATATCAAAGGTACAAGAAAATTCCGGGGTCTTGGTGGTTAACCAGCCACTTAAACATTTTGGACCCATTTTCGAGGAATTATTAAATACAAATATGCTTTACTTTTTCTAGGAGCATTTTGATACTTTTATATTTTTAGGATAGGAAGCTTATATGATTAGTAATATTTTGTATCAAAGGTTCAAGAAAATTCCGGGGTCTTGGTGGTTAACCAGCCACTTAAACATTTTGGACCCATTTTCGAGGAATTATTCAATACAAATATGTTAACTTTTTCTAGGAGCATTTTGAAACATTTATATTTTCAGGATAGGAAGCTTATATGATTAGTAATATTTCATATCAAAGGTACAAGTAAATTCCGGGGTCTTGGTGGTTAACCAGCCACTTAAACATTTTGGACCCATTTTCGAGGAATTATTAAATACAAATATGCTTTACTTTTTCTAGGAGCATTTTGATACTTTTATATTTTCAGGATAGGACGCTTATATGATTAGTAATATTTTGTATCAAAGGTACAAGAAAATTCCGGGGTCTTGGTGGTTAACCAGCCACTTAAACATTTTGGACCCATTTTCGAGGAATTATTCAATACAAATATGTTAACTTTTTCTAGGAGCATTTTGAAACATTTATATTTTCAGGATAGGAAGCTTATATGATTAGTAATATTTCATATCAAAGGTGCAAGAAAATTCCGGAGTCTTGGTGGTTAACCAGCCACTTAAACATTTTGGACCCATTTTCGAGGAATTATTCAATACAAATATGCGTAACTTTTTCTAGGAGCATTTTGAAACATTTATATTTTCAGGATAGGAAGCTTATATGATTAGTAATATTTTATATCAAAGGTACAAGAAAATTCCGGGGTCTTGGTGGTCAACCAGCCACTTAAACATTTTGGACCCATTTTCGAGGAATTATTCAATACAAATATGCGTAACTTTTTCTAGGAGCATTTTGAAACATTTATATTTTCAGGATAGGAAGCTTATATGATTAGTAATTTTGCGTATCAAAGGTACAAGAAAATTCCGGGGTCTTGGTGGTTAACCAGCCACTTAAACATTTTGGACCCATTTTCGAGGAATTATTCAATACAAATATGCGTAACTTTTTCTAGGAGCATTTTGAAACATTTATATTTTCAGCATAGGAAGCTTATATGATTAGTAATATTTCATATCAAAGGTACAAGAAAATTCCGGGGTCTTGGTGGTTAACCAGCCACTTAAACATTTTGGACCCATTTTGGAGGAATTATTCAATACAAATATGCGTAACTTTTTCTAGGAGCATTTTGAAACATTTATATTTTCAGGATAGGAAGCTTATATGATTAGTAATATTTTATATCAAAGGTACAAGAAAATTCCGGGGTCTTGGTGGTCAACCAGCCACTTAAACATTTTGGACCCATTTTCGAGGAATTATTCAATACAAATATGCGTAACTTTTTCTAGGAGCATTTTGAAACATTTATATTTTCAGGATAGGAAGCTTATATGATTAGTAATATTTTATATCAAAGGTACAAGAAAATTCCGGGGTCTTGGTGGTCAACCAGCCACTTAAACATTTTGGACCCATTTTCGAGGAATTATTCAATACAAATATGCGTAACTTTTTCTAGGAGCATTTTGAAACATTTATATTTTCAGGATAGGAAGCTTATATGATTAGTAATATTTTGTATCAAAGGTACAAGAAAATTCCGGGGTCTTGGTGGTTAACCAGCCACTTAAACATATTGGACCCATTTTCGAGGAATTATTCAATACAAATATGCGTAACTTTTTCTAGGAGCATTTTGAAACATTTATATTTTCAGGATAGGAAGCTTATATGATTAGTAATATTTTGTATCGAAGGTACAAGAAAATTCCGGGGTCTTGGTGGTTAACCAGCCACTTAAACATTTTGGACCCATTTTCGAGGAATTATTCAATACAAATATGCGTAACTTTTTCTAGGAGCATTTTGAAACTTTTATATTTTCAGGATAGGAAGCTTATATGATTAGTAATATTTTGTATCAAAGGTACAAGAAAATTCCGGGGTCTTGGTGGTTAACCAGCCACTTAAACATTTTGGACCCATTTTCGAGGAATTATTAAATACAAATATGCTTTACTTTTTCTAGGAGCATTTTGATACTTTTATATTTTCAGGATAGGAAGCTTATATGATTAGTAATATTTTGTATCAAAGGTACAAGAAAATTCCGGGGTCTTGGTGGTTAACCAGCCACTTAAACATTTTGGACCCATTTTCGAGGAATTATTCAATACAAATATGCGTAACTTTTTCTAGGAGCATTTTGAAACTTTTATATTTTCAGGATAGGAAGCTTATATGATTAGTAATATTTTGTATCAAAGGTACAAGAAAATTCCGGGGTCTTGGTGGTTAACCAGCCACTTAAACATTTTGGACCCATTTTCGAGGAATTATTAAATACAAATATGCTTTACTTTTTCTAGGAGCATTTTGATACTTTTATATTTTCAGGATAGGAAGCTTATATGATTAGTAATATTTTGTATCGAAGGTACAAGAAAATTCCGGGGTCTTGGTGGTTAACTAGCCACTTAAACATTTTGGACCCATTTTCGAGGAATTATTCAATACAAATATGCGTAACTTTTTCTAGGAGCATTTTGAAACTTTTATATTTTCAGGATAGGAAGCTTATATGATTAGTAATATTTTGTATCAAAGGTACAAGAAAATTCTGGGGTCTTGGTGGTTAACCAGCCACTTAAACATTTTGGACCCATTTTCGAGGAATTATTAAATACAAATATGCTTTACTTTTTCTAGGAGCATTTTGATACTTTTATATTTTCAGGATAGGAAGCTTATATGATTAGTAATATTTTGTATCAAAGGTACAAGAAAATTCCGGGGTCTTGGTGGTTAACCAGCCACTTAAACATTTTGGACCCATTTTCGAGGAATTATTCAATACAAATATGCGTAACTTTTTCTAGGAGCATTTTGAAACTTTTATATTTTCAGGATAGGAAGCTTATATGATTAGTAATATTTTGTATCAAAGGTACAAGAAAATTCCGGGGTCTTGGTGGTTAACCAGCCACTTAAACATTTTGGACCCATTTTCGAGGAATTATTAAATACAAATATGCTTTACTTTTTCTAGGAGCATTTTGATACTTTTATATTTTCATAATAGGAAGCTTATATGATTAGTAATATTTTGTATCAAAGGTACAAGAAAATTCCGGGGTCTTGGTGGTTAACCAGCCACTTAAACATTTTGGACCCATTTTCGAGGAATTATTCAATACAAATATGCGTAACTTTTTCTAGGAGCATTTTGAAACATTTATATTTTCAGGATAGGAAGCTTATATGATTAGTAATATTTTGTATCGAAGGTACAAGAAAATTCCGGGGTCTTGGTGGTTAACCAGCCACTTAAACATTTTGGACCCATTTTCGAGGAATTATTCAATACAAATATGCGTAACTTTTTCTAGGAGCATTTTGAAACTTTTATATTTTCAGGATAGGAAGCTTATATGATTAGTAATATTTTATATCAAAGGTACAAGAAAATTCCGGGGCTTGGTGGTTAACCAGCCACTTAAACATTTTGGACCCATTTTCGAGGAAATATTAAATACAAATATGCGTAACTTTTTCTAGGAGCATTTTGAAACATTTATATTTTCAGGATAGGAAGCTTATATGATTAGTAATATTTTGTATCAAAGGTACAAGAAAATTCCGGGGTCTTGGTGGTTAACCAGCCACTTAAACATTTTGGACCCATTTTCGAGGAATTATTAAATACAAATATGCTTTACTTTTTCTAGGAGCATTTTGATACTTTTATATTTTCAGGATAGGAAGCTTATATGATTAGTAATATTTTGTATCAAAGGTACAAGAAAATTCCGGGGTCTTGGTGGTTAACCAGCCACTTAAACATTTTGGACCCATTTTCGAGGAATTATTCAATACAAATATGCGTAACTTTTTCTAGGAGCATTTTGAAACTTTTATATTTTCAGGATAGGAAGCTTATATGATTAGTAATATTCTATATCAAAGGTACAAGAAAATTCCGGGGTCTTGGTGGTCAACCAGCCACTTAAACATTTTGGACCCATTTTCGAGGAATTATTCAATACAAATATGCGTAACTTTTTCTAGGAGCATTTTGAAACATTTATATTTTCAGGATAGGAAGCTTATATGATTAGTAATATTTCATATCAAAGGTACAAGAAAATTCCGGGGTCTTGGTGGTTAACCAGCCACTTAAACATTTTGGACCCATTTTCGAGGAATTATTCAATACAAATATGCGTAACTTTTTCTAGGAGCATTTTGAAACATTTATATTTTCAGGATAGGAAGCTTATATGATTAGTAATATTTCATATCAAAGGTACAAGAAAATTCCGGGGTCTTGGTGGTTAACCAGCCACTTAAACATTTTGGACCCATTTTCGAGGAATTATTCAATACAAATATGCGTAACTTTTTCTAGGAGCATTTTGAAACATTTCTATTTTCAGGATAGGAAGCTTATATGATTAGTAATATTTTATATCAAAGGTACAAGAAAATTCCGGGGTCTTGGTGGTCAACCAGCCACTTAAACATTTTGGACCCATTTTCGAGGAATTATTCAATACAAATATGCGTAACTTTTTCTAGGAGCATTTTGAAACATTTATATTTTCAGGATAGGAAGCTTATATGATTAGTAATATTTCATATCAAAGGTACAAGAAAATTCCGGGGTCTTGGTGGTTAACCAGCCACTTAAACATTTTGGACCGATTTTCGAGGAATTATTCAATACAAATATGCGTAACTTTTTCTAGGAGCATTTTGAAACATTTATATTTTCAGGATAGGAAGCTTATATGATTCGTAATATTTTGTATCAAAGGTACAAGAAAATTCCGGGGTCTTGGTGGTTAACCAGCCACTTAAACATTTTGGACCCATTTTCGAGGAATTATTCAATACAAATATGCGTAACTTTTTCTAGGAGCATTTTGAAACTTTTATATTTTCAGGATAGGAAGCTTATATGATTAGTAATATTTTGTATCAAAGGTACAAGAAAATTCCGGGGTCTTGGTGGTCAACCAGCCACTTAAACATTTTGGACCCATTTTCGAGGAATTATTCAATACAAATATGCGTAACTTTTTCTAGGAGCATTTTGAAACATTTATATTTTCAGGATAGGAAGCTTATATGATTAGTAATATTTCATATCAAAGGTACAAGAAAATTCCGGGGTCTTGGTGGTTAACCAGCCACTTAAACATTTTGGACCCATTTTCGAGGAATTATTCAATACAAATATGCGTAACTTTTTCTAGGAGCATTTTGATACATTTATATTTTCAGGATAGGAAGTTTATATGATTAGTAATATTTTGTATCAAAGGTACAAGAAAATTCCGGGGTCTTGGTGGTTAACCAGCCACTTAAACAATTTGGACCCATTTTCGAGGAATTATTCAATACAAATATGCGTAACTTTTTCTAGGAGCATTTTGAAACATTTATATTTTCAGGATAGGAAGCTTATATGATTAGTAATATTTCATATCAAAGGTACAAGAAAATTCCGGGGTCTTGGTGGTTAACCAGCCACTTAAACATTTTGGACCCATTTTCGAGGAATTATTCAATACAAATATGCGTAACTTTTTCTAGGAGCATTTTGAAACTTTTATATTTTCAGGATAGGAAGCTTATATGATTAGTAATATTTTGTATCAAAGGTACAAGAAAATTCCGGGGTCTTGGTGGTCAACCAGCCACTTAAACATTTTGGACCCATTTTCGAGGAATTATTCAATACAAATATGCGTAACTTTTTCTAGGAGCATTTTGAAACATTTATATTTTCAGGATAGGAAGCTTATATGATTAGTAATATTTCATATCAAAGGTACAAGAAAATTCCGGGGTCTTGGTGGTTAACCAGCCACTTAAACATTTTGGACCCATTTTCGAGGAATTATTCAATACAAATATGCGTAACTTTTTCTAGGAGCATTTTGATACATTTATATTTTCAGGATAGGAAGCTTATATGATTAGTAATATTTTGTATCAAAGGTACAAGAAAATTCCGGGGTCTTGGTGGTTAACCAGCCACTTAAACAATTTGGACCCATTTTCGAGGAATTATTCAATACAAATATGCGTAACTTTTTCTAGGAGCATTTTGAAACATTTATATTTTCAGGATAGGAAGCTTATATGATTAGTAATATTTCATATCAAAGGTACAAGAAAATTCCGGGGTCTTGGTGGTTAACCAGCCACTTAAACATTTTGGACCCATTTTCGAGGAATTATTCAATACAAATATGCGTAACTTTTTCTAGGAGCATTTTGAAACTTTTATATTTTCAGGATAGGAAGCTTATATGATTAGTAATATTTCATATCAAAGGTACAAGAAAATTCCGGGGTCTTGGTGGTTAACCAGCCACTTAAACATTTTGGACCCATTTTCGAGGAATTATTCAATACAAATATGCGTAACTTTTTCTAGGAGCATTTTGAAACATTTATATTTTCAGGATAGGAAGCTTATATGATTAGTAATATTTTATATCAAAGGTACAAGAAAATTCCGGGGTCTTGGTGGTCAACCAGCCACTTAAACATTTTGGACCCATTTTCGAGGAATTATTCAATACAAATATGCGTAACTTTTTCTAGGAGCATTTTGAAACATTTATATTTTCAGGATAGGAAGCTTATATGATTAGTAATATTTTATATCAAAGGTACAAGAAAATTCCGGGGTCTTGGTGGTCAACCAGCCACTTAAACATTTTGGACCCATTTTCGAGGAATTATTCAATACAAATATGCGTAACTTTTTCTAGGAGCATTTTGAAACATTTATATTTTCAGGATAGGAAGCTTATATGATTAGTAATATTTTGTATCAAAGGTACAAGAAAATTCCGGGGTCTTGGTGGTTAACCAGCCACTTAAACATATTGGACCCATTTTCGAGGAATTATTCAATACAAATATGCGTAACTTTTTCTAGGAGCATTTTGAAACATTTATATTTTCAGGATAGGAAGCTTATATGATTAGTAATATTTTGTATCGAAGGTACAAGAAAATTCCGGGGTCTTGGTGGTTAACCAGCCACTTAAACATTTTGGACCCATTTTCGAGGAATTATTCAATACAAATATGCGTAACTTTTTCTAGGAGCATTTTGAAACTTTTATATTTTCAGGATAGGAAGCTTATATGATTAGTAATATTTTGTATCAAAGGTACAAGAAAATTCCGGGGTCTTGGTGGTTAACCAGCCACTTAAACATTTTGGACCCATTTTCGAGGAATTATTAAATACAAATATGCTTTACTTTTTCTAGGAGCATTTTGATACTTTTATATTTTCAGGATAGGAAGCTTATATGATTAGTAATATTTTGTATCAAAGGTACAAGAAAATTCCGGGGTCTTGGTGGTTAACCAGCCACTTAAACATTTTGGACCCATTTTCGAGGAATTATTCAATACAAATATGCGTAACTTTTTCTAGGAGCATTTTGAAACTTTTATATTTTCAGGATAGGAAGCTTATATGATTAGTAATATTTTGTATCAAAGGTACAAGAAAATTCCGGGGTCTTGGTGGTTAACCAGCCACTTAAACATTTTGGACCCATTTTCGAGGAATTATTCAATACAAATATGCGTAACTTTTTCTAGGAGCATTTTGAAACATTTATATTTTCAGGATAGGAAGCTTATATGATTAGTAATATTTTATATCAAAGGTACAAGAAAATTCCGGGGTCTTGGTGGTCAACCAGCCACTTAAACATTTTGGACCCATTTTCGAGGAATTATTCAATACAAATATGCGTAACTTTTTCTAGGAGCATTTTGAAACATTTATATTTTCAGGATAGAAAGCTTATATGATTAGTAATATTTTATATCAAAGGTACAAGAAAATTCCGGGGTCTTGGTGGTCAACCAGCCACTTAAACATTTTGGACCCATTTTCGAGGAATTATTCAATACAAATATGCGTAACTTTTTCTAGGAGCATTTTGAAACATTTATATTTTCAGGATGCGAAGCTTATATGATTAGTAATATTTTATATCAAAGGTACAAGAAAATTCCGGGGTCTTGGTGGTCAACCAGCCACTTAAACATTTTGGACTCATTTTCGAGGAATTATTCAATACAAATATGAGTAACTTTTTCTAGGAGCATTTTGAAACATTTATATTTTCAGGATAGGAAGCTTATATGATTAGTAATATTTTGTATCAAAGGTACAAGAAAATTCCCGGGTCTTGGTGGTTAACCCGCCACTTAAACATTTTGGACCCATTTTCGAGGAATTATTCAATACAAATATGCGTAACTTTTTCTAGGAGCATTTTGAAACATTTATATTTTCAGGATAGGAAGCTTATATGATTAGTAATATTTTGTATCAAAGGTACAAGAAAATTCCGGGGTCTTGGTGGTTAACCAGCCACTTAAACATTTTGGACCCATTTTCGAGGAATTATTAAATACAAATATGCGTAACTTTTTCTAGGAGCATTTTGAAACATTTATATTTTCAGGATAGGAAGCTTATATGATTAGTAATATTTTGTATCAAAGGTACAAGAAAATTCCGGGGACTTGGTGGTTAACCAGCCACTTAAACATTTTGGACCCATTTTCGAGGAATTATTCAATACAAATATGCGTAACTTTTTCTAGGAGCATTTTGAAACTTTTATATTTCCAGGATAGGAAGCTTTTATGATTAGTAATTTTGCGTATCAAAGGTACAAGAAAATTCCTGGGTCTTGGTGGTTAACCAGCCACTTAAACATTTTGGACCCATTTTCGAGGAATTATTCAATACAAATATGCGTAACTTTTTCTAGGAGCATTTTGAAACATTTATATTTTCAGGATAGGAAGCTTATATGATTAGTAATATTTTGTATCAAAGGTACAAGAAAATTCCGGGGTCTTGGTGGTTAACCAGCCACTTAAACATTTTGGACCCATTTTCGAGGAATTATTCAATACAAATATGCGTAACTTTTTCTAGGAGCATTTTGAAACTTTTATATTTCCAGGATAGGAAGCTTTTATGATTAGTAATTTTGCGTATCAAAGGTACAAGAAAATTCCTGGGT
Source organism: Rhagonycha lutea (assembly GCA_958510855.1). NCBI lineage: Eukaryota > Metazoa > Arthropoda > Insecta > Coleoptera > Cantharidae > Rhagonycha > Rhagonycha lutea. The sequence continues at coordinate 96,639,686 of OY294036.1, forward strand.
CTTGGTGGTTAACCAGCCACTTAAACATTTTGGACCCATTTTCGAGGAATTATTCAATACAAATATGCGTAACTTTTTCTAGGAGCATTTTGAAACTTTTATCTTTTCAGGATAGGAAGCTTATATGATTAGTAATATTTTATATCAAGGGTACAAGAAAATTCCGGGGTCTTGGTGGTTAACCAGCCACTTAAACATTTTGGACCCATTTTCGAGGAATTATTGAATACAAATATGCGTAACTTTTTCTAGGAGCATTTTGAAACTTTTATATTTTCAGGATAGGAAGCTTATATGATTAGTAATATTTTATATCAAAGGTACAAGAAAATTCCGGGGTCTTGGTGGTTAACCAGCCACTTAAACATTTTGGACCCATTTTCGAGGAATTATTCAATACAAATATGCGTAACTTTTTCTAGGAGCATTTTGAAACATTTATATTTTCAGGATAGGAAGCTTATATGATTAGTAATATTTTGTATCAAAGGTACAAGAAAATTCCGGGGTCTTGGTGGTTAACCAGCCACTTAAACATTTTGGACCCATTTTCGAGGAATTATTCAATACAAATATGCGTAACTTTTTCTAGGAGCATTTTGAAACTTTTATCTTTTCAGGATAGGAAGCTTATATGATTAGTAATATTTTATTACAAAGGTACAAGAAAATTCCGGGGTCTTGGTGGTTAACCAGCCACTTAAACATTTTGGACCCGTTTTCGAGGAATTATTGAATACAAATATGCGTAACTTTTTCTAGGAGCATTTTGAAACTTTTATATTTTCAGGATAGGAAGCTTATATGATTAGTAATATTTTATATCAAAGGTAAAAGAAAATTCCGGGGTCTTGGTGGTTAACCAGCCACTTAAACATTTTGGACCCATTTTCGAGGAATTATTCAATACAAATATGCGTAACTTTTTCTAGGAGCATTTTGAAACATTTATATTTTCAGGATAGGAAGCTTATATGATTAGTAATATTTTGTATCAAAGGTACAAGAAAATTCCGGGGTCTTGGTGGTTAACCAGCCACTTAAACATTTTGGACCCATTTTCGAGGAATTATTCAATACAAATATGCGTAACTTTTTCTAGGAGCATTTTGAAACATTTATATTTTCAGGATAGGAAGCTTATATGATTAGTAATATTTTGTATCAAAGGTACAAGAAAATTCCGGGGTCTTGGTGGTTAACCAGCCACTTAAACATTTTGGACCCATTTTCGAGGAATTATTCAATACAAATATGCGTAACTTTTTCTAGGAGCATTTTGAAACATTTATATTTTCAGGATAGGAAGCTTATATGATTAGTAATATTTTGTATCAAAGGTACAAGAAAATTCCGGGGTCTTGGTGGTTAACCAGCCACTTAAACATTTTGGACCCATTTTCGAGGAATTATTCAATACAAATATGCGTAACTTTTTCTAGGAGCATTTTGAAACATTTATATTTTCAGGATAGGAAGCTTATATGATTAGTAATATTTTGTATCAAAGGTACAAGAAAATTCCGGGGTCTTGGTGGTTAACCAGCCACTTAAACATTTTGGACCCATTTTCGAGGAATTATTCAATACAAATATGCGTAACTTTTTCTAGGAGCATTTTGAAACATTTATATTTTCAGGATAGGAAGCTTATATGATTAGTAATATTTTGTACCAAAGGTACAAGAAAATTCCGGGGCTTGGTGGTTAACCAGCCACTTAAACATTTTGGACCCATTTTCGAGGAATTATTCAATACAAATATGCGTAACTTTTTCTAGGAGCATTTTGAAACATTTATATTTTCAGGATAGGAAGCTTATATGATTAGTAATATTTTGTATCAAAGGTACAAGAAAATTCCGGGGTCTTGGTGGTTAACCAGCCACTTAAACATTTTGGACCCATTTTCGAGGAATTATTCAATACAAATATGCGTAACTTTTTCTAGGAGCATTTTGAAACATTTATATTTTCAGGATAGGAAGCTTATATGATTAGTAATATTTTGTATCAAAGGTACAAGAAAATTCCGGGGTCTTGGTGGTTAACCAGCCACTTAAACATTTTGGACCCATTTTCGAGGAATTATTCAATACAAATATGCGTAACTTTTTCTAGGAGCATTTTGAAACATTTATATTTTCAGGATAGGAAGCTTATATGATTAGTAATATTTTGTATCAAAGGTACAAGAAAATTCCGGGGTCTTGGTGGTTAACCAGCCACTTAAACATTTTGGACCCATTTTCGAGGAATTATTCAATACAAATATGCGTAACTTTTTCTAGGAGCATTTTGAAACATTTATATTTTCAGGATAGGAAGCTTATATGATTAGTAATATTTTGTATCAAAGGTACAAGAAAATTCCGGGGTCTTGGTGGTTAACCAGCCACTTAAACATTTTGGACCCATTTTCGAGGAATTATTCAATACAAATATGCGTAACTTTTTCTAGGAGCATTTTGAAACATTTATATTTTCAGGATAGGAAGCTTATATGATTAGTAATATTTTGTATCAAAGGTACAAGAAAATTCCGGGGTCTTGGTGGTTAACCAGCCACTTAAACATTTTGGACCCATTTTCGAGGAATTATTCAATACAAATATGCGTAACTTTTTCTAGGAGCATTTTGAAACATTTATATTTTCAGGATAGGAAGCTTATATGATTAGTAATATTTTGTATCAAAGGTACAAGAAAATTCCGGGGTCTTGGTGGTTAACCAGCCACTTAAACATTTTGGACCCATTTTCGAGGAATTATTCAATACAAATATGCGTAACTTTTTCTAGGAGCATTTTGAAACATTTATATTTTCAGGATAGGAAGCTTATATGATTAGTAATATTTTGTATCAAAGGTACAAGAAAATTCCGGGGTCTTGGTGGTTAACCAGCCACTTAAACATTTTGGACCCATTTTCGAGGAATTATTCAATACAAATATGCGTAACTTTTTCTAGGAGCATTTTGAAACATTTATATTTTCAGGATAGGAAGCTTATATGATTAGTAATATTTTGTACCAAAGGTACAAGAAAATTCCGGGGCTTGGTGGTTAACCAGCCACTTAAACATTTTGGACCCATTTTCGAGGAATTATTCAATACAAATATGCGTAACTTTTTCTAGGAGCATTTTGAAACATTTATATTTTCAGGATAGGAAGCTTATATGATTAGTAATATTTTGTATCAAAGGTACAAGAAAATTCCGGGGTCTTGGTGGTTAACCAGCCACTTAAACATTTTGGACCCATTTTCGAGGAATTATTAAATACAAATATGCTTTACTTTTTCTAGGAGCATTTTGATACTTTTTTATTTTCAGGATAGGAAGCTTATATGATTAGTAATATTTTGTATCAAATGTACAAGAAAATTCCGGGGTCTTGGTGGTTAACCAGCCACTTAAACATTTTGGACCCATTTTCGAGGAATTATTCAATACAAATATGCGTAACTTTTTCTAGGAGCATTTTGAAACATTTATATTTTCAGGATAGGAAGCTTATATCATTAGTAATATTTTGTATCAAAGGTACAAGAAAATTCCGGGGTCTTGGTGGTTAACCAGCCTCTTAAACATTTTGGAAACATTTTCGAGGAATTATTCAATACAAATATGCGTAACTTTTTCTAGGAGCTTTTTGAAACTTTTATATTTTCAGGATAGGAAGCTTATATGATTAGTAATTTTGCGTATGAAAGGTACAAGAAAATTCCGGGGTCTTGGTGGTTAACCAGTCACTTAAACATTTTGGACCCATTTTCGAGGAATTATTCAATACAAATATGCGTAACTTTTTCTAGGAGCATTTTGAAACATTTATATTTTCAGGATAGGAAGCTTATATGATTAGTAATATTTTGTATCAAAGGTACAAAAAAATTCCGGGGACTTGGTGGTTAACCAGCCACTTAAACATTTTGGACCCATTTTCGAGGAATTATTCAATACAAATATGCGTAACTTTTTCTAGGAGCATTTTGAAACTTTTATATTTCCAGGATAGGAAGCTTTTATGATTAGTAATTTTGCGTATCAAAGGTACAAGAAAATTCCTGGGTCTTGGTGGTTAACCAGCCACTTAAACATTTTGGACCCATTTTCGAGGAATTATTCAATACAAATATGCGTAACTTTTTCTAGGAGCATTTTGAAACATTTATATTTTCAGGATAGGAAGCTTATATGATTAGTAATATTTTGTATCAAAGGTACAAGAAAATTCCGGGGTCTTGGTGGTTAACCAGCCACTTAAACATTTTGGACCCATTTTCGAGGAATTATTCAATACAAATATGCGTAACTTTTTCTAGGAGCATTTTGAAACTTTTATATTTCCAGGATAGGAAGCTTTTATGATTAGTAATTTTGCGTATCAAAGGTACAAGAAAATTCCTGGGTCTTGGTGGTTAACCAGCCACTTAAACATTTTGGACCCATTTTCGAGGAATTATTCAATACAAATATGCGTAACTTTTTCTAGGAGCATTTTGAAACTTTTATCTGTTCAGGATAGGAAGCTTATATGATTAGTAATATTTTATATCAAGGGTACAAGAAAATTCCGGGGTCTTGGTGGTTAACCAGCCACTTAAACATTTTGGACCCATTTTCGAGGAATTATTGAATACAAATATGCGTAACTTTTTCTAGGAGCATTTTGAAACTTTTATATTTTCAGGATAGGAAGCTTATATGATTAGTAATATTTTATATCAAAGGTACAAGAAAATTCCGGGGTCTTGGTGGTTAACCAGCCACTTAAACATTTTGGACCCATTTTCGAGGAATTATTCAATACAAATATGCGTAACTTTTTCTAGGAGCATTTTGAAACATTTATATTTTCAGGATAGGAAGCTTATATGATTAGTAATATTTTGTATCAAAGGTACAAGAAAATTCCGGGGTCTTGGTGGTTAACCAGCCACTTAAACATTTTGGACCCATTTTCGAGGAATTATTCAATACAAATATGCGTAACTTTTTCTAGGAGCATTTTGAAACATTTATATTTTCAGGATAGGAAGCTTATATGATTAGTAATATTTTGTATCAAAGGTACAAGAAAATTCCGGGGTCTTGGTGGTTAACCAGCCACTTAAACATTTTGGACCCATTTTCGAGGAATTATTCAATACAAATATGCGTAACTTTTTCTAGGAGCATTTTGAAACATTTATATTTTCAGGATAGGAAGCTTATATGATTAGTAATATTTTGTATCAAAGGTACAAGAAAATTCCGGGGTCTTGGTGGTTAACCAGCCACTTAAACATTTTGGACCCATTTTCGAGGAATTATTCAATACAAATATGCGTAACTTTTTCTAGGAGCATTTTGAAACATTTATATTTTCAGGATAGGAAGCTTATATGATTAGTAATATTTTGTATCAAAGGTACAAGAAAATTCCGGGGTCTTGGTGGTTAACCAGCCACTTAAACATTTTGGACCCATTTTCGAGGAATTATTCAATACAAATATGCGTAACTTTTTCTAGGAGCATTTTGAAACATTTATATTTTCAGGATAGGAAGCTTATATGATTAGTAATATTTTGTATCAAAGGTACAAGAAAATTCCGGGGTCTTGGTGGTTAACCAGCCACTTAAACATTTTGGACCCATTTTCGAGGAATTATTCAATACAAATATGCGTAACTTTTTCTAGGAGCATTTTGAAACATTTATATTTTCAGGATAGGAAGCTTATATGATTAGTAATATTTTGTATCAAAGGTACAAGAAAATTCCGGGGTCTTGGTGGTTAACCAGCCACTTAAACATTTTGGACCCATTTTCGAGGAATTATTCAATACAAATATGCGTAACTTTTTCTAGGAGCATTTTGAAACATTTATATTTTCAGGATAGGAAGCTTATATGATTAGTAATATTTTGTATCAAAGGTACAAGAAAATTCCGGGGTCTTGGTGGTTAACCAGCCACTTAAACATTTTGGACCCATTTTCGAGGAATTATTCAATACAAATATGCGTAACTTTTTCTAGGAGCATTTTGAAACATTTATATTTTCAGGATAGGAAGCTTATATGATTAGTAATATTTTGTACCAAAGGTACAAGAAAATTGCGGGGCTTGGTGGTTAACCAGCCACTTAAACATTTTGGACCCATTTTCGAGGAATTATTCAATACAAATATGCGTAACTTTTTCTAGGAGCATTTTGAAACATTTATATTTTCAGGATAGGAAGCTTATATGATTAGTAATATTTTGTATCAAAGGTACAAGAAAATTCCGGGGTCTTGGTGGTTAACCAGCCACTTAAACATTTTGGACCCATTTTCGAGGAATTATTAAATACAAATATGCTTTACTTTTTCTAGGAGCATTTTGATACTTTTATATTTTCAGGATAGGAAGCTTATATGATTAGTAATATTTTGTATCAAATGTACAAGAAAATTCCGGGGTCTTGGTGGTTAACCAGCCACTTAAACATTTTGGACCCATTTTCGAGGAATTATTCAATACAAATATGCGTAACTTTTTCTAGGAGCATTTTGAAACATTTATATTTTCAGGATAGGAAGCTTATATCATTAGTAATGTTTTGTATCAAAGGTACAAGAAAATTCCGGGGTCTTGGTGGTTAACCAGCCTCTTAAACATTTTGGAAACATTTTCGAGGAATTATTCAATACAAATATGCGTAACTTTTTCTAGGAGCTTTTTGAAACTTTTATATTTTCAGGATAGGAAGCTTATATGATTAGTAATTTTGCGTATGAAAGGTACAAGAAAATTCCGGGGTCTTGGTGGTTAACCAGTCACTTAAACATTTTGGACCCATTTTCGAGGAATTATTCAATACAAATATGCGTAACTTTTTCTACGAGCATTTTGAAACATTTATATTTTCAGGATAGGAAGCCTATATGATTAGTAATATTTTATATCAAAGGTACAAGAAAATTCCGGGGTCTTGGTGGTCAACCAGCCACTTAAACATTTTGGACCCATTTTCGAGGAATTATTCAATACAAATATGCGTAACTTTTTCTAGGAGCATTTTGAAACATTTATATTTTCAGGATAGGAAGCTTATATGATTAGTAATATTTTATATCAAAGGTACAAGAAAATTCCGGGGTCTTGGTGGTCAACCAGCCACTTAAACATTTTGGACCCATTTTCGAGGAATTATTCAATACAAATATGCGTAACTTTTTCTAGGAGCATTTTGAAACATTTATATTTTCAGGATAGGAAGCTTATATGATTAGTAATATTTCATATCAAAGGTATAAGAAAATTCCGGGGTCTTGGTGGTTAACCAGCCACTTAAACATTTTGGACCCATTTTCGAGGAATTATTCAATACAAATATGCGTAACTTTTTCTAGGAGCATTTTGAAACATTTATATTTTCAGGATAGGAAGCTTATATGATTAGTAATATTTTATATCCAAGGTACAAGAAAATTCCGGGGTCTTGGTGGTCAACCAGCCACTTAAACATTTTGGACCCATTTTCGAGGAATTATTCAATACAAATATGCGTAACTTTTTCTAGGAGCATTTTGAAACATTTATATTTTCAGGATAGGAAGCTTATATGATTAGTAATATTTTATAGCCAGGGTACAAGAAAATTCCGGGGTCTTGGTGGTCAACCAGCCACTTAAACATTTTGGACCCATTTTCGAGGAATTATTCAATACAAATATGCGTAACTTTTTCTAGGAGCATTTTGAAACATTTATATTTTCAGGATAGGAAGCTTATATGATTAGTAATATTTCATATCAAAGGTACAAGAAAATTCCGGGGTCTTGGTGGTTATCCAGCCACTTAAACATTTTGGACCCATTTTCGAGGAATTATTCAATACAAATATGCGTAACTTTTTCTAGGAGCATTTTGAAACATTTATATTTTCAGGATAGGAAGCCTATATGATTAGTAATATTTTATATCAAAGGTACAAGAAAATTCCGGGGTCTTGGTGGTCAACCAGCCACTTAAACATTTTGGACCCATTTTCGAGGAATTATTCAATACAAATATGCGTAACTTTTTCTAGGAGCATTTTGAAACATTTATATTTTCAGGATAGGAAGCTTATATGATTAGTAATATTTTATATCAAAGGTACAAGAAAATTCCGGGGTCTTGGTGGTCAACCAGCCACTTAAACATTTTGGACCCATTTTCGAGGAATTATTCAATACAAATATGCGTAACTTTTTCTAGGAGCATTTTGAAACATTTATATTTTCAGGATAGGAAGCTTATATGATTAGTAATATTTTGTATCAAAGGTACAAGAAAATTCCGGGGTCTTGGTGGTTAACCAGCCACTTAAACATTTTGGACCCATTTTCGAGGAATTATTCAATACAAATATGCGTAACTTTTTCTAGGAGCATTTTGAAACATTTATATTTTCAGGATAGGAAGCTTATATTATTAGTAATATTTCATATCAAAGGTACAAGAAAATTCCGGGGTCTTGGTGGTTATCCAGCCACTTAAACATTTTGGACCCATTTTCGAGGAATTATTCAATACAAATATGCGTAACTTTTTCTAGGAGCATTTTGAAACTTTTATATTTTCAGGATAGGAAGCTTATATGATTAGTAATTTTGCGTATCAAAGGTACAAGCAAATTCCGGGGTCTTGGTGGTTAACCAGCCACGTAAACATTTTAGACCCATTTTCGAGGTATTATTAAATACAAATATGCGTTACTTTTTCTAAGAGCATTTTGATACTTTTATATTTTCAGGATAGGAAGCTTATATGATTAGTAATATTTTGTATCGAAGGTACAAGAAAATTCCGGGGTCTTGGTGGTTATCCAGCCACTTAAACATTTCGGACCCATTTTCGAGGAATTATTCAATACAAATATGCGTAACTTTTTCTAGGAGCATTTTGAAACATTTATATTTTCAGGATAGGAAGCTTATATGATTAGTAATATTTTGTATCAAAGGTAAAAGAAAATTCCGGGGTCTTGGTGGTTAACCAGCCACTTAAACATTTTGGACCCATTTTCGAGGAATTATTCAATACAAATATGCGTAACTTTTTCTAGGAGCATTTTGAAACATTTATATTTTCAGGATAGGAAGCTTATATGATTAGTAATATTTTGTATCAAAGGTACAAGAAAATTCCGGGGTCTTGGTGGTTAACCAGCCACTTAAACATTTTGGACCCATTTTCGAGGAATTATTCAATACAAATATGCGTAACTTTTTCTAGGAGCATTTTGAAACTTTTATCTTTTCAGGATAGGAAGCTTATATGATTAGTAATATTTTATATCAAAGGTACAAGAAAATTCCGGGGTCTTGGTGGTTAACCAGCCACTTAAACATTTTGGACCCATTTTCGAGGAATTATTCAATACAAATATGCGTAACTTTTTCTAGGAGCATTTTGAAACATTTATATTTTCAGGATAGGAAGCTTATATGTTTAGTAATATTTCATATCAAAGGTACAAGAAAATTCCGGGGTCTTGGTGGTTAACCAGCCACTTAAACATTTTGGACCCATTTTCGAGGAATTATTCAATACAAATATGCGTAACTTTTTCTAGGAGCATTTTGAAACTTTTATCTTTTCAGGATAGGAAGCTTATATGATTAGTAATATTTTATATCAAAGGTACAAGAAAATTCCGGGGTCTTGGTGGTTAACCAGCCACTTAAACATTTTGGACCCATTTTCGAGGAATTATTCAATACAAATATGCGTAACTTTTTCTAGGAGCATTTTGAAACATTTATATTTTCAGGATAGGAAGCTTATATGTTTAGTAATATTTCATATCAAAGGTACAAGAAAATTCCGGGGTCTTGGTGGTTAACCAGCCACTTAAACATTTTGGACCCATTTTCGAGGAATTATTCAATACAAATATGCGTAACTTTTTCTAGGAGCATTTTGAAACTTTTATCTTTTCAGGATAGGAAGCTTATATGATTAGTAATATTTTATATCAAAGGTACAAGAAAATTCCGGGGTCTTGGTGGTTAACCAGCCACTTAAACATTTTGGACCCATTTTCGAGGAATTATTCAATACAAATATGCGTAACTTTTTCTAGGAGCATTTTGAAACATTTATATTTTCAGGATAGGAAGCTTATATGTTTAGTAATATTTCATATCAAAGGTACAAGAAAATTCCGGGGTCTTGGTGGTTAACCAGCCACTTAAACATTTTGGACCCATTTTCGAGGAATTATTCAATACAAATATGCGTAACTTTTTCTAGGAGCATTTTGAAACTTTTATCTTTTCAGGATAGGAAGCTTATATGATTAGTAATATTTTATATCAAAGGTACAAGAAAATTCCGGGGTCTTGGTGGTTAACCAGCCACTTAAACATTTTGGACCCATTTTCGAGGAATTATTCAATACAAATATGCGTAACTTTTTCTAGGAGCATTTTGAAACATTTATATTTTCAGGATAGGAAGCTTATATGTTTAGTAATATTTCATATCAAAGGTACAAGAAAATTCCGGGGTCTTGGTGGTTAACCAGCCACTTAAACATTTTGGACCCATTTTCGAGGAATTATTCAATACAAATATGCGTAACTTTTTCTAGGAGCATTTTGAAACTTTTATCTTTTCAGGATAGGAAGCTTATATGATTAGTAATATTTTATATCAAAGGTACAAGAAAATTCCGGGGTCTTGGTGGTTAACCAGCCACTTAAACATTTTGGACCCATTTTCGAGGAATTATTCAATACAAATATGCGTAACTTTTTCTAGGAGCATTTTGAAACATTTATATTTTCAGGATAGGAAGCTTATATGTTTAGTAATATTTCATATCAAAGGTACAAGAAAATTCCGGGGTCTTGGTGGTTAACCAGCCACTTAAACATTTTGGACCCATTTTCGAGGAATTATTCAATACAAATATGCGTAACTTTTTCTAGGAGCATTTTGAAACATTTATATTTTCAGGATAGGAAGCTTATATGATTAGTAATATTTTGTATCAAAGGTACAAGAAAATTCCGGGGTCTTGGTGGTTAACCAGCCACTTAAACATTTTGGACCCATTTTCGAGGAATTATTCAATACAAATATGCGTAACTTTTTCTAGGAGCATTTTGAAACATTTATATTTTCAGGATAGGAAGCTTATATGATTAGTAATATTTTGTATCAAAGGTACAAGAAAATTCCGGGGTCTTGGTGGTTAACCAGCCACTTAAACATTTTGGACCCATTTTCGAGGAATTATTCAATACAAATATGCGTAACTTTTTCTAGGAGCATTTTGAAACATTTATATTTTCAGGATAGGAAGCTTATATGATTAGTAATATTTTGTATCAAAGGTACAAGAAAAATCCGGGGTCTTGGTGGTTAACCAGCCACTTAAACATTTTGGACCCATTTTCGAGGAATTATTCAATACAAATATGCGTAACTTTTTCTAGGAGCATTTTGAAACATTTATATTTTCAGGATAGGAAGCTTATATGATTAGTAATATTTTGTATCAAAGGTACAAGAAAATTCCGGGGTCTTGGTGGTTAACCAGCCACTTAAACATTTTGGACCCATTTTCGAGGAATTATTAAATACAAATATGCTTTACTTTTTCTAGGAGCATTTTGATACTTTTATATTTTCAGGATAGGAAGCTTATATGATTAGTAATATTTTGTATCAAAGGTACAAGAAAATTCCGGGGTCTTGGTGGTTAACCAGCCACTTAAACATTTTGGACCCATTTTCGAGGAATTATTCAATACAAATATGCGTAACTTTTTCTACGAGCATTTTGAAACATTTATATTTTCAGGATAGGAAGCCTATATGATTAGTAATATTTTATATCAAAGGTACAAGAAAATTCCGGGGTCTTGGTGGTCAACCAGCCACTTAAACATTTTGGACCCAATTTCGAGGAATTATTCAATACAAATATGCGTAACTTTTTCTAGGAGCATTTTGAAACATTTATATTTTCAGGATAGGAAGCTTATATGATTAGTAATATTTTATATCAAAGGTACAAGAAAATTCCGGGGTCTTGGTGGTCAACCAGCCACTTAAACATTTTGGACCCATTTTCGAGGAATTATTCAATACAAATATGCGTAACTTTTTCTAGGAGCATTTTGAAACATTTATATTTTCAGGATAGGAAGCTTATATGATTAGTAATATTTCATATCAAAGGTATAAGAAAATTCCGGGGTCTTGGTGGTTAACCAGCCACTTTAACATTTTGGACCCATTTTCGAGGAATTATTCAATACAAATATGCGTAACTTTTTCTAGGAGCATTTTGAAACATTTATATTTTCAGGATAGGAAGCTTATATGATTAGTAATATTTTATATCCAAGGTACAAGAAAATTCCGGGGTCTTGGTGGTCAACCAGCCACTTAAACATTTTGGACCCATTTTCGAGGAATTATTCAATACAAATATGCGTAACTTTTTCTAGGAGCATTTTGAAACATTTATATTTTCAGGATAGGAAGCTTATATGATTAGTAATATTTTGTATCAAAGGTACAAGAAAATTCCGGGGTCTTGGTGGTTAACCAGCCACTTAAACATTTTGGACCCATTTTCGAGGAATTATTGAATACAAATATGCGTAACTTTTTCTAGGAGCATTTTGAAACTTTTATATTTTCAGGATAGGAAGCTTATATGATTAGTAATATTTTATATCAAAGGTACAAGAAAATTCCGGGGTCTTGGTGGTTAACCAGCCACTTAAACATTTTGGACCCATTTTCGAGGAATTATTCAATACAAATATGCGTAACTTTTTCTAGGAGCATTTTGAAACTTTTATATTTTCAGGATAGGAAGCTTATATGATTAGTAATATTTTATATCAAAGGTACAAGAAAATTCCGGGGTCTTGGTGGTTAACCAGCCACTTAAACATTTTGGACCCATTTTCGAGGAATTATTCAATACAAATATGCGTAACTTTTTCTAGGAGCATTTTGAAACATTTATATTTTCAGGATAGGAAGCTTATATGATTAGTAATATTTTATATCAAAGGTACAAGAAAATTCCGGGGTCTTGGTGGTTAACCAGCCACTTAAACATTTTGGACCCATTTTCGAGGAATTATTCAATACAAATATGCGTAACTTTTTCTAGGAGCATTTTGAAACATTTATATTTTCAGGATAGGAAGCTTATATGATTAGTAATATTTTGTATCAAAGGTACAAGAAAATTCCGGGGTCTTGGTGGTTAACCAGCCACTTAAACATTTTGGACCCATTTTCGAGGAATTATTCAATACAAATATGCGTAACTTTTTCTACGAGCATTTTGAAACATTTATATTTTCAGGATAGGAAGCCTATATGATTAGTAATATTTTATATCAAAGGTACAAGAAAATTCCGGGGTCTTGGTGGTCAACCAGCCACTTAAACATTTTGGACCCATTTTCGAGGAATTATTCAATACAAATATGCGTAACTTTTTCTAGGAGCATTTTGAAACATTTATATTTTCAGGATAGGAAGCTTATATGATTAGTAATATTTTATATCAAAGGTACAAGAAAATTCCGGGGTCTTGGTGGTCAACCAGCCACTTAAACATTTTGGACCCATTTTCGAGGAATTATTCAATACAAATATGCGTAACTTTTTCTAGGAGCATTTTGAAACATTTATATTTTCAGGATAGGAAGCTTATATGATTAGTAATATTTCATATCAAAGGTATAAGAAAATTCCGGGGTCTTGGTGGTTAACCAGCCACTTTAACATTTTGGACCCATTTTCGAGGAATTATTCAATACAAATATGCGTAACTTTTTCTAGGAGCATTTTGAAACATTTATATTTTCAGGATAGGAAGCTTATATGATTAGTAATATTTTATATCCAAGGTACAAGAAAATTCCGGGGTCTTGGTGGTCAACCAGCCACTTAAACATTTTGGACCCATTTTCGAGGAATTATTCAATACAAATATGCGTAACTTTTTCTAGGAGCATTTTGAAACATTTATATTTTCAGGATAGGAAGCTTATATGATTAGTAATATTTTGTATCAAAGGTACAAGAAAATTCCGGGGTCTTGGTGGTTAACGAGCCACTTAAACATTTTGGACCCATTTTCGAGGAATTATTCAATACAAATATGCGTAACTTTTTCTAGGAGCATTTTGAAACATTTATATTTTCAGGATAGGAAGCTTATATGATTAGTAATATTTTGTATCAAAGGTACAAGAAAATTCCGGGGTCTTGGTGGTTAACCAGCCACTTAAACATTTTGGACCCATTTTCGAGGAATTATTCAATACAAATATGCGTAACTTTTTCTAGGAGCATTTTGAAACATTTATATTTTCAGGATAGGAAGCTTATATGATTAGTAATATTTTGTATCAAAGGTACAAGAAAATTCCGGGGTCTTGGTGGTTAACCAGCCACTTAAACATTTTGGACCCATTTTCGAGGAATTATTCAATACAAATATGCGTAACTTTTTCTAGGAGCATTTTGAAACATTTATATTTTCAGGATAGGAAGCTTATATGATTAGTAATATTTTGTATCAAAGGTACAAGAAAATTCCGGGGTCTTGGTGGTTAACCAGCCACTTAAACATTTTGGACCCATTTTCGAGGAATTATTCAATACAAATATGCGTAACTTTTTCTAGGAGCATTTTGAAACATTTATATTTTCAGGATAGGAAGCTTATATGATTAGTAATATTTTGTATCAAAGGTACAAGAAAATTCCGGGGTCTTGGTGGTTAACCAGCCACTTAAACATTTTGGACCCATTTTCGAGGAATTATTCAATACAAATATGCGTAACTTTTTCTAGGAGCATTTTGAAACATTTATATTTTCAGGATAGGAAGCTTATATGATTAGTAATATTTTGTATCAAAGGTACAAGAAAATTCCGGGGTCTTGGTGGTTAACCAGCCACTTAAACATTTTGGACCCATTTTCGAGGAATTATTCAATACAAATATGCGTAACTTTTTCTACGAGCATTTTGAAACATTTATATTTTCAGGATAGGAAGCCTATATGATTAGTAATATTTTATATCAAAGGTACAAGAAAATTCCGGGGTCTTGGTGGTCAACCAGCCACTTAAACATTTTGGACCCATTTTCGAGGAATTATTCAATACAAATATGCGTAACTTTTTCTAGGAGCATTTTGAAACATTTATATTTTCAGGATAGGAAGCTTATATGATTAGTAATATTTTATATCAAAGGTACAAGAAAATTCCGGGGTCTTGGTGGTCAACCAGCCACTTAAACATTTTGGACCCATTTTCGAGGAATTATTCAATACAAATATGCGTAACTTTTTCTAGGAGCATTTTGAAACATTTATATTTTCAGGATAGGAAGCTTATATGATTAGTAATATTTCATATCAAAGGTATAAGAAAATTCCGGGGTCTTGGTGGTTAACCAGCCACTTTAACATTTTGGACCCATTTTCGAGGAATTATTCAATACAAATATGCGTAACTTTTTCTAGGAGCATTTTGAAACATTTATATTTTCAGGATAGGAAGCTTATATGATTAGTAATATTTTATATCCAAGGTACAAGAAAATTCCGGGGTCTTGGTGGTCAACCAGCCACTTAAACATTTTGGACCCATTTTCGAGGAATTATTCAATACAAATATGCGTAACTTTTTCTAGGAGCATTTTGAAACATTTATATTTTCAGGATAGGAAGCTTATATGATTAGTAATATTTTGTATCAAAGGTACAAGAAAATTCCGGGGTCTTGGTGGTTAACGAGCCACTTAAACATTTTGGACCCATTTTCGAGGAATTATTCAATACAAATATGCGTAACTTTTTCTAGGAGCATTTTGAAACATTTATATTTTCAGGATAGGAAGCTTATATGATTAGTAATATTTTGTATCAAAGGTACAAGAAAATTCCGGGGTCTTGGTGGTTAACCAGCCACTTAAACATTTTGGACCCATTTTCGAGGAATTATTCAATACAAATATGCGTAACTTTTTCTAGGAGCATTTTGAAACATTTATATTTTCAGGATAGGAAGCTTATATGATTAGTAATATTTTGTATCAAAGGTACAAGAAAATTCCGGGGTCTTGGTGGTTAACCAGCCACTTAAACATTTTGGACCCATTTTCGAGGAATTATTCAATACAAATATGCGTAACTTTTTCTAGGAGCATTTTGAAACATTTATATTTTCAGGATAGGAAGCTTATATGATTAGTAATATTTTGTATCAAAGGTACAAGAAAATTCCGGGGTCTTGGTGGTTAACCAGCCACTTAAACATTTTGGACCCATTTTCGAGGAATTATTCAATACAAATATGCGTAACTTTTTCTAGGAGCATTTTGAAACATTTATATTTTCAGGATAGGAAGCTTATATGATTAGTAATATTTTGTATCAAAGGTACAAGAAAATTCCGGGGTCTTGGTGGTTAACCAGCCACTTAAACATTTTGGACCCATTTTCGAGGAATTATTCAATACAAATATGCGTAACTTTTTCTAGGAGCATTTTGAAACATTTATATTTTCAGGATAGGAAGCTTATATGATTAGTAATATTTTGTATCAAAGGTACAAGAAAATTCCGGGGTCTTGGTGGTTAACCAGCCACTTAAACATTTTGGACCCATTTTCGAGGAATTATTGAATACAAATATGCGTAACTTTTTCTAGGAGCATTTTGAAACTTTTATATTTTCAGGATAGGAAGCTTATATGATTAGTAATATTTTATATCAAAGGTACAAGAAAATTCCGGGGTCTTGGTGGTTAACCAGCCACTTAAACATTTTGGACCCATTTTCGAGGAATTATTCAATACAAATATGCGTAACTTTTTCTAGGAGCATTTTGAAACTTTTATATTTTCAGGATAGGAAGCTTATATGATTAGTAATATTTTATATCAAAGGTACAAGAAAATTCCGGGGTCTTGGTGGTTAACCAGCCACTTAAACATTTTGGACCCATTTTCGAGGAATTATTCAATACAAATATGCGTAACTTTTTCTAGGAGCATTTTGAAACAATTATATTTTCAGGATAGGAAGCTTATATGATTAGTAATATTTTGTATCAAAGGTACAAGAAAATTCCGGGGTCTTGGTGGTTAACCAGCCACTTAAACATTTTGGACCCATTTTCGAGGAATTATTCAATACAAATATGCGTAACTTTTTCTAGGAGCATTTTGAAACATTTATATTTTCAGGATAGGAAGCTTATATGATTAGTAATATTTTGTATCAAAGGTACAAGAAAATTCCGGGGTCTTGGTGGTTAACCAGCCACTTAAACATTTTGGACCCATTTTCGAGGAATTATTCAATACAAATATGCGTAACTTTTTCTAGGAGCATTTTGAAACATTTATATTTTCAGGATAGGAAGCTTATATGATTAGTAATATTTTGTATCAAAGGTACAAGAAAATTCCGGGGTCTTGGTGGTTAACCAGCCACTTAAACATTTTGGACCCATTTTCGAGGAATTATTCAATACAAATATGCGTAACTTTTTCTAGGAGCATTTTGAAACATTTATATTTTCAGGATAGGAAGCTTATATGATTAGTAATATTTTGTATCAAAGGTACAAGAAAATTCCGGGGTCTTGGTGGTTAACCAGCCACTTAAACATTTTGGACCCATTTTCGAGGAATTATTCAATACAAATATGCGTAACTTTTTCTAGGAGCATTTTGAAACATTTATATTTTCAGGATAGGAAGCTTATATGATTAGTAATATTTTGTATCAAAGGTACAAGAAAATTCCGGGGTCTTGGTGGTTAACCAGCCACTTAAACATTTTGGACCCATTTTCGAGGAATTATTCAATACAAATATGCGTAACTTTTTCTAGGAGCATTTTGAAACATTTATATTTTCAGGATAGGAAGCTTATATGATTAGTAATATTTTGTATCAAAGGTACAAGAAAATTCCGGGGTCTTGGTGGTTAACCAGCCACTTAAACATTTTGGACCCATTTTCGAGGAATTATTCAATACAAATATGCGTAACTTTTTCTAGGAGCATTTTGAAACATTTATATTTTCAGGATAGGAAGCTTATATGATTAGTAATATTTTGTATCAAAGGTACAAGAAAATTCCGGGGCTTGGTGGTTAACCAGCCACTTAAACATTTTGGACCCATTTTCGAGGAATTATTCAATACAAATATGCGTAACTTTTTCTAGGAGCATTTTGAAACATTTATATTTTCAGGATAGGAAGCTTATATGATTAGTAATATTTTGTATCAAAGGTACAAGAAAATTCCGGGGTCTTGGTGGTTAACCAGCCACTTAAACATTTTGGACCCATTTTCGAGGAATTATTAAATACAAATATGCTTTACTTTTTCTAGGAGCATTTTGATACTTTTATATTTTCAGGATAGGAAGCTTATATGATTAGTAATATTTTGTATCAAAGGTACAAGAAAATTCCGGGGTCTTGGTGGTTAACCAGCCACTTAAACATTTTGGACCCATTTTCGAGGAATTATTCAATACAAATATGCGTAACTTTTTCTAGGAGCATTTTGAAACATTTATATTTTCAGGATAGGAAGCTTATATCATTAGTAATATTTTGTATCAAAGGTACAAGAAAATTCCGGGGTCTTGGTGGTTAACCAGCCTCTTAAACATTTTGGAAACATTTTCGAGGAATTATTCAATACAAATATGCGTAACTTTTTCTAGGAGCTTTTTGAAACTTTTATATTTTCAGGATAGGAAGCTTATATGATTAGTAATTTTGCGTATGAAAGGTACAAGAAAATTCCGGGGTCTTGGTGGTTAACCAGTCACTTAAACATTTTGGACCCATTTTCGAGGAATTATTCAATACAAATATGCGTAACTTTTTCTACGAGCATTTTGAAACATTTATATTTTCAGGATAGGAAGCCTATATGATTAGTAATATTTTATATCAAAGGTACAAGAAAATTCCGGGGTCTTGGTGGTCAACCAGCCACTTAAACATTTTGGACCCATTTTCGAGGAATTATTCAATACAAATATGCGTAACTTTTTCTAGGAGCATTTTGAAACATTTATATTTTCAGGATAGGAAGCTTATATGATTAGTAATATTTTATATCAAAGGTACAAGAAAATTCCGGGGTCTTGGTGGTCAACCAGCCACTTAAACATTTTGGACCCATTTTCGAGGAATTATTCAATACAAATATGCGTAACTTTTTCTAGGAGCATTTTGAAACATTTATATTTTCAGGATAGGAAGCTTATATGATTAGTAATATTTCATATCAAAGGTATAAGAAAATTCCGGGGTCTTGGTGGTTAACCAGCCACTTAAACATTTTGGACCCATTTTCGAGGAATTATTCAATACAAATATGCGTAACTTTTTCTAGGAGCATTTTGAAACATTTATATTTTCAGGATAGGAAGCTTATATGATTAGTAATATTTTATATCCAAGGTACAAGAAAATTCCGGGGTCTTGGTGGTCAACCAGCCACTTAAACATTTTGGACCCATTTTCGAGGAATTATTCAATACAAATATGCGTAACTTTTTCTAGGAGCATTTTGAAACATTTATATTTTCAGGATAGGAAGCTTATATGATTAGTAATATTTTATAGCAAGGGTACAAGAAAATTCCGGGGTCTTGGTGGTCAATCAGCCACTTAAACATTTTGGACCCATTTTCGAGGAATTATTCAATACAAATATGCGTAACTTTTTCTAGGAGCATTTTGAAACATTTATATTTTCAGGATAGGAAGCTTATATGATTAGTAATATTTCATATCAAAGGTACAAGAAAATTCCGGGGTCTTGGTGGTTATCCAGCCACTTAAACATTTTGGACCCATTTTCGAGGAATTATTCAATACAAATATGCGTAACTTTTTCTAGGAGCATTTTGAAACATTTATATTTTCAGGATAGGAAGCCTATATGATTAGTAATATTTTATATCAAAGGTACAAGAAAATTCCGGGGTCTTGGTGGTCAACCAGCCACTTAAACATTTTGGACCCATTTTCGAGGAATTATTCAATACAAATATGCGTAACTTTTTCTAGGAGCATTTTGAAACATTTATATTTTCAGGATAGGAAGCTTATATGATTAGTAATATTTCATATCAAAGGTACAAGAAAATTCCTGGGTCTTGGTGGTTAACCAGCCACTTAAACATTTTGGACCCATTTTCGAGGAATTATTCAATACAAATATGCGTAACTTTTTCTAGGAGCATTTTGAAACATTTATATTTTCAGGATAGGAAGCTTATATGATTAGTAATATTTTATAGCAAGGGTACAAGAAAATTCCGGGGTCTTGGTGGTCAACCAGCCACTTAAACATTTTGGACCCATTTTCGAGGAATTATTCAATACAAATATGCGTAACTTTTTCTAGGAGCATTTTGAAACATTTATATTTTCAGGATAGGAAGCTTATATGATTAGTAATATTTCATATCAAAGGTACAAGAAAATTCCGGGGTCTTGGTGGTTATCCAGCCACTTAAACATTTTGGACCCATTTTCGAGGAATTATTCAATACAAATATGCGTAACTTTTTCTAGGAGCATTTTGAAACATTTATATTTTCAGGATAGGAAGCCTATATGATTAGTAATATTTTATATCAAAGGTACAAGAAAATTCCGGGGTCTTGGTGGTCAACCAGCCACTTAAACATTTTGGACCCATTTTCGAGGAATTATTCAATACAAATATGCGTAACTTTTTCTAGGAGTATTTTGAAACATTTATATTTTCAGGATAGGAAGCTTATATGATTAGTAATATTTTATATCAAAGGTACAAGAAAATTCCGGGGTCTTGGTGGTCAACCAGCCACTTAAACATTTTGGACCCATTTTCGAGGAATTATTCAATACAAATATGCGTAACTTTTTCTAGGAGCATTTTGAAACTTTTATATTTTCAGGATAGGAAGCTTATATGATTAGTAATTTTGCGTATCAAAGGTACAAGCAAATTCCGGGGTCTTGGTGGTTAACCAGCCACTTAAACATTTTAGACCCATTTTCGAGGAATTATTAAATACAAATATGCGTTACTTTTTCTAAGAGCATTTTGATACTTTTATATTTTCAGGATAGGAAGCTTATATGATTAGTAATATTTTGTATCGAAGGTACAAGAAAATTCCGGGGTCTTGGTGGTTATCCAGCCACTTAAACATTTCGGACCCATTTTCGAGGAATTATTCAATACAAATATGCGTAACTTTTTCTAGGAGCATTTTGAAACATTTATATTTTCAGGATAGGAAGCTTATATGATTAGTAATATTTTGTATCAAAGGTAAAAGAAAATTCCGGGGTCTTGGTGGTTAACCAGCCACTTAAACATTTTGGACCCATTTTCGAGGAATTATTCAATACAAATATGCGTAACTTTTTCTAGGAGCATTTTGAAACATTTATATTTTCAGGATAGGAAGCTTATATGATTAGTAATATTTTGTATCAAAGGTACAAGAAAATTCCGGGGTCTTGGTGGTTAACCAGCCACTTAAACATTTTGGACCCATTTTCGAGGAATTATTCAATACAAATATGCGTAACTTTTTCTAGGAGCATTTTGAAACTTTTATCTTTTCAGGATAGGAAGCTTATATGATTAGTAATATTTTATATCAAAGGTACAAGAAAATTCCGGGGTCTTGGTGGTTAACCAGCCACTTAAACATTTTGGACCCATTTTCGAGGAATTATTCAATACAAATATGCGTAACTTTTTCTAGGAGCATTTTGAAACATTTATATTTTCAGGATAGGAAGCTTATATGTTTAGTAATATTTCATATCAAAGGTACAAGAAAATTCCGGGGTCTTGGTGGTTAACCAGCCACTTAAACATTTTGGACCCATTTTCGAGGAATTATTCAATACAAATATGCGTAACTTTTTCTAGGAGCATTTTGAAACATTTATATTTTCAGGATAGGAAGCTTATATGATTAGTAATATTTTGTATCAAAGGTACAAGAAAATTCCAGGGTCTTGGTGGTTAACCAGCCACTTAAACATTTTGGACCCATTTTCGAGGAATTATTCAATACAAATATGCGTAACTTTTTCTAGGAGCATTTTGAAACATTTATATTTTCAGGATAGGAAGCTTATATGATTAGTAATATTTTGTATCAAAGGTACAAGAAAATTCCGGGGTCTTGGTGGTTAACCAGCCACTTAAACATTTTGGACCCATTTTCGAGGAATTATTAAATACAAATATGCTTTACTTTTTCTAGGAGCATTTTGATACTTTTATATTTTCAGGATAGGAAGCTTATATGATTAGTAATATTTTGTATCAAAGGTACAAGAAAATTCCGGGGTCTTGGTGGTTAACCAGCCACTTAAACATTTTGGACCCATTTTCGAGGAATTATTCAATACAAATATGCGTAACTTTTTCTAGGAGCATTTTGAAACATTTATATTTTCAGGATAGGAAGCTTATATCATTAGTAATATTTTGTATCAAAGGTACAAGAAAATTCCGGGGTCTTGGTGGTTAACCAGCCTCTTAAACATTTTGGAAACATTTTCGAGGAATTATTCAATACAAATATGCGTAACTTTTTCTAGGAGCTTTTTGAAACTTTTATATTTTCAGGATAGGAAGCTTATATGATTAGTAATTTTGCGTATGAAAGGTACAAGAAAATTCCGGGGTCTTGGTGGTTAACCAGTCACTTAAACATTTTGGACCCATTTTCGAGGAATTATTCAATACAAATATGCGTAACTTTTTCTACGAGCATTTTGAAACATTTATATTTTCAGGATAGGAAGCCTATATGATTAGTAATATTTTATATCAAAGGTACAAGAAAATTCCGGGGTCTTGGTGGTCAACCAGCCACTTAAACATTTTGGACCCATTTTCGAGGAATTATTCAATACAAATATGCGTAACTTTTTCTAGGAGCATTTTGAAACATTTATATTTTCAGGATAGGAAGCTTATATGATTAGTAATATTTTGTATCAAAGGTACAAGAAAATTCCGGGGTCTTGGTGGTTAACCAGCCACTTAAACATTTTGGACCCATTTTCGAGGAATTATTCAATACAAATATGCGTAACTTTTTCTAGGAGCATTTTGAAACATTTATATTTTCAGGATAGGAAGCTTATATGATTAGTAATATTTCATATCAAAGGTACAAGAAAATTCCGGGGTCTTGGTGGTTATCCAGCCACTTAAACATTTTGGACCCATTTTCGAGGAATTATTCAATACAAATATGCGTAACTTTTTCTAGGAGCATTTTGAAACTTTTATATTTTCAGGATAGGAAGCTTATATGATTAGTAATTTTGCGTATCAAAGGTACAAGCAAATTCCGGGGTCTTGGTGGTTAACCAGCCACTTAAACATTTTAGACCCATTTTCGAGGAATTATTAAATACAAATATGCGTTACTTTTTCTAAGAGCATTTTGATACTTTTATATTTTCAGGATAGGAAGCTTATATGATTAGTAATATTTTGTATCGAAGGTACAAGAAAATTCCGGGGTCTTGGTGGTTATCCAGCCACTTAAACATTTCGGACCCATTTTCGAGGAATTATTCAATACAAATATGCGTAACTTTTTCTAGGAGCATTTTGAAACATTTATATTTTCAGGATAGGAAGCTTATATGATTAGTAATATTTTGTATCAAAGGTAAAAGAAAATTCCGGGGTCTTGGTGGTTAACCAGCCACTTAAACATTTTGGACCCATTTTCGAGGAATTATTCAATACAAATATGCGTAACTTTTTCTAGGAGCATTTTGAAACATTTATATTTTCAGGATAGGAAGCTTATATGATTAGTAATATTTTGTATCAAAGGTACAAGAAAATTCCGGGGTCTTGGTGGGTAACCAGCCACTTAAACATTTTGGACCCATTTTCGAGGAATTATTCAATACAAATATGCGTAACTTTTTCTAGGAGCATTTTGAAACTTTTATCTTTTCAGGATAGGAAGCTTATATGATTAGTAATATTTTATATCAAAGGTACAAGAAAATTCCGGGGTCTTGGTGGTTAACCAGCCACTTAAACATTTTGGACCCATTTTCGAGGAATTATTCAATACAAATATGCGTAACTTTTTCTAGGAGCATTTTGAAACATTTATATTTTCAGGATAGGAAGCTTATATGTTTAGTAATATTTCATATCAAAGGTACAAGAAAATTCCGGGGTCTTGGTGGTTAACCTGCCACTTAAACATTTTGGACCCATTTTCGAGGAATTATTCAATACAAATATGCGTAACTTTTTCTAGGAGCATTTTGAAACATTTATATTTTCAGGATAGGAAGCTTATATGATTAGTAATATTTTGTATCAAAGGTACAAGAAAATTCCAGGGTCTTGGTGGTTAACCAGCCACTTAAACATTTTGGACCCATTTTCGAGGAATTATTCAATACAAATATGCGTAACTTTTTCTAGGAGCATTTTGAAACTTTCATATTTTCAGGATAGGAAGCTTATATGATTAGTAATATTTTATATCAAAGGTACAAGAAAATTGCGGGGTCTTGGTGGTTAACCAGCCACTTAAACATTTTGGACCCATTTTCGATTAATTATTCAATACAAATATGCGTAACTTTTTCTAGGAGCATTTTGAAACATTTATATTTTCAGGATAGGAAGCTTATATGTTTAGTAATATTTCATATCAAAGGTACAAGAAAATTCCGGGGTCTTGGTGGTTAACCAGCCACTTAAACATTTTGGACCCATTTTCGAGGAATTATTCAATACAAATATGCGTAACTTTTTCTAGGAGCATTTTGAAACTTTTATCTTTTCAGGATAGGAAGCTTATATGATTAGTAATATTTTATATCAAAGGTACAAGAAAATTCCGGGGTCTTGGTGGTTAACCAGCCACTTAAACATTTTGGACCCATTTTCGAGGAATTATTCAATACAAATATGCGTAACTTTTTCTAGGAGCATTTTGAAACTTTTATCTTTTCAGGATAGGAAGCTTATATGATTAGTAAAATTTGTGACGTGAATTTTTAAATTTTATTTCATTTCATTTATTCAGTATAAAACATTTATTTTATTAACGTCAAGAAATATTTTTATATCATGAAATAATCATGCAGGTGTTGAAACTTATATAACTTGCATCTTATCAGCAGTATAATATCATATTACAGCGTCCGTCTGGCGAACTCCTTCAGTTTTGTGTAGGTGTTATTTCCTGTTTTGCATAATCTAGAAGTCTCTAGAACATTCTAGAAGGAATGTTATTACGTCATATCCGTTTTTCTAAGCGTCGGTCTCCCACTTCAATTTAGTTAACAAGTAAGATTGGAGCGATTTTTACCTTTAGTCGTCATGTAGCACTCAAGTCATCATGTCACGTTCAACATCTTAAGTTGACATGAAAATGAAACCAACAACATGTAAAGTTCAATTCATTATGTAGTTTTCGGATAAAGTTTTAGTTATGTTTTTGAAAGTTCAGTTATCGAATTAAAATGAAGCAATAATATTTCGGGACATTTCGTATTTTACGGTTCAACCACCCAAAATGTTATGTCAAGTTTATTTGTTAATGGAACAGTTTACCATCAAAATTGTTAGTACCGTGTCGACTCACCTTTTCGGACATATTACCTACAAAATTATAATAATCATCAGTTTCGGACATTAAAAATTCAGTTAACCAATAATATAAAAGTGCCGTATAAATTTGATGGTACATCCATCTTGTATTAATCCTTTTCGACGGAGCTCATCGATTTCCTAAATCATCCACCCCAATCGAATTGGATTAGGACCATTTTACTTGCCGAATCTTTCGTCACCACAACTTGACCTAGAGAGAGAGAGCAGCCCCGATAAGAAATCAGGTACATCTTTGAAAAGTAAGTCGATTTATGTTTTAACCATCGATCACAAGTTAGTGTCTAGAGAAGTGTGTAAACGGTCATCATAATTTACTATAATTTTGAGTGTGGTTCCAAACTTATCGTTTATGTTAAACTTTGTAATCAATGTGCATTCGAATTCATTTAATCAAAATTGGTATCATATTTTGTTCATTAAATATAATTTAATTTTAATCAATAAATTTAATATAAGTTCAATTCAAATTCAATTGGCCAATTCTCATTTTTTTTTAAATTTACAACTAAGACAAACTTGAGCATTCCTGCTCCAACTTGTGACTATTTTTGTCCATATTTGTGTACTATTTTAACCATTATATTTGATAATATTTTATGTTTGCATTTTATTGGCGACTTATGGTTGCGACGTTGTGGTTGTTTTATATTTTAGGTGGGACTCTCCTAAGTTGTAAAGGCTCGTTGCAGGTACGAACGATTTAAGGCATGGTAAAAGTAAGTTACGCGTTGAGATTTGGAAAGTATGAGTTCTCTGTTGGCATATTTTTTTTAAGTCTTTACTACCATCTGCGTTTTGTAGTTAATAGAGTGGCGCCTTCGGTCAAATCAACCCCTATCGTGACAATTAATAAGCCCTGTCGTAAGAACCAACGATCACCAAGTAAAGTTCCGGTAACATCAAAAATAACCCCCCCCCCTATCTCCTCTGTATAAAGGCTAGCTCGGAGGCAACTTTATCTGTTCATGGGCAAGTGATCGTTACGACAATTTAGAGTGTAACAAATTTTATATCAAAGGTACAAGAAAATTCCGGGGTCTTGGTGGTTAACCAGCCACTTAAACATTTTGGACCCATTTTCGAGGAATTATTCAATACAAATATGCGTAACTTTTTCTATGAGCATTTTGAAACTTTTATCTTTTCAGGATAGGAAGCTTATATGATTAGTAATATTTTATATCAAAGGTACAAGAAAATTCCGGGGTCTTGGTGGTTAACCAGCCACTTAAACATTTTGGACCCATTTTCGAGGAATTATTCAATACAAATATGCGTAACTTTTTCTAGGAGCATTTTGAAACATTTATATTTTCAGGATAGGAAGCTTATATGTTTAGTAATATTTCATATCAAAGGTACAAGAAAATTCCGGGGTCTTGGTGGTTAACCAGCCACTTAAACATTTTGGACCCATTTTCGAGGAATTATTCAATACAAATATGCGTAACTTTTTCTAGGAGCATTTTGAAACTTTTATCTTTTCAGGATAGGAAGCTTATATGATTAGTAATATTTTATATCAAAGGTACAAGAAAATTCCGGGGTCTTGGTGGTTAACCAGCCACTTAAACATTTTGGACCCATTTTCGAGGAATTATTCAATACAAATATGCGTAACTTTTTCTAGGAGCATTTTGAAACATTTATATTTTCAGGATAGGAAGCTTATATGTTTAGTAATATTTCATATCAAAGGTACAAGAAAATTCCGGGGTCTTGGTGGTTAACCAGCCACTTAAACATTTTGGACCCATTTTCGAGGAATTATTCAATACAAATATGCGTAACTTTTTCTAGGAGCATTTTGAAACTTTTATCTTTTCAGGATAGGAAGCTTATATGATTAGTAATATTTTATATCAAAGGTACAAGAAAATTCCGGGGTCTTGGTGGTTAACCAGCCACTTAAACATTTTGGACCCATTTTCGAGGAATTATTCAATACAAATATGCGTAACTTTTTCTAGGAGCATTTTGAAACATTTATATTTTCAGGATAGGAAGCTTATATGTTTAGTAATATTTCATATCAAAGGTACAAGAAAATTCCGGGGTCTTGGTGGTTAACCAGCCACTTAAACATTTTGGACCCATTTTCGAGGAATTATTCAATACAAATATGCGTAACTTTTTCTAGGAGCATTTTGAAACATTTATATTTTCAGGATAGGAAGCTTATATGATTAGTAATATTTTGTATCAAAGGTACAAGAAAATTCCGGGGTCTTGGTGGTTAACCAGCCACTTAAACATTTTGGACCCATTTTCGAGGAATTATTCAATACAAATATGCGTAACTTTTTCTAGGAGCATTTTGAAACATTTATATTTTCAGGATAGGAAGCTTATATGATTAGTAATATTTTGTATCAAAGGTACAAGAAAATTCCGGGGTCTTGGTGGTTAACCAGCCACTTAAACATTTTGGACCCATTTTCGAGGAATTATTCAATACAAATATGCGTAACTTTTTCTAGGAGCATTTTGAAACATTTATATTTTCAGGATAGGAAGCTTATATGATTAGTAATATTTTGTATCAAAGGTACAAGAAAAATCCGGGGTCTTGGTGGTTAACCAGCCACTTAAACATTTTGGACCCATTTTCGAGGAATTATTCAATACAAATATGCGTAACTTTTTCTAGGAGCATTTTGAAACATTTATATTTTCAGGATAGGAAGCTTATATGATTAGTAATATTTTGTATCAAAGGTACAAGAAAATTCCGGGGTCTTGGTGGTTAACCAGCCACTTAAACATTTTGGACCCATTTTCGAGGAATTATTAAATACAAATATGCTTTACTTTTTCTAGGAGCATTTTGATACTTTTATATTTTCAGGATAGGAAGCTTATATGATTAGTAATATTTTGTATCAAAGGTACAAGAAAATTCCGGGGTCTTGGTGGTTAACCAGCCACTTAAACATTTTGGACCCATTTTCGAGGAATTATTCAATACAAATATGCGTAACTTTTTCTACGAGCATTTTGAAACATTTATATTTTCAGGATAGGAAGCCTATATGATTAGTAATATTTTATATCAAAGGTACAAGAAAATTCCGGGGTCTTGGTGGTCAACCAGCCACTTAAACATTTTGGACCCAATTTCGAGGAATTATTCAATACAAATATGCGTAACTTTTTCTAGGAGCATTTTGAAACATTTATATTTTCAGGATAGGAAGCTTATATGATTAGTAATATTTTATATCAAAGGTACAAGAAAATTCCGGGGTCTTGGTGGTCAACCAGCCACTTAAACATTTTGGACCCATTTTCGAGGAATTATTCAATACAAATATGCGTAACTTTTTCTAGGAGCATTTTGAAACATTTATATTTTCAGGATAGGAAGCTTATATGATTAGTAATATTTCATATCAAAGGTATAAGAAAATTCCGGGGTCTTGGTGGTTAACCAGCCACTTTAACATTTTGGACCCATTTTCGAGGAATTATTCAATACAAATATGCGTAACTTTTTCTAGGAGCATTTTGAAACATTTATATTTTCAGGATAGGAAGCTTATATGATTAGTAATATTTTATATCCAAGGTACAAGAAAATTCCGGGGTCTTGGTGGTCAACCAGCCACTTAAACATTTTGGACCCATTTTCGAGGAATTATTCAATACAAATATGCGTAACTTTTTCTAGGAGCATTTTGAAACATTTATATTTTCAGGATAGGAAGCTTATATGATTAGTAATATTTTGTATCAAAGGTACAAGAAAATTCCGGGGTCTTGGTGGTTAACCAGCCACTTAAACATTTTGGACCCATTTTCGAGGAATTATTGAATACAAATATGCGTAACTTTTTCTAGGAGCATTTTGAAACTTTTATATTTTCAGGATAGGAAGCTTATATGATTAGTAATATTTTATATCAAAGGTACAAGAAAATTCCGGGGTCTTGGTGGTTAACCAGCCACTTAAACATTTTGGACCCATTTTCGAGGAATTATTCAATACAAATATGCGTAACTTTTTCTAGGAGCATTTTGAAACTTTTATATTTTCAGGATAGGAAGCTTATATGATTAGTAATATTTTATATCAAAGGTACAAGAAAATTCCGGGGTCTTGGTGGTTAACCAGCCACTTAAACATTTTGGACCCATTTTCGAGGAATTATTCAATACAAATATGCGTAACTTTTTCTAGGAGCATTTTGAAACATTTATATTTTCAGGATAGGAAGCTTATATGATTAGTAATATTTTATATCAAAGGTACAAGAAAATTCCGGGGTCTTGGTGGTTAACCAGCCACTTAAACATTTTGGACCCATTTTCGAGGAATTATTCAATACAAATATGCGTAACTTTTTCTAGGAGCATTTTGAAACATTTATATTTTCAGGATAGGAAGCTTATATGATTAGTAATATTTTGTATCAAAGGTACAAGAAAATTCCGGGGTCTTGGTGGTTAACCAGCCACTTAAACATTTTGGACCCATTTTCGAGGAATTATTCAATACAAATATGCGTAACTTTTTCTACGAGCATTTTGAAACATTTATATTTTCAGGATAGGAAGCCTATATGATTAGTAATATTTTATATCAAAGGTACAAGAAAATTCCGGGGTCTTGGTGGTCAACCAGCCACTTAAACATTTTGGACCCATTTTCGAGGAATTATTCAATACAAATATGCGTAACTTTTTCTAGGAGCATTTTGAAACATTTATATTTTCAGGATAGGAAGCTTATATGATTAGTAATATTTTATATCAAAGGTACAAGAAAATTCCGGGGTCTTGGTGGTCAACCAGCCACTTAAACATTTTGGACCCATTTTCGAGGAATTATTCAATACAAATATGCGTAACTTTTTCTAGGAGCATTTTGAAACATTTATATTTTCAGGATAGGAAGCTTATATGATTAGTAATATTTCATATCAAAGGTATAAGAAAATTCCGGGGTCTTGGTGGTTAACCAGCCACTTTAACATTTTGGACCCATTTTCGAGGAATTATTCAATACAAATATGCGTAACTTTTTCTAGGAGCATTTTGAAACATTTATATTTTCAGGATAGGAAGCTTATATGATTAGTAATATTTTATATCCAAGGTACAAGAAAATTCCGGGGTCTTGGTGGTCAACCAGCCACTTAAACATTTTGGACCCATTTTCGAGGAATTATTCAATACAAATATGCGTAACTTTTTCTAGGAGCATTTTGAAACATTTATATTTTCAGGATAGGAAGCTTATATGATTAGTAATATTTTGTATCAAAGGTACAAGAAAATTCCGGGGTCTTGGTGGTTAACGAGCCACTTAAACATTTTGGACCCATTTTCGAGGAATTATTCAATACAAATATGCGTAACTTTTTCTAGGAGCATTTTGAAACATTTATATTTTCAGGATAGGAAGCTTATATGATTAGTAATATTTTGTATCAAAGGTACAAGAAAATTCCGGGGTCTTGGTGGTTAACCAGCCACTTAAACATTTTGGACCCATTTTCGAGGAATTATTCAATACAAATATGCGTAACTTTTTCTAGGAGCATTTTGAAACATTTATATTTTCAGGATAGGAAGCTTATATGATTAGTAATATTTTGTATCAAAGGTACAAGAAAATTCCGGGGTCTTGGTGGTTAACCAGCCACTTAAACATTTTGGACCCATTTTCGAGGAATTATTCAATACAAATATGCGTAACTTTTTCTAGGAGCATTTTGAAACATTTATATTTTCAGGATAGGAAGCTTATATGATTAGTAATATTTTGTATCAAAGGTACAAGAAAATTCCGGGGTCTTGGTGGTTAACCAGCCACTTAAACATTTTGGACCCATTTTCGAGGAATTATTCAATACAAATATGCGTAACTTTTTCTAGGAGCATTTTGAAACATTTATATTTTCAGGATAGGAAGCTTATATGATTAGTAATATTTTGTATCAAAGGTACAAGAAAATTCCGGGGTCTTGGTGGTTAACCAGCCACTTAAACATTTTGGACCCATTTTCGAGGAATTATTCAATACAAATATGCGTAACTTTTTCTAGGAGCATTTTGAAACATTTATATTTTCAGGATAGGAAGCTTATATGATTAGTAATATTTTGTATCAAAGGTACAAGAAAATTCCGGGGTCTTGGTGGTTAACCAGCCACTTAAACATTTTGGACCCATTTTCGAGGAATTATTCAATACAAATATGCGTAACTTTTTCTACGAGCATTTTGAAACATTTATATTTTCAGGATAGGAAGCCTATATGATTAGTAATATTTTATATCAAAGGTACAAGAAAATTCCGGGGTCTTGGTGGTCAACCAGCCACTTAAACATTTTGGACCCATTTTCGAGGAATTATTCAATACAAATATGCGTAACTTTTTCTAGGAGCATTTTGAAACATTTATATTTTCAGGATAGGAAGCTTATATGATTAGTAATATTTTATATCAAAGGTACAAGAAAATTCCGGGGTCTTGGTGGTCAACCAGCCACTTAAACATTTTGGACCCATTTTCGAGGAATTATTCAATACAAATATGCGTAACTTTTTCTAGGAGCATTTTGAAACATTTATATTTTCAGGATAGGAAGCTTATATGATTAGTAATATTTCATATCAAAGGTATAAGAAAATTCCGGGGTCTTGGTGGTTAACCAGCCACTTTAACATTTTGGACCCATTTTCGAGGAATTATTCAATACAAATATGCGTAACTTTTTCTAGGAGCATTTTGAAACATTTATATTTTCAGGATAGGAAGCTTATATGATTAGTAATATTTTATATCCAAGGTACAAGAAAATTCCGGGGTCTTGGTGGTCAACCAGCCACTTAAACATTTTGGACCCATTTTCGAGGAATTATTCAATACAAATATGCGTAACTTTTTCTAGGAGCATTTTGAAACATTTATATTTTCAGGATAGGAAGCTTATATGATTAGTAATATTTTGTATCAAAGGTACAAGAAAATTCCGGGGTCTTGGTGGTTAACGAGCCACTTAAACATTTTGGACCCATTTTCGAGGAATTATTCAATACAAATATGCGTAACTTTTTCTAGGAGCATTTTGAAACATTTATATTTTCAGGATAGGAAGCTTATATGATTAGTAATATTTTGTATCAAAGGTACAAGAAAATTCCGGGGTCTTGGTGGTTAACCAGCCACTTAAACATTTTGGACCCATTTTCGAGGAATTATTCAATACAAATATGCGTAACTTTTTCTAGGAGCATTTTGAAACATTTATATTTTCAGGATAGGAAGCTTATATGATTAGTAATATTTTGTATCAAAGGTACAAGAAAATTCCGGGGTCTTGGTGGTTAACCAGCCACTTAAACATTTTGGACCCATTTTCGAGGAATTATTCAATACAAATATGCGTAACTTTTTCTAGGAGCATTTTGAAACATTTATATTTTCAGGATAGGAAGCTTATATGATTAGTAATATTTTGTATCAAAGGTACAAGAAAATTCCGGGGTCTTGGTGGTTAACCAGCCACTTAAACATTTTGGACCCATTTTCGAGGAATTATTCAATACAAATATGCGTAACTTTTTCTAGGAGCATTTTGAAACATTTATATTTTCAGGATAGGAAGCTTATATGATTAGTAATATTTTGTATCAAAGGTACAAGAAAATTCCGGGGTCTTGGTGGTTAACCAGCCACTTAAACATTTTGGACCCATTTTCGAGGAATTATTCAATACAAATATGCGTAACTTTTTCTAGGAGCATTTTGAAACATTTATATTTTCAGGATAGGAAGCTTATATGATTAGTAATATTTTGTATCAAAGGTACAAGAAAATTCCGGGGTCTTGGTGGTTAACCAGCCACTTAAACATTTTGGACCCATTTTCGAGGAATTATTGAATACAAATATGCGTAACTTTTTCTAGGAGCATTTTGAAACTTTTATATTTTCAGGATAGGAAGCTTATATGATTAGTAATATTTTATATCAAAGGTACAAGAAAATTCCGGGGTCTTGGTGGTTAACCAGCCACTTAAACATTTTGGACCCATTTTCGAGGAATTATTCAATACAAATATGCGTAACTTTTTCTAGGAGCATTTTGAAACTTTTATATTTTCAGGATAGGAAGCTTATATGATTAGTAATATTTTATATCAAAGGTACAAGAAAATTCCGGGGTCTTGGTGGTTAACCAGCCACTTAAACATTTTGGACCCATTTTCGAGGAATTATTCAATACAAATATGCGTAACTTTTTCTAGGAGCATTTTGAAACAATTATATTTTCAGGATAGGAAGCTTATATGATTAGTAATATTTTGTATCAAAGGTACAAGAAAATTCCGGGGTCTTGGTGGTTAACCAGCCACTTAAACATTTTGGACCCATTTTCGAGGAATTATTCAATACAAATATGCGTAACTTTTTCTAGGAGCATTTTGAAACATTTATATTTTCAGGATAGGAAGCTTATATGATTAGTAATATTTTGTATCAAAGGTACAAGAAAATTCCGGGGTCTTGGTGGTTAACCAGCCACTTAAACATTTTGGACCCATTTTCGAGGAATTATTCAATACAAATATGCGTAACTTTTTCTAGGAGCATTTTGAAACATTTATATTTTCAGGATAGGAAGCTTATATGATTAGTAATATTTTGTATCAAAGGTACAAGAAAATTCCGGGGTCTTGGTGGTTAACCAGCCACTTAAACATTTTGGACCCATTTTCGAGGAATTATTCAATACAAATATGCGTAACTTTTTCTAGGAGCATTTTGAAACATTTATATTTTCAGGATAGGAAGCTTATATGATTAGTAATATTTTGTATCAAAGGTACAAGAAAATTCCGGGGTCTTGGTGGTTAACCAGCCACTTAAACATTTTGGACCCATTTTCGAGGAATTATTCAATACAAATATGCGTAACTTTTTCTAGGAGCATTTTGAAACATTTATATTTTCAGGATAGGAAGCTTATATGATTAGTAATATTTTGTATCAAAGGTACAAGAAAATTCCGGGGTCTTGGTGGTTAACCAGCCACTTAAACATTTTGGACCCATTTTCGAGGAATTATTCAATACAAATATGCGTAACTTTTTCTAGGAGCATTTTGAAACATTTATATTTTCAGGATAGGAAGCTTATATGATTAGTAATATTTTGTATCAAAGGTACAAGAAAATTCCGGGGTCTTGGTGGTTAACCAGCCACTTAAACATTTTGGACCCATTTTCGAGGAATTATTCAATACAAATATGCGTAACTTTTTCTAGGAGCATTTTGAAACATTTATATTTTCAGGATAGGAAGCTTATATGATTAGTAATATTTTGTATCAAAGGTACAAGAAAATTCCGGGGCTTGGTGGTTAACCAGCCACTTAAACATTTTGGACCCATTTTCGAGGAATTATTCAATACAAATATGCGTAACTTTTTCTAGGAGCATTTTGAAACATTTATATTTTCAGGATAGGAAGCTTATATGATTAGTAATATTTTGTATCAAAGGTACAAGAAAATTCCGGGGTCTTGGTGGTTAACCAGCCACTTAAACATTTTGGACCCATTTTCGAGGAATTATTAAATACAAATATGCTTTACTTTTTCTAGGAGCATTTTGATACTTTTATATTTTCAGGATAGGAAGCTTATATGATTAGTAATATTTTGTATCAAAGGTACAAGAAAATTCCGGGGTCTTGGTGGTTAACCAGCCACTTAAACATTTTGGACCCATTTTCGAGGAATTATTCAATACAAATATGCGTAACTTTTTCTAGGAGCATTTTGAAACATTTATATTTTCAGGATAGGAAGCTTATATCATTAGTAATATTTTGTGTCAAAGGTACAAGAAAATTCCGGGGTCTTGGTGGTTAACCAGCCTCTTAAACATTTTGGAAACATTTTCGAGGAATTATTCAATACAAATATGCGTAACTTTTTCTAGGAGCTTTTTGAAACTTTTATATTTTCAGGATAGGAAGCTTATATGATTAGTAATTTTGCGTATGAAAGGTACAAGAAAATTCCGGGGTCTTGGTGGTTAACCAGTCACTTAAACATTTTGGACCCATTTTCGAGGAATTATTCAATACAAATATGCGTAACTTTTTCTACGAGCATTTTGAAACATTTATATTTTCAGGATAGGAAGCCTATATGATTAGTAATATTTTATATCAAAGGTACAAGAAAATTCCGGGGTCTTGGTGGTCAACCAGCCACTTAAACATTTTGGACCCATTTTCGAGGAATTATTCAATACAAATATGCGTAACTTTTTCTAGGAGCATTTTGAAACATTTATATTTTCAGGATAGGAAGCTTATATGATTAGTAATATTTTATATCAAAGGTACAAGAAAATTCCGGGGTCTTGGTGGTCAACCAGCCACTTAAACATTTTGGACCCATTTTCGAGGAATTATTCAATACAAATATGCGTAACTTTTTCTAGGAGCATTTTGAAACATTTATATTTTCAGGATAGGAAGCTTATATGATTAGTAATATTTCATATCAAAGGTATAAGAAAATTCCGGGGTCTTGGTGGTTAACCAGCCACTTAAACATTTTGGACCCATTTTCGAGGAATTATTCAATACAAATATGCGTAACTTTTTCTAGGAGCATTTTGAAACATTTATATTTTCAGGATAGGAAGCTTATATGATTAGTAATATTTTATATCCAAGGTACAAGAAAATTCCGGGGTCTTGGTGGTCAACCAGCCACTTAAACATTTTGGACCCATTTTCGAGGAATTATTCAATACAAATATGCGTAACTTTTTCTAGGAGCATTTTGAAACATTTATATTTTCAGGATAGGAAGCTTATATGATTAGTAATATTTTATAGCAAGGGTACAAGAAAATTCCGGGGTCTTGGTGGTCAATCAGCCACTTAAACATTTTGGACCCATTTTCGAGGAATTATTCAATACAAATATGCGTAACTTTTTCTAGGAGCATTTTGAAACATTTATATTTTCAGGATAGGAAGCTTATATGATTAGTAATATTTCATATCAAAGGTACAAGAAAATTCCGGGGTCTTGGTGGTTATCCAGCCACTTAAACATTTTGGACCCATTTTCGAGGAATTATTCAATACAAATATGCGTAACTTTTTCTAGGAGCATTTTGAAACATTTATATTTTCAGGATAGGAAGCCTATATGATTAGTAATATTTTATATCAAAGGTACAAGAAAATTCCGGGGTCTTGGTGGTCAACCAGCCACTTAAACATTTTGGACCCATTTTCGAGGAATTATTCAATACAAATATGCGTAACTTTTTCTAGGAGCATTTTGAAACATTTATATTTTCAGGATAGGAAGCTTATATGATTAGTAATATTTCATATCAAAGGTACAAGAAAATTCCTGGGTCTTGGTGGTTAACCAGCCACTTAAACATTTTGGACCCATTTTCGAGGAATTATTCAATACAAATATGCGTAACTTTTTCTAGGAGCATTTTGAAACATTTATATTTTCAGGATAGGAAGCTTATATGATTAGTAATATTTTATAGCAAGGGTACAAGAAAATTCCGGGGTCTTGGTGGTCAACCAGCCACTTAAACATTTTGGACCCATTTTCGAGGAATTATTCAATACAAATATGCGTAACTTTTTCTAGGAGCATTTTGAAACATTTATATTTTCAGGATAGGAAGCTTATATGATTAGTAATATTTCATATCAAAGGTACAAGAAAATTCCGGGGTCTTGGTGGTTATCCAGCCACTTAAACATTTTGGACCCATTTTCGAGGAATTATTCAATACAAATATGCGTAACTTTTTCTAGGAGCATTTTGAAACATTTATATTTTCAGGATAGGAAGCCTATATGATTAGTAATATTTTATATCAAAGGTACAAGAAAATTCCGGGGTCTTGGTGGTCAACCAGCCACTTAAACATTTTGGACCCATTTTCGAGGAATTATTCAATACAAATATGCGTAACTTTTTCTAGGAGTATTTTGAAACATTTATATTTTCAGGATAGGAAGCTTATATGATTAGTAATATTTTATATCAAAGGTACAAGAAAATTCCGGGGTCTTGGTGGTCAACCAGCCACTTAAACATTTTGGACCCATTTTCGAGGAATTATTCAATACAAATATGCGTAACTTTTTCTAGGAGCATTTTGAAACTTTTATATTTTCAGGATAGGAAGCTTATATGATTAGTAATTTTGCGTATCAAAGGTACAAGCAAATTCCGGGGTCTTGGTGGTTAACCAGCCACTTAAACATTTTAGACCCATTTTCGAGGAATTATTAAATACAAATATGCGTTACTTTTTCTAAGAGCATTTTGATACTTTTATATTTTCAGGATAGGAAGCTTATATGATTAGTAATATTTTGTATCGAAGGTACAAGAAAATTCCGGGGTCTTGGTGGTTATCCAGCCACTTAAACATTTCGGACCCATTTTCGAGGAATTATTCAATACAAATATGCGTAACTTTTTCTAGGAGCATTTTGAAACATTTATATTTTCAGGATAGGAAGCTTATATGATTAGTAATATTTTGTATCAAAGGTAAAAGAAAATTCCGGGGTCTTGGTGGTTAACCAGCCACTTAAACATTTTGGACCCATTTTCGAGGAATTATTCAATACAAATATGCGTAACTTTTTCTAGGAGCATTTTGAAACATTTATATTTTCAGGATAGGAAGCTTATATGATTAGTAATATTTTGTATCAAAGGTACAAGAAAATTCCGGGGTCTTGGTGGTTAACCAGCCACTTAAACATTTTGGACCCATTTTCGAGGAATTATTCAATACAAATATGCGTAACTTTTTCTAGGAGCATTTTGAAACTTTTATCTTTTCAGGATAGGAAGCTTATATGATTAGTAATATTTTATATCAAAGGTACAAGAAAATTCCGGGGTCTTGGTGGTTAACCAGCCACTTAAACATTTTGGACCCATTTTCGAGGAATTATTCAATACAAATATGCGTAACTTTTTCTAGGAGCATTTTGAAACATTTATATTTTCAGGATAGGAAGCTTATATGTTTAGTAATATTTCATATCAAAGGTACAAGAAAATTCCGGGGTCTTGGTGGTTAACCAGCCACTTAAACATTTTGGACCCATTTTCGAGGAATTATTCAATACAAATATGCGTAACTTTTTCTAGGAGCATTTTGAAACATTTATATTTTCAGGATAGGAAGCTTATATGATTAGTAATATTTTATATCAAAGGTACAAGAAAATTCCGGGGTCTTGGTGGTTAACCAGCCACTTAAACATTTTGGACCCATTTTCGAGGAATTATTCAATACAAATATGCGTAACTTTTTCTAGGAGCATTTTGAAACTTTTATCTTTTCAGGATAGGAAGCTTATATGATTAGTAATATTTTATATCAAAGGTACAAGAAAATTCCGGGGTCTTGGTGGTTAACCAGCCACTTAAACATTTTGGACCCATTTTCGAGGAATTATTCAATACAAATATGCGTAACTTTTTCTAGGAGCATTTTGAAACTTTTATCTTTTCAGGATAGGAAGCTTATATGATTAGTAATATTTTATATCAAAGGTACAAGAAAATTCCGGGGTCTTGGTGGTTAACCAGCCACTTAAACATTTTGGACCCATTTTCGAGGAATTATTCAATACAAATATGCGTAACTTTTTCTAGGAGCATTTTGAAACTTTTATCTTTTCAGGATAGGAAGCTTATATGATTAGTAATATTTTATATCAAAGGTACAAGAAAATTCCGGGGTCTTGGTGGTTAACCAGCCACTTAAACATTTTGGACCCATTTTCGAGGAATTATTCAATACAAATATGCGTAACTTTTTCTAGGAGCATTTTCAAACTTTTATCTTTTCAGGATAGGAAGCTTATATGATTAGTAATATTTCATATCAAAGGTACAAGAAAATTCCGGGGTCTTGGTGGTCAACCAGCCACTTAAACATTTTGGACCCATTTTCGAGGAATTATTCAATACAAATATGCGTAACTTTTTCTAGGAGCATTTTGAAACATTTATATTTTCAGGATAGGAAGCTTATATGATTAGTAATATTTTGTATCAAAGGTACAAGAAAATTCCGTGGTCTTGGTGGTTAACCAGCCACTTAAACATTTTGGACCCATTTTCGAGGAATTATTCAATACAAATATGCGTAACTTTTTCTAGGAGCATTTTGAAACATTTATATTTTCAGGATAGGAAGCTTATATGATTAGTAATATTTTATAGAAAAGGTACAAGAAAATTCCGGGGTCTTGGTGGTTAACCAGCCACTTAAACATTTTGGACCCATTTTCGAGGAATTATTCAATACAAATATGCGTAACTTTTTCTAGGAGCATTTTGAAACATTTATATTATCAGGATAGGAAGCTTATATGATTAGTAATATTTTGTATCGAAGGTACAAGAAAATTCCAGGGTCTTGGTGGTTAACCAGCCACTTAAACATTTTGGACCCATTTTCGAGGAATTATTGAATACAAATATGCGTAACTTTTTCTAGGAGCATTTTGAAACTTTTATATTTTCAGGATAGGAAGCTTATATGATTAGTAATATTTTATATCAAAGG
Organism: Rhagonycha lutea; assembly: GCA_958510855.1. NCBI lineage: Eukaryota > Metazoa > Arthropoda > Insecta > Coleoptera > Cantharidae > Rhagonycha > Rhagonycha lutea. Next base: position 96,680,062 of record OY294036.1, read on the forward strand.
TACAAGAAAATTCCGGGGTCTTGGTGGTCAACCAGCCACTTAAACATTTTGGACCCATTTTCGAGGAATTATTCAATACAAATATGCGTAACTTTTTCTAGGAGCATTTTCAAACATTTATATTTTCAGGATAGGAAGCTTATATGATTAGTAATATTTCATATCAAAGGTACAAGAAAATTCCGGGGTCTTGGTGGTTAACCAGCCACTTAAACATTTTGGACCCATTTTCGAGGAATTATTCAATACAAATATGCGTAACTTTTTCTAGGAGCATTCTGAAACTTTTATATTTTCAGGATAGGAAGCTTATATGATTAGTAATATTTCATATCAAAGGTACAAGAAAATTCCGGGGTCTTGGTGGTTAACCAGCCACTTAAACATTTTGGACCCATTTTCGAGGAATTATTGAATACAAATATGCGTAACTTTTTCTAGGAGCATTTTGAAACTTTTATATTTTCAGGATAGGAAGCTTATATGATTAGTAATATTTCATATCAAAGGTACAAGAAAATTCCGGGGTCTTGGTGGTTAACCAGCCACTTAAACATTTTGGACCCATTTTCGAGGAATTATTCAATACAAATATGCGTAACTTTTTCTAGGAGCATTTTGAAACATTTATATTTTCAGGATAGGAAGCTTTTATGATTAGTAATATTTTATATCAAAGGTACAAGAAAATTCCTGGGTCTTGGTGGTCAACCAGCCACTTAAACATTTTGGACCCATTTTCGAGGAATTATTCAATACAAATATGCGTAACTTTTTCTAGGATCATTTTGAAACATTTATATTTTCAGGATAGGAAGCTTATATGATTAGTAATATTTTGTATCAAAGGTACAAGAGAATTCCGGGGTCTTGGTGGTCAACCAGCCACTTAAACATTTTGGACCCATTTTCGAGGAATTATTCAATACAAATATGCGTAACTTTTTCTAGGAGCATTTTGAAACATTTATATTTTCAGGATAGGAAGCTTATATGATTAGTAATATTTTATATCAAAGGTACAAGAAAATTCCGGGGTCTTGGTGGTTAACCAGCCACTTAAACATTTTGGACCCATTTTCGAGGAATTATTGAATACAAATATGCGTAACTTTTTCTAGGAGCATTTTGAAACTTTTATATTTTCAGGATAGGAAGCTTATATGATTAGTAATATTTCATATCAAAGGTACAAGAAAATTCCGGGGTCTTGGTGGTTAACCAGCCACTTAAACATTTTGGACCCATTTTCGAGGAATTATTGAATACAAATATGCGTAACTTTTTCTAGGAGCATTTTGAAACTTTTATATTTTCAGGATAGGAAGCTTATATGATTAGTAATATTTCATATCAAAGGAACAAGAAAATTCCGGGGTCTTGGTGGTTAACCAGCCACTTAAACATTTTGGACCCATTTTCGAGGAATTATTCAATACAAATATGCGTAACTTTTTCTAGGAGCATTTTGAAACTTTTATATTTTCAGGATAGGAAGCTTATATGATTAGTAATATTTCATATCAAAGGTACAAGAAAATTCCGGGGTCTTGGTGGTTAACCAGCCACTTAAACATTTTGGACCCATTTTCGAGGAATTATTCAATACAAATATGCGTAACTTTTTCTAGGAGCATTTTGAAACATTTATATTTTCAGGATAGGAAGCTTTTATGATTAGTAATATTTTATATCAAAGGTACAAGAAAATTCCGGGGTCTTGGTGGTCAACCAGCCACTTAAACATTTTGGACCCATTTTCGAGGAATTATTCAATACAAATATGCGTAACTTTTTCTAGGAGCATTTTGAAACATTTATATTTTCAGGATAGGAAGCTTATATGATTAGTAATATTTTGTATCAAAGGTACAAGAGAATTCCGGGGTCTTGGTGGTCAACCAGCCACTTAAACATTTTGGACCCATTTTCGAGGAATTATTCAATACAAATATGCGTAACTTTTTCTAGGAGCATTTTGAAACATTTATATTTTCAGGATAGGAAGCTTATATGATTAGTAATATTTTGTATCAAAGGTACAAGAGAATTCCGGGGTCTTGGTGGTTAACCAGCCACTTAAACATTTTGGACCCATTTTCGAGGAATTATTCAATACAAATATGCGTAACTTTTTCTAGGAGCATTTTGAAACTTTTATATTTTCAGGATAGGAAGCTTATATGATTAGTAATATTTTATATCAAAGGTACAAGAAAATTCCGGGGTCTTGGTGGTTAACCAGCCACTTAAACATTTTGGACCCATTTTCGAGGAATTATTCAATACAAATATGGGTAACTTTTTCTAGGAGCATTTTGAAACATTTATATTTTCAGGATAGGAAGCTTATATGATTAGTAATATTTTATATCAAAGGTACAAGAAAATTCCGGGGTCTTGGTGGTCAACCAGCCACTTAAACATTTTGGACCCATTTTCGAGGAATTATTCAATACAAATATGGGTAACTTTTTCTAGGAGCATTTTGAAACATTTATATTTTCAGGATAGGAAGCTTATATGATTAGTAATATTTTATAGAAAAGGTACAAGAAAATTCCGGGGTCTTGGTGGTTAACCAGCCACTTAAACATTTTGGACCCATTTTCGAGGAATTATTCAATACAAATATGCGTAACTTTTTCTAGGAGCATTTTGAAACATTTATATTTTCAGGATAGGAAGCTTATATGATTAGTAATATTTTGTATCGAAGGTACAAGAAAATTCCGGGGTCTTGGTGGTTAACCAGCCACTTAAACATTTTGGACCCATTTTCGAGGAATTATTCAATACAAATATGCGTTACTTTTTCTAGGAGCATTTTGAAACGTTTATATTTTCAGGATAGGAAGCTTATATGATTAGTAATATTTTATATCAAAGGTACAAGAAAATTCCGGGGTCTTGGTGGTTAACCAGCCACTTAAACATTTTGGACCCATTTTCGAGGAATTATTGAATACAAATATGCGTAACTTTTTCTACGAGCATTTTGAAACTTTTATATTTTCAGGATAGGAAGCTTATATGATTAGTAATTTTGCGTATCAAAGGTACAAGCAAATTCCGGGGTCTTGGTGGTTAACCAGCCACTTAAACATTTTGGACCCATTTTCGAGGAATTATTAAATACAAATATGCGTTACTTTTTCTAGGATCATTTTGATACTTTTATATTTTCAGGATAGGAAGATATATGATTAGTAATATTGTGTATCGAAGGTACAAGAAAATTCCGGGGTCTTGGTGGTTAACCAGCCACTTAAACATTTCGGACCCATTTTCGAGGAATTATTCAATACAAATATGCGTAACTTTTTCTAGGAGCATTTTGAAACATTTATATTTTCAGGATAGGAAGCTTATATGATTAGTAATATTTTGTATCAAAGGTACAAGAAAATTCCGGGGTCTTGGTGGTTAACCAGCCACTTAAACATTTTGGACCCATTTTCGAGGAATTATTCAATACAAATATGCGTAACTTTTTCTACGAGCATTTTGAAACTTTTATATTTTCAGGATAGGAAGCTTATATGATTAGTAATATTGTGTATCGAAGGTACAAGAAAATTCCGGGGTCTTGGTGGTTAACCAGCCACTTAAACATTTTGGACCCATTTTCGAGGAATTATTCAATACAAATATGGGTAACTTTTTCTAGGAGCATTTTGAAACATTTATATTTTCAGGATAGGAAGCTTATATGATTAGTAATATTTTATATCAAAGGTACAAGAAAATTCCGGGGTCTTGGTGGTCAACCAGCCACTTAAACATTTTGGACCCATTTTCGAGGAATTATTCAATACAAATATGGGTAACTTTTTCTAGGAGCATTTTGAAACATTTATATTTTCAGGATAGGAAGCTTATATGATTAGTAATATTTTATAGAAAAGGTACAAGAAAATTCCGGGGTCTTGGTGGTTAACCAGCCACTTAAACATTTTGGACCCATTTTCGAGGAATTATTCAATACAAATATGCGTAACTTTTTCTAGGAGCATTTTGAAACATTTATATTTTCAGGATAGGAAGCTTATATGATTAGTAATATTTTGTATCGAAGGTACAAGAAAATTCCGGGGTCTTGGTGGTTAACCAGCCACTTAAACATTTTGGACCCATTTTCGAGGAATTATTGAATACAAATATGCGTAACTTTTTCTACGAGCATTTTGAAACTTTTATATTTTCAGGATAGGAAACTTATATGATTAGTAATTTTGCGTATCAAAGGTACAAGCAAATTCCGGGGTCTTGGTGGTTAACCAGCCACTTAAACATTTTGGACCCATTTTCGAGGAATTATTAAATACAAATATGCGTTACTTTTTCTAGGATCATTTTGATACTTTTATATTTTCAGGATAGGAAGATATATGATTAGTAATATTGTGTATCGAAGGTACAAGAAAATTCCGGGGTCTTGGTGGTTAACCAGCCACTTAAACATTTCGGACCCATTTTCGAGGAATTATTCAATACAAATATGCGTAACTTTTTCTAGGAGCATTTTGAAACATTTATATTTTCAGGATAGGAAGCTTATATGATTAGTAATATTTTGTATCAAAGGTACAAGAAAATTCCGGGGTCTTGGTGGTTAACCAGCCACTTAAACATTTTGGACCCATTTTCGAGGAATTATTCAATACAAATATGCGTAACTTTTTCTACGAGCATTTTGAAACTTTTATATTTTCAGGATAGGAAGCTTATATGATTAGTAATATTGTGTATCGAAGGTACAAGAAAATTCCGGGGTCTTGGTGGTTAACTAGCCACTTAAACATTTTGGACCCATTTTCGAGGAATTATTCAATACAAATATGCGTAACTTTTTCTAGGAGCATTTTGAAACATTTATATTTTCAGGATAGGAAGCTTATATGATTAGTAATATTTTGTATCAAAGGTACAAGAAACTTCCGGGGTCTTGGTGGTTAACCAGCCACTTAAACATTTTGGACCCATTTTCGAGGAATTATTCAATACAAATATGCGTAACTTTTTCTAGGAGCATTTTGAAACATTTATATTTTCAGGATAGGAAGCTTTTATGATTAGTAATATTTTATATCAAAGGTACAAGAAAATTCCGGGGTCTTGGTGGTCAACCAGCCACTTAAACATTTTGGACCCATTTTCGAGGAATTATTCAATACAAATATGCGTAACTTTTTCTAGGAGCATTTTGAAACATTTATATTTTCAGGATAGGAAGCTTATATGATTAGTAATATTTTGTATCAAAGGTACAAGAGAATTCCGGGGTCTTGGTGGTCAACCAGCCACTTAAACATTTTGGACCCATTTTCGAGGAATTATTCAATACAAATATGCGTAACTTTTTCTAGGAGCATTTTGAAACATTTATATTTTCAGGATAGGAAGCTTATATGATTAGTAATATTTTGTAGCAAAGGTACAAGAGAATTCCGGGGTCTTGGTGGTTAACCAGCCACTTAAACATTTTGGACCCATTTTCGAGGAATTATTCAATACAAATATGCGTAACTTTTTCTACGAGCATTTTGAAACTTTTATATTTTCAGGATAGGAAGCTTATATGATTAGTAATATTGTGTATCGAAGGTACAAGAAAATTCCGGGGTCTTGGTGGTTAACTAGCCACTTAAACATTTTGGACCCATTTTCGAGGAATTATTCAATACAAATATGCGTAACTTTTTCTAGGAGCATTTTGAAACATTTATATTTTCAGGATAGGAAGCTTATATGATTAGTAATATTTTGTATCAAAGGTACAAGAAACTTCCGGGGTCTTGGTGGTTAACCAGCCACTTAAACATTTTGGACCCATTTTCGAGGAATTATTCAATACAAATATGCGTAACTTTTTCTAGGAGCATTTTGAAACATTTATATTTTCAGGATAGGAAGCTTTTATGATTAGTAATATTTTATATCAAAGGTACAAGAAAATTCCGGGGTCTTGGTGGTCAACCAGCCACTTAAACATTTTGGACCCATTTTCGAGGAATTATTCAATACAAATATGCGTAACTTTTTCTAGGAGCAGTTTGAAACATTTATATTTTCAGGATAGGAAGCTTATATGATTAGTAATATTTTGTATCAAAGGTACAAGAGAATTCCGGGGTCTTGGTGGTCAACCAGCCACTTAAACATTTTGGACCCATTTTCGAGGAATTATTCAATACAAATATGCGTAACTTTTTCTAGGAGCATTTTGAAACATTTATATTTTCAGGATAGGAAGCTTATATGATTAGTAATATTTTGTAGCAAAGGTACAAGAGAATTCCGGGGTCTTGGTGGTTAACCAGCCACTTAAACATTTTGGACCCATTTTCGAGGAATTATTCAATACAAATATGCGTAACTTTTTCTAGGAGCATTTTGAAACTTTTATATTTTCAGGATAGGAAGCTTATATGATTAGTAATATTTTGTATCAAAGGTACAAGAAAATTCCGGGGTCTTGGTGGTTAACCAGCCACTTAAACATTTTGGACCCATTTTCGAGGAATTATTCAATACAAATATGCGTAACTTTTTCTAGGAGCTTTTTGAAACTTTTATATTTTCAGGATAGGAAGCTTATATGATTAGTAATTTTGCGTATCAAAGGTACAAGAAAATTCCGGGGTCTTGGTGGTTAACCAGTCACTTAAACATTTTGGACCCATTTTCGAGGAATTATTCAATACAAATATGCGTAACTTTTTCTACGAGCATTTTGAAACTTATATTTTCAGGATAGGAAGCTTATATGATTAGTAATATTTTGTATCAAAGGTACAAGAAAATTCCAGGGTCTTGGTGGTTAACCAGCCACTTAAACATTTTGGACCCATTTTCGAGGAATTATTGAATACAAATATGCGTAACTTTTTCTAGGAGCATTTTGAAACTTTTATATTTTCAGGATAGGAAGCTTATATGATTAGTAATATTTTATATCAAAGGGACAAGAAAATTCCGGGGTCTTGATGGTTAACCAGCCACTTAAACATTTTGGACCCATTTTCGAGGAATTATTCAATACAAATATGGGTAACTTTTTCTAGGAGCATTTTGAAACATTTATATTTTCAGGATAGGAAGCTTATATGATTAGTAATATTTTATAGAAAAGGTACAAGAAAATTCCGGGGTCTTGGTGGTTAACCAGCCACTTAAACATTTTGGACCCATTTTCGAGGAATTATTCAATACAAATATGCGTAACTTTTTCTAGGAGCATTTTGAAACATTTATATTTTCAGGATAGGAAGCTTATATGATTAGTAATATTTTGTATCGAAGGTACAAGAAAATTCCGGGGTCTTGGTGGTTAACCAGCCACTTAAACATTTTGGACCCATTTTCGAGGAATTATTCAATACAAATATGCGTAACTTTTTCTAGGAGCATTTTGAAACGTTTATATTTTCAGGATAGGAAGCTTATATGATTAGTAATATTTTATATCAAAGGTACAAGAAAATTCCGGGGTCTTGGTGGTTAACCAGCCACTTAAACATTTTGGACCCATTTTCGAGGAATTATTGAATACAAATATGCGTAACTTTTTCTACGAGCATTTTGAAACTTTTATATTTTCAGGATAGGAAGCTTATATGATTAGTAATTTTGCGTATCAAAGGTACAAGCAAATTCCGGGGTCTTGGTGGTTAACCAGCCACTTAAACATTTTGGACCCATTTTCGAGGAATTATTAAATACAAATATGCGTTACTTTTTCTAGGATCATTTTGATACTTTTATATTTTCAGGATAGGAAGATATATGATTAGTAATATTGTGTATCGAAGGTACAAGAAAATTGCGGGGTCTTGGTGGTTAACCAACCACTTAAACATTTCGGACCCATTTTCGAGGAATTATTCAATACAAATATGCGTAACTTTTTCTAGGAGCATTTTGAAACATTTATATTTTCAGGATAGGAAGCTTATATGATTAGTAATATTTTGTATCAAAGGTACAAGAGAATTCCGGGGTCTTGGTGGTCAACCAGCCACTTAAACATTTTGGACCCATTTTCGAGGAATTATTCAATACAAATATGCGTAACTTTTTCTAGGAGCATTTTGAAACATTTATATTTTCAGGATAGGAAGCTTATATGATTAGTAATATTTTGTATCAAAGGTACAAGAGAATTCCGGGGTCTTGGTGGTTAACCAGCCACTTAAACATTTTGGACCCATTTTCGAGGAATTATTCAATACAAATATGCGTAACTTTTTCTAGGAGCATTTTGAAACATTTATATTTTCAGGATAGGAAGCTTATATGATTAGTAATATTTTGTATCAAAGGTACAAGAAAATTCCGGGGTCTTGGTGGTTAACCAGCCACTTAAACATTTTGGACCCATTTTCGAGGAATTATTCAATACAAATATCCGTAACTTTTTCTAGGAGCATTTTGAAACATTTATATTTTCAGGATAGGAAGCTTTTATGATTAGTAATATTTTATATCAAAGGTACAAGAAAATTCCGGGGTCTTGGTGGTCAACCAGCCACTTAAACATTTTGGACCCATTTTCGAGGAATTATTCAATACAAATATGCGTAACTTTTTCTAGGAGCATTTTGAAACATTTATATTTTCAGGATAGGAAGCTTATATGATTAGTAATATTTTGTATCAAAGGTACAAGAGAATTCCGGGGTCTTGGTGGTCAACCAGCCACTTAAACATTTTGGACCCATTTTCGAGGAATTATTCAATACAAATATGCGTAACTTTTTCTAGGAGCATTTTGAAACATTTATATTTTCAGGATAGGAAGCTTATATGATTAGTAATATTTTGTATCAAAGGTACAAGAGAATTCCGGGGTCTTGGTGGTTAACCAGCCACTTAAACATTTTGGACCCATTTTCGAGGAATTATTCAATACAAATATGCGTAACTTTTTCTAGGAGCATTTTGAAACTTTTATATTTTCAGGATAGGAAGCTTATATGATTAGTAATATTTTGTATCAAAGGTACAAGAAAATTCCGGGGTCTTGGTGGTTAACCAGCCACTTAAACATTTTGGACCCATTTTCGAGGAATTATTCAATACAAATATGCGTAACTTTTTCTAGGAGCTTTTTGAAACTTTTATATTTTCAGGATAGGAAGCTTATATGATTAGTAATTTTGGGTATCAAAGGTACAAGAATATTCCGGGGTCTTGGTGGTTAACCAGCCACTTAAACATTTTGGACCCATTTTCGAGGAATTATTCAATACAAATATGCGTAACTTTTTCTAGGAGCTTTTTGAAACTTTTATATTTTCAGGATAGGAAGCTTATATGATTAGTAATTTTGCGTATCAAAGGTACAAGAAAATTCCGGGGTCTTGGTGGTTAACCAGTCACTTAAACATTTTGGACCCATTTTCGAGGAATTATTCAATACAAATATGCGTAACTTTTTCTACGAGCATTTTGAAACTTTTATATTTTCAGGATAGGAAGCTTATATGATTAGTAATTTTGCGTATCAAAGGTACAAGAATATTCCGGGGTCTTGGTGGTTAACCAGCCACTTAAACATTTTGGACCCATTTTCGAGGAATTATTCAATACAAATATGCGTAACTTTTTCTAGGAGCTTTTTGAAACTTTTATATTTTCAGGATAGGAAGCTTATATGATTAGTAATTTTGCGTATCAAAGGTACAAGAAAATTCCGGGGTCTTGGTGGTTAACCAGTCACTTAAACATTTTGGACCCATTTTCGAGGAATTATTCAATACAAATATGCGTAACTTTTTCTACGAGCATTTTGAAACTTTTATATTTTCAGGATAGGAAGCTTATATGATTAGTAATTTTGCGTATCAAAGGTACAAGAAAATTCCGGGGTCTTGGTGGTTAACCAGCCACTTAAACATTTTGGACCCATTTTCGAGGAATTATTCAATACAAATATGCGTAACTTTTTCTAGGAGCATTTTGAAACTTTTATATTTTCAGGATAGGAAGCTTATATGATTAGTAATTTTGCGTATCAAAGGTACAAGAAAATTCCGGGGTCTTGGTGGTTAACCAGCCACTTAAACATTTTGGACCCATTTTCGAGGAATTATTCAATACAAATATGCGTAACTTTTTCTAGGAGCATTTTGAAACTTTTATATTTTCAGGATAGGAAGCTTATATGATTAGTAATATTTTGTATCAAAGGTAGAAGAAAATTCCGGGGTCTTGGTGGTTAACCAGCCACTTAAACATTTTGGACCCATTTTCGAGGAATTATTAAATACAAATATGCGTTACTTTTTCTAGGAGCATTTTGATACTTTTATATTTTCAGGATAGGAATCTTATATGATTAGTAATATTGTGTATCGAAGGTACAAGAAAATTCCGGGGTCTTGGTGGTTAACTAGCCACTTAAACATTTTGGACCCATTTTCGAGGAATTATTCAATACAAATATGCGTAACTTTTTCTAGGAGCATTTTGAAACATTTATATTTTCAGGATAGGAAGCTTATATGATTAGTAATATTTTGTATCAAAGGTACAAGAAAATTCCGGGGTCTTGGTGGTTAACCAGCCACTTAAACATTTTGGACCCATTTTCGAGGAATTATTGAATACAAATATGCGTAACTTTTTCTAGGAGCATTTTGAAAATTTTGAAATAAAATAATGTGAATGGAAGCTCACAAGAAGTTCAAACAAGTGTCTCTATTGATCGATATCGTTTTAACACAAACGATCACATTGTAGGGAAAATAGAAAAATTTGTTTCCAACCCCTCCCAAAATTTATTGAGAATATCTCCGCAACCGTTAATGTTTGAACGATGGTAATTGAAGTTTAAACGTTTTACACCAATTTTACTAAAACATTCTATTGAAGGCAGTGGAGGGCGTATCATTTTTACAGCTCTCCCAAAAGTTTTTGCAAACGTACCTCACCTAAATAAACTATAGAGAAATCTCTTCTTCGAAAACAAAAACTGATTTGTTATGCTAAAAACTTATCATTTGGTATTTAATAAACATTAAATAATCGAAGTGTTGGGTAATTGTGCGATTATTTAAAAAATTTAAAATATAAATTTTGTATAGGTAACTGATAATATTTATATATTGCTCGAATGAAATCATTGGATCGTACAAACGAGAAATTTTTCCAAAGTACATTTTCCTTGCATTGAGTATTCTGGAAAACTGGGGTATGTGCTACGTTGTTGGCTGCTATCCAAATGGAAGAATGGATTTTTGCAAAGGAAATTTAGGTACAGGACAGATATTTTTCATTTAAAACAAAAGCGACAAAATAGTTTTCGAAAATTAAACTTGAGCAACGGGAACCAATAACCCCAGTCCTAATACAAAAATTTCCACCACAAAAAATTTGAAAGGATTTCTATAAACACCAGGATTACAATTTTTCTTCTTTTCGTTTCAAAATATCAATTGGGAAAATTCAAAACAAAATTATACTTGCAATATAAACCAAAGTTCAAATAATTTCAATATTTTTTGTCTTCCTGCTTATCACACCATTTTTTGCAAGAAATTATAGTAGAAACAAATACATCACCTAACTGATGATGCATTATTTTATTTCAAAAAACTTTTATCGCATAAAATTCACTGTCAAATATTTACTCATTCTTATTTTAAAAGTTGTACAGTTAACATCGTCCCAAGAAATTTGTGTGTGTTTCCTTATTTTGCATTATTATAATGTGGAAATTTCAATTGAAGTTTCTGTTGAAAAGTTTTATTGATTGACCTACGAATTTCAATCTTAAAAAAATAATTACACTTTGGGGTACAGAATAAAAAATGGAGCATCAGATTTGTATAAACCTGAAGATGACGTAAGTAATCAAAACATTTTTCGTGTAATTTTTTCTACTTTATAAACTTTCAAATCTGTTTGTTTACCAGAAAGTCATTCGAGGCTTCATGACGTGGAACATTTAACGTTTTACTGTCAAATATGAACAAATACAAAATCAAATGGTGCTGGTTTGCTCTTCATTATCAAAGTGGAAATTGTAGTTTTCCAGAAAATTTAGCGTACAATAAAAAGTAAGTTAACATTTTTATATTTTGTTGGTAAGAAAATTGTGTGAATTCCCAATTTGGGTAGGAACGTTATATTGCAAGTATAATCTTGTTTTGAATTTTCCCAATTGATATTTTTGAAACGAAAAGAAGAAAAATTGTAATCCTGGTGTTTATAGAAATCCTTTGTTTGTAGATTGCCATTATGTCACTATGAGTCACTCAGTGATGGACTACATGACTCGGAACATTTTATTGTCAAACCAAGTTCTTCAAGGAAATTCAGTCATTTTTGGATCAACTGCTGATGGTAGTAGTATACACACTTTATCATCGAAGTAAAAACTACAGTTTTCTGAAAAACTTTTGAACAATCAGAAAGTAAGTTAAAATTTTATATTTGTACGACTAAAAAACTTTTTGTGGTGGAAACTTTTGTATTAGGACTGGGGTTTGTTCCCATTGCTGAAGTTTCATTTTTGAAAACTATTTTTTCGGTTTTGTTTTAAATGAAAAATGTCTGTCCTGTACCTAAATTTCCTTTTGCAAAAATCCATTCTTCCATTTGGGTAGCAGTCGACAACGCAGCGCAAATCCCAGTTTTCCAGAATACTGAATGCAAGGAAAAAGTACGTTGGAAAAATTTCTCATTTGTACGATTAAATTGATATAAATTTTTTAAATAATCTCACAATTACCTAACACTTATTTAATTATTTATAATTTGTTTTATTAATTACCAAATGATATAAGTTTTAGAATAAAAAATCAGTTCTTGTTTTCGAAGAAGAGATTTCTCTTGTTTACAAACTTATGGTCTTTTGTAATTTTTGCGATACATTACCATGTAAAAGTGGTAGGTACAACAAAATTCAAATCATATTAATTTTTTTACTTCCGGCTTATCAAAACATGTTTGTGCAGTTATCGATGATACATACACCTTTAAAATTATAAAAAAATTTTCGACGCAAATTAACTGTAATGTATTCAATAATGCACGTCAAATATATTTACTCACTTTTGTATTAAGACATTGAAGAGTTAACATCGTCTCAAAAAATTTTCCTGTGTTTTCTTATGTTAGCCTGTTTAAATACGGAAATTTGGCTGACTTACGATTTTATTATTTTCAGTGTTTTTCAATATTGGAGAAAGAATTGGATTTTATTGGCAGAATTAGAAAACCTTTTGGTGGTACCTTATTAGTGACTTAGAAGATTTAACATTTTGTTATGAAGCAGGAAGATGGTTTTACTTATGATGGTTTGCTTCTTCAACATTCAAGTGGAAATTGAATTTTTTGGAATACTTTCTGAACAAAAAGTAAGCAAGTAAGTTATAAATTACTGTCTTATTGACATGACTAAGTTTGTGGATGAGTCAAGTTTGGTAGGAATTAAATTTTTAAAGTTTGGCTTTGTTGCCATTTTGTCACTATGCATGGTTTTATGACGTAGTACATTTATTTTGTACAGTTTCCACTCTAAGTGGATCCTTCAGTTTTCCGGAAAAAAAACCTATCTACTAAGATTTGGATGTTTCCAAGTTTCATTTTTAAAAACTTATTTGTCATATTTTTTAACCAAATAAAAAAGAAAGAGTGTACGTTCTGAAGTTTTCACTAATTTCAGAACAGATAAAATAGAAACAACCGAGTTTCCTTCTGTTTCTGATGCAATTTTATCTTTTAGGATTTTCTTAACTACTTTTCTTACGTGCTTTAATGTAAAATCTTCATTTCAGAAATGACCGATGTTTAGCAATTTGTCCCGTGTAATTACAAATATTTGCATCATGGACCCAACGCAAAGGTGGAAGGGGTGAGAGAAAAATTGAAATCTACTAAATATTAGTACACTGAGTGGCCATAAGTAATCTTCGGTAAGCAAGATATTTTGAATTTTCCACTTTATCCCAATAATACTGTAATTTTTTTGCAGGATTATTTGTTAATTCTTTCCACGTTCGGTAGGAATCCTTTCCTTGTGCCATTGGTAGAAGTGATTTCCACAGAAAATATGGTCCTTCATAACTGCATTAGTAGTCCGTGCGACCGTAAATAATCTTAGGTATAAGCAACATATTTTGAATTCTCTGTTTATCCTTATAATAATGACATTTTTACTTGCAGGATTATTTTTCAAATAAGTGCGTGTTCTCGGTAATTATTTCTAAATTCCGCGGTCGGTTGTGTAGTGTCGAGTACGTCATTTAGTGGAAAGCTTCTTGTTGGATGCACTAAATTTCGCGAATCATTTTCGTTTCTAATTTTCGCGGTCGGTTAGTGAAAAGTGTCGAGTTCGCTTTGTAAAGGAAAAGCTTGATGGAAGCTTTAAATTTCGCGAATCGCTTTCAGTTTTAATTTTCAAAGTGAAAAGGTAGTGCAAAGTGTCGGTTTTGTGCCTGGTGGTGATGGAGCAGAGCCACGGAGAGGCATCGGGCTCAAGGACTACAGGATTAACGGTAATTACTAATTTTTACTAATCATTTATCAATGATGATACTAAAAAATTATTTTCTGTTTAATGTAGGTAGGTCCGTAATGGTGGATGGATTTCAACGGAAAAGGTTGGTGAAAATTAATCTTTCTCCAGTGATGTAGGTACAGTGATTTTTGCAAGTTTTAGTGTGTCATGTCAAAGTAGTGTGTGAGGGGTACATTTTTATTTAAATGTACCCCGAAACACTCTCCCTGCTCCAAAGGTAGGAAAATTATTGATATTTCCAAATGAGTTGGTTCTGAAGTTTTCACTGATTTCAGAACAGATCAAATAGAAGCGACCGCTTTTTCTTCTGTTTCAGATGCAATTTTATTCTTTAGGCTTTTCGTAACCATTTATTTTAGGCACCTGACTACAGAATTTTCTTTTTCTCGAAATGTGACCGGTTAGGTATGCACTTTGACACGTGTAATTTCAAAGATTTGGATCATGACCCCAACGGAACGGTGGAAATGGTCTGAGAAAAATGCAGATCTTCTAAATATTAGTACGCTGAGTGGCCATAAATAATCTTCGGTATAAGCAAGATATTTTGTATTTTCCACTTTATCCAAATAATAATGTAATTTTTATTTGCAGGATTATTTTTTAATTCCTTCCACGTTTGGCGGGAATTATTTTTTGGCCCAATGCAAGAAGATGTGATACTTCAGAACTGTAGTACTCTGTACTACATCCCGTATAGGGATTGCGGTTACCACAAGTTGTTCAAAATGGCCACTTGAGCCTGGTTCGCCGGGCCAACGTCATGAACTAATCATATCCATTTTAATTTTAAAATTTCACATTAAGCTCATAATATTAATATTTTTATATCAGAATTACTTCTAATTCCTTCCACGTTTGATGGGAATTACTTTTTTGGCCCAATGAAACTTTGTCAACTCTTGATTTTATACACTGGCAAAGTGTGACGTCATAAATGGGTAAAGACCTTAAATCGATGGTAAAAATATTGTTTGGTTAAACACAAGGAGACTAACTCAAAAAGTGTTGGTTTTCTTCAAATAAAGATAGAGCATTTTACGAACTCATCTTACCATTTAACAAGATGACGAGTTTTGAGTTGTGTCACTTTTCTTGTGCACCGACGAAATATATAATAGAAAATTTAGAGTCTATTTATTTTGATTAGTATGCAAAGCATAGATCATATGATGGCCACATCAGAACATCTCAATGGATAAACGCCAGAATTTTACTTGTTGCCATAATCCAAAGAATCAAGTGCTAGGAGAAAGGGCTACAGTCCCTTGTTGTAGGGATTCGGGTGTAAGTTACAACATTGTATTTTTGTATGTTTTCTCAAAAATATAAGTAACAGATGCCTGTTTCATAAATAAACGTAAATTCCACAGACTACAGAAAATATTTAGGGAAAGGTGTAATGTTTATGAGTTTCTCTGAAAGGCCCTCAAATCTCGAAAAAAAAATAGCACGAGTAAAATTTGTATATAATTTCAATAAATAATTATTTATTTTACAGTTAAGTATCACATTTTTTTATTTATACAATTTTAAAAACCGATTTAGCCCTTAAAATGGTAAATTGACTAAAATCTAATTTTTAGAATCATTCCACGATAACTATCCTACTTTTATGCTTGTTTCCATGTAGAATGTAATTTAGAAATTGTACAGAAATCAAATTCAATTCTCACAGTAAAAACAACTTGAGTTTGGTGGAACCATAATATTTACATCAAATCTGGACAATGGTACATCAGTCTAAAGTAAATATACACAATTCTAAGTAACTAATTTCAATTTTACGATCTAAAAAATTTATTAAATGGAAACCAATCTGATGGTATACGATCTTTATCCCGCTCGTCCATGTTAACCATATCTTCGATAACTTCACGATGACCTTCTTTATCCACCTTAGTCGTGATACTATACTTTTGTTCACCCTTTGTTCGAATAACTGTAGTTTCTTCATTTCCTTGGTGGTCTCTCACAGTTTTATGGGTAGTCCACGTCTTAAAACGTTACATATTTTCTAAGCAGAATAACAAAAGACGCAAAACTTACCCCATCAGGTTCACGAACAGTTTTAGTTATCATAGTTTTTCCAGAAAAAAATGAACGTGGAACTACTTGCGACTGACCTCTTTTCAAAACTGAGTCTAATTCGTCTAGAGCAAACCTAAACAATTCAAATTAATTCAAAATGTACTTAAGAATCCAAATCCACTCACTTTCCATCCAGATCTTTATCAACTTTGTTTCTTTCGTTTGGTTCAGGCGTCTCGTAACCAGGTTTCAAAAATTTATCACGTAAATTGGATCCATCGTCTTCGGGCTTGTGCAACTCTTCGATCGAAGGTAAATTGTGAAAATCTAAACAAAAATTATTATATTGCCGCCAGTCAGAGATTTATAATAATTACGAACCTCCAAAAATCTGATCTCCGCCCCCACCTCCACCAAAAAACAAATCACCACCGAATATCATCTCACGGTCGTTGAACATCCCAAAACTTTTTATGATCTCCCCCATTTGGTGTTCCACGTACTTGTGCATTTCAAGCGGGTTGGTAAAAACGTTAAACCCCATCTTTTCGTATTCGTCCTCGAAACGTTCGCGAGGGTGCTCTTCTACTCTGTATAAAAAAAGGAACGTACAATATTGCGACTCAATTTTTCATTACATCAACATACCTGCTTAAATTTGTGTTTTTACTATCATCACCACTTGAAAACCCAAAGAGTTCTTTCACACCGTTTAGTAAACCCATAGTAAATGTTTGTAATTCTTATACAATAATTTGTTCAATTTTTTTGTAAATTAATTTGCGATAAATCGTCTCGTTTTCTAGAACTTGTCAAAATGTGACATCTTTGTAATTGTTATGCGGCGACATCTGGCGGATGTTCTTGTTTCCACACGAACACGAAATTTAGGGTTAAAAACTTTTCATTTATATTAATAAATTAAATTAATTGAATTTCGTCTGATGGTGAAGAAGTAATTTTCAGTTTTGTGAAATTTGATCCGAAAACGGATGCGAGGTAAGTGAAACGTGTATAGGTTAAAGGAAAACTTTTATAAAATAAATAATAAATACATTTGACTTTAAAATTGCATTACGGAATAAGGAACGTTTGCGAAAGCTACACCTAATGACTAATAACATTTAAATGTTTAGAATTAGAATATTGTAAACTCACAATTTTTAAGGCTATAAATATATAATATAATAAATACTGATATAAATAAAATACTTAAAACTCGAGACTTTATAATGATTCATCTAAAGACTCCATCTCGTATTCTTGCAAAATACTAAAACAATTCAAATGTCAATGAGAAAAATTAAAAATAAACTGATGTACTCACGAATCATCTGCCAATTCATAAATATCACTTCGAAATTCTTTGCTTTTGTATAAATTGTCGGATTGAGCTGCCAAAGTTTCTGTAATTAAAAAACAACTTGGGATATTATTATCTAGATTCTAAAAGAAATAAAATTGAAATACCTGCAAGGGGTGGAACCATAGCGGTACTCAAATACTGAGTATTTAAGTAAGGAGGCAAAACATTATCATCTTCCTCTTCTTCTGGTTGAAACTGGTGCGAATCAACCATATCCAACCACTGCTTATTGTGAGTTCTAAAGCGTTCGATGCGAATACGGTCGCCCCATTCGGGATTTATTTCTGTTATTATATTTAAGCAAGCATTACACAATTTCCGTACTTCTTTGTTAGTATCACTAACAAGATCAATTAAGTACGGTGGAGCCTCTAAAAAATTAAACATCGGTTACGTTACACAGAAAACGTCAACATTAGCGCTTTACCAACCTGTATTATTTATTACATATTCTGCCGAGTGTTGGTGTGATAGCAGCTTTAAAAATAAGTAAACTATCTGCAACACCATTTCGTCATCTTCTTGGTATGTTTTGAGAAGATCGATGCAAGCTGAAGTGACTCCACTCTTGCACAACAGTAATGCGCAATTTTCATCGTTGCTAGCCGTTCCAAGCAGGACAACCACCTGTTGAAAGATATTTGAATGAAATTATATATTAAATACGAGACCGCAGGTCGAGCTGTGAGGTGAAGACCGACTCGTGTAACGCTTTGTAGAAGTCTGATCATTATTTTTATTCAGTTCTTTAGAGCGTGCTCAAACTGGGTGGTCCAATGACCTCACTTAAACTGTGACGAATAAATTAAGTCATTCAGTGCGAGAGGGAAGGTCAAATCAGAAAAATTATCAAAATAGAATGAATTTCCCAGATATTATCATTGATGTGATTGTTCAGTCTCACTGAGGGAAACTTCGTCTTAGGTCTTACCGGGGGGGGGGGGGTGACAAATCAAATGCGTGCATCTATTTCATAATTCGTATACTTGTTGTAGGTTGGTAATAAATGAACAAACCAATATTAAAAATGAGACTATAAATGACACGAAGGAGGAGCTTTCTAGCAAATTATTATATTGGGATATTTTACTAAAGACAATAGATTTTTATAGGCCCATTATTATATTAATTTAACGCATTTCCATCTATATTTGGAGGGTATTCCATACCCCCCCCCCAGTCCAATTTTTAGTTTGAAATTATTCCGTGTCCCCGAAAATCCCCGCTTATTTAACCAAAAAATAATAATCAATAAACAAACTGCAATATTCGTATCAAAACTTAAAGAGACAAAGGTGCAAGCACAGTAGGTGAAGTTAAGTTAATATATTGAACAACAGATGGCGTAAGGGAAAAAATTAAAAATGTTACCTGCAACAGCAAATCTGGTTCAGCGTTATTCGACTGTAAAATTTCCTTGAGCTTGGCGATCATATTAAAATGTTTAAAAATTTCGCACCAATCCAAATCGGGAAAATTAAGATTCGACATGATGCCCAAACACTCCAACAAAAAGTTTTCATCCTTTGCCGTATTTACCACTTTTGCTAAATCTCCCACAAACTCCTATAAAAAGAATTAGTTAACAGGAATGCAATTAAAAAAAAAGGTTGAATTCTTACTATAAAGCTGCTTCTTGTTACATCATGTTCCGATATGTTGTGAATCATTTTGATGAGTAACGTATCTTCGTGACGAAAAGCTCGGGTTAACAGAGATTGTAATCTGCTATTATCGGCCATTTGTTGTGCATTTTTGGGATTAATAGCAAGGTTTATGCAAAGGGCGACCATTACTTGGTCGACTTGATCAGCAGCGCTTAGGATTAACATGTCAGTAATCTGGAAGCAAAAATGTAACGCAAAAAGTTTTAGTTAGAAACAAAACACAAACCAAGGAAACGCATTCCGTGTAAGGAAAAAGAGCTATGACGTCATGATCATAACTCAGATGATACAATAACTTGATAACGATATCTTGATGTCTGTCATCTCCTAGAATAAAAAATTTAGCACATTGCATATCCGACAGACTGAAAATTAATGATCATTAACTCTTTTTTTTTGTTGACTAATTGAAGAATTTTGAAATAAAAAAGTTTGAAAAGATCAATAATGATCATTAACTTGATACCTTCTACTTACTTAACAAACTGACAAATTTGCGCAAGAAATCGTTTTTCACCATTTTAGAACGCAATTCCTTGTCGAAAGACAAATTAAACAACAATTTCAAAGTTAGATGAACCAAATCGGCGTTATTAGATTGCAACAATTTCGGCAACTTATCCACAACGTTTAATTGAGCCATTTCGTCTTTATTGCTTTGCATGAGTGAGAGTTTCTTCAAAAAGGTGACCACCAATAGCAGCAAGTCAGTGTTATCACGATCTAAAGTTTTGACCAAAAACACTATAATATTTTTCTTCGTCATTTTCTCTTCTATGCTTTGGTCTTCGGCCATATTGAGTAAAAGATAAAACGTAACTCTCAGTAATTGCTCTTGTTTCTTAATTAACGTGCGATATCTTTTGACTTTTTCTTCGTCACTTAATTTTTTATCGTCTAAGCTGTCGGTGGAATTTGTTAAGTCGTCGTAAATGCTTCCTTCCATGGCAGCTTTGTAATTAGCGTCGTTGAAATTACCGGACCTTGGTCTCAACGGTTCTGGTATTCGAGATTTGTTTATTTCCACCATACTTGTGCTAGTAGGACATAGTTTTCTTATTATGAATAAATCTTCGGATGGAGGTTTTGTGCCATCTAATTCAGCCTTCCATGTTTCGTATCGTCTTATCTCGTACTCAATGATGTCCACACATAAGGAACCAAGCTGAAACATACACATCTTTGTTTACACAAATTCATTTTCGTGTTATGGATGTGTGAAAAATCGTGTAATTTACAAATAATGAAATACGTGGACTTTTCTTATTTTGCTTAAAATTTGTATACGATTTTTCACAACCATGACGTCCACAAACGTAGATCATGACATGTAATAACTAAGTACCCCCAGTAGAGTTTGCATTATTTCATTTTTCTTCAGATACTTACAGTATTAATTTATTTTGTATTTTTGATCAGGTTTTCGCACAACCGTATCGTGAAAATGACTAAAAAGAAAAGACAACCGAAGCCCAATGCTAATGTTTCCAAAGATTCGACAAAAAAGCTTCCAGTAGTTAAAAATAAAGTAATAGAAGAAGTTACGGATCGAGATTCAGATTTTAGCCCTATTTTACCAACAATTCCCACTGGGTTAAAAAACCATGGTAATACATGTTTCTTTAATTCCGTAATGCAGTGTCTACGTCAAACTCCATATTTGCTGCATCTCCTACACGAAACTTCAAAATCTGGCCAACAGTTCAAATTACCTGGTGGAAAACTTCCCAATAAGCAAACATCCGTAGTTATGCAACCTTTAAAGGGCACTTTGGAAATATGGGGACCGTTGATGCAAGCTTTAGCCGTAACACTGCAGCAGTTAAGCGAAAAAACGGGAGTGCTCTTTTCGAGGTTCGGCGCAAAAAGACCTCAATTTGCTGATGGCGAACAGCACGATTCGCATGAACTCTTAAGACATTTGCTCGAGGTGGTGAGGGAAGAAGATTTAGCCCGATACCAAAAGGTTATTTTCGAAAAAACGGGACCCAGTGATAAAAAAAGTCACAAATTTTATAGTTCACAAGTTTCAGAACTGGCGCTGACTGTAGATCAAGTTTTTCGTGGTGTTTTAGTTAGTATCCTGCAATGTCAAGAATGTAAGCATACTTCGTATCGTAACGAATTATTTTTGGATATTACTTTGCCCGTTTCGTGTGACGAGAACCCTAGTTCGGTTAAAGTTCCTTCAAGAAAGGAACTACGGACTGAGAAAAAGAAGAAAAAGAAAGAGTTGAAAATTAGCAATAAAGTTTTAAAGTCGCATTTAAATGAGACGTTAAGTTCTCAAAATAAAGACGGCGATGAGAATGAAGAGTCAGGTCCAGCCAATCTCTCAATCTCAAATGATTCAAATATTGAAATGGTGGATTATACCCTGAACGCAAGCACGAATGATGATACAGATGATTCAAATCGAAATGAAAAGGGTGATCTACGTAGTACCACGCTTAAGCCACGCTATCAGAATAAACCAGGGGAAAGTTCTATCGAATCCTGCCTTAATCGATTTATTGCTTGTGAGTTATTGGCAGGCAACGATAAAGTTGCCTGTGAGGAATGCACTAAAAGAGGAGGCGATGATGAAAAAGTTTTCACGAATGCTAAAAAGCAGTTTTTGATCTGTAATCCACCCGCCGTTCTCATTTTGCACTTGAATCGTTTCCAGATTTCCGAATTTTCACCTACCAAGTTTGAAGATTTTATAAGTTTTCCCACACTTTTAGATCTGGCACCATTTTGTTGTCAAAGTAGTGAAAAGGGCGAAGTGTTTTATTCGCTTTATGGAGTTTTGGTGCACGAGGGTTGTATGGAAAGCGGACATTATATTGCGTACGTGAAATGTAGAAAAGAAAATCTATTTTGGCACTTTCTTCCAAAAAATCAGAAACAAAACAAGTATTTAAGCGAATGTAAAGATGAAAAAGGTAGTCCAGAAGTTCCAGTTGGAAATTGGTATTATATCAGCGACTCAGACGTTTCGGAAGTACCTGAAGATGAAGTTCTTCGTGCAGACGCTTATTTGCTATTTTATGAACGCGTAATGTAATTAAGTATACACATGGAAGCTCTTGAATTGCACAACTTACCGTTTTCAGCTGAGTTCACGTTTCGGGGGTCCTGTCAGCCGAAAAAAGTTGCACAATTCAAGAGCTTCCATTTGTATGCGATACTGATGATTAGAGCACGGATTCTAGGCAATTTGCCTTTTTGTCCTTTTTTTAGGCAATTCAAAATTATAAATACAGAAATGCCGTTCAAACGATTTTGAAAATTTTGAACCTTACTTTTATTTGCCTAAATGCCTATTTTCGATGTTACTGACCTAAAATAGATTTTTAATGCCTAAAAAGCCTAAACCAATGATTTATCCCGTTTACGTTACTAAAAGTTAAAAAAAAATAATAGTTTATATGTTTTTAAAAATTTGTATCTCTCAGTCAGTGGCGGATTTAGCACTTGAGAGGCCCCAAGGCCTAAATCCGAAGAAACGGTTTTTACAAATCTTATATAAAACTGTGGAAGTTACTTTAGCCCAAGAGGTGGCGACAGATTTCAAAAATCCTGAATGGTTTTAAGTTAGACAGGTACCCTCTAAATACAAAACCGTAAATGGCAGAGGTTTTCCAGGTCTGATAGGGGGGGGGGGAAGGAGGTGAATTTTCGAAACACTTAAAAAAAATCGTACATTTATTTGTTAACTTAAAAAAAATAGTAACCCCCCAAATTAGTAGCGCCATATGCAAATAGAGGATAAAATTAATAACACCATCTATTTGGAGGGAAAAAAGCTTACATAAAAATTTCTATAGTATTTTCCATCCTTATAGCTCTTATATCGTTATTAAAAATTTTTTAACTAATTTTTTTAAATATTATGTTTAATAAGTTTCTGTAATGAAAAATACATATTGCCTAAAAACCCCTAAATTCTTAATTATTGCGCCTATTTCAATGATTTTTATAGCCTAAAATTGTGCCTTTTTTAACATTTTTTACGTCCTAAAATCCGTGCTCTACTGATGATGTAAATAATAGTAAAATAATACATTGTTGCTTACTTTAAATTTTTATAATTCTGATTTTATGGTACAGTAATTTCGTATAAGTTAAAGCAGAATAAAAAGTACAGTACAAAAGTAATTTATTATTTTTTAAATCGAATTAACCAACATAGTAAAGATGTCGAAAAAGTTGAATCAAAGTTACTCCTGCAATGGGATAGTGTCTATATTACTTATTCGATTTTATTTAAATTGAATTCTAATAACCCAATTTATTTTTAAGTTATTCCGCTCATGACCTACCGTATCCTGATGTCATGGTAACAAATTAATGGATGTTTTTTTATAATTTTAATAATGACAGTCATATAAATTTTAGGTCTGTTCGTAACGCATGAAATAAACTGACAGCGATTTAAAATTTAATTTGCCAAAGATGCGTCTACATAAAATTGTTATTTAAATACAATAGTGAATTATATACAAACATTTAATTCTAATAAAATAAAAAATATGTAATAAATTACAATATGCGTTCATAAAACAATAAATAAGCTTGAGCACCAAGAGCTTCTGCTTCCGAGACTTGCTTAACATGTGAATCACTAGCGTAATACCATTCTCCTGACGGAACTTGAGGATTAACTTCTGCATTAAAGTTGTTTATATTTTCACCTGGTTTCTGATTTCTTGAAAGGAACCTCCAACGTGCATCTTGTTCATTTAACGGCGCTCTCGATTTCACATAAGCAATGTAATGGCCCTCGGACATACTGCCAGAATGTACCACTACTCCATAAAGAGAATACAGTACTAGTCCGCTTTCAGAAGTTTTATAACAATATGGTGTAAAATCCAAAAGAGGGGTATAACTGACTTTTTTATCGACCTTACTGCTACTAAGCCCAAAACTTTTGAATCGATTCAAGTGTAGTATTAGAACCGGAGGTACATCTTTAACCAACAGTTGTTTTGTAGCGTTTGTATACACAGTCTTGTTGCTACCATGCAGTCTGTTGCATTCGTTACAAGCAACTTGGTTGATGCCTGTCAGTAATTCAGGAGTGATGTATTCATTAAGGCAAGTTTTAATTGAAAAATCATTTGCTTTACTTTGATAACCTTGCCGAATTACACCTCTATCCAGCTTATCATCACAATCTTCCTCTACCTTCTCATCGTTCAGAGCAACCTCTATGATGTTCCTTAAAGCTACCGATTCGTCATTTAAATCGCTACTTTCTTTTTCAGCCGATTCGTTTTCGCTATTAATTTGAAACTTCAAACTTAATAAAATCGAGCGATTAGTATAATATGAAATCGGTAAACTGAGGTCCAAAAAAAAGGCTTCAGTGTAAGAAGTGCGCTTACACTCTTGACACTGCAGTATGCTAACTAAAGTACCACGAAAAACTTGATCTACGGGCAGCGTCAGTTCAGAAGCTTTATTACTATAAAATTTAGAAGTTTCCATTTTTTGTTCTATTTTTTCCGAAACGGCATCAGTACTTCGACACCGCGTTATTTCATCTTCTCGCACTGCCTCAATTAAATTAATTAAAAGTTCATGCGAATCTTGTTGTTGATTACCGCCAAATTGGGGTCTCTTATTGGTAAACAGTGAAAAGAGTTTTTGGGGGTTATAAATTGTCGATGGACCATTTAGTAATTTGTTTAGTGTTTTACTGAATGCGATCGTCAAAGAATATTTTTTATATTTCACGAGCTCTTCGTCAGGTAAATGACAATCTTTTCCACTTTGTGAAGACTGCTTCAACAAATTTAACAAATACGGTGTGCGGGCTAAACACTGCATGACGGAGTTAAAAAAGCACGTATTGCCGATATTTATCAGAGGACGTGGACTGTTTGGTAGCCCCATGTTTATTTTTTTTTTAACGCGGACGAACCAATCTGGCTCTGCTCTCAAAATATTTTCTTTCGCAAACTCATTCCTCTTCGCAATAGATTTTTCATTACCTTCTCTCAAATTTTTCTTGTTTCTAATATCAAAGATGAATAAACGTAATTTGGTCATTTTATGGGCCGTAAGGTTTATTTCGTCGTCGCACACATAGCACCAAACTCTCCAAGTGGTAGTATTTACACATATGGCATGGGAGTCGGTATCCATATGAAAGGTATCAAAATGTGTGAATGCATGTCGAGTTTTTGAACGGCCACAATTTTGTTCTCCACAGTTCAAACACATCCAAAGCGATAAATCATCATCTTGATTCGAAATCTGATTTTGCTCATCTTTACATTCTTCGCATTCCGTATTAAATTTGTTTAAATCCATTATAATTCTATTTAGTTTGATTGCTTTAACTGACTTGCGAATATGCGGACAATTTTTATTTTTTTTATCAGAATTATCATAATACTCGAAATTAGGATCACGTTCTTGCATATTTGTATCTTTTTTCATGTAATAACGGTGTAAAATGTTCAAAATATACCAACACAGCTTTATATTATTTTCGTACATAATCTAAACTGAAATCACCAACACTTAAAACATAAAAGTTTCTACCACTAATAATAACAAATAAAGAGCACTGTAGTACTCTAATCTCAAATTTTTGTAAAATTGTCGCTAGAGTGGGATGAGTAAAATTTTGGAAATTTAAACCATTACATCTCAATCATGTAAAGTTTCTTTGTTGTCATAAACTAAGGGTGTCCAAATTTAATTGAACTAAATTACCTGAAACCTGAATTCAATTCAATTCTGAAGAAAATTCAATAAGAAGATAAGAGAAATGGTACCACATTTATTTCATGGTCGATAATTTAGAAAATTGGTATGAAACTTAACAAAAAATGGTGGATTCTATTTATTATTAATTATGGTCATACATGACTTTGCGTTACTAACAGACAGACAGAGAAGAACTGGAATTTTAAAAATTTTACAAGTTCTCGTATTCCCCGGTTGAATACCATTCAAATTTAATTATTTCCAACTATTCCTCGTTTAATTTAATTCCATATTTGGTATAAAAAATATCAATCAAATCAAAGAAATAAATTTTTATTTAGCTGTAAGTAAGCAACCGGAAGATTTTGCAAGAATCAAATTTACGTCGGTTTTAATTATGAAAACTCATCTTGATGCTCCTTAGAACTGCAGGGTACTTTGCACCAGCGCCAGCGTCGTAACTTAAGGCGTGGTCTAAGGTGCAAAAGAAATCAAATTTTCCTATTTCATTTTTTCTTTCAAAATTTATTATTTTTTATGTATAGTTAAATAATATGTGATTGTCGTGAAAAACGGAGAAAAATACAAACAAATCAAAATTTAACATAGAAAAAGGATCGAGTATCTGTAATGTAACCTGATTGATTGTGTAGTCGCAGATACCTAATAAAGATTGCATTATGGGCATGATTAACCTTAATCAAAAGTAAAATTAGGGAAGAGTTTTAAAATTTTTCCAGTTGAAATTTTACCATTCGTCAAATTCCGATGATTCTTTTTTTCCATAAAATTGAGCGAAAATGCGTCTTTCGGCGTTTGATGTAATCCACTGTTTTTAGGGAAACAAACTTATTTAAGAGGGCGCCTTTGAAAAACAGGTTTCAACAGGTGGCGCGCCCTAAAATATACGAGCGTCTAGGGATCCCACGGGGGCAACCAACGAACACAGGTAGCTGACATCGGTCACGCATGCGCAGTAATTTAAAAATTATATTCCACAGAGGCAACAAAACGAACATAAGTTAAATGAGGAGTTTGAACTTTTGAAATATATTTAAAAATATTCAATATTTTCAAATACGAATATCTTTTTTGGAATATACTTGTAAATATTCAACATTGGAAACTCAATTTCCTCATTGCCTAAATTAGTTATCGTTTATTCATATGACTTTTATAAATCATTAGAATTTTGTATTGGTGAAAAGATAAGTCAATCATCATCAAGGGCTTTTCCATTCCTGTCGGAATATTGCCACTTCTTTTGAAGTCTTCACAATCCATTTCACGAGGTGGATTATTCCTCTTTTGCTACTCTTTTTACTACAACTTTTCACCACAGCGTGTGGATGTCCACTGGAAGGCCGAACTAAGAAATTCTGTGGAGTCCGCGATTTGAACCCAAAATTTCCGCTCTGTAACTCAACCAGCGATCCAGTGGCGTAGCTACCATAGGGCAAAGCGGTGCAGTGCACCGGGGCCCCCTGAGCTGTTTTTTTTAATTTCGAATGCAAACATGTGGAAAAAGGGGGAGGGGGCCGATTTTTTTTATGCACCGGGGCTCTTGTCCACCTAGCTACGCCACTGCAGCGATCACTCCACTGCGGTGTTAGATAAGATAAGTATAAAAGATCAATATTTTAGAGCGCGCCATCTGTTGAAACATGTTTTTTAAAGGCGCCCTCTTAAAATTAATTTTTTAACCCTCCAGTGGTCGCGTGGTCTACCACCGTAGACCATGCTTTTTTAAGCCTTCTTTAAACCGCCATAGCTCGTAACAGTTCGAATTATATCGGTTGCATCTTTGAGTAGCTGACAAAAATTAGTCAATCTTTCGGATCCAGTAGTTTTTGAACTTTTAAAGTGGTAAATTATTGGTTTTATTAGTACTGAAACAGGGCTTGTCTACAAGCGTAAATCACGCGCCTACTGGAGGGTTAATCTCGTTAATCCATTTATGCACGTCACTTCCAGTAATGTAGATAATAATAAAAATGGTAAAGCAAATGCGTAGACATTTGTTCATACTGAAGTGTCCAAGGCTACAAAAACTTTCATGACTGATATTTTTAATGGCATCATTTTGGCAACTCGTCAATTAAAAATGTAATTGCATCTTCAAAACGTGAAATATATTTTCATAATCTTAATTTTTGATTACTTTAAATTCGGAAGTTTTCATCAGTAGGATTTTTTCTTCCACGTATGTATGTATGAATCCCGCAGTCGATAATTTTATTGTTGTCGCTCATCATGTTCTTAATATTCAATTGTTTCAAAACTTCAGTAGTAATTTGAACTTCGGAATTCTGATGATTTTATAAACTTGTCAAAATGACACTAATCAAATTAGGGGAATTGCTTCTCGAAAATTGTTTCATCTTTTTACAAATGACTTATTGTATTCTGGAGCATGCTGTATAACTAAAATTCATTATCATGACCATAAAGTGACCCCATCCACCGGATATCCGAGACTACAATCCTACAATTGAACCCAGGTTTCCGATATTTTTATTTATTTATCAAACGAATTGTTATCATTTTCGGTGCGATAATCCATGTACAATTTGTTCCACCTTTCCTACGTTTTTCTGTTGGCACATTTTGTGTTTATGCGCAAAGTTGGCAATGCACGTGAATACTGCAAAAGCAAACAATCGCTCGATTTCAGTTCAAATTAATCAATTTTAGTTTAAATCGGCAAGTAGTTTTTAAATAATTACATGGATATGAATCAGTGTGTGCATATTAATGAAGCAATCGATCTAACGAAATTAGTGGAAATATTGGAAAATGAATATTTTGAAAAGCAATGTGACGACTGTACTCAGGTTCCAGATTCCGTTGGCGAATATGATTTACCTATTTGGATGTGTTTGAAGTGTGGTCATCAAGGTTGTAGCCGTTATTACAAAGAACATGCATTAAAACATGTGTCTGACACCGAGTTTACTCATGCCTTATGTGTTGACGTAAATAATTGGAATGTGTGGTGCTATAAATGCGATGACCAAATAAATATCCAGTGCCAAGAAAATTTACGTAAATGTATCGAATATATTAAAAATAGCAAGCCATTTACTACGAACCAAATAATTGCAATAAATGAATTAGCTCTCTCAGAAGAAGACACCGATATAAATTATGATTCAAATTTGCAAATTCCTCCTGGTTTAAGAAATCTGGGCAATACGTGTTACTTCAATTCGGCAATGCAATGTCTCGGACGAACTCCATACTTGTTGGACTTGCTAGAAGAAATTGTACAATCTGAAAAATTGAGTTTAGATCATAATCGTACTCGAGAGAAATGGGGTCCAATAACGAATGCCTTGGTCGGAACTCTAAACCAGCTAGTAAATTGCCAAACGAAATTGCACGATCCTTCAACGCTTCATACGAGATTTTGCGAACGCGTACCTCTTTTTCGGGGATATCGTCAACAAGATTCGCAGGAGTTGATCCGACATTTACTGGAAGTGGTCAACGAAGAAATTCTACGTCAATGTAAAGCATCGGGCGCCGAACTTCTCCAACCCATACATCAAGTTTTTGGCGGTACTATGGTTAGCATCTTGCAGTGCCGAAAATGTATGCATATTTCACATTGTCGTGAGGTCTTTTTAGATTTGAGTGTGCCTATTTCATACGAACGTAAACCTTTTAAACCAATAAAAAATAAGAAAATTCGTGGGAATTCCGACAGCGAAGATGATAGTCGCGAATGTACCGAGTCTGGTTATAACTCCGATAAAACAGACGATGGTGCTCTTGGAGAACTTCAAGAAGCCTACATCGATGATGAAATTGATGGAGAGCGTTCCGTAGAATCTTGTCTAAAACAATATACCGCTCGTGAATTTTTAACTGATGATAACAAAGTTGCGTGTGACCAATGCACCGCACGAAGCGGTTCTTCCAAAGATGTGTACACCAACACTACGAAACAATTATTGGTTTGCAATCCACCAGCAGTTCTCATTGTGCATTTAAAACGCTTCGAAGTTTCTGGTTCTTACCCTACCAAGATTGGAGATTTTGTAAGTTTCCCTACAATTTTGGATCTTGCACCTTTTTGTTACAGAACTTCCGCGTGCGGCAAAATATTGTATTCTCTTTATGGAGTGGTAGAACACAGCGGTTCCGTTTGTAGTGGTCATTATATTGCGTATGTGAAATCGAGAAGACCCTTAACCAAACAAGATCGACGCTGGCAATTCATTGAAAAAAATCAGAAACAAAATGAAAATAAGAAAATTCGTGACGATGCAAATGTTAATCCAAACATCCCAGCTGGAGATTGGTACTATATTAGCGACTCTCATGTTAGCAAATCTTCAGAGACTGATGTTCTTAATGCTCAAGCTTATTTACTATTTTATGAACGTGTATTGTAATAGTTGTGTAGCTAATTAAGGTTGTACGACTTCCTATTAAGTTTTTAGTAAAAACAAAAATATATGTGAACTCGCCTTTAGATCTGTTTTTGTATATCTTGTAGCGGGGTTACCCGTTCTTTGTATATAATAAAAAAATCTCCTAGTAAAATCGAAGAGGTGCTTCAAATAACCAAATAATGACAAAAATTCTTCGCGTTTTTAATAATGTTCGTTTTTATATGTAGATCAGAGGTCTGATCTAGATTCGAACCCTAACTAACTGCGAATGCACGCGTTAGAGCTAAACCAACTGGACCACTAACGCGATTGGTTTTAAGTTGCATGGAACTTGAAATTTTATGTTACTAATCCAAGTCTCCCCCCCTCCCAACAACTAGATTGATTTGCGGAATTATTAGCAGCAGGATTACCGTAACTGTTGAAGAGGGGAAGTAAATTTCCCGTTTTTACAGAACAAAACTAAAATGATATTTAATAAAATTACTTAATTGAACGACTTATAGGTAACTAGCTGTTGCCCGCGACTTCGTCCGCGTGGAATTCACTTTTTTGCGCGCAAACTTTTTTTCCTTCCGTTTCTATACTCTATTCTCTACTCCATCGGTCTCTCTCTCCTGGTATGTTGTCCACAGTTTCTCCATGCAGTCCTGTCCTGCACGCTCTCTTTCCACTCATCCACCTCTACAGCTCCCAAATCGTACCTCCCTTGTTACTCCTGGCTTCGACATTACTCTGGCACTCCATCCTCCAACTCCCATCAGTTCCCATTTCCGGCTACCTCCACCTCTCGTACTCTTTGTATCTTCCTCATTCTCCCTTCTTCTTTCCATTCCGTTTGACGTTTCATTTCTCTCTCTCTCTACTCGCGCTAGAAACGACAACCCAAATCAACTTTTCGGAGGTTCTCGTTCTATCCTAACCTATCTCACACTTTTATTTATTAATTTCTAAAAGTTTATTCTTTTCCTTTCTAAAGAAAATTCCATGCTTCTGGACAGTAGGACCCACCGGTTTAGGCTGTGCTTTGGAAACTTGAAGGACGACGACAGTGGGAATCTCGTTAATCCATTCGCGCGCGTCACCACTAATTAGATATTAGGTGATAAATCCCATATTTATGTATATTTTTGTTTATAAAGAAAATCCCATGCTTCTAAACGTAGACCCACCGGTTTAGGCTGTGTTTTGGAAAATTGAGGGACGTCGACAGTGGGCATCTCGTTAGTCCATTCCTGCGCGTTACCACTAATTAGATAATAGGTGATAAATCCCTTTTGGATAGGATTTTCATAAAATCCTTTCTTAGCGCTCGCCTACGTGATAACAGGAACCTCTGTGCAAAATTTCATCGCTAAGGACCCAGTAGTTTGGGCTGTGCGTTGATATATCAGTCAATCAGTCAGTCAGTTTATTATTTTATAGGGTGGTAATTATCTGCACTTTAAAATAGATCAAAATAGCTTTAAAAAGAAATGAATACACATTAAAAGAAATTTTAAAACTTAAATGAAAGGTAATGCACGAAAAAAAAAATAAATTCCACTTTGAAATATTTTAACACACTTTGTAAATGCCGTTTGCACTTAAAAACAATACATTGCACTGTGAAACGTAGGTAATACACGAAAAAAAATAAATACCACTTTGAAATATTTTAACACACTTTGTAAATGCCGTTTGCACTTAAAAACGATATATCGCACTTTGAAACGTAAGTATACGCAATGAATAATACAGTATAACTAAAATTGTTTGATGAAAAAGAGGATGACAAGACTGTGTTTTATACTAAATCAACAAAATGCTACAGAATCCTTGACGCAAGAGGACGTACAAATCTGGAAAGATAAAAGATACCCAATTGAAATCATCCAATGAAACAATGGGAATGTTTTGACAGTTTTTATAAAGTTCAGAAAATAATAATAGTAACTTGCTATTCGGAAAATGATAAGTTACATCTCGGTGCACTTGTTTAGTCATTTTAAAACGGGAAAAGGTGCCCATGGCCCTTTATATAAAATATAAGCTCATTAATAAAAATATATACGGAGTATACCTATAAATTAATACTTCTCTTAAAGTTTAGTATCCGCAAAGTGCAATTGTATCATTTTATAGTGGATAAGTACCAATTCCAAAGTGCGATTATATCATTTTATAGTGGGTAAGCTTAAAGTTAAAATGAATCGATTTCAAAGTTTGATTCTGCCGTTTTATAGTTTATTTGTACAAAGTTGGAAGCATTTTTTTTAAAGTGCAATTATATATACCCCTATTTTATATATTATATAGATTTATTTAATTCGGAGTATTTGAATTATTCAATGTAATACTTTGCCAGAAAGCTCCTCCACCTTTGTGTCATTTATAGAAGCGCGCCTGATTGGTTCATTAATTTATTATCAACCAAATAAGGTGACAACCTACGCAATAAACATTTTATTGTCACAATCCTTCCGAGTGAGGTTGCAGACCCAGGAACCTTAGACGATTTAAAGTTATAGACACGCCCCTCCCTATCCCCCTTGAATACAAATTTTGGCTATTTTTATAATTTTGGATATACCGGGTGACCGGCCGCCGATGTGAATATAGGAAAATAACATGGGAAATTGATTTTTTTTTAATTCCTGCTTCCCATTATAACGGATTCGAATGAAAAGAGTATCAACTTAAAGAGGTTTATTTTCCGCGTCTAAAGACACACCCAGCACTTGATGGTTTGTTCTTTGATCATTGTTGAAAACTCAAAATAAAATGGCCTTGTTCAAATTCATAGCAATTGTTTTTGTTTGAAAACTAATTTTAAACGCAAGTTTCGACAGTTCAACCATCCAAAGCAGGTCTGATTTTTAAAATTCGCTTCTTTTAATTCTACATTTTTAACATTATTAAAGAACAAAACATCAAGTGCTGGGTGTCTTTAGACGCGGAAAATAAAAGTCTTTCAATTGATACCTTTTTCATTCTTATCCGATCTGATGGGAAGCAGGAATTAAAGAAAAATTAATTTCCCATGTTCACGGTCACCCGGTATGTACTATTTATTTGTATCTTTTATTAAAACTTTTACCCAATTAACTGTGCGATATTCAAATATCTCAATAAATTTAGGTTATTTGTTGGCTTAGGGTTAGGGGGTATATTTTTAATAATTGAACTGTCTCAAAGATCTACATTTTCTAAGATTCCGGTTATTGGGGCGGTGGATGAGATTTAGGAATATTTTTAATGAGTGCAGGGCCGTACCCAGGATACGATTTTAGGGGAAGCTCGCGAAATGTTTGGGATGGCTCCAAGTAAATTGTCATAAAGAAGAAGCTACTTTGCACATAAAAAAAAAACTCAGAAGACGATGATCAAAAACATTACAATTTCATAAATTTTGCCAGGGGGAGGCTCGGACTTTTATAGGGGCCATCCCCTGGCTATGACCCTGAATGAGTTTTCGAATTTTCACAAAATTTTTGTTTTTAATATTTGAATTTTGGACCATTAACTAATCCTTAAATTCGGGGTCAGGGTTATCTACCGTGCTATCCCCACTAAAAATATTAAACAATACTTGGGAGGACTACACTACAACTTGGCGGAATATTTTTGTTCAGAACTATATTAAAATTTAAAAGACACTTACCTTGTAGTGCAATAAGACATTGTGAAAACAGGAATGCGAGGAAAAGCAGAAAAATATGAAAATCAAATTTGTGCTCAGCACAATACTCCTTTTCCAGTCCTCCCTCAAGACTCGAGCTAACGCACTTAAGGCAGTTTCTAAAAAATAAAAAATTTAACCACATAAAAATCAAAATTTTGATCTCCCTACCATTTTTTGAAAGAGCCTCTAAATTTTCAGATGTTTTTGCCAACACCAAAATCAAATGGGACGCTTTGATTTTATCAGGTAGATCTTCATATAATAACTCAATGTAGTCGTTGATACTATTTATATTTGAAATTTCATTTGTTATGGGTGTAATTTTACCGGAATTGTCCGAATCGTCACCGCTCAACTGGACGCGTTTGCGTTTCTTAAGATAGTAAATAGTTTGCTCAACTTCAACTAATCGTGAGGGATGTATCAGTTCGCACTGCACTAAAACTTCCTTAGCCAATGCGTGACAGTCAGTACGTGTATTTAATGTGGGCAGATCAATCAACTTTTTCATGTTCTAAAACAGTTTTAAATAACAACTGCTAGGCAAAAAGAAAATGAAGGCAATTTACCCTCTTTTCTCCATATAAGGCTACATCATCGGGTCCTAAGATTTGTACATCTAATTCGTAATTTAAAACTATTGCATTTAGTGTTGGATGCACGTCTATAGTTCCAGGTTGTCGAAAACTGAGGTGAAAGAAAGGAAATGATAGAATTGCAGAAATTTGAAAGCGAAAATTATACGAACCATCTCAAATATTGAGCGTCGTCTGGATTCATTTTGTAAAATACTATAAATATGATATAAATAAAATACGCAACAATTAATACAAGACTGAATAGCACCGAAAGTAAATTTAAAATTGTTGCTAACATGCAATAAACAAACAAGGCCAAAAAATCATTGTGTTAGTCAAATTTTGACGTTTCTCATGACACTTGATCGATTGATTTTGACAGTTGTAAAAATGGTTCCTTTGTTACCCACTTGCACATATAGGGCGTTCGCGAAATAACACGCACTATTTGATTTTGAATGTTTTCGGACTTCTGATTTTTACTAGAATACATTTGGGCGGAGGTTTTGTATTATTTATTAGGAGTATTTAGTTAGTGAAATTTGTATAGGATGTTTCAGAAGTTATGTTTAAATTCGAAAATATTAATGTTTGGTCCGGTGTTTCATTTGAACAGAGTTTTCAATGCAATTTTTTTGGCCTGATCTTACTCGTTTTCCTGTGCTGCTTGGGGTTTAACAAAATGAGAGACATTAACATCGCAATATCTTATAAGGATTTTCTCCTGATTTTGGCTCCAACGTTTTTGGAAAGTTACAGATTAATGGAGTCGATGAGGAACAGTGGCCTAATTATCCTGTCTCTAATTAATTATTAGTGTACGCACTTCGGGAGCAATGCCCGGTTTCATAAAACTTTTAACGACGCGACGCGTTAGTACTAATAGACCAATATAATTTATCCGTTATCTTTAACGGCTTTTAAGTTTAGTAAAAACTTTTTTGTTGTTCTTGTTTTGAATATTTTCCTCAAAGAAAAATTATCCTATAATTATAAATAAACTAATATTTAATTAAATTTCTTAATATCTGGATAATCCAAACAGAAAGTTGTCAGACTCCTGTTCGGATTACAGAACACTGAAGTTCGGATTATCCATACATTACTGTATTTGCATAAAAAAATAAACTGCTTATATTTAAATTCCTTGTTTACATACGATGACTTCATTTATTTTAATGCTATGCTGATAAGCAGGTAAGAACTTGTACACACAAGATAACTTTAAATATTATTTTACGCTGTGAATATTTGTATTGATTCTGGTAAGTTTGTATTATGATTTTTAGAATATTTAATGTGCTCGATTTACTCGGGCTCGGGAAAAAATATAATTAAAACAGAAGACAATTATTATTGTCGCGGTCGGTTCTATCATATTAAATAAATTATAGTCTTCCCTTAATTTTCATTTCGTTAACTTTTTGGACATTGCATGGAGAAAATCAATAATGAGTGGGTGATGAATAAGTTTGGTACGGAAGTGAAATCTAATGAAATGGAAACGGTCAAGGCGAAAGAAGATTGGATATGTTGAAAGAATCGATATGAATGGAATGACGCAGCTGCAATTGTTTATATAACCAGTTAGGAAATGCTATATTTTGTGTAACGAGTGAGATTCACAAAAATTATACAAAGAGGCATTTAAGTACCTTATATCAGCATAATTTATTTATATGTTGAACCAGAATTTATTTGAACCATGGTTTGGATTCCACGTTAACCTGATGTAAAGTAATTTTGAAACCATTTTTTGTATACGCATTTCGATAATACTAGGATGTAGAAGGGAAATTAAAAAAAAAATTTAAATACTTCTATGCAATAATGATCTATCATTCTGTGATCGCTGACTAAAATTAATTTTTGTCATCCATCAAATTGCCTATCATTACGATAAGGAAACCGCGAAGGCTGTTTTACATTGCATTATCTATATTATTGAACTCGAAAATTTTAATGTCAATGTTACTAAACCATATCATTATTATAGTAGACCTTTAAATATCCTGATATCATTAAAATTAACCAAAAATACGATAAAAGTAATCTAACTATTGATGAATCATTTAAGACTCGAATCGGGTTGAGAGAACTGATATCTCGCGCGTGCTGGTTATGTGTGAACATATAAAGACAGACAATACTTTATATCTTACAACTTTAAGCTTTTATATTATGTAAATGTTTCTTTCATATGTTTTTCACCTAAAATGCGCCCCAAATCATGTCACATCCCTAGCACATCAACCAAGCATTTGACTTTTGAAAGAAAAAGTTTTCTTTATGTAACATAACTCACTAATATGATAATAATTATATCCATCCAAAATAAAATTTTTTGTTCACAAAAGGAACGTTTTTCAATTTGCACGTCAAAGTTCTAAAAACTTATGATAGTGCAGATAAATGTCCAAGTTGGAAAACTAAAACTTTTTGAGTCATACTTCTAGGAGAGATGAATTTTATTCGGTGGGGAAAATTGTCAGCGTTTTAACGCTCATTTGAATGTAGGTTTCCTTAGGGTTTAACATTGGATCCCATAACTTTTTCTGATTTAACATCATGATGTTTAGTGCTCGGATGGGTGTCCCTTAGCCGATGACCGCATCGATATTGGTTTTAGATTTTTTTAGTGTGAATTGTGCACAGTTTTAACGTTGTCGTTTGTAATTTATATTACTCTGACGTATTATACTGCAGCTGAAATACCCACTAATAAATTTAATTAAAAAAAATTATCTTATCTTAATTAATCCAATTTTTTACACTATAAATAAATACTGTTTTATGTTTCATTGTATTTTCCTTTAGTTTCTATAGTCTTTAAACGAAATTAGTTTGTAAACTCATTAGTAAGTACATATTAATTAATCGGTCCAATCAAGTAAGTTGAGGGTGTCCCTAAGGTTTTATCAGGTAAATTTTGACAAACCTTCCGTTTATGTATTTCCACTGCACTTTCATGAAAATTTTAATACGAATTTTTTTAATTTTATCATATTTCTGATTTCCTATGGTGGGCAAGGAGGCTTAGCTACGCCAATGAGTGTGGGTTATTATTTTCAAGTAAATTCACGAATATTGATTGATGATTGCCATATAACCATGAATGGGAATATTTTTAAAAATTACAAAATATTTGAAAAAAAAACAACAAAAAGATAAGAATGAAGAGATAGGAAGAAATTAAAAATATATTTTGGGAATACTCATTGGTAATTATTACAGGAACTTATTAAAAAATTTATTTCGTCATAACTCATAAGTATTTAAATATCGTTGATTATTATGAATGTTTAATAATAATTTTATACATATCAACATATCAAATAGTATTACGATGTCTCATAATTTGGGGGAAATATTGATAGCAATATTATGAAGTTATTTATAAAATTTAAATTTTTAACTTATAGAATTAATAAATATTAAAAAAATATGTAATAACTACATAATAAATAATAATATATAAGGGAGGGAGGGGGCAGCTGCCCCGAGTCTTACAATTATAGGGGGCCTTCATTTTCAAGTACTTATCACTTATTGAAAAAAAAATTTTTCTTTCCATACTTTTTAATTTTTAACGGGAGAGGGGGGCTCAAAAATATTAGTTGTTTCGGGCCTTGCATTTTCTCTAATAGGTACTGCGTAAGAAGCTAGGAAAGTTGTTAATTACTGAGTGATCAGACCACTTACCACCAGAATAATACTAAGGGTGGGTTGTACCAACGCCTGTTAAACCTCGTTCAACTTTGAACTTAGTTCAACCAATTAACATGGTCAAATACGGGGTTCTTAACCATGTTGATTGGTTGATGATGATTTGAACGAGTTCAAAGTTGAACTAGGTTTAACCGACGTTGGTACAACCCACCCAAAGTCAACAATTTAATTTGAATTTCCCATTATAACGAATTTTTTGTAGCGTTGAAAAAATCTGCAAAAGTCGATATTTTGGCGTATTTTTGAATAATATCCGGGGAGGGGGCTGGAACTTATGCTATATAGTCAGGGGTGTCAAACTGTCGGCCGGAATAAACTTCGGAGACTGTTTGTATTATAATAAAAAATATATATTTCTGGGAATATTGTATATTTTACGATAAATATATCGTTCAAAAATGAAGATGGGTGAACAAAAGTCATCGGTCCGGCCCGCGGAAATTTCGCTTGTCAGAAAATGGCCCGCGGCTAGAATGAGTTTGACACCCTTAATATATTGTGGTGATATTTCTTAATTTGGAGGTCCGGATGGATTGATAGGGTAGTAATTTGAAGACACTTGAGTTAAAATCAGTAACCAGTTAATTTGACTGGTATAAAAAGCGATATTTGCATCAATTTTACAAAAACCATCATTTGTAACAGATTTACACATAAAACGAACATTTTTGAATTTATTTGTAAAGTACAAAGTTTATGCCACATCCTGTGTATAATTTTCTACATGATGAATAGTGCCAGAATCCTAAAAAACAAAGTGTTAATAATATTTCGGTGCGTACACGAATAAAAACTTTATGTTACCTGGAAGGAAGAGCCATTTTAGCTGACAAGAATAAAAATTCCCACTTCAAAAAACCAAATTTGAATAAGGAGGAACGAAGCCAGCAAGAAAGCAGGAAGGAAGTTCAGTTCTTGGTTGGATCTCAATTAAGGAACTCGTATGAAGGTCTTTGATCCAAGAATCAAGAAATAAAATTTGCGTATTCACATAAGTGAATAATTAACGAGAGTCGCGTAATTACGTAGTAATTAATTACGTACGGTGTGTAATTAGTGAAAATTGTGTATTGCGAACGTATAGCGAGGTATTTGCTAATCGAATACCTGTAAGAAAATTTGGTGATAAAAGTGAGATTGATAATTAAGCAATCACTTACCTGAGTGTTGTCTCAGACAATAATTGTTCGATTAACAATTTAACAATTAAAAAAGGAAATTGGATAACAAAGTAAACGGTTTGGTTGGATTTCTAACACAACTATTAACGCAAGAACGCTGGCTGCTGTTTGGAACACTTGCAACTTTGAAGATTTTAAAACAGGTGGCGACTACCGACAGAATTTCGAGGACACATGGATCCAGTGGCGCACAGAGTCTAGTGGAATTTTACCAGTTTTGAAAATTTATAAGGTAGAAAATTT
Source organism: Rhagonycha lutea (assembly GCA_958510855.1). NCBI lineage: Eukaryota > Metazoa > Arthropoda > Insecta > Coleoptera > Cantharidae > Rhagonycha > Rhagonycha lutea. Next base: position 96,720,159 of record OY294036.1, read on the forward strand.
ATCTTATTTTAATAAATTCAAATCAAAACGACGATTTGTGTTGTTAATGAATTTATTAAGAACTTTGTAAAATTGATTTATGAATTACACACGTTTACACGAATGATTAAATATCCAAGTTTAGCTTCTGTATTTGAAGAATTAAATGTGGCTTGGATTTTTGAATTGTTACATTAATTTACACTTTTGGTTCGAGGCAAACTTATTGTCAACTATAAATTGATGCAAAATTTTGCAATTGAATATTTTCGTTTAATAAATGATGTTAACTTCGAATTGCTATCTTATTATTTCGTCTGTCTGAATCCACTGACCCGTGACAAAGAGAAAAACTCATCTACCGGCGTAAAACTAGTACAGCGGCTTTTGAAGTGATTTTTTTTTTTAGGAGAAATATCATAACAATGTAATTATAATAAGTAAGGACTTTCAATATTAAATATTGAAATAGTAATTGTATATAATGTTATAACTTATAAATAGTATTTATTAAAATCGGGGGGTACGGGAAGTCAAAAATCTTCATCATTTACATCAAATTCTTTTTACATCGCCAAATATCATGATAGTTATGTTACTTCTTCCTAAATTAAAAAAAAGTGCAACTTTCATTAAAATGTTACACTTTTTCTACTTTCCATTACTATTGGTACCATAGTCCCAAATTTTGATATGATTAACAATTTCATTCTCTGCCATATAAAGCATTATTTTCTAGTAGTGAATAATTATTCAGGTGCACCAAACGTGTCATACGTAACGTTCAATGATATTTTAATATTTGTTATTAATTATTATTAACAAAACATATTTTCATAATTCGCTGTTACTTTGTTTATTGCTCAAAAAAACTGCACAAAACTATATATTTTTTAAAAAAGAACACTTGGACGAATGCTTTCCTAATTTTAAATTTGTAAATATCAAAAAAAAAATTAATAAAAAAATATATTTAAAAATAATTTAAAAAAAATATTTTGAATTTAAAAAAAGTAAATTTTGAAAACTAGGCGTCCAAGTGTCTTCTTTTAAGAAATATGCATTTTTGATGTGCTTATTCCAAGTTTAAGTTCCAGAGCGTAAATTCCGGATTTCAATTACAAACTTCACAGAATTTTTTACCTCGGCCCTTTTAAGAATTGATTATTCTATATCTGTTCGTAACGCATCTCTCTCATCAATCTCTGATTTTTTTGTGATTACAACGCGTAAAACAAACAAGAACGTTTATCCGTCCACTTATCCTCCATATTTCAAGGTCAACTTCAGTCGAACTAATCTTAGACGACTCGAATTTTGAATAATTATTAGCAACCAATAGGTAACAGAACAGTCGTATAAATAAATAAATATTGTTCCATTAATTACTTGAAAATTTTTAAGCATTCTGCCTCAAGTGATTAATCTACTCATTGACGATTCGAAGTTCAATACTTAGCAAAACAATAAAATCAGATAAAGAAATTTTGTGAATTTCAATTCAAATGTGTGTTTAGTGCAGTAAACTAAGAACTAAATTAACTGATAGTTACAAAAATTAAATCTCCTATAACGGCAAGTAATTATTCACTATCGTAATTAAAATGAAATAAAGAAAGCAAAATGCTCCGCATAGCACATGTCACAATTGATTTTATCAATTTTATTGTTTAGTGAAGTTTAATGGCATATAAATCACAATATATTACGACTCATTTCCAACCAAGAAAACTAACATCGAAATCAATACAAATACTGAGAAATCTGAAAGTTGATTGGTTACATGCAATGAAAATTGGCGCTTCCGATAAACAGCCGGTTATTAAATATTTTCAATTTTGTGAAGTCGTAGATTTACATAATTTTTTCGAATATTATAGTACTCTTTAGCTGTTTAGTGCACGCTTTGTCTAGATTTAAAAAAAAAACCTTGAATTGTAAATTTAATGAAGTATCATTTATAACTTAATTTTGAAGTTCATCTCATTCAATCAATGATAACAATTTAGAAAAAGGTCAAGACTGTTACATGCTTGTAATTATAATTACTTAGCTAATATAGTCATCGCATTAGTTGAAATTTGTATCTCAAATTTGCAGAAGATAGTGAACCTACACAATATACCGAATACCCCGATATTTGAATTTTTGAAAATGTTAGTTTTAATTTTGAAAATAGTAGAAGATATTTAATAAATTTTTGTTTAGATGGCTGTTACGAGCAAGAGAAGAATAATTTTAGATGTAGATGCTGGTACCGACGATGCTCATGCTATACTTTTGCTATTGGATGCCGACAAACGAGGATTGATAAAAGTGGAAGCCATTGTATGTACAATGGGCAATACCGATGTACACAATGTTTGCAAAAATGTGATAAGATTTCTAGAAATGTTCAAAAGAACAGACGTAAGTATATCTAAAAAAATTGCACTTACAAACAGAGCAACCTGTATATTATATAGTTAACATAACATCGATTATATTTTATTATTAAATTATATTTTTTAAATATATAGATTCCTGTATATAAAGGATCGGTAAACTCCATTATCACTTCTAAAGACCCCTTGGAAAAATTTCACGGAATCGATGGATTGGGCGATTTGGAACACGAAACTGAACCTGACATAAGCATAATAAGAAAGGAACCCGCAATTATTGCTATTAACGATATAGTAAAAAGAAATCCAAACGAAATTACGTTAGTTTGCTTTGGTCCTTTAACAAACGCTGCGCTGGCGGTGAAAGTATACCATGATTTGGCATCCAATTTAAGAGATATGTTTATCATGGGTGGAAATTATTTAGGTAATTTACCGACGAAATTACCTTAGAAAATATAGTTAAAATAGTTATTTGTATAAAAAAGTTTGCATAAAAATTAAAATATGCTTTGAATTGTAGAAAATATCATTTTTGTTCCCTAGGGAGTAAAAAAAGTAATTTTTCGAGATACTTTTGTCACCAAAACAATAAAGGACGAAAAGATTACTTTCTCTCAAGGTAGGAGAAAAAATATTTTTACAACTTGTATGAGCCACTCAAACAATGCTTAATCCATTCTTCTTAAAATACTTCAATTTTTACGATGATTTCCATCTGTTTACAGGAATAGGCAATACCAATGATGCAGCCGAATTTAATTTTTATGTTGATCCAGAAGCCGCATACACAGTTTTTGAGGAAGTTGGATGCCCAATTACATTAGTCCCATGGGAAATCTACATCGAGTCGGAAATAACATTAGTAAACAAAAAATTAAGTAGAGGAAATATTACCAAAATTATGTTTTTCTATTTTAGGGATGGCGTTTTGATGTCTTAGGTCAATACAAAAGTTCTTTCATGGAGCTCTTAAACAAGGCAGAGAAAAAAATTTATTCAGAATGTGATCTCAGTTCTCCTTGGTATGCTTGCGATGCAATTGCCTGTCTGGTTATGCTGAATCCAGAAATTGTGGTTAATCAAAATAAGTACAATTTAACTGTAGAGCTACATGGAACCAATACTCGAGGTCAAGTGATTGTAAGGAGGGGAGGAAATGAATTGAAGAGAGGGGAAGAATTTAATGAAAAAGCAAACATTGTTGTAATTGAAAAAGTTAATTTTGATTTAATTAAGAAACATTTAGTTGCAATTGCCGAAAGAATTATGTGAATATAATCATCTCAGCGTAACTGACTTTTTTATGCAAGTATTTGAAATTTTGTGAAATCCCGCTATTTGAGTTTAAAAAATCATTTTATTAAATAATATTGTTTTACATTTAACTTTTGTATTTTTTACCGTTTCCTGAAGCGGAAAAAAACAAATTTAATCATTTAATGATGCCATTATGACTTCTTTGGCGAAATCTTCATTTATCGCTTCAATTACTGTAACATTTGGTTCTTGCTTCTGCAAGTGATCCAATACCATTTGTCCTCTCGTAAGAAAGCCACTCAATTCCACAGTTACGTGATAATCGTTCTTCTGTTTGATTGTCTTCTCTGGATAAACGAAAGCTATTGCAGAAAGGAAATCGTAGGGATGCCAAGTATTTTTGCGAATTTTACGCAACGAGTAGAATTTTCTCTCGGCCTCATTCAACCACTTCATTACTGGAGTGTCGATTAAACCAAGCACATTAAAGCGCCATTCCTAAAAAGATTTATTTTGGTGCTTAATTTTTATGATGAGTTTCCTTACAATTTCTATGCCCAAATGTATGCCTGCTTCGTACACGAAAATCGTCGTGGGACATTTTGTTTTCTGCAAGACAATGTGGGCAGCTTCAGGATCCGCGTAAAAATTAAATTCGGCTGTAGGTGTTTTATTTCCAATTGCTGCTCAACAAGAAATCTTTGATTAGATATCTCAATAAAAAATATAATTTATTAAATAAAAGACGCGATTACGAAAAAATAAACAAATAAAAATGCCAAAAATGTACATCTTTAAATTTGAAAATGTTGTAGTTGGGCGCCTTTTACTGTATTTCATCACCATCAATGGTTTTATAGACCTTCTTGTCGTACTTCCTTTACTTAAAGAGTTCTCAACGCGACTCGTAATCGGTGCCCAAAACTCTGTGTATTATTGGAGGTTTTTCCATACCCCCCAAACCCCCCGGTCTCACAGAACATAATAAATTTTTTGTCATTGATTTCATTGAATCGTAATCGTTTCAAAATCACTATATTGTGGTATTTGAGCTGGGGGGTACAGGGTAATTTGATTTGGGCGAAAAAGCATAAATTTTTGAATACTTCTACTTACCCATATAATTTCCACCCATTATGAAGATATCTTTAACATGTGGAAGAAAATCATCAAACATTTTGATAGCCAAAGCCACATTTGTTAATGGTCCCAAACAAATTAAAGAAATTTGGTGTGGGTTTTCCATCACAATATCTCTCATAGCAATGGATGCTTGTTTATCCTTAATTATCGTCAAATTGGGCTCAGTTTCATAATCCAAATCCATGAATCCATCGTTTAGGTAATGATTTGGTGGAACAAAAGGGTGCGTTTTTATTATTGCTTCACTTGCTCCTCTATAAACTGGAATCTAATTGGATTAATTAAAATATACCATACCAAATTGCAAAATGAAAACTTATTCGTACATCTGTTCTTCCAACAATTTCCAATAAACGAACAACGTTTTTACAAACTTGGTCTATTTCCGTATTTCCCATTGTGCAGGTGATGGCTTCAATTTTAAAGTTTTCCTGTTTTTCGGCATACAAGAAGAAAAGTATCGCGTAAGCATCGTCCACTCCAGCATCAACATCTAAAATCACACATTTCTTGTTCAGCGACATTTTGATTAACCTAAACCGAGTGACAGCAACGATAACACTGTAAAATGTTTGTTTGTTTAATAATTATTATGAGTTATTTTGATAAGGAATTAGAATAGATAAAGTGCGGTTACAATACTTTGTTTTTAATTATTGAATAAAAGGAATTTTAAATGTATAAGGTGACCCTCAAAAGTAGAATACAAATAAAATACGTAGGCGATTTTTTGAAAATCATGCAATTCGGACTGTTGTAAAAAAGAAACCAATTTGACTTTGTATATTTTATCGAATATCAATACTCAAAAATTAAATTAGCAAAAATACTACATTTACAGGGTAAAGTTGAAAATTCTAAAAATTGTATCTATTTTTCATACATTTTTTTTGCAATTCCTATTAATTTTTCTTTAATTTTATTAGAATCCACTTTCTCGATCAAAACTATCTTGGGGTATTCTTCGTGTCTTCTTACAACCCCTTCTCCTCTAGTAAGGCTTCCATGAAGTTCAACTGTAAAGTCTGTTTTTTCTTCTTCAACAATAATATTCGGATGAAGCAGAGTAAGAGCAAGAATTGTATCGCAAGATATCCAGGTAGAATTGAGCGGCTCTCCAGAATACATTTTACGTTCCACTCGATTTAAGAGATCCATGAATGTACTGTGGTATTTTCCCAAAACGTTAAAGCGCCAATCCTAAATTTGGAAAACGAATTAAATTTGGTATTATCATGAAATTATATTATAACCATAGTAATGGTAGTATCAAGACAAGCTTCCCATGGTAATAGAGTGATTGGGCTCGTTGTCTCATTCAAAATTATGTAAGCAGCTTCTGGATCGACAAAAAAATTAAATTCCGCCATATCTCTTACATTGCCTATGCCTGGAAATTATGTAACGAAATATAATCAAAACTTAAACGGGGGAATTAGGTACTTACCTAAATAGTTTCCTCCCATTATGAACATATCCCGAATATTAGAAGTTAAATTAGGATAAACTTTAAGTGATAATGCGGGATCCGTTAATGGAGCCAAACAAACCAAGGTTATTTTTTGTGGATTTTGATCCACAATGTTTTGAATAGCGATAGCTGCAGGTTCCTTCCTTAATAAATTCCAATCAGGTTCAGTATCCCAGTGCAAATCCCCCAATCCGTCTTTTCCATGGAAATCACCTAATTTTTCATTTGTTTTAATTATTGGATTTATCGTGCCTTTATACACTGGAATCTAATAATTATTTAAACAATTATTTTCTGGAAAATTTTCTAATCAACCTAATAATGCTTTCTTATCCGCTTGTTAAGTTTTACATGGTTGAAATGGTGCGATAGAACAGATAATAAAATAAATAAACACTTTAATTATTTTAAACAATTCTTCGATTAGTTTCATTTTTCAGTTAATCATAGGTTTCTCAAACTCCATTGAACTACCCCCAAAAAAATGTTATTTGTGTTTTTGTTTATAAAAATGGTTCTATTTCCACCGACCATACCTGAACACCCCCAAAATTCTTTTATACCCACTAGAACTAGAAAGAATTATTATCGCCCCTTTTAAGAACCACTGAGTTAATTGGATATGATAATGGATTTGGAATGATCAATTTTCTTTGTTCAAAAAAAAACTTACATCTGTTCGTTTTAATATTTCAAGTATTCTTAGCAGGTTTCTGCAAGTGTTAAATACATTCGCATTGCCATTAGAGCATGCAATGGCTTCAACTTTTATCAATCCCTGCTTATCGGCATCCAATAATGCAAGGAGAGCAAACGCATCGTCTGTACCCACATCAGCATCCACTATTATTCGTCTTTTGTTTACGGGCGATGCCTTTAAAGAAAATTGAATTACGAGAAATTATGGTATTCGGTAGTTGAGGCCTCAAATGCCATCGTTAACCACCGAGCGCTATCAATATAATCAGATCAAGAGATTTCCCATACCGACCGCTTCAGTCACTGATCCCAAATTTATTTTTAAATATTATAAACGTAAGAGCTTAGGTTATTTGTTATTTTATTTTTTTTTAGAATAGGTAAATTTGTGGTTAATATGCAATCCAAACGGAAACGTTTGATGTATTGTTCAACTTTGCTCTTTTTTTTTAAATAAATTTGTGGACATTAAATGAGCGGTCGGTAGCGGGAATCTTATTAATCCATTCGTATGCGTCAATCACATAACGGATAACATCCAAAAAATTTATTTTATAAAAATAATTAGAAAATGTTTGTTACCATTCTTACACCTCTCAGAGCGAAACTCGAAAATATGTTAAAAAATAAAATTGTACAGGATAGTAAATGAGCCATTAATAAGCTGTTATTTTTTTGATACATCTACCAATTCGTTCTACAAAATTTGAAACACTAAAATGCATATTCTTAAAATTTTACATTGTCATATAAAAATAGGTTTTACTGATAGGAAAACAGGCAAATTTTACATAACTGCGATGTTAAATAATACCAGGAGCATTAAAATTATCTATTTTAATATTTTATCTTTTCATAATAATTATTATTAACAGCTCGCACATGCCAATTACTAGCCATCTAGTGCATAATTGATGAGGTTGTTCGGCCGCACTCACTAATTTTTTTTATTGGTAGGTAAAGTGCGTTACGAACAGATACACATAGAGACATATATGTACACAGAAGCGGTGTTTTTATAATAATAATGTAATATCGTATAATAATTGCTTATCATCAGTCGCATCTAAATGGAAAAATTGATCAGGAAAAATAATCCACGTTTTTGTACCCTCCCCCATATTTACATTCTTTTTCACATTTTCAAAATGTTTTTCAAATGTTTTTAAATAAAATTTCACATACTAATATCACATCTACTCCTGAAATTTCTTTTTTAATGATTTATTTTCTGTTATAAAGACAACATATGCACCTAGGCTCCTCCCCAAAATGTATTTAAGACAATTGAAAACGAGAGTTTCAAAATTCTAATAGAAAAATTCTATAGTCTATTTATTTATCGCATGCAGTGGAGAATAACAAATACATGCAGTTTGCACGTGATTTATGGGGAGGAGTTTGTCATTGCGCAGGGACGCATCTATTTTGACCTTGCAAACACCCAATCGCAATTACAGGTGCAATAAACATAATGCAATCACGTGCATGTCACGCGTTGATCACTGTTTACATCCACTGCATGCGATAAATAAATAGACTATAGTCTATTTTTTGGGAGGAGCTTAGGTGCATATGTTGGGTAAAGAAAGTACAATTAAGCCACTGGATCATACTGTTAACAAAAATGGGTAAGACAAAGACGGCCCCTGAACAAAACAAAATAAAAAATTAATAGGAAATTGAACCGCTTTCTCCTCATTATCAGTAAGAGGCATCCAATAGGGACGAAAAGAAATCATGTTTACTACTTGTTCAATTTTACTTTATTGTAACATGAAAATAATAAAATTAACCAACTGATAACCTATCAGAGTTTAGCATAATCAGACCAAACCAACATTTGTGTACACTTAATAAAGATAATTAATTTTTAACAAAGATAACATAAATTTTCTATAATAATACTATACATTAATAATAAACTAATAAATGGAATATTAATACTGGACAAATGACTACGAACTGTTTGCGGAAGCATTCTTCGACGCGATGATTTCCTTCCTAATTTCTTGACTTTGTTGTAACAAAAGTTGCAGCTCCTGGTGCAAATAGTCCCGTTTGGTTTCCATGTTATCCAAAGCCATGGTTAACTGATCCAACTGATTATCCAGCGACACTAACTCTACAAAAAGAAAAATCGTTTTCTAAAATTGCACCACTTCAATTTTATCAAAAATTACCTTCCTCTGTTAAATTCAAGTCTCCTTGATCCATGATAGGTTCTTGAGGTGATAAATTAAGATTAGCAATAATATCTGCCACCACCTTTGGGTCGTCTTCCTTCACTGGTGGTAAATTTTCACCCATGCCCATTTTTTATATTACAAAAGGAACACGACAAAATGATATTCAGAAAAATTCAACTTTCAATCTCGTGACTATTAATTTACAGGTGTTTACAAGGACGATTGAAAAAATTGACAACCATGTGATTTTGACAACCCAACAACAAAACGAACAAAACCACGCATAGATGGTGCTTCAACTTCAATAAAACTTCGTTATTTTTATTTTCAAATGTTTTTAAATGTCCGATTGAAAAAGTCGAATGAAACGACGTTTATCTTTTACAAAAATTTAGTGAGAGTGAATTGAGGGGAAAATGGCGAACAAGACTCTTGATAGTGAGAGTGAACGTTTAGAAAGTGCCATTAACGATTTAAAAAGTAAACTCGATTTGCAGAATCAAGAAATTCACAAGTTCACCAACGCCATTTCCCTTGCAAAAGTTCTCGAGTTGGAGTACGTAGAAGAAATCGAATCTGTGCAAAACACCAAATCTTCAATCGATCAAAATTTAGACCAAGAAATTAAACGAGCAAAAGATAACCTCGCAAATTTAAAAGTTAGACGTCTGGCTGAAGTTGCACAGAAATCGAAAACCATAGAAGAACTTAAAAGTCAAATAAAGGAACGTAAACGTGCACTTACATGTAAGGTTAAAAGTGATCAAAAGAACGATGATGTGGATCAGGCAACGAAGAGGAATTGTGAACTGAAGAATGAAATCGGTTTAGTGACCGTTGAGTTGGAGAAACTTGAAGAGAATTACGATGATTTAAATTCGCAAAATCAAGAGTTAAGTGCAACACAAGAGGTAAATGATTATAACTCTAAACGTAATTCTGTAATTCTCATTGGGTTTGTTTTAGCTTTTTATGAATAAATTGGAAGGTCTTAAAAATTCATTGAAAGTCAAAACCAAAGAGCTTACCAGGATTCAAGGCTTAATACAAGAATTGAAAGAAACAAATTTCGAAAACAAACTTAAATTGGATTCGTTGAAGTGTAAACCTTTGGATCCAACCAAAAAAGGCAATTCCATGTTTGGAGAAGTAGAAGATAGGTAAGAATACAATTTTTTAACTGAGCCTTTTTGAAACGGACAGGTTTTTATTTTAGTTGTGTGAAACTGCAACGGAATCTGCAACAAATGAAAAAGTTTCATTCCAGCATTGAGGAAGAGTTGAAAGATGACTTTGAGAAAATGACATACTTAGTACTAGATAACGCCAGGTTAAAGAAAAATTTAAAGGAGCCAAAAATTTATGAGAACGTATTTCAAGTAGAACTGGAGAAATTACAATCCGCAGTGCCCATTTTAGAAACTAAACTAGAAGAATATAAAAGCGAGATTCTTGGAGAATGTGAATTTGTTGCCAAGGATTCGTCAAGTTTTAATTTCGAATATGTGACTCATAGAATGAAATCGTTGTGGTGAGTAAGGATAATAAAAGGAAAAGTTTTATCTTTTAGGTAAGGCAAATCTTATGGGAGTTTTAGAAGTACAAATTAGTGTTTCCAAAATTACCGTAAGATCGGCCTATTCGATTCTACTTATAATATTTTACAAACTTTTTTCAATAGGAAAGAGGTGATTCAAACTGGAGATGAATTAAATACCGCATCCCAGGAAGTGCTGAACACTTTTAAAACATTAGAGGATACAAATAAGAATTCGAGAGAAAAAATGAGACACAATTTTTTGTTGGAGTGTACACTCGATGAGTTAGATTTTGCTTTACTGCAACTCGAAAGAAACGTCGATTTTAACGAAATTACAAAAATGTTTAACGAAAACTTGTTTGTCGCAGAAATCATTAATGGTTCTAAAGCACAGAAGAAGCCCTTACAAGAAAATAACATTTCCAATAATTCTTCAGAGAATGAACTCGCAAAAAAGGAGGAATCAGTTAATTTGTTTATAAAAAATGATGAAACTAGAGAAACCGAAAATTCTAAGTTATGCTTTTTAGATGCTTCAAGTAATGCTTGCAAGGAAATAAGTAATGAAGTGGAAAAAAGTGTGGAATCTGATTTCGAAGTAACTGAACCTCCACAAGAAAATGTCAATCTAATTGTAGAGCGTTTGGAAAATAACAAATTAAATATATGTACAAGGATTCCTGTTTTCTCAAAAAAATAACAATAAGATTTGCTTTTTATTTAAATGAATTTTTGTAAAGTATTTTTATTAATTTATAAGTTATATAATATAATTTTTAAATTACAGAAAGATTTTATATTGTAACTTAAATGATTTAACTAAAATTATGTAACTCAATTTGCCTTAAAAGCGATAGTTCACGTGATATAGAGGCAAGAAATATGGGTGGGGGTGCAGTGGTTGAAATCGATTCACGGAAACTCGAGAGTGGGAATGACGCGCAAGAAAAGATTAACGAGATGCCTTTTTTTTATTCAGGGAATTATGGATAGGTCTCAAGAGATTAACCATCAAGAAATATCGGTTTGAGGACGTTAACTAGTCAGATAAATTTAGCCCGTTCACCTCCTCTAGCCAAGAGTATATTATGGTAGACTGGGATTTGTAATAATATTTTATTTCTCAAAATATGTCTCCAATTTATTATTTTATATTTTCTCAGTAAAGTAAAACCAATTCAAGTATTGATAAAAAGTTCATGTTATCGATCACGCTATGGGTATGGTCTAGTGGAGAGGGGATAGTAATTAGAGAATGCAAGCCCTTCTCACCCCTCCTATGACGCTCTGGAAGGAAATGGGAAAAAATTCAAAAAAGGGGCCAATTTGCCGCGTACACAGTGGCGGATTTCCCAATAGGCGCGCGCTTGGGGCCTCAAAATCAGGAAAACTTAATTTTTATTAATTAAATTCCTGTTGTAATAAACACAGGAAAAATAACGAAAAATTTCTAAGCCCTCAGATGCTTTAGATTTTCAGATATTTTCATTTCAGTGCAATTTTTTATTTAAATTTGATAAAAATTTAATTTTGTTAAAATATTCTGAAATTTTCTGAAAATATTAACTCTTTTGTAATTAACACAGGAAAAATGGCGAAAAAATTCTAAGCCCTAAGATGTCTTAGATTTGCAGTTATTTTGATTTCAATGTAGTAATTTTTGATTTAAATTTTTTGAAATAAATTTAATTTTGTTCAAATATTCTGAAACTTCATGAAACTATTAACTCTGTTGTAATAAACACAGGAAAAATAACGAAAAAATTCTAAGCCCTAAGATGCCTTAGATTTGTAGTTATTTTGATTTCAATGCAATTTTTTATTTAAATTTTTTGAAAGAAATTTAATTTTGTTCAAATATTCTGAAACTTTATGAAACTATTAATTTACTCTGTTGTAATAAACTAAGGAAAAATAACGAAAAATTTCTAAGCCCTAAGATGCCTTACATTTGCACATATTTTGATTTCAGTGCAATTTTTGATTTAAATATTTTGATGAAAATTTAATTTTGTTCAAATATTCTGAAAGTTTATCAAAATATTAATTCTGTTGTAATAAACACAGGAAAAATAACGAAAAAATTCTAAGCCCTAAAATGCCTTAGATTTGCAGTTATTTTGATTTCAATGCAATTTTTGATTTAAATTTTTTGAAAGAAATTTAATTTTGTTCAAATATTCTGAAAGTTTATCAAAATATTAATTCTGTTGTAATAAACATAGGAAAAATAACGAAAAAATTCTAAGCCCTAAAATGCCTTAGATTTGCAGTTATTTTGATTTCAATGCAATTTTTGATTTAAATTTTTTGAAAGAAATTTAATTTTGTTCAAATATTCTGAAAGTTTATCAAAATATTAATTCTGTTGTAATAAACATAGGAAAAATAACGAAAAAATTCTAAGCCCTAAAATGCCTTAGATTTGCAGTTATTTTGATTTCAATGCAATTTTTGATTTAAATTTTTTGAAAGAAATTTAATTTTGTTCAAATATTCCGAAACTTCATGAAACTAATAACTTTGTTGTAGTAAACACAGGAAAAAGAAGAAAAAAATTCTAAGCCCTAAGTTTGCCTTAGATTTGCAGTAGGTAATTTTGATTTCAGTGCTATTTTTGATTTACATTTTTTAATAAAAACTTAATTTTGTTCAAATATTCTGGAATTTTATAAAAAATCAATTCTGTAGTAGTAAACTCAAGAAAAATAAAAAAAAATTCTAAGCCCTAAGATCCCTTGGATTTGCAGTTATTTTGATTTCAGTGCAATTTTTAGTAAAAAGAGGGGCATTTAAATTTTGATGCGAAAACATGTTTCAAAAGATGGCGCGCCCTAAAATATTCTAAGAATCTTTTCACCAATACAGAATTCTAATAATTTATAAAAGTCATATGAATAAACGATAACTAATTTAGGGAATGAGGAAGTTTGAGCTTCCAATGTTGAATATTTACAAGTAAGTATATTTCAATATTTCAAAAAGATATTCATATTTGAAAATATTGAATATTTTTAAAACTATTTAACTTTGAAAGCTCAAACTTCCTCATTCCCTAAATTAGTTATCGTTTATTCATATGACTTTTATAAATTATTAGAATTCTGTATTGGTGAAAAGATTCTTAGAATATTTTAGGGCGCGCCATCTTTTGAAACATGTTTTCGCATCAAAATTTAAATGCCCCTCTTAAATAAAAAATTAAATCGTCTGCGGTGCTGGTGAATGCCCCCTCCCCTGGGGTTCAAATCAATTGCTTTAGGGAGTGTAGGATTAGTGAAAAAACTTGAGGAAGGCCTCGAAATTGAATTGCGCCTGGGGCCTCACAAGTTCTAAAACCGCCACTGCGCGTACGCGAGCGGATAAAGGTTAAAATTATTAATGGATGTGGATTTTATACTGTTTCTAAACGTCATTCACAGGTCACAATTGATTATAAATAACGAAGAACATTTTCCAAAGGTCATGAAATAATTTATAATCTTTTTTTTTACGAATTTCCTTGGCTTGGAATAAATTTCATTTGCAAAACTTCCATACACACAAGAAATAGTATATTGCATATTAAAAGCGGAAAGCGACCCTTTTGTGCTCGGTGGCGAAATTTACAGCACCGAGCCGAAGGCGAGCGCTGTAACCGATACCGAGCACAAAAGTCACTTTACGCTTGAAATATGCATACTATTTTTCCTACGCCCGATAGTGAAAGTGAAACCTCCCCACTGAAAACCCACCTTTATATTATTTAATTTATTTGTAGTACCGAACCTAGTTGGGTTATATAAAACATCATGTATGCGATTTATTCGCTGCGTTATTATTTTAACAACAATTTATTACCAGAAAAATCTAAAAAATGGTATGAATTATTATATTTAATAAATAATTTTTTTACTGTTTATGTATTTCATATAGGAAAATTTACTTTCAGCTCGGCGAGCGGCAAATGCCAACTTTCAACCCATCAACTGATAGCTTGAAAAGTCTACTTTCACTATCGGAAGTAGGAAAAAATTATTGCATACGTTTTCTATTCTTACCCTGATTTAACTGACATTAACTGGTGGTTTGTATGCTAATCACATAGACATAGATAAATAATAATAAATTAATAGAAACTTTTCGATCAGTTTCCGTATCGCCTTTCTACCCACGCACATAACGACAATGTGCCTATGATGGCACACTCAAAGAATTATTGTTGCTTCCATGTATAATAAGAATAAAAATCATTAAAATAGGGTAAAAATGGTTTTATTTAAAAAATATAAATAATTATAATACAAACTTTATTTTTTCTAAAATAATTAAATATTAACTATCACAACGGACACAAATTTTAACCTAATTAATATTGTGAAATTACATTTATAAAGAGCAAAAATCAAATTGTATAAAAATTTCTTCCATACATAAATTATCTGAAAAAAAATAAAATTCTAGAAATAAATTAACAATATAATATCAAGTATTAACTTACCATAATAGATTCTTATTCTAAAAGATGAAGCTGATTAGCCAAATTATCGTCCTTCAACTGAAAAAAAAAAACAAAATTGTAATGGAGTGTAAGAAAAACCTTGGTTAAGGAACAAAATGAATAATAAACATCAGAAAGAGAGTTCAAGAGTAATAAATTCGGTATCATCAAAACGATCAGCTCGTGAAAATCATCATGAATATATTTTATTTTTTGCAATCCTCAAAATAAATCAAATACTTACTATAAGAACTGAGATCAATTTCATCAGGTAATTCAGTAATATTAACGTCAAAACGGTCCTGGACTTCATTCAAGATTTTTGCGTCACTCTCTTCGGATACAAAAGTAATAGCTAAGCCTTTGGTACCGAAACGTCCAGCACGAGCAACTCGATGTAAATAAGTGTCGGAATCTTCGGGCATGTCATAATTAAAAACAATATTGACCCTTTCGATGTCCATCCCACGACCAAACAAATTTGTTGCAACCAAAATCCTTTTCTGAAAATCTTTAAATTGTTGGTAGCGAGACAAACGTTCTTCTTGATTCATTCCACGATGAATACCAATAGCAGGGAAGTTTTGTTCGGTCAACAATTGTGCTAAAGCCATGCACCGTTGAACTGATTTAACGAAGATTACAACCTAAAGAGAAATTTGTAAAAATGAATACTCCTCGAGTGAAAAAGCAAAGTCTTACTTGATTGAATTCGAGTACATCGAGTAATTCGAACAACTTCTTATTTTTTTCGTTTTCCTTAAGCTTTACGTAATGCTGTTGCAGACCGTGCAAGGTCAATTTGGCTTCGTCATCAACGTAAACTTCCATGGGCTAAAAATAGAATAAATCACACACCTTGCGCAAAATAGGCCACTATTCCAACAAAAAAACCTCTTTTGCACAAGTTGAAACTAAACTGTAATTCTGATGAAAAGGAACCGCGATAAAAAAAATGAATAGTTGACAAAATGAACAAAAAAAAAAGTGAATGAAAATGAAAAACGAGGGTAGAAATCGCTGCTTCTCTAATTGTACATACGGTTTTGGAATCACAAGCGAAAGATGTTATAAATCCCAACGCTGCAATTCACTTCAGCAACGCTTTCAAATTGTGGCCATCGATAATGGAGACACATGTTCCAACATCCAATAGCACAAATAAGAAATTTTGAAACACTGTAGCACAGCCAAATATCCAAACAATTAAATTCTACAGTCTTCTTTCTTCACGCAATCTTCCAAACAAAATTCTCACTCCCCGACAAATTACAATACCTTCCTTCCCCCATTCAAAATTTTTCAACACTGCAGCACGGCCAAAATATAATGAAAATAGTGTGAAAATTCCTCAGATTTCATACAGCGACGAGGAAAACTTATATGAAAACCTACTTCGTTGGGCTGCAATGCTCTAACGGTCCCCAAAATTTGCAACAAGGATCGAAAAACTACTTCGCGGGGCTACAGTGATCTTATTGAAACCCCTCATTTTATTTTGACTAACAAGATTTGTGAATTTTCTTGAGGATCAACAAAATTGCTCAGGTGTATGCACAAAGTGTTGGAGCGTGGGATGCAAATATAGTATTAGAAGTTTCAATTACATCTTGCATAAATTTCTTGCAGACTGGACGAATATCTTTACTTAGCGTTGCACTAAACATCATCACTTGTTTTCCGTGCGGTGTGTTACGATAAATTTCTTGAACATCCCTCCTCATGTCTGTAACAAATTTTTTTTAATTAGACACCTAGTTTGATGTAAAGTTTGGTAATTTAGAACAATTTAGTCAGAAAAGATAAATCATCAATGATTTATAATCAGATGTCCCTATCTACAAAATCATCACAAACAGTTTTAAAATATGAGGGTTTTGTACGTATTCCCAACATTCAGTACAAACTTTTTTCAACACCCGGTATATTTATTTAACTAATTAATGGTTTAAAACAATAAAAACCGTTCAATTGAAAACCGTTAACTTGAAAAAATCAAAAATTGAACTTACCTAACAATTCCAACATTTTGTCGCACTCATCCAAAATGAAGTGTTTTAAATTTTTCAAGACAAGTTTTCTTGATCGGACTAGAGCCAAAATACGTCCTGGAGTGCCGACAACAATATGGGGACAATTATTCTTGAGAACTTCTTCATCTCGTTGAATAGGTAAACCACCAAAGAAAACACCAACTTTAATGTTTGACATGTACTTGCTGAAACGTTCATACTCCTTGCTGATTTGAAATGCCAACTCGCGAGTGTGGCACATGACAAGAACGTAGACTTGATTCTCGGTTGGTTCCAACTGTTGTAAAGTGGCCAATACAAACACCGCAGTCTTTCCCATACCAGATTTAGCTTGGCACAAGATGTCCATACCCAAAACGGCCTGAGGAATACATTCGTGCTGAACTGCACAAAAAAAAATTTTTGTAAGTAAAAAAATTGTGGTTAAAAAGCGACGTTTCCGCTTACCTTCAGAAGGATGCTCGAAACCGCAATCTACTATGGCCCTTAAAATTTCGGGCTTTAACAAGAAGTCCCGAAAACCGGAGCTGTGTATGGATACATAAGTACCCTTCACACCCTTCTTTTGTTGTTCGGCTACTTTAGCCGCCTCATTCTGGGTTTGTTCGGTATTCTCCTCATCTTCGTAATCGAGAAGATCATCAGCATCGGCCATTATTACGAGTTATAGAAATATATTCTGAAATTAATAAACACTGAATAAACAGGATGCCGCTTACGTACGCATCTACAAAATGGCGGATCAAAGCATCACCGCGTGGTTAAAAAAAGCCGATTACATAAATATTTTACAGCAAAATAAAGAAAATAAGCAGTTTCTTCACCAATACACCGGAAACACGTAACTTTTTTAACTGAAATATTAAATGCAACGTTGTGAAATAATAAATAACGGTAAAAAACGCTGAAGGAAGCAAAAATTGTGAAGTTTTATTTGAACATCAACGCTTTGATTTGAAAAATGTCTAAAAAATTTGGATTTAGAACTTACCTATTGAAAACCAACACAAAAACCAACACTAGCTTGAAATAAAAGCTGTTACAATCGAAGCAAAACGCAGCAGTTGATAAATTCCACCGCACCGGTATTCGTGTTCGTTCAATGTTACCAATTTATTCTGCGCATGTCAAGTTTACACAACGCCGCCTGGATCCATTCCCTCTTCAGGGCTGTACTTATGACTGCTTATGACCCATTTGAAAACAACAAAAAGGACGGATATAAACAGAATTCTTGAGCCACCCCTGGTCTTTGGTATCAATTCGTAAGTTGGCTACATTTGTCTGGTAAATTTTTGTTTCCAAATTTGACAGTTGTATTATGTAAAATTAAAAATTCGGAAAATGTCCCGATTTGCTCTGAACTTTTGTAAAAATTCCACCATACTTAGGAAATCACTGAACAGCAATAAATTTCAAGTAAAATGTATGTCTAATTGGATTCCTATAGAGAAACCGACACATACTGGTCAGGTAACAAAATAATCCCTCAAACTTCAAATTTCTCCTTCAAGATGCAATTTTTTAGAAATGGGAATGTGACGATTACAGATTGGCTAGATTTATCGACAAACCTAAACAAATCAATCCAAATTGGGCCATTGATTTAATCGATGAAATTCCACCCAAAGGATGTAAAGACCGTGTAGTTTGGTGTGACGGTGGTAGTGGACCAACCGGACACCCAAAGGTTTACATCAATTTGGTGAGTTACAACTGAATGATGAGGTAATTTGTTTATTAAACTTTTCGTTTCAGGATAAGCCAGGGTGTCACGCTTGCGGTTATTGTGGATTACGGTTTTATTTGGATTCTGGCCATCACTAAATCTTTAAATTTAACTTAGACGGATTAGTGTACATTGTTAATATATTTAATAAAATTTAAAGAAGAATTTATTATTTAAATTGATTTCTTTTTGATTCACACAAGGTTTTTTTTGCAAGGTACTGTAAATTTATTTTCCTGATAAGCTCTAATTTTATTAAATACTTGAAGTTTCCTTCTATTTAAACGATTACTAAGTATTCTTGGTAAAAATGAAGGCAATAAATTTCAAAAGTTCAAATAAAACATTGAAATTCTGAGAAGTGTTGGATAAGACAGTTAAGCATTTACGAAAATTGTACCGGTAGATATTGCTTCAACAAGTAGCGTTTGAAAATTCAATCGTATCTTCGTCCCACATTAAAATTTATATTGAATTTACCCCCAATACAAAACAATTTATTTTATTTTTTTAGTATTTCAATCAAACTTGTAATATTTAAATTTTTATTTCTTTTCTAAATTAAATCGCAAGAAAAATAAGGACCGGCGTAGCAGGCGTTGAATGCTTTAAGGGAAACTACTTATTGTGGGCCGCCGCACCGTATGTAAAATATTTAAAAAAATGGGAAAGAAACCGGGGGGTCTGCGGGGTACAGAGGAAACCAACCTGCATATTATGTTGAAATAGATCGCCCAGGCTGTGCGGCCTGAAGGCCGCACTAGAACAATATTGTGACAAATCAATAGACAATTCGAAAGCCTTTGATAGATCTACATCATTTCCAACTTCAATTAAAAAATCGTCATAATTCGGATTGATTAGTGCTGACCGCCATCCTTGTAGTTAGCTATTAAAACACGGTCAACTTTCTATCTTGACCTTTCTGGCTATCTCCACTTGTAGACGTTTCTTATTGTGAATATTCTAATGAAAACAATTATTAATCCCTTCCCCCCATGCCCCATTCTGTCCCAATTTGGTTTCTCTAGACAGTTCGATAATAATAGCAAGACGATATGAGCATAACTGCTAATCCTGTTTCCAAATTTTCAGTAACAGCATCGTTTCTCAATCTGGGGATCGCCAACAGGTATAATAACCCGGGTAGTCAAATTTTAGGGGGGTCGAGAAGGATTCCTGGAAGATTTGCGAAGGATAAATATACCATTTTATTGATTCTTTTAAGGATCAAGAAGTAAAAAAAACAAGAGGTCTCATTCAGGCTCTAACGTTTGACACCAATTTCCCCAAAATTTCAAAAGAAGAGCGAAAATAGAAAAACATATCTATATCTCCCCCCTCCCGCACCCAAAGATATTTCGCGAATAATTTTGCGACGGTTGCGGATCAAACGAAAAATTGGAAACTCATGAAGGCTCTAACGTTTGACGCCAATTTCATCCCAAAATTCGACTTGGGAGGGTAACATGTCTACATCCCCCCCCCCCCCCAAACGCTTTCGCAACAGTTAAAGCTCAAACAAAAAAAGTGGAAGCTCATTTAGGTTCTAATACACGATCTACTCTAACTATTGATACCAATTTCACCCAAAAATTCGATTTTGAGTTTAGAGGGGGTCTAGCGACATATAGGGGAAGGTCGTACAAAACCGGATAGCTAACGTATGGGATGCTCTGGAACAGTTATGAAAGTAGTTAGCTCTCCAGAGATCGGTGGAATGTATTCCAAATTTAGTTCTAAATTCAATGGAGATGCTTAAAACTCCATATTTCATCAAAAACCTCTGAAGGCATTTAAAAATACAAAAAAGTCAAACTATCCGGTTTTGAAGAACTGGTAGGATCAAACCGGATACCAATATAAATAATAAAAATATTGTTTAAAAGATGTTTATTAACTTTATTTTTTTGTCATAAATTGAATATAATCAAAGGTGGAATCTTAAGTTAAACAGATAGTGTTGCACATAAGGCGCACAAGAAGTTTTCCATCATGTTCTTCTGCTCTGGCTCTAGCTCTGGCTAGTTAAAGGCTAGTTAAAGTTAACTACAGTTAAATACAGTCCACTTATTATCAAAATATACCATTATAAAAAATTAAATACCCAAAAAAACATATCCGATTTTTGAGGACAAATTTATATCCGGTTTTGTAAGACTCGAAGAAAAAATGTTTAAATGTAAATTTCACAATTATTAAATTATGAAAAAAATTTGAAAACAATCACATGCGAATGAACCTCTTTTCATGTCATAAAAGACAATTTCTGTTTGCAGTGGCGTAACTACCAGTGTGTGCGGTGTGCGAATGAACACGACCCGTAAAATATTAGGGGCCCGCGGCAATGTAAAGTAAAAAATAATGGCACTTCGCCAGTCTTCTTAAACATGAGTAAAAAGCGCCTGTGCAAACAGGAAACGAACAACTTGGCACTGGATGATTCAGCAATGGGAATCCACCGGTCGATCTTAGGTTAGTGTCAGGAAACGATTTTTTAAATGGGGGGATCGTTACAAGATAGATAGACCGTCGTCGAGTGGTTGTGCGTACCCTTCCTTGTTCTGGGGGGTATTCCATACCCCCCAGACCCCCCGGTTTCACGCTCATTTCAAGGGATTAAATTTCTTTTAGTTTAACAATGTTTTTATTGATTTTTTTCAAAAAAATCTTTTGTTTGAACGGGCAGAGGGGGGGGTGTAGTGCAAATTAAACCGCTTGCCACGCGTACGTTTTATTAAAATATTTATTTATGCAATTAAAAACATTGTTAAACAAAAATAAATTTATTCCCTTGAAATGTGCGTGAAACCGGGGGGTCTGGGGGGTATGGAATACCCCTCAGATACACGTAAGCAACAAGTCGACTTTTTAAAATTGATAACCAAGCAAGTTTAATTCTTGAATTGTCTTCTTGTTGCTTACATACCGAATGATACGAACCAATAAAAATAAAATCATATCTTCGAATTGGACGTGAAACCGGGGGGTCTGGAATACCCCCCAGGTGTACGTAAGCAACAAGCCGACTTTTTAAAATTGATAACCAAGCAAGTTTGATTCTTGAATTGTCTTCTTGTTGCTTACATACCAAACTATACGAACAAAAACAAATTTACTCCTCTGAAATGGGCGTGAAACCGGGGGGTATGGAATACCCCCCAGGTACACGTAAGCAACAAGCCAACATATTAAAATTGATAACCAAGCTAGTTTGATTCTTGAATAAGAATCAAACCCCAGAACAAGGAAGTAACGATATAACTTTTCAAAATGGATAAAGACCCACATTTAATTCTTGTGAATACATATTTTGCTTATTACAGCTGGAGGGTATTCCATGGCACCCGCTAAACACCCTGCCTAGAATGTGAAGAAATGAGCGTGCAACCGAGGGTATAGACAGTGGCGTAAATATGGGGGGGGCAGAGGGAGGAATGGTCCCGGGCCCAATGCAGCTTTAGATCCTCTTAAACTGCAATATATTTTGACCAAATTTTGTTTTAAATCGCACACCGCTCAATCGAGGGGCCCGTCAAAGTTCTTGCTCTCGGGCCTATAATTTGAAGTTACGCCACTGTCTGTTTGTTTTGAATACTTTTCAAATCCGAAAGGTCACTCAAGAAAACTATATTATTTTTTCTTACAAATTTTTACGGTGTAGGACCGGATCTGACACTTCAGTTGGCATTATTTATTTACATTGCTTAAAAATTTTAAGGTTATTTTTTTTAATTATTTCGGCTTTAATTATTATAAAATTAAAATGATAAATTCAAAAATCTTAAGTGTCCTTATCGTCTTTCTTCACCTGAAAGGAATCTCCAACATGGATGTGGATCCCCTGGGTTACATAGTTTATTGTCCTTGCATGGGTGGGTGTAATTCTTATTGTAGTGGGCATTTAAATCACAAAAATAAATGTAATTATTGTCTAGGTCGATTTGGTAATCAAGCCGATCACTTTCTCGGCGTTCTCGGTTTCTCCAGGGCTTTAAATAGGACGATGGTGTTACCACCGTGGGTAGAGTACCGCTACGGGGAGTCCCGTTCCATTCAAGTGCCTTTCGATACGTATTTTAAAACCGAGCCTTTGGAAAGATATCACAAAGTTATCACGATGGAGAGATTCATGAACGAAATTGCTCCTATGGAGTGGCCTCCCGAAAAACGCACCTCTTTTTGTTACATGAGTCGAGGTACGCTGCTAAAATTTCTTTTTAAGCGGTTAATCTTACATTTACTTGTAGGCGATGAAGGTTGTAACGCAAAAGATGGTAATCCGTTTGGTCCTTTTTGGGATACGTATGATGTAGATTTTACCGATTCAGAGTTTTATGGACCTTTGCATTACGATGTTCACCATCATGACATGACTAAGCAGTGGAGTAACAACTACCCTCCGTCGGTGTGGCCTGTGCTTGCTTTCACAGGTAATTTGACTGCCCTATTTAATTTTATGAAACTACAAGATGATTACTTAAAATTAGGTGCACCGGCAAGTTTCCCGGTGCAATTGGAGAACCGTAACTTACAAAAATACATGAGGTGGTCGGACAGTGTAAATACAAAAGCTCAAAACTTTATCAAAAATGTGTTACCACAAGGTGCCTTTATTGGAGTTCATCTGAGGAATGGAATCGATTGGGTGCGTGCCTGCGAACACATACCTCACAGCCCGAACCTGTTTGCAGCACCGCAATGCTTAGGTTATCGTAACGAAAGGGGCAAAGCCACAACCGAAATGTGCCTACCGACTAAAGAAACCGTGATTAGACAACTTAAGCGTGTCATTAAAAATTATAACAATGCAGAAAATAATAAAAATAACCAAATTAAGTCTGTATTTGTGGCTTCTGATAATCATCACATGATTAGCGAGCTAACCGATGCTCTGAAAAGAATGAAAGTCGTTGCTCATAAGTACGGAAGTAATAAAGAAGAAGGAAGTCCTCACGTAGATTTAGCAATTTTAGGTAAAGCTAATTTTTTTATCGGTAATTGTATTTCTTCGTACAGTGCGTTTGTTAAACGAGAGAGGGACAGTAGAGGATTTCCTTCCAGTTTTTGGGCATTTCCTGTAGAAAAGTCGAGTAAATTGAAAGAACATGATGAATTATGATTGTTGTACATAATTTAGGATAATTAGTATTTATTTTAATTTATATTTTAATTGAGTGTTGCTACTTAGTATTTCGAGGGTCGAGGAATAACACCAACAGTGATAAACTAATTTTTAAGCTCCTGGTTAGATTCTCTTTTATCTTGCATTAAGGCGCCTCTCTCACAGCTTGACATGCAGTGCCTTGAACAAGTCAGGATTGTGCTGTTAGTAATGAATATTTTTAAAAGAATTAATAAGATAAAACGTAAAACTATTTTGGTAAAGGTTTAAAATTTTGAAGCAATATGCTTCATTTTTATTGCTTGGAAAATAAATAGTTTTTTATTTTACCGTATTAATTCTTTTTGAATCATTTAAAAATATTTATTATTAACAGTACAATTTTGACTTGTTCAAGACATTGCCAGAGAGGCGCCTTAAAACTTTTATTTTTTACTACTTCTTTTTTGGTTCTCTTTTCCTGTGCACCACTTTCAACTTTTTTGCATGGCATTCTATCTCACTTCCTAGGTAAGTGTGAATTGTTACAACTAAAATACGAAATGTTGCAGAACTAATAAAATTATTTTGAAAATTCATTGACCATCTTTGTAGATCTTGATTGACTAGATAAGTTTATTATGTCCTTCAAACAATTGATATTTAGTAAAATCGTATGGTTGCAAAATAAATTACCAAAAAACTAATGGCAGGGTATAAACTGAGTTAGAGAAGGGAGTGGGGCTTTTGTTTTTCATTTAAAACTGCAAGAATTGTTTTTATTTGTACCCAAATAGTTTCGAGATTATTTCACAAATTAGGGGGGCCTTTTTTGAAATTTCGGATTCAAAGTAGTCGAGATCGTTTGTGCAAGTTTTAAATTTCGTTTTTACCTAATAGTTTTTGAGATATTCAAGAAAAACATCAACGATACCGACGCATGATTGAGTTAACGAGATATTTTGCATCGCAAACGTGCATGGAAAAGGAATCTGTAAATCTTAATAATCAAGAAGTGAAAGATATCAAAGCTAACGCAATCAACTATAAATGCGGGATATCGGGTTCAAACCCGGGGAGAGTCAAACTTTCTTATGACTTATTAGTCTCCGTGCTTCGGAAGGCACGTTAAGCCGGTGGTCCCCTGGGTTAGTGGATTGCCACCATTAACATAAAAACCAGGAAACATGGCACATCTGAAGGCAAGTCTAGCAAGCTGCCGGATGATGTAAAAATATTTATATGCTCAAGGATTCTCTGTTTCTAGAAAGAGGAAGAAAAACATTATTTTATGTTACAATATTACAAATATTATTCTTAATATAGTTTAATTTAAAATATTGACATATAGAGCAATTTTACTTTCAGTAGGCCCGTAGCGAGGGGGGCACGAGTCCCCCCCGAAATGTTGAAAAGAAAACGGAAGGGAACAACCGAAAATTTTACATTTTACAAAAGGATTTTTACAAGTGCCCCCCCCTCCGAAATTAAATCCTAGCTACTGGATCCAAATTATTACTTTCCCATTTACGTAATAAAGGAAATTATTGTCACAGTAAATAGTCGCATTAGAATTTCGATTCACCAATTGACTTGAAATTTTGCACACTAGTTTGAAAAAACGGTGTAAAGAACTGATTAGATTTTGGTTAAATTCCATTCGCTGATGATACCTCATTTATTTGGGTTTTTTAGATTTTTAATGACGCGCGTGAATGGATCAACAAGATTGGCAGTTTTTCTGCTCTTCTGAAAAAATTTTGAAAATGGATTTAGTCGGTTTTGGAAATAGACGACTCATTTAAACAATTTGCTAACTTACTAGAAAATAAAAATTGCAATCAAATAGAGAAATCGAAAAAATTGGTAGTCACTGGGTAAAATAATAATTTTATACCTAAAAAATTGTATACATTGATTTTAGAATTTCTTAGATCATTTTAAATGAGCGTAAGTGCAATTTTGTGGTTATTCCGATACACCCGTGGTTGTAGTTTTCAATTTATAAAATTTCTTAAATAAGATAATTTATTTTACATATTAATTTTGTATTTTGGTTCTCTTGCACCGAAAAACATTTCAGTGTGAAAATCTCCTGCAAAATTGTCTTAAAAATCAGATTGAAACCTGGAATCAACCAGCGGTTGATTTCTCTTCCGTGCAGTGGCGTAGCTAGGTGGACAAGGGCCCCGGTGCATAAAAAAAATCGGCCCCCCTCCCCCTTTTTCCACATGTTTTCTTTAGAAATTATAAAAGAAAACAGCTCAGGGGGCCCTCAAGCTACGCCACTGCTTCCGTGGTTTGGAACCCACGTTAAACTGTAGGTTTACTGTCCCCCTGTAAATGCTGTACTCCCCCTTAATTTAATAAACAAATTTTATTACAAAAATTTCCTACAAAATTTTATTAAATTTGAAGAATGCTACAGTAATTTTAGTACAAATTGCTATACGTTTTTTTCAGTGTAAGTAATTAAAAATGTGTAATATTTAATAAAAGAAGTTTTTTTGTTCAAAATAATATGGTTAGTGCTGGTGATGTCATAGGTGGTTGCGTGCTACTCACAATATTTTGTATATTTACCAAAAAGGGGGGGGGGGATTTTTTGAAAATTGACTGCCAACATATTTGTTGACCATTAGTCACTTGTTGCTCGTTCGTACGTGTTGGACGTTGGTTTTATTTATCCTATAAATTTCGGTTCTAATTCTGTGTTTGTCTTTTTAGTGGATGTGTTATTAACTTTTTTATTATTGTGTTGTGTTTCTCGAGGACTTTATGATTTGGAAAACGTTGGATGGGCATTTCGACGAAAAACTTGTTTGAAGAAATTGGTAAGTCAGTTCGACCTAATATTAATTTCGAAATTTAATGGTAGCAAGACTACCGATAAAGCAGAACGAAATTTCCATTCTAAAATTTTATAATACTTGATTAAAGGTCATACATATGCAGTATATGACTTTCGTTGGTGAATAGTGACGTCATAGTTTTGAAAAAAGCCAAATTAGAACTTAGCTGTTCAGAATTTATTTATTTTAGGCAGGCCCGTAGCCAGGGGGGGCACGTCCCCCCCCCCGAAATGAAATACTGGCTACGAGCCTGATTTTAGGAGATTTTTACCTACAATTTACTTACTTTCTTGTTAGAGTACCTCAACTCTACGCCTTGCTGATATATTTCGTAGATCGTAAATATCTTTTAGTTGACAATAAATGAACAAACCAATCATAGGCATCTCAATAAATGGCATGGAGAGGGAGGAGCTTGCTAGCAAATTATAATATTAAAAAAAAAATGTGATATTTCTATGCTTATCTTCAGTGTTTACTTTCTCCTTTGCTGTATAGATATGATATTATTGTCGTTATACCCAGAGATCTGCAAAACCTAGCTTCATCGTAATAATAAGGGCGAGATAGCGTTACGAACAGAGAGACAGAAGTTTTATAATACACATTTAGAACTATTCGATATGACACTCGATCAGTGACGGTGACGTATAATCAGGATTACTTCATTTATGTAGGTACAATAGTTTCAGCCTCTCGGTAATCTAGAACTTTAAATTTTGAATCAAATCTTGAAGTTATGAACATTAAATAATTACCTTACCAAATGAAATCTTGAAAGTCATTTATAGAAATTAATTATTATATAAAATCCTTTCCATGGAACTTTAGTGTTACTTCATCGTAACCAAAGTCTCAAGTAGGGTCAATATCTTGAGGGGGGGGGCTAATTTTCTTTAATTAGTGAATTTGAAATTGTGGTGCTTCATAGCAATCATGAAGATCCCTAGCGAGGATTTCAATTACGATTATGCCAATATTTGTAGTTTTTTGGTGCGATTTTTGAGTTGTGACACTTTTCGCGCACGTGATGTACTACGTTAACATTATAAAGGCGCCAGGGGTACAAGAAATGTTTTTTTTGTGGACATTTTTCCAAACTATAACTAGGAATGTGTTTTACGTATTTGACACAGAATTTAAAAAGCGATTAGTCGAAATATTGACCTAAAAATATAAAAACAATAGTTTCGAAGTATTTTTGAACCATTATTAAAATGAAAAAGGAATATTTTGGTTAAAATAATTGAAAAGTAGGTGAAATGTACAAAGTTTAACCGCTAAATTTAAAAATCATTCAAATCTTACTATTTTGCCTTCTATAAACTTGCCCCTACCCAAATGTTGGATACGCCACTGCACATCACACCAAAACAATTATTCAAATTTCGTTTATTTTTTTTTTCATTTTTCGGCTTCAATTTTTGCACGGATTGTTAGGGCATTTTGAATTTATTTTTTTTGCAGAAAAATTTAGAGCTATAATTAATTAAATTGCGCATTTGGAAACCAAAGTAAAGTGGATACGTGTGTAATAAAATGTACTATATTTAGTGGGTCGTTAATTTTTTAAATGTTTTGATCGAAATTTTGGAAATCCAAAATGTTTTAATTATTTTTTTGGCCATATTACGACACAATAAAATTACGGTGAGTAATATTGCAAATTTTCCATATTCTTATAATTTGTAATCGTTCGACAATAATCGTAGTAAAGCGTCACAATCAAACAAAGAAATCTCGTGTGCCTGCGTACGCAAGTTGTATTTTTGTGACATCAACTTCCGCTTTTAATAAGCGTTAGCGTTTTTGTACATAGAGGTTATAATAAGGCGATGTTTGATTAATTATGAACCTAAATGTTTAAGTTTGTATTGGCTAATCGCCCACGGGAATTTTCTGATCGGCCGGTGCGCGGCGCGACAGTTCGTGGCAAGGACGCACGCTCATTGGTTCGAGACACGTTGAAAGTAGGTTGTGACGTCACGATTGGAGGCTATAAATATATGTGACGGGAGCGTAACTCGAACATTCGAGTACGGTATTGTTGGTAGGAAAGTAGTGGGTGCGACGCCTCCTTGTTTGAACGTATTTAACCTGTAGAGTGCCGTTGACTGCGTCGTTATTGACATTTTAAACTTTTAATAGGATTATATTAGTGTTTGACTGTTGTTAGTGAAATGGCAGCCGAAGCCCAACGTTTAATTGGAATATCGTTAACTAAAATTGCACAATCTCGTGCCAACCGTGGTGGCGTGAGTCTTCATAAAAATTTATTGGTAGCTACCGTACTCCAAAAAGCACGGTATGTTTTCATGGAGGAGGCCTACAATATGGTTCATTATCAGATACCTTCGCCATCACCTCCAGTTCAGGCCGCAACCCCTGTAAGCGAAGAGAACCTCGTCGGTTTAACCGCCGAAGAAGCTGGCATCGAACCTTTGAGAATTTCGGAAGACGTGCAAGAAGCTTCCACCAGTGAAAGTTCTCTACCGGATTTCCTTCAGCCTTGTGTTAGGTGCAACGAAACGCAAGAAACTCAGGATAAAGAAAACCAACCACCCCCGTATCATGGTTCTAGTGAATTAACGTATTTAGACTTGGACAAAAATTCCAGTGTGTTGAGGGAACGTAGTGGTGCTTGTTTGACGAACGTCGGCACGGGCCAAAAGCTCGATCCTTCGCTGTTTTCGGTCGGGGGATTAAAAAGAAGGCGTGCCGTGGCTGAATGGGAAACCGAAGAGGCTGTCCAGTCCATCTTGCCGAAACGTAGTAAAAGTGACGACGAGGATGATTCCGTGTTTTTGGACGACGCTTCTGCCTTGTCCGACGTGGTCTCGAAAGAGATGTCCTCCGATAGAACAACGACACCTGACGTCGTCCCCGCACCGTCTGGTTCCGCCATGGAGATCGACAGAATAACATCTCTTGTATCCATCTTCAGTTTCGGCATGAGTGACGGAAGCAAATTAAATCGTTCGGTTTCGACGCCTGATTTGTGCTCAGCTCAAGCAAAAGACGCCGACGACGCTCTTCAGCAAAGACCCTATTTAGCCATGACCGTTTAATCAGTTGTTCCGGTAGTGTTTGAATTGAACGTTTTATATTTATCTCATTTTACTGCCATCGTCCAAAAAAGCTTTTGGTCTGGAAACCCAAAAGTAGATCGAATCAAGGATCGTATTTCAGAGGCGGTTCTGCTTGAAGGAGCGAAAAACGAACGACTAATTAAAACCAAATTGTATCATCAAAAATCGCCGTCTGTTTGAAAGTGTCTCGTCAATTAATTTTTTGAGATGTGTATCACCCAATTGGAGGAATTAGAAACGAACAACGCAATTTTTCATCTCGCGTGATCTCGTAAAACAACGAAGTTGTTTTTTCTTTATATTATCGTCACAGAATTGTATATTTTTTACCATTCTTCCGAAACGCACCAACAGTAATTAATTTTATTGAAATAATAATGGAAGTTATTGAAAAAAAAAATTACAAAATTGTAAAATTATGTGATATGTGATGTAAAATCAGTGCAAAGTTCACAAAAAGTAATTTTATATCATCGTTTTCTTCTGGGTATATAACAAAATACCGTAGACCATGTGATAGGAAATTAAAAAATATTTATAATATTGAAAATTGAACGTGCGTTGTTTTAACTGTGCACAAAAATATTTGGATGGAGTGGTTGTTATGATGTAAATACATGAATCGTTTCGGTTTATTTCATTACTCACCCTCATTTTCTCACGCTGCATGTCCATGGTTCACAAAAGATTTCAAAGGAAAGAGAGAGAAACGACCCTTCTTTGCATGTTAAATTAAAATACATTCCAGTTTTTCATTTTTAAAAAGCAGGTAGTAATTTTTAAGACTTGGGTTGTGAGAGTGCAACGACTTTTTGTATTTATTGTAACGACCAAATCGTCCCTCCCTGTAAATAATTTAGACAAATGACTCTGTTTTAAGAGTTTGTACATTGTATTTTACAATATTATTATTATTATACAAAAATTGTACATTCATAAATAAATTTTTTAAACAAAAACTTATTTCTCTTTTATTTAGATGCTACCATCCACCTGGATAACTTTCAATGTGAAACTAGCTCGGGCTTCAAAAACCGGAAGTTTGCAAAATTTGGGTTGCAAAAGCTGCTCATTGCAGGTAATTTCAAAACACCACAGGATATCACGAAATTGTACTTAATTTTTAAAATAAGATTGTCTTATTTGGTACAAAGTTTTCATGTGAAATAATTGGGTATTCTCTTCTTGGTCTAATAAGTCATCCCTGGCAATATCCAATTTTATCTATGCACCCGTTTAAGTTTTTATTAGTAACACATGCCAAGAATTTTTATATTCCCAACGTCTCCGATCAATAGAAGAGGAAATGTGTTTACATTTTTAAAAAACTCTGATCAATAATTGGAAATGAAATCCAACAACTCTTTGAGATCGATACGGAAGATAAAGACTTATTTTTGGAACTGAAAAGGAAATACATAGGCCTTTGCCACATGCCCAGAAATCTTCTGAAAATTGCGTTCTATAAAAGGGAGAGGATGACATTACGCGCATAAGCGGATTCACGAGATTCTCGCTGTAATATAAACTTGATTTTTCGACCCGAAAGCCTGCCGATCTCCTTGTCACATTCCTAAATGAACATAACGGAGATGCGAATACAACAGCAATACGAGTACAATTAATTTTTGTGGTACAACAGCAGAGAGAAGATGATCTGACCAGAAATCCTCTGAAAATGTCAAATAAATATTCGACTGTTGTTTTTTGTGGAGGGTAAGATGAACGCACACGCACTTTAGGCCTCTAAGTCAGGTTCATCGTACTAGCTCCAGTTTTCAGCTCCACTCCGATCTTGTCACTCCTTAAGCCAACCCAACTGTAGAATGAACTCCAGGATCTTGGCAGGCGGAGAGTCGCTGAAAAGAAACGGAATTGAAGTCTCTCATTGAAGTCAACGCTGGACAGTAACAAAGTACATATTATTTAGCAGTTTCCTACTCTTCGTTACATCCACGGCAAATAGAGCCATCTGCTTACCCCATCGTGTGCAGGTGTTTATTTAATCTACTCTACAAAAAAAGAAATAGAAGATTAAGTGACGCCCATGAATGGGTTAACGAGATTTCCACTATAACATAAGTCGGATTTTACAAGTTTGAAGAAAATTGGAGACCCAAAAGCCTGGCCACCTCCTTGTTAGATGCCCAAAAGAATATAAGAACACGGGCATAGGCGGATCCAGGGGGGGGCACGTGCACGTGCCCCCCCCCCAGACGGTATATTTTTATATTTTTGTGTGATATGATAACAGTTATTGTTGAATTTTTTGCCCGTCCGCCCCTTGTGCCCCCCCAGAAAAAAATCCTGGATTCGCCCTTGAACACGGGGAAGAAAAAGTCTCCTTAACCGTCATAACCAAAGAAAAGTGGGATACGAAGAACCTGAACCAGTTGTAAATATTTTCTATCAAAATAATGGTTTTGATGGTGTAAATTTCAAATAATATAAACAAAACTTTGTGGATCATTCAAAAATTTGGGCTAAATTGGGCCAAAAACACTAAAAATATAAAAATCCTATGGATATGGATCAAGCGCATTCTGGGGTAACGATACCCAGTAAACACACGTACGTGGAATAAACGTTAGAAATGAACGATAACCATACGTTAATATACGTTATGGAGTAACGTATTATTTACGTAGAAATGTCGCGAGCTTTAAAGTATTTTTCAACTTAGCAACCAACGTTGTTTTAACGTTGATTTTAACCTTTATTGAACCATCTCAGGCAAAATGTAACGTTATTTTAACGTATATCCAGTAAACACACGTACGTGGAATAAACGTTAGAAATAAACGATAACCACACGTTATAATAACGGTTATGGAGTAACGTATTATTTGCGTAGAAATGTCGCGAGCTTTAAAGTATTTTTTAATTTAAACAACCAACGTTGTTTATAACGTTGATTGTAACCTTTATTGAACCATCTCAGGCAAAATGTAACGTTATTTTAACGTATATCCAGTAAACACACGTACGTGGAATAAATGTTAGAAATAAACGATAACCACACGTTAATAACGGTTATGGATTAATTGATTTAAATATTATATTAATCATAATTTACATAATATCCATTTATTTGTTTCCATGGATATTTTCTATTTCAATCCACTTCATTTGCATCCATGTTTCTGAAAAATAACTATTGATAAACATTAAATAAACACAATCTACTTACTTTTTATTTTTTTCCAACACGGAAAAAATCTCTCCTAGTGGGGATCGAACCTGGGAACATTTTTAGTCCATTGCAAGAGTCTAGCGTTCTAACCAGCTGGGCTACACAGGGTATATAAATTATTGCAGTTGTTTGTGATTTTCAATTTTGATGATCACAATTATTATTATAACTAATTTATAAATAAATTCACTCGAGAAAATAATTCGTAGTTTACAGTATCAATTTCTGAAATGCTTAAAATAAAAATTAATATTTAAAAAATATAAAGGGTATCCGAATAAATTTTATAAATGTGGCCTGTTAAAACTTATAACTTAAAAGTTAATTTAAAAAATGAAATGTAAGGTTTATTAAAAAAAACTTTGCGTTTAAAATATAAAACATAAATCAAGTGCATATTTTTTAAGAGTCGTTTAAAATAAAATAAATGATAAATTGTAAATAATATTCAATACATCATAATATTATGTAATTCACTTTTTGAAATGATTTTAAAATAGATAATAATATTGAAAAATGGCGTTAAAATTACGTTAGAAAAATACGTTTAAATACTGGGTATCTTCAACGTATGGATAAACGTGGTTTTATGTACGGTTTTCTAGACGTTTTATCCATAGCTAAATAATACGTGGTTTTTGACGGAAATATCACCAAGGCGTTGTCTTTTCATACTAATTCAACGTTAAAATTACGATAGAAAAATACGTTTAAATACTGGGTATCTTCAACGTATGGATAGACGTGGTTTTATGTACGGTTTTCTAGACGTTTTATCCATAGCTAAATAATACGTGGTTTTTGACGGAAATATCACCAAGGCGTTGTCTTTTCATACTAATTCAACGTTAAAATTACGATAGAAAAATACGTTTAAATACTGGGTATCTTCAACGTATGGATAGACGTGGTTTTATGTACGGTTTTCTCGAAGTTTTATCCATAGCTAAATAATACGTAGTTTTTTACGGAAATATCACCGAGTCGTTGTCTTTTCATACTAATTTAACGTTACAATTACGATATAAATAACGTTATATGGCAACGTTGACAATGAGATCTATTTGCAACGTTGCATATACGTTTGAAAAACACGTTACAATAACCATAGAAAGTAACGTATAATTAACGTCAAAATCGTACCAATGGTTGAGTTATTAGTATTTATCTACGTCGTTATAACGTTGGAAATTAACCGTTTGCTATCAACGGACTACCAACGTTGATATATTCAACCAAAAAGTAACGTATAACGTACTTTCAACCTAAGTTACGTTGTTTCAACCGTAATTCAACGTGTATGTGTTTACTGGGTAATTAGGAAGTCCACACAACTCCAAAATTAAGACATTTAAGTCCACGGATTTGCGTAGTATGTTTTTAGATTAAAATTCCGCTATAATTAACCTTAATAAACATTTCTTCAAGTATTTTACTTCAAGTTCATGTACCGTCGACAGAATACATCAACTGGGGAGTTCTTCCGTGAAAAATCGGAACTTTATAATCGAATATTTTCTGAATTAATCGATATTTGACGTTTATCGTTATCGTAAATCTTTCATTTTAATGTTATCCATCAGATCCCATCGAGTTTTTGTATAAATAACTATCTTCGAAGAAGGTTTTTCGTTTTCGAACCAAAAGATGCAAGTCCACCGGCTATGCTCAATATTTTAGTACATCCCAAACTTTCCTTTGCTTTTTTTCAGTTTTCCCCAATTTTAGTTGGCTTCAATTTAACCGGCGATCATCGGTTAGTCGGTCAGGTCATTCCGTCCCCGAAAAAGTGGATAACTTCAAAACTTTCTTCTTCAGAGATGCGAATACAACGGTAATATAATTAAATTTTGTCTTACGATAGCAGAGAAAGAGAGGATTAAATGACCAGCATGAATGGATTAACGAGAAAATGCGATTTCGTGAAATTTGAAGAAAATCGGGGATCCGAAAATCTGTCTATCTTAATCAGATTCGCAAAATAATATAAGAACAGAGGAAGAAAGATCTTCTCCATCCGTTGTAACCAAAGAAAAGTGGATACTTTCAAAACTTTCTTCTTTTGAGATGCGAATACAACAGCAATATAATTCAGTGTGCCGCACAATAAATAGCAGGGTCGATTTTTACTATTATTAGAAGCACATGCGAGGTATTTTTATATTTCTAACTACATCCTCGATCAATAGATGAGAAAAAGTTTAATACAATTTGAAAACTTTGACCATTTTTGAGTTAATGGAGAAAAATTTGGTTACGTCATAATCGAGGTTTCGTGGCTACACCAAAATAAAGGTAAAAAGAAGGCTCTAAAAATTTTATTATTACATTTAATTCGGATTTAGTATTTTTTTACCTCTTCCAATGTTTCCCCAAAATTTAAAAACTCTGGCACTTTTTCATACCTTTTTTTTACTATAATGACTGGCCTTGTCGAACAAGGAGGATCAAAATATTTACATGGACAAAGTTTATATTTTATGTGACTGCATTTGGAAGTCATCCATCGGAAGATGCACTGAGTTACGGGCTTTCGCTCCCACCATAAAATGGAGAACAATTTTGAAAATGCAAGATTTTATTTGCTCCAGGATGCCGAATATGTAGCTACGCCACTGATGTGGGCGGAAGACTGTTTGAAGCGCGTGGAAGCATTCTGGACCCATAACCTGTTGTTAAACGTGTTTCTTGAAGTGGAAACCGACGTTAAAATAATTTTGTGCCACATTTCGTCGAAACAACGCAAATCGAGGCACAGCGATCGTCATGAACTTTGTATTAAACCCTCATAGAATTTAAGCTGAAGTGCTAGAGAGGGTTGCAGCCCTTTAGTATAGGGCGACATGTGTAAAATGTGAAGAAATTTTGAGTAAAACCGGGGGTCATCCCCCCCCCTCCAGCAGCATGGGAGCAACAGAAATAGTTTTCAATAATTGAACTATTACGTAAGTTTGATTCTTGAAAAGCTGTCTTGCTGCTTACTTATGACTCGAGGGTATTCCAGACCCCCCGGTTTCAAAGTAAGTACAGCAATCTCTGATCTCATAATGCTAACACAACGTCTATTTATTTTATTTTAAATTTTGTCGCTCATTTTTATCAATAAAGATAACCAAAAATTATTTTTAATTGAGAAACTTGAAAAACAAAATAAAAAGTGTACACTTTATACAAAGAGTAGGGGAGAGATCATCGACTTTAGGAGATATTAATATTATTTGATGGTAATATTGACTTTTAGTAAACGAAAGAGAAAGTTAACTGGTAAATGCTCCATATTAAACGTTTCACAATTGATTTTTGTTAATTACATGATATATACGATGCCACCAGAATTATTTTATATGAAAAGACGCAAATTGAATCATACCGATTCCAAGTAGATGTTTCATTGCATGTTTTTCTGGTAACGTAAATCGAAACGACGCAAATCGAGACCCCATTACACTATAATATAGAAGCTACGGTGCTAAATACAGCACAGATCGTTCAATTATTTTCTGTAGGTCATTAAGAACTTTTTTAACAATATTGCATTTTACTTTCAAATTCTGATACAAAATTTTCTTTTACAGATTAACCTAGAGGTATTTGGAATGCAGTGACCAGTGAAGAATAGAACCTGCGTGTTTTTGAATTGAGTGAGTTACTATTAAATTTTTGCCATTTGAAATGTTATTTACAAAAAATGCGTTTTTTGCTATTCAATTTTGAACAATATTTATTTGCGCGCGTTGTAAGGTTATTTAGATACACATGATTTAGTTTCATTAGGTCGATCCCCGTGTGATGTCTGACCTTTTTTATTTTTTGTTTATCATCGAAATATTCGTTTAAAATACTTGCCAGTTTATTGATGGAACTTAGCAGAAAAATACTTCTTTTTGGGGTGGTTGTGGAATTTATGTCTTTTGAGTCGATCCAAAAATTTATTCCGCTGTATTCTATGCAAAATTTTTTTTGGCAACACAACTGATGGTAATAATTGAAAACCACGAAATTTGCAAATATTACTATTACTTGGTGAATATTGAAAATTCTGGAGGCCCTTGAGGAGTATCTGAACGAATACGTGACTAATCTAAGATTTTCAATGAATTCTTTGACGTCATTATAATTATTTTGGCTGTATTTCAAATTACCTTGAGGTACAACTCAAGTATATCACCAAAACACCTTCCTTATTATTGACCGACCACCTGCATTGCCAGATTTGAGGAGCAGGAAATTAAAAGTAATCTCAATAACACAATAAATGCATTTTAATTTTAACTCGATAACGATTTTTTTAAAACTATGAAATTACGCAGTATGACGTAATACTTTATAATTATCATTGAGCTAATAGAGATAAGTGAATTTCCGACCCGATAAGAAGGTTCAAGAGTACTCCATAAACAATTATGGGAATGTTTTCAACTTCTCTTTCGTCAAATAATGTTTATTCTCGTTTTATTAATAATAATGAAACTGCATTAACGTCAATATAATTTATTGTGCAAAGTTATTTACTCGCAGTTTAATAAAAATTTGTAGTATAGTAATGATTACTACGTCAGATTTAAAAAACATAATGAAATACCTGATGAATCATCGTTTTCGTTTCATACACTACCACAATAAATTCGTGTTAACAACATTTTTGGGGTATAAACGTCAGGACCTTGCTGATAGGTCATATTAAAAATACCACTATCAATAATATTATTGAAGAGCTGGATAAGAGTCCAGTTTTTTATTTACCAGGTTTATGTTGTCATAAGTGCATAGGCGCAACTAGGGGAGGGGCTAGGGGGCTAAGCCCCCCCAAAGTTCAAGTTAGCCCCCCTAAAATATCCCAATTTTTCGTTATTTTTACCCCCTCCTTAAAAAAATTGTTTGAAAATATTTTTTTAGCCCCCGCAAACTTTTGACCCTAGTTGCGCCAATGCATAAGTGTTAATAAATATTACGTAATTTGATACAACAGGAACAAAGTGTCGAGACATTTGTTCCGAAGGCCTAAACTGGGTGAATAAATAAGATTTAAGCAGTTCTCGCCTACCGAAAAACAACATTTTACTGCCTACTTGGTGTCACTCCTGACACCAGATTGTGTGCAGAAATAAAATTTTATTTCCTCAATTGTAATTCAATTCGCTGCTTTTTGGCGTGAAAGGTAAATCGCTTGGCCATTCCAATTTTTTCTGGTACTTGCTTACTGGTCATTATTATAATTTCCTTATTACGATAAACAAGGAATTGGAGCAAATTTTTATGAATGTAATCCTCATTTTATCTTTCAGAAGTTTATATAACAGTAACACCTGGGAAATTACGACGAAATTTTAAATGGTATTCGATACTTGCTTTTCTGTAGTCATTCGTTGTATTTTGACACATTTACAAAATCTTAATACAAAATCTGTACTTAGGCCCTTTTGGCTAACGAAAAGGTATAACCAACAGTGGCGGATTTAGCATTTGAGAGGCCCCAAGCGCAATTCAATTTTGAGGCCCCTTTCAATAAGAAGAGGAGTTAGACAGGGGAGGCACAGCATCACCGAATTCGTCATCGCATGATTAACAGCAGATTTCCAATAAACTGAGAAGAGTTGATTGAACAATTTCCAGACTATTATGTATCTGAGTCAAGTAAATTAAGTGTATAATAAAGAAAGTCAATAAGTAGAAATCAAAAATATAAGGACATCAGGCCCGTAGCCAGGGGGGCACTTGGGGGCACGTCCCCCCCCCCGAAATGTTGAAAAGACAAAGAAAAAGGAAGGGAAAAAACCGAAAATTTTACATTTTACAAAAGGCTTTGTACAAGTGCCCCCCCCCCCGAAATTAAATCTTAGCTACGGGCTTGAAGGACATAATATGGACAAGGAGAGAAGAAAAGGCGAATGTTAACAATATTGCTAAGAGACAAGAAAACTGAGCTATGGATGAAAACTATAAGGTAAAAGAAAAAAAATAGTGCCCATGATTTGACGAAAGAACTACACCATTCCCAGCCTTCATTCAGAAAGCGTCAATTACAGTTCAGATTAGCAATCGCAGAGCTACCCAGAAAGGTTAAAGCTGAACTTGGAAAGACTTCAGAGTTATTCAGAAGGTTAGTTAATTAATTAATCTGATTTACAATTGATGCTTTCTGAAATAAAGCTGGAAATGGTGTAGTGAGTGTCAGCTATAGTTGTTCGGTCTTCGGTACTCAGAAGATTTATATGTTGATAATATTCCGTAGAGTACTTTAAACTTTAAAAGAGATTAAATATTCGTGCTTCTAGACCGGCATTATATTTTTATCCATCCGTGCACAGATAACAGAGGAGTTTTCGTTATATTTACCTGAATCCTGTCGGTAACAAAGCAAATTACGCAGCCTTTTCAAGCAGTCTTCCAAAATTTTTTGCCTGTAGGTCCATATAGACTAACGATCGTTAACCTTTTGGTTATCGCGGATTACTAAATTCACAGTTTTGAAAACATGAAATTTTTGAATCTTGTGGTTCAATGGGTTTAAATCCGAGGGGTTTGGGGACCCAAGAGTAAGGAAGCAATACGAAGGATTATCAAAAATAAAACGACTCAAATTTGATTCTTGAAAAGCGGTCTTTGTAATTAATTTTGATATCATCCAGCGCAGGTAAATAAATGTGAAACCGGGGGGTCTGGGGGTATGGAATACTCCCCATCAGAAAGAAAGCAACAAGAACAATTTTCAAAGTGAAACAGCGTGTATTTGATTTTTGGAAAGTGGTCTTGTTGCTTACTTATGACTGGGGGGTATTCCATACCCCCCAGACCCCCCGGTTTCAAAAAGTTTACTTAATTTTATCAAATTTGGGTGTGCTAAAAATTGTCTAGACTGGGCCAAAAATTGCTCTCCAAGACAACGAAAAACACTTAATAATAATATTAATTGTACTTATATCAATTTTTTAAGGTATTTTTTCCATTTTAAGCAGGTTAAAAATATTCACCAGCTGTTAGGAAGCAACAAGAAGGTTCCAATTTGATTTTTAATCAGTCTTATTGTTTCTTAAGAGCTAGGGATATACCCATACCCCCAGATCCCCCTGTTCCTACACGAAAATTTTTAAAGAAAGTAATTTTCATATACCTACTTAATTCATCACATTTTTAAATGTTTTTTCCATTTGGGGGGGGGGGGGGTTTGCCCCTACCTCCCTCGCTAGTTACATCTTTGAGCTTTAATATGAAATGGTAATTTATTACACTTTTTTAAATTTCTTATTTTCGGACCACCAAAATTTTTACATATACCACCGATTAGCCATCGTTCCGCATCCTAAATGCAGTTCTCTCCGTCTGTTCCAACGAAGGAACACAGAGGAGCTGTACTAAAGCCGTAGTAGACTTATCCTTATTTTTTCATTGTCCTACTGTCATGAAAACCACCCTCCGAATCGCAACCCCTAATAAGAGGATTGACCCAAACAGATACCAGAATCCGTCACAATCTGGAGATGACCTCTCCAATTTGTTTGGCCACGATGTTAACAGACCACCTCATCATTCATGTGAAGGCTTGGATCGTGGATTTCTGAAAAACAGACCGGTAGCTTGGGAAAACTCAAAAAAACGCAAATATAAATCAAATGCTTTAATTGACACATAGAACTTGAGAGATGTTATCACAGTTCCAATAATTGCAATGTATATGAGTGCGCTAACATGCACAGTAGCAATGAATGATTACAATCAAAAAGTGCACCCATTATAAATATAAACAAGTACAACCCAATAACCAGAATAACCTCTAACAGTTACTCAGAATTGAACACAAAAGCCCATAAACACGTCGGTTCATGCGAATTGGAAAAGTTAAAATTGCTTGCCTCAAGTTCTCGTATAAACTTACAATATAATGGTGACAGGTGTTCCGTCTCCAATTGCTGTACAACGTGCAGCTTAAATATTAATATTAATATTAATATTATTTCATTATACATAATACATGCATATTAATTCCATACAAGAAAACACTTGCTTGACATTCGCGACACTGAACACTGCTTGTTGATCTGTAGCGGGAACTGGAAGAGGTGGTGTTGGAGATGTTCTCAAGATTGGACCATCCAAACAACGAAAGGAATTCCCCAGGCGTCTTCCAAAACAAACAACAATAGGATGTTGCCAACTGGAAGAAATCCAAAATGGTTCCACAACTTGCGCCCCAAAACTGCGTAATAGATCGCTACACGAAAGAGCCTCTCCCATTTCCAGATGTTTACAAACGGAAGCCAAAAACACCATACGATCACTTTACTGCTGTTTCATACCATCATAAGCCACAAATACTTAACTAAACACTACAGGCACTTAACAATATCGTCGCCGTCGTGAGACAGAGTACGTTTGCTCTGGTCGAACTTGCAAGACTCCCCGACTCGAGTCTTCATACGCCAACGTTCCACTTATCAACCATCTGCTGTATGGGCCGTACTTAAAAATATTGAAATTTCCTACCTCCTACGGCACTGTCAAAAGATAATACCAATTTATTCAGTTTTGGAACTGATAAGTTTGCTCTAATTAATCTTTTTGTCAAGAATCACTTCCAGACACTTGATATTTGTATATACTTCGTTGAAACAACGCAAATCGAATCACATATTTCCCTAAGATGATCCCATACAGGAGAAGAGTTAGTCTGGAGTTCTAGGGGTCCGTAGTGCCCCTTGTTCTAAGGTGACGTATGTAAAATGTGAAAATATAGATGTGAGACCGGGGGGTCTGGGGGGTACGGAGTACCCTCCAGAACAAGGGGCAAACGTTTGAAAATTATTTTATCACATTCTGTTCTCTAAAGTGGGTTGATTTTTATAATGAAAAAATGCAAAGAAAAATTATTTTCCAATAATATTAAATTGTAATTAACTGAACCATGTGAACTAATTATGACCAGCAGTCTGGCGTAAATCAAATACGGATAGACTACAGAGCGGGAAACCGCGGTTCTAATCCTGATTGCGTCGGATATGTGCTGTGATCTAAAAAGTGCAAAATCGATCTGTGGACTATGGGGAAGGCAACGGGAAACCACCCCATTAACATTTCCCTAGTAAAGTCTTCCTGGCTTAGCCAGGAAGATCGCCTACGTCTAAAGAAGATATGGCACTAGAAGAAGAATTAACTGAAGTCAGAGTCTTACTCATTGAGACGGTCATTGCCTTGCAGCTAACGCAGTTGGATGCGAATGCGAGGCACCGAGTTCAAACCTGGGGTCAGTCAAACTTTCTCATGACTAGTCTCCGTGCTTCGGAAGGCACGTTAAGCCGGTGGTCCCGTGAATTGGTGAACTAACCCGTGGGTTAGTGAATTGCCACCATTAACATAAAAACCAGGAAACAAGGCACATCTGAAGGCAAGTCTAGCAAGCTACCTAATGGATGTAAACTATTTATTTGCTCATGGAACTAACACTGCCAAGAAAACGTAGCAGATATTGGAAATAACAAACCTTACGGCTTAAACTAAGTTGAAGAAGAAGAAGAGTATTACTGGTCCATTTTATCATTTTTTGAAGAGACGCAAATTGAATCATACAGATGCAGATTAGATTTTTAGTTTTAAGTTTTTGTGACAACTTAAATCGAACCGACACGCAAATTAAGACCCTAATGTAGGCCTTAGGCCCCAAAATTTTTCAGACCCTTAGGTGTGACAGTTGCAAAGTGATCTTATGCGATCAAACCTTCAAATTATTTATATCCAAAGCTTAATAACCTAATCACACAACATATAGTTATTCCCCGTCAAGCGAGGTCGAAGGCCGAGCAACTAAATCCGGCAAATGAAGTTATATAATATTTTGTATTGATAAATATAATATCCTCTTGATTACTGAGAGTGAGGACGTAAAACCGGATGGCTTCAAAGACAAACCACACCTGAGTCTTAATTATTAATATTATACCTTATTCGAATGGAAAAAATGGAATCTGGTGAATTTTCGTAAAACGTCACGTACGATAAACAGGATCAATCGTGACGTCGAGATGACGTTGAATTTATCATTTCCGGGTAGAATTTGAAGTAGAAGGTTATCTACGTGATACACTTTATGAAAAAATTTGTTAGTTATTCTCATTGTTTTGCTGATCAATTATAATCCAGAATGTTCAGGTTTTATAACCTGTTCAGGTCAAAACTACCATATTATGATGGCAGGTGGACGATGGTACTGATTTGGCTTTTTGAGATATTAGAGAACAAATTCCTTCCGTGATAAATTTTGAATCCTGATTGAAACACTTGATCCTAAGGTTAAGGTGGAGAAGTAAAAATTTCTTGTAACCGAGCATGATATCATTTTATTAAAATAATATTTAAATTTTTTGTTTAATTTCTAACGAATTTGGTCAGATTATGACATCATGGGTACACTGAACATGC
Organism: Rhagonycha lutea; assembly: GCA_958510855.1. Classification (NCBI taxonomy): domain Eukaryota; kingdom Metazoa; phylum Arthropoda; class Insecta; order Coleoptera; family Cantharidae; genus Rhagonycha; species Rhagonycha lutea. The sequence continues at coordinate 96,763,714 of OY294036.1, forward strand.
GTAAATTTTTTTACTTCAAATGACAGATAGCGTAATACCTCCAATAATCCCGGTTCACCGTTCGGGCCAGGTTGGTCATCGACCTAGGTGAAGCTTACCGCGCCTCCTCCGTTCTGCTTTCTTCATATGTTGAGCAACAGGTATTAAAAAGTTAAATCGTTTATATTTTAAATGTAACTCTCTAGTGTTACACAATTGATACATTTCAAGCAATTTTGTTATTAACAATTGCTGCAGAGTCTTAACGATTTTCGACAAACAAAAATTAGGAAGGAAGTACCATAATTATTGGGTTTTCGTGTGAAATGCAAAAAAAAACTACATTTATTTTGAACGGCAGCGTGGGAGTAGTTCATAATGGAAGTTTTCGTTTATACAAATAATTTGCTCATGTTCTCAGCCACTTTTTAAATTATTGACTATTAGGGGAGAAGAGAATTTTGGGATACCCCTAAACTTCACTCCTCATTGGATGCGCTCATTTTTGAGGAGCATTTGTTTTATTTTGTAAAGGTACCTATTACAAAAATGAAATTGGTCCACATGAAAAAATTTAATTGTTGCCATTTCAAGTTAACAATGTCGCAATCGAGTTAATAATACCACGACCTCGCCGTGAAGGTAAAATTGAACAGAAAAATTATACAAAAGTTTATAATATTATACACTTTTTAAATGTGGAAAATGTAAAAAATTATTATTTCGCCCAGTTCTTTTGGCTCAGCAGTTAAAAAAGTTAGGTTATGAACGGCCAAATAATCGTCTCGTGGTTCGACTTCCACGTTGAAAATTGACTAAATAATTGGAGGTTAACCCGATGAAAAATTATTATACAAGGTGACAAATAAATACCAGGGTCCTGTTATTAATGGAAAGAAGTTAATTTTAGTGAAAATCAATTTTAATCAACAAGTAACATCGTTTCCTGCAAAAATAACATTGGAAAGATAAAAAATGGTGAAGTCATCTTTTCAATGTTTACTCATGAGGAAACCTAATCAGAAAATATGACAATAGTAAAACAAGCTTGAGATTAATTTAACATTCGATTCCTTCCCTCGATCTGAATCCCTAACTGAATTTATGAATCATCTAGGGTGCACTTGGCTGGTTATGACTAACGATCAAGTACCATTATAAACCAACCTAAGTGAATCCCTTAGGTTGTGATTAAATACAAATATTTTTGTAAAATCCCGATCAGAAAAATTATCCATTGTGTTTACACATATTATGGTTAATAGAAGCCACATTATGAAAAATGTTAGAACCTTGAAGTTATTCATTATTAAAATTAGTAACGGGATTTTACAGCAATGTCATTAATGGATGGATGTATGTATGTAATTATCTATCGGTAGGTGCCTACCAATTGTGATCACAACGTAATGAATTCTCAGAATTATATTACAACTATGTAGTACCTAACTCTGTGTGTTGGATTATTGTATAATAAGCCAACTATGAATAACAAATTAATTTATTCTTTTAATCATTTGTTACATATAAACCAATTAGGAAATTGGGGTTATTGTAGACCCTTTCCACCTGATTGATAAATAAAAATGCTGCTCTACACTACATTATTTTATCTACTTGATTCTTTTGTCTTCAATAAGTTGATGACCTTCATCAAACTTATTTCAACGATTGCTTAAGATGGTGAGCAACGTACGAGGACATTTTTTCTTCTCACCGTGTTTTAGTCAAATTCTATTGAATCTTGTAACGAAATAATTAAATTATGTTTGAAACGCTTACCTGGATCTAGCTTTTGGATTGCTTCGAAAATTAGAGAAGGAAAAATGGACACAAGGGTGAAGAAAACTAAAATGGGATTCCAACAATCAATAGCGTAAAATAAAATCTAATTGGACATTTCGCAATTAACGTTAAACCAATTATTAGTAACAGCATCAGGAAAACAATATTTAGTTGGTGGGAAAACCTGTTCAGGAAGGTTATGACCGTTTCACGTACGAATATATCGGTTATTCCATAATTCAGAACTTCCCCGGGTCTTGAATGTCTGAAATCAGATGGAGGTCAAGAAGACCGTTCACGAAAAGCGTGGATCCAGTCCTCCAACTCCATTTATAACATTTAATGAGTTTTCATCCATTTCCATATTCCAAACGCAGAACGTGGAAAATCTGTAATGTTACCATCAGCACACTACCCTGACTTCCGCAGTTGAATTGATAGTCGGTACTTTGGGTATGCGTTAAAAATTTAAAGAAAATTGGTAGATTTTATATTATATAACATAAAAAACCTCCGTGCTTCGGAAGGCACGTTAAGCCGGTGGTCCCCTGGGTTAGTGAATTGCCACCACTAACATAAAAACCAGGATACAGGCACATCTTAAGGCAAGTCTAGCAAGCTACCTGATGGATGTAAAATATTTATATGTTCAAAGTTTCTAACACTGCCAAGAAAACGACGCAGATGTTAGGAAATAACAGGCCTTAAGGCCTAATTGAAAAGAATTCTCAAAGAATTGCTTCTAGAAAGAGGAAGAAGAAGAAAAATGAGCTTACTGCTTACTTACACCTGGAGGATATTCCATACCTCCAGACCCCCGGTTTTCCGATTGTTTAAAAACCCTAAAGTCAGTGAAAGGTTTTTTTCAAGAATTGGCTAATTTTATCTTATTTTCTCACTCACGGCTGGGGGCTATCCATAACCCCCGGCTTTCCCTCAGGGACCCGGATATCAACAAAAGTCGATGGAAGCCAACGAAGATTAGATGAAATCCGTGGTAACAGTGCTATATTAACAGAGTAGCAAATGCTACGGGCCCCACGCCTCTAGGATCCCCCCCCCCTAGAAAAGTGTTTTTTTAAAGGAAAGGGTAGAAAAAACGTCATTCTTGTTTACTTGCATCGGGAAATAGCATTTTTAGTTAGGAAAGGGTAAAAACAAATCATTGAAAAAATAGGAGGGCCGCGTTGGGTTAATCCGGCACTGCGTGGTAGAATGGGAGCAATGTTGGAAAGTCCACAAATGAAATGTAGCGAAATACCAAAAGTACAGCAGAAAGGCACAAAATTGTTAAATTGCGAAAGAAAATATAGGAAGAACAAAATCTGTAACATTTCTTTCGCTTGAGTAATAATTTTTAATTATTAGCAACAAACTTGATAAATTTAATTAATTTTCTAGGTAACACTGGGCGTTAAATTGATTTGAATGCAGTCTGCTACTTACATTGTCCTCTGTTTACGTAATTTTAACAACACAAATTTGTTTTTAGAAAATACATTTGATCTCAAAATTAGACCTTGAAAAATTTAATAAAATTTGCCTGCAGCACAAAAACTCGTTACAGTATAGTCATTTGCGTAGCTTGAAAAGGGGGCGTATCACACCCTAGAAAATGGAAACACTTAATTATTTTAAAATGTGATAATAATATTCCCCTAGCCTAGAAGAGAATATTTACAGGCCCTATCAGTGGGGAGGGGGGGCAGAAGGATTTAGCTGCCCCGGGTATCACAATTTTGGGGACTTCTATTTATAATAATAATAAAAATGTAATAATAACGATGGTTGCCCTACGCCCTACCCATGTGTGTTCTTTGTTTGTTAATTATGGAATTCTGTTCATTTTGGTAACATTTACATATTATCTTTGCTGAGGTATTTTTTATGGATGTTTGGTCGACTTTGACGTCTCTACGTCACAATTTTAACAACATCTGGAGAAATGACTGGATACAGTGACGTGCCCAAGAGGGGGGAGCGTACCCCCCCCCCCAATAATTTAGAAAGTTGGAAAAAAGTTGGCAAAATCACAAAAAATTGGGTCATATCACTCAAAATTTTGTCATGTTGGCAAAAACCGCTAAACCGACAATAGCAAAAATAGACAATTACAAAAAGTTGGCAATTTTGAATTAATTAAGTTGGCAAATTCCCCCCTCAAAAAAGTTGGCTGGGTACGTCCCTGACTGGATAGGTTAAAGATACTCCGATGATCATCCTATACGATTTCCCATGCCTTTTTGGAAGTTGTGGTCTCCCGATTGTCGGCATTGCAGGATTCTTTTTCTCATAATTGCGTTTGTCTCCTCATAACGTCCCCGGTAGACGAGACAACCGACGACGTGGGAATAACCCAATAGCTTCATTTTTGTAATTGCATGTTTGGTAAGAAAGTAGGAAACAATAAGAAGATTTATTTAGTTTTAAACGGATTTAATTACAAATAAATTAACAATGCATAAAATATTATTTTATGCGCATAACTTCCATCTGTGATGTATTTGACATGATTAATTTCTTTGTGACGTAATCCACATAACTTCACTTATGGAGCATTCCTAATGACTTATTTAGCATTAAAATGGAAAGACACATTCAGAATTATATCCTATTATAGTGGGATAAACCCACAATATTGAATTAGTCAACAGTATACCGACTTAACATAATTGGATTATTTAACCTCACTTATTCGTGAGTGTACCTAAAAACGTATTTGGCATAACTACCTATAGATTCCTTCATAATGAGAGCTTCCGGAAAAACCTTCAAAAGGTAATTAAACCTTCAAAGAAGCCTCTGTTACTGACTAACCCGCTGTTACATAAAACTTTAACGAACCGTTAAAACTAACGGATGAATTCTATTGGCCTGTGCCCTGTGTTAGTGCTAATGAACGTTTTTTGTGAGCCAAATAATTTGGGACCTGCTTTTCGGCAGTATCCGATATATTTTAAGTATTTTCGTAGGAGTTTCATTCTAAATTTTGCCATGATTTCTATTCGCTGGGTGCGTGACATCTGGCCACATTTTTTGCATAATTTGTCCGCAGCGGACGCTGGCGTCGTTTTTAATATCCCCATTATGCACTTCGCACCCAGCCAATGGGTGCGTGACATCTGGCCACGTTTTTTTCACAATTTGTCCGCAGCGGACGCTGGCGTCGTTTTCAATACCCCCACTATGCACTTAAAACCCAGCGAATAGCTGCAGCCAGCGTCATCTTCTCAGATTTTAACTACCCCACCATAATATATATTGTTGCAATCTATTTTTTCTCTCCAAATATTTTATCTCAACAAAATTTCTTGTTGACCAAGTTACCTACCACTATCGTAGCGTGACTTTTCAACTCCCGTTGCTAATCCATTTTTCACAACAACTTCATACTAATTTAACAGCTGAAGTGTTTCACGTGCTCTTCGTTAGCCCCTCAATCTTGCTGCACATAATCTAGTGCAATTAAAAGTTATCCACGTGTTCGTTATTTTACATGATCTCACTATCAATTAATGTTTAAAAATAACATAACAAGGGGTAACATAAAAACCTACAGGAGTTATTTTTAAATTTAGAGGGCTGCCAGTACCTAATGACTCTTTTGGAATAATACCCGAAAATAATTTATTACCTGCTACCTTTCTCAAGTATTGCCTTCTATGAATTTCTTTTGTTCACCACTTCTTGTAATTTTGTTAAATGTAAAAGTACAAGAAGTAAAATATTTAAGGGTTGTTGGGGTTGAATATTTTTATTTAAGTGAGTAAGAGCAACTTCCGGCCTAAATCGGATAGTACATCCGGCGAATCTAACAATAACCCTAACCGATTTTATTTCCGGACGTCCGTTCACCGTTTAAAAGTCGTTCGTTAGTGGCTTTTGTGGCATCTGAAGAAGTTTCTTGATGGGCAATCAATTTTTCAAATCGAATGAACGTTAATTTTTTGAAGACACTTTCATTCGAGTACTTGTTGAATCTAAAACTTCCAAATTGGTCCCTAATGTGACGGTGATGCCCCAGGGCCGTATTAGTTGTTTGGATAGGAATCGGAGGACACGCGTAAGCTGATTTAGCTACTATGGAATGCTGATAAAAATCTAAAACATTTTCATTTATGATTAGAAAATTGCATAATGAATGGTTAGACTGAATACCGTGAATTTTTGATATTTTTTGCAGAAAGCGATTATTTATGTTCTGATTACAATTATTTTCAATAACAATAATACGTAATTATTTCAATAACGGATATGAGTATTATAGTTTTTGATAAAACTCAATGGAGATTGATGTTTTGGTATTTATCACACTCACGTGATTCATGTGAACAATAATAATGATTATTTTTTTATGACTAATATTATGTAATTCGTTTGCCATTATTACGTAATAGAAATTTTTTTCCCTTTTTATTAGGGTTAAATAAGTTTAAAAACAGTAAAAATAATATGCGAGTATTGTTTGGCTGTTGCCAAAACTTTACCTCTGCTTACCTATAAGTTTATAATATTTATGCTGGAAAACCAGAATGTTTGAGTGCACGAAACTGAAAGACTGGGATATCTAAGCCCGCTTATTTGGTAAAAATATCCCTGAAGTCCACGCAACTCAAAAACCGGGATTTGATGTCAATAGCTGCCTTTACACACACGCGATTCCTGACGCGATTCATGACGTTCCAAGAACGACGCGAAAACCGACGTGCCGGGAACGCCCCGTTCCAAGAACGTCGTCCTATTTAAACACACACACCAGGCGTGTCGGCAGCCCTTTGTGAATTGGAGCGTTTCAAAACTTTGCCTTTAGACACACGCTCCAAACCCGCACGACTAGTCGCGTCCGCTCCAATCGCGTCAGGAATCGCGTGTGTCTAAAGGCAGCTAATGTTTTTGACTGTAACCGATGACTGAACGTGATCCACCACAGTTTTGCAGTCTTCCGAAATAAAAGGCGTGATCTAAAGGCTATATTGGTCACGTTAATAAGTTTGTAAAATTTTATCTTCAGATCTTGTAGTTCGGTCTTGATTTGTCATCTTTTCGACATAGTACTTGAAAGTAGGGGGTCGGCCGGGGGGGGGGAAGTTTAATTGTTTTAGGTTTATAGTTTTCATGACTTTCTGTGGTACCTCAGTGGGTGTAGAAGGGAGGATGAAAGAGTGCTTGAATCCATGGAAAATTATCATCATCAGAAATGCCCCCTCCTGTGCTTGAGCCACAACAGGGGAAACGATCCTCTTGATTTCAATTTTTTTATTCAAAATAGTTTTGAAGTTTGTTGTCGGAGGTCCCAAGAATTTCAAGTACTCATAATTTGGGTGTGGGATAAATTTGAGAATAGCCCCCGAAAATCACAAAATTAGTACAAAATTATTAACTAATTTGTTTTCAAATTTGAGAGAAGCCTTTCATCAGTGAAAACTTGGGTGTCCCCACCCCTCTTAATTTTACATAAAATATTTCCTAAATGTCAAAAGAAGTAATCAAAAATTCTACCTACATTTTTAAACAAACAGATTGACTTTTTACAAAAAGTATTTGAGAAAACATAATAATAGTTTCTGCAATAACTTGAGAACGAATTGTCAGATTACAATTTTTTCTCTATGAGAAGTTAGAATTTTTATATGGCTTTCGTTTGACATATTAGAGAGGGTAGGGGGAGCAATTTCAGTTTATTTGGGGGGGGGAGGGATATAAACATTCAAAAATTACGTTAATTAATTGATTGTTCTTTCTAAGCAGGATAAATAAGAGTAGGATTATCAATAATTATGGTAGTAGAAAATTTGTTATAAAATAAAAACTTGCGGCGCCCTAGACAGTCACCCAGGCTGCCCTGCCCCTATAGTCTGTTTTTTTAAAGAAACGAGTACAAAATTTCTATTCCACGTGGATAACGTGAATGTTAACCAATGAAATTGGTTGAAATTAAATTTCAAGCAAAAAAGGTATGAAAAATTGCAAAAGTTTTCAAATTTTGAGACAACAATGAAGGAGGTAAAAAAATAATAAAGCCGAATTTGCACCCTTTTCTGCCCCCCGAAACATTGTTAAATTAAAAAAAACCGAAATTCCGAAATTTGTGCAAACCTTGGAGAACATTTTAATAATTAAAACACATCTTCAATAAAGTTTGCACCCTGCTACAATGACCGAAACATTGCAAACAGTAGCTTATTAATTTTTTTTGTTGTATCCTGTCGAAAAAAATTGCAAAAGTCATGCAAATAATTCCTTAATACAACCCTGTATGCAAATTAATAATCACAACTATTTGCAATGTTCCGGTCATCATAGCAAGGTGCAAACTTTATAGAGGATGTTTAATAATTATTAAATTGTTCTCCAAGATTTGCATAAATTTCGGAATTTTTTTCATAGAGTTATTGCAAATTTACACTCTTCTTTTAACAATTTAACAATGTTCCGGGGAACAAAAAGGGTGCAAAAATCGGATTAATAATTTTTTGACCTGTCACAATGTTGTCCCAAAATATAAAAACTTTTGCAATTTTTTTCTAACTTTTCACTTTTTAAGTCCCCAATGACTGGCCTACAAGGTTGAAATAAAATATCAAGCAATTTCATTAGTTAACATTCAAGTTATCCACGTGGAATAGAAATTTTTTACTCGTTTCTTAAAAAAACAGACTATAGCACCATATCTACACCTAATTTTTGAAGTTTACATTCGACATTCGAAACGATAAAAAATTTATATACATTTTTAACTTCTATAAAATCATATTTTTGAGATTTTTTGTAAAAAGTACCTCAACTGTAATTTATTTAGTAGCATTTTCTGAAAAGTAAGAGAAAAACACTTTGCAGGTAGCTCACCTGTTGCACTTGCTCCGACGCGACGCTGACGAAAGCAAGTGTCGAGAATTTTCTTGTTAAAAAACGTGAAACAGTTGTAATTTTTATTTAAATGTTTAAAAATACAAATTTTTGAAAAATCAGAATAAACCTCTGTATTTTTACAATATTTAATCCTAGCTAACAGATTAAACTCTTTTGCTTTCACACAATATGTAATCGATCAACTGGGCGGTCCATAATAGCACAATATAATTTTTTAATATAATACGACCCAGTAGCATAAATAGGATTTGAATTTGGGGAGTGATGAATCTGGTAGGAGACACCACCGGGAGTCTGTGATTTTGGAAATTTTTACTTTTAAATGTACATTTTTGGATTATTATTAGCCTTTGGGGGGTGATTCATCACCTGATCACCCCCCTTATTTACGCCACTGATAGACTGATACGACCAATATTTAGCTACCATCTCATTTTCCAAATTTCTTCAAGTTGACCTACCACTTCAGATTTCCATTTTGTGGAATAATTTCAGTAACGCTAAATACCCAGTTCGAATCCGAGTGAAGTAAGAACTTTATTCTGACCGTCTCCCCTCGGAATGCAATGGTAAACCACCGATCTGTGGACTATATGGAACGCCCCATTAACATATTCCTAGCATAGCTTTCTTGGCTTAGCCAGGAGGATCGCCAACATCCGAAATCAGATAGGCCCTTGAAGAAGAAGAACCTCACTTTGATATAAATGTGACCTAATTGCTATGTCATTAAATTACCAGTCCCAATTTCAAGTTATAATAGGTTTGTTCAAACCAGCCAAGAAAGCGTACAATGCGCATGAGCGTGACCGTACATTGTACGGTTTCTCGGGTAACCTATTATAGTCCCTAAATTATTCTATTTGCGTTTTTCTTCTTTAGAAATAATAGTATGTGCATGCTAGAAAAAAGTAGGTACACTTTTACTCCTAGTAGCATAATATATTATTATTTAGAAGTTTCTACAATAATCAACGGGCGGGTAGCATAAACTGGAATCTGTCAAGAACCAAAAACTGTAATTTTCTAATTTTTACTTAACTTGCTAAACAGTGACGGCGTTAGGGGGAGGGCAGTCTCTTCAAACTGTCCATCAGGTTTTTGCCTTATAAACAATTATGAATTATATGTGTACTAAACTGTTGAAAATTTTCAATGAGTCGCCTGCGGCGCTTTTTAGCTGATTTCACAAAATCTACTTGAGAACGGGAATTTTAACAATATAGGAGAATCACACATGATTTCTTAATTGAGTGGCTAACTTTAAGTTCTTGGTTCGAATGTATACTTTGTTCGTGACTTACTAAAATCTCCGATAGTGCTAGAAAGAATCCCTATTTAAAATTAGCTTGTTTGTCGGACCATTTACAGCCTTTTAATAGAAAAACTGTTACATCTACTGACAGTAGCATAGCTTCAAATTTCGGGGGTCCTCCCGAATATATTTTTTGTGTTTTATATTTTATACAGATAAATAAGTCTTGATTTGCATCGGGGTTGCGTTCTGGGAAAGTACGCTGAATATCAAAACGACGCAAATCGAATCACGTATTTGTGATGTGTATGATATGAATAAAATTTTGTTTTTATCGATACTGACATTATTTACTGATAATATCAAATAATATCAACAAATAATTGACAAAAGTTAACCGATAACTGATACAATTATTGGTTTTATCAATTTTGTTAAATTGTATCTAGGTACATACTATTATATTTTATAATGAAATGACGTCGATTCATTCACATCGAATCAGTTCAGATTTTCGTACATCGATGCGACGCAAATCGAGACCTTGATGTTGTACTATGAATCTATAAGAGAGATGAAGCATTCGTACCTCGTAAAATATATTTACTAATTTTTTTAATCAATAAATTTATGCGGGGCCTTAGCTACGGCGTCGTTGGGTACAAATTTATTTATATTCCCTTTCTTCGCGATATTACACTACCACAAGAATACAAAACTTTTCTTCTTGTTACAGATATAGGATCCACGGCAAGAATTGAGCTACAAAAAAAAGGTTAGTGAATTTTTTTTTAACGTTGAAGTTTTTTAAAATTATAATGAATTGTGGTTCCAATACAACACTCATAATTAACAAATAAAACATAAATTGAAAATAACCTTAATGAGTGATCTGCCAAATTTATCTCTTCGGATCTACATCGGTGTAAAAATATAAAATCAACTTTAGCGCAATAAAATATCAACATTGCTGAGAGAACAACCAAATATTTTCGGCACAGTTGCGAAATCCAAATTTTTCAAATTAGAAAATAAATTATTTAAAACTTTATATTATTAGGTTGATTTTCCACTGCAATGCGAAATTTTTTGAATGGTCTACGTGACTGGCATCACAATTTGCTCTTCGGGATTCTCCAATTGACACTTTGTATAGGGTGTTTTTTTAGCTGCATGAGAACTTCAAAATGAAATAAAACATTAAAAACCTGACGGAATGTTTTGGTTATAATTTTTTTATGAAAGTACAGTTAAAGGCATTTATGATTTGAACATGACTTCCGTCATGTGACCACCACGACTAATGGTTACGAAGCGCATCCGTTCAGTCCAATTTTTGACCACTTTTTCCAATATTTCTGGCTTTATTTCATAAATGGCTTGCTGAATATTAGCCTCCAATGCTTCTAGAGTTGTTGGTTTGTTAGCATAAACCATGGATTTAACATACCCCCACAGAAAATAATCTGGAGGTGTCAAATCACACGATCTTGGAGGCCAATTGATAGGACCACGTTTTGAAATAATGTTGTCACCAAATTGTCCTTTCAATAAATTGATGGTTTCGTTGGCTGTGTGGCACGTAGCACCATCCTGTTGGAACCATAAGTTGTAAATGTTTAGCTCTTGAAGTTTTGGAAACAAAAATGTATTGAGCATGTGTCGATATCTCACACCATTCACCGTAACGGTAACTCCTTCCTCATTTCGAAAGACATATGGACCAATGATGCCGTTGGCGTGTATTCCACACCAAACAGTCAATTTTAATGGATGCAATGGAGTCTCAAGATAATGTCCCGGATTGGTCTCACTCCATATACGGCAATTTTGTTTATTCACATGCCTATTTAACCAGAAATGTGCCTCGTCACTGAACAAAATTTTGCGGTAAAAAAATGGATCCACTTCCAATTGGTTGTGAGCCCAATTTGGTAGCGTTGTTCAATGGTCAATCTATGCATTATCAAATGCCAAACCTTGCTAAACACAAATGTCAAAAAACTGTTTCCATAGCAATCTTGGTTCAATTGTTATCCCTATTGAAAGTTCTCATGCAGCTAAAAAAACACCCTATACTTACCTACAAAAATATTTTTGCACTAATTACATTACACAATTATTTGTACACACAAAATTGTGTAACATTTTGCAAAAACATAAAGTCGAAAATGGTACTAGAATTAAACGGAAACGTATTTACAACTCCATATTGAAAGGGGTGCGTACAAAAGAAAAATTTTTATAGAATTATCCCTCGTTTACAACATCAATGAGTCATCGACGATTTTAATTCATTGCTCTTTGTTCCACCACCTTGTTCCAAATTAATCGGATAATGAAGGAAAAATCACTTTTAAAAATGCAATACATATTTAAGTTACGCAACATTGTAATAAAATAAGCAACACTAATTAGTAGAATAAATTAGTTTGTAATCTATAAAAATTAATATACTCATTAAGTGATAATTTGCTTTTTCGATATCTTAACTTCGCGGAATAATTAAATCATTTCTTATTCAAATTGTAATTTTGCTTCGTTTAATTTGATATGATAACTCGGAGGAAGCCCCTGGGGGCACTTCGTTGTAACTAATTGAATTGCTCTTCACTTATAAATTAGGGATTTGCAAACATAAAAGTTAAGTTTTTTAATTGGCCAGTTTTGGTTTGTAAAAATTGGAAAATAGTCAGCGTTACAAAAAATGTTTGATTAATAGTCAATAGTTTGCTTTAAAGGTTTGATTTCCAGTTTACATCGGTTTATGCTAGTAGCTGGCCGGAAAATTGATCCTAGAACTTGAGCAATAACAGAGACTGTTTTGGTTGGGTAACCAAAGACGATGCTTAGCACCTTCCACCATCAAATTTAATTTGTCTTTCCTGAACAGTCTAAAATGAAGAAGAATCAGGAAAAAATGTTCGGCATCTATCACTAGGACCACAAATCTGAGGATGTGGTTACAATCTGGTTTTCGATGTTCTCATGATGACGGTGGCCTATGACAAAATTAACAAAGCTCATTTGGCTTGAAAATGAGTGAAACAGGACGTTCAACAAGTAAAGCCGTCAACACTAAATTAAATCCTGCGAACAGGAGTTTTCTAATCATCGTTCATCGCTTGCAAATTTAATCCCCCAACTCATCAAACAAATTAATTAAAAACATTTTCCTTCTTTCTGATGATTCCTTTTATGTTCGATAGTAGGGTTTTAAGAGTTATAATGAAACGCTTAGTAAAGTTAATTAAATTTGTATTTTGAAATCGGAATAAAGACAAATCTATTGGTTTAAATAACCACTAAGGAACCGGGACTGCCAAAATATTGAATAACCTACTAGAATGAGTCAATGCCACGTGCGGAGACAGATGTACAAAGGTGACGTCACCCAGATGTGATGGGGTCCGACCCTAAATTTACCACTCATTTTCTCTTGTTGCACAGTGCAGGTATGTGCAAGTTACTAAATCGATAGTTATTTGTAGTTCTTTTATGGATCACCAGATAATCAATACAAATTTCCTGAAAGTGACGGATCCAGTGTTGAATTTTTGTTCTGATCGGAAGGTCAAAAATATTTCCATTTTTTGAACAAAAAGTTCCACAAGGTTATCGGAATTACCTATGCGTTTTAAAATTATTGGGGCTGCTGAAATCGAAGGTGTAGTTTGAAATTTGAAAACTTTGTTTCTAATAATTAGAACCTAAACATCGCACTAATTATTTTAATCGTTGACATCCTTGAACTTTGAGACATAGTACGACGTCGATGTATGTAGCTAATATGTGATTCCATGGGCGGTACCTACTTTAGAAAACAATTTTAAATTTCCTATATCAAAAATGTTCTTGTACCACCAAAATTTGGCCGATGGTTTGGATTACAAGAAATCTACTTTGATAATCATTTTCATTTCAATATCGTGGAACTTCCTTTGGAAAGTTTTTATTACGTAACCAATCACACGAGCGATGAATGTCCACTTTTTAAACAATAACTACATCACCGTATTAAAATGTTACTGCGACAGAAAATTGGAAAATTAAAAAAAAACAGATTAAAGATTTGAGGTATCGGAAGTCTTAATTTATTAATTTAAGGCCTTGTTCGCCCACTTTGACCCATATACTTGAAGCGGCACAAATTGCAATTTCGTACAACACGATTTTTTAATTATTAGAGTTCAAAAAAATAGACACAGGGTCGGATGGACGGATGTTTTCACCTTCTTTTACTGCTCAAAGTAGACAGACACTCTAAATACGTTGTTGTTATTACTAATTTATTTATGGAAAACAAAGTAATTAAGTAATAAAAAAAAGGAAACAAGTAGTGCACTTTTACTTACCACCACAGCAGTCCGAGGTGTAACAAAAAATTAATCAAGATAAAAATGTAAATCAGTTTAAATGTCATTGACAAATACTTAATTGTTCGTGCCCAAAGTTGCAAAATTTCTCAAGAACGTGATTGCATCGCAACAAAAGAAAAAAATGACTGGCTAATATTTTCTATTATTATTTGTTCGGTAAATAAACATTGCTGCAGTTTTTATTCAATTTTGATCCAAAGATAAAGTGATACAATACCAAGAAAAAATTGAATCGATATTAACGAGGCCTCATTAAAATTGTTGGGCAAGAAACAAAAAATAATGAAAAATAACTCCCGAAAAGGGAGTCAAAACTATTTTTTTATTTTACAGATTTCTGTTTTATTTCATCCGCGCCATTTTGTTAAAGAGTTTGAATGTGGTTGAATAAAACTTACAATCCGTTTAACCTTAATGTTTTTCAGACAGGACAGGACGTAAATAAGTTATCGGTTTTTGAACTTGGTTCAAGGTCGCTATAATGAGTTAATAAATTTGTAAAGAATGCAGTCGAGTGATGATCTAGGACACGAATGCATTCATACAAAGAGGATTTGCTTCATGGACCAAACAATTTTTAGCAGTTTGTTTATAGCTCTCCAATGCAAAGGATGAAATATGCGGCCTTAGCCTCTGGCTCGGAATAGAATTTTGTTTGAAGGCATCGTTACGCCGATGGCTTCGATATAATTTATGAGTGTTAAATTGAATTTATAAATTAATATTGGTCAGTGACTTCTACTGGGGCAGTCCAGTTTTATGAACGTTGGCCTGTGGCACTCACGTGATTCTCGTCGACCTTGTCATGACGGAGCTCTCACTATAGCAATGCGTCATCTTCATAATGTCTCCAAAGATAATTAACTATGTGAACTTCTTTATTTCGTTCTTTGCGTTTGTATTGTTGCAAGACTTTATTTCGAAACTTTTTGTGTGAAATTCGTTGTGGTGATGTCTTTGAAGAGAAAACGCCTAATGCATTCAGTTAGGTAAACAATAAATTGATGAAGGCTTCCCAAGTTTTTAAAAGTGATGTCTACACCTAAATTTTCGGCAAGGTTAAATTAACTCGTTTAATCGGTCAGGAATTAAAAAGTAAGAGGAGGAATTTCGCAATGGTACGATGGCCCTTCGTTTTGAAATCTTATATAATTTTGGTTTACATAAATCTATGCTTGTTGGAGTTTGGTGAAAGCCATCGCAAACAACTACACACATCGATTATAGTGGCTGTTCTGTTGCCATATAAGGTCGCAGCTGTCAGATGTTATTTATAGGCATCACAAGAAACCTTTGGGCTATTAGTTGCACTCTTTAATAGTATATGGGTTCTTAACACTTCGTACACAACCAATACCTGATTTGTTGAATAAAAATTAGAACTCGTTTTGAAGAAGATACCATCTTCATAATCAAATACGGTAGCTTTCATCCTCCTCTAAATTATCTTTCACTTTCTTTTGTTATCTGTCGATTACTCGACAGTCAGAAACTGTTGAAGAGAGTGCAGAAGTGTGAAGCTATTGAGGAAAATAATTCCGCGAAAAGAAAAATAAACCTAAGTAAAGCGGAGGAAAAGCAACTGATACAGAGATGAGGAACACGGAACAACTTTCCTAAAATGAGCAACAATCCTACTTTAATCTGAACATAAATCAACTGTGATGGAAATGTAAATAAAAGAGAACAAGCTAACTATCCAAAATAAGATACTATGCCTACCGAAAAGTAATAGGTAGAAATATTTGCAATACGTGACATTTTGCGTTACCAACAGACAGACCGAACTGGGATTGTGTCTATATTCCCTGCGTTCGGAGAGAAGCTACTTTCGCTACCAAACGCTACCAAACATTTCTTTTTTTCCTTCTTTCGAGCTTCAAGTCGATTCCAAACGCTTTGGCTCCGTCGCTACAAACGCTGCAAACATTTTGGTGGGGAGCCAAAGCGTTTGGAAGCGACTGGAAGCTCGACAGTAGGAAAAAAAGAAATATTTGATAGCGAAAGTAGCTTCTTCCCGAACGCAGGGCATATCCAATCATTATTTTTTTTAATTTTCTTGCAGTCCTAAATTTATCTTTGGTGTTTTTTCATTTCTTGGTCCTGTGGGATCTTCAGTTGATTTTTTATTCCAATGTTTTGTTGAAATAGTTTTTAATAATAGATATACATAAAGCAAAACGGTGTTTGTTTGTTAAAATTTACGGTATAAATATTTATTTGTTTTTCAATTACAATTCAAATGGTTGAAAATAATATTTTTGTAGTGATTAATCATTTGAAAGTACAAAATTATTGTAAGTTTAGGAAGAGGTTCACGACCTAGATTTTGAACTACATAGTTGAGATTTCAACTTTTTGAAAACATTTTTTTAAATTTAATGAATACAAAAAACGACATCGAATTTAAACAATTTTCTAACTGCAGCTAACCTCAAACCTACGCCTAGGATCCTTGTAAACCGGGACCTCTAAATAAAGGATACTCATTTAAAAATGTTTGCTAGCTCAAGTAAACGTAGACTGCGGTAACGCCACTCATTTCCAAGCTTTGTTTTAATTATTTTCGTCGAGCGCACGAACCGTCAACACAATGCGGCAACCGGGACCAATCAGGTGTAAAATATCGACACTACTTTACAATTGATTATTGCCTAAATTAATCTATATTAATTTGACATTCATATTCACCTTAAACGTTTAATTTTAAAGTAATTTATCATATTATGCCGTCGAGTTTTTCTAAATAATTATAATATCTTCGATGTCGGTTGTTCAAACTCGAACCAAATTAGTTTTTTTGAGAGGTCAAAAATGGCAATTTATTATATCGTACTAATAATACCACATCAATGAGACGGTCATTTAGCATAGCGATAAATGCAGGGACGTGCCCAGCCAACCTTTTTTTTTTGGGGGGGGGGAATTTGCATTTGGAAAATTTGCCAACTCAATTAATTCAAAATTGACTACTCTTTGTAATTCTATATTTTGCCCCGTGATTTTCCCATAGTCGGTTTAGAAGCTTTTGCCAATTTGACTAAATTTTTTAGTGATTTAACCAAATTTTGAACGATTTTGCCAACTTTTCTCCAACTTCCCAAAATATTGGGGGGGATTCTGGATTCTGGAAGAATTTTATTTCTGGCCGTCTTCTCTCGAAAGACAATGGCAAGCCACTCGGGTGTAAACTGCCATAAAAGCCTTTGTAAAAAAGTTGCGACACTTCTGTCAAAAGCCATACTATTAAGAGGAATCCTCAAAGTTGGAAAACATACTTTCGTAATTCAGTGATATTTTGCTTATTACTCAAAAAATGTGCACAAAAGTTATATTTTTGAAAAGAGGACACTTGGACGCAGGCCATGTCGTTTTTAATTTTTTAAATTCAAATTTTTTGAAAAAAAGATGTTGAAAAGAATTTGAATTTAAAAAAACTAAAAAGGACACGGCCTGCGTCCAAGTGTCCTCTTTTCAAAAATATATACTTTTGTGAAAATTTTTTGAGTAATAAGCAAGATATCAGTGAATTACGAAAGTGTATTTTGCAATTCTGAGGATTCCTCTTAAGAAGAAGAAGAATAATTCGGAACAATATGTTATGCAGCCTTTTAAAAAAGGCTGAGAAGAATATTATGCAATTGCGGCATGCGCAGAGGAGGACTGGATAGGGGCGCCGGGGTGCGACAGTTCATCAAAGATTAAAAATGATTATAATTTGCTAGAAAGCTCCTCCTCGTATTATCATAAAAGCCATAAAACCAGAGCAAGGGGTATAGAAGCTATAGTGTTAGAAATTAGCTGAATTTTAGGCTTCTATGCGCAGTTTTAGGCTCAAGAAACCTTATAATCTGGGCTCCGTATCAGTCCCTCGGTCCGCATAATTCAAGGTCAATCAGAATTTTTCAAGCTTCTCCTCCGCAGTGTATTTCAAAGAAGCGCCTCTGATTGGTTATAAGGCTGGTAATCAAAATCGAATATAATCAACTAATCGATTATTCGAATATGAATATTTTCTCAACGGCACTATTCAAATTATTCGAATATTCAAATTATTCGAATATTCAAATTATTCGAATGATTATTCGAATATTCGAGTAATTTGAATATTCTTGTCATTTTTTTAACAAATATTCAAATACAAAAATATTAAAAATTCCCAGCCTTACTATATACGGGGGTGGTTTTTGGGGTTCAAACCTTCAAATCCCTCCATAGGAGAGCAAGAGATTAAAAAAAAGGGTCTAAAAATGTCTTTTGGAGCAAGAAATCGAATATAATCAACTAATCGAGTATTCGAATATGAATATTTTCTCAACGGTACTATACAAATTATTCGATTATTCAAATTATTCGAACATTCAAATTATTCATAATATGATTATTCGAATATTCGAGTAATTTGAATATTCAAATAATCATTCGAATATTCGAATAATTTGAATATTCTTGTGATTTCTTGAACGAATATTCGAATACAAAAATGTTAAAAATTCCCAACCTTAATTGGTTATAATAATAATATAACAAAAAGTAGTATAGTTTCAGTGCGGCCTTTAGGCCGCACAACCTGGACAATCTAATTAATATTTATATTTTTATATAGCTCCGGTTCGCTATCAAAAAATATTCTCCGGTTCTTAGTTCTGCTCCGCTCCATGCTTCAGGTAACATTTTTAATTCGACTTTTTCGGAGGGGGGGGGGGGGATTTAAATAAAAAAATTTAAAATATGCTTATGATATAAGAGGCCTTTCTCCAGCACCACCTTTGTTTATGTATAGATTATGTAGTTATAGATTAACCCAGACTGTTTGGCTTGAATGCCGCACTGGAAGTATTTATAAGTTATTAGTAGGGTCCGGGTTTGTAGGCATTTGAATGTTTTTCTTGCGTACAGGCACGTGAAAAATTTTAAAAGGGGAACATGTTTTACGCCTTTCTGAATCGTTTTATGTTAATTATAATTGTTTTATAATTTTAATTAATATCTACTTTGTCAACTGTAGGTGATTCAGTGCATTAACTGCATATTCTATTAATATTACTGCTCTGATCATATTACCGAGAAGGTGCATGTCCCCCCCATTTCGAATTTTAACTCCAAAATAGTCTTAATCGTTTGTGCCTATTTGTGCAACCATTATTTTCGTTTGTACCCAAATAGTATTCGAGATATTTCAAAATTAAGCGGGGGGGGGGGCTGGAGACATGCTAGCCCCCCATTTCGAATTTTGACTCCAAAATAGTCTCAATCGTTTGTGCTTTGTTTGTACCCAAATAGTTTTTGAAATTTTCGAGATTTTCGGTAACACTTATTAGCACGTGGTAATATTTATAGTTTTTTGAAATTCGAATTTCGGATTCAAAATAGTCCTCAATCGATTATACTTCGTTTGTGTCTGGTTTTTAGCGCATATTTGAGTACTTATTTTTAAGTTTTTAGAGCATATTTGCATGCATATCTTCAAGTTTTTTAGTGCCTACAAATCCGGACCGTAGTTATTAGTAAATAATGAAAAAATCAGTTCCATTTGCGTCGTTAATCGAACATTAGATATTATGATAGATTTAAATATATTAAGAAAATGTAATAGCTAGAAGGTATCGATTGGTGTGCTAGCATTCACAGGTACGTAAACTTTTTTGGGTTAATAATTTCGAAGGAATCAAGCAGAAGTTCATGGACAGACAGAAAAATAGAGAGACAATTTGAGTATAGGCGGAACTGGGGGGGGGGCTTAAAAAAAAAGGCTAAATTCAAGTTAGCCCTCCCAAAATATCCTAATTTTTCGTTATTTTTACCCCCCACCTTAGAAAAATTTTTTGAAAACATTTTTTTAGTCCCCCCAAACTTTTGACCCTAGTTGCGCCTATGGTTTTGAGGTAAAGGTTACGAAACCTCTGAACGCAATAGTTTTCTTGTAGCCTTTCTCTTTTGAGGGTGGTTCAGTGTAAAATGCAGGAGGACGTTTTGCTGAGGTAGCTTTCCCTAGGTCCACTAAACGGATGCTTCCGCGCCGTTGATTTCTGCCTTGCAGAGCTGCTTTTTGCGCTGACCTGCGTTGGCATCCACCACGTTTGTGGACGGGGTATCTTTTATGGACGCCACAGTATTAGCTGATGTCGAATAGAAGCCATCTCCCAGAGTCTCCAACCACCATGGAGCTCGCAACGTTGGGGACGCCAATAAACCGACGTCAGGCTTACTCGAGAGATATATCACCTAAACACTCGTTAAACTGAACTTTTGATTGATCAGGATGGATTAGTCCGAACCTCTCGTTTAAGTGGAAATTCTTACCAAAGTGGAGGGGAACTACAACTGACTCAGCCACCAGGATCCCTTTATCCCATCGCGCACGTCAAAAACACGTAGCTACCTGTATTCGTGAGGTTTCTCAGCAGCTCGGTTTCTTGACAAGCAGAAATGGGCAAGCCCAAAGGTTTTTAAACTTCGGCCCTAATCATGGTTCGCATCTATCAGGTGCACGCCCACCGATTCCTCAAAACACGCAAGCGTCTTAACCACTACAAGGTTCAAAGTACTCGAGAGGGGCTTTAATAATTGTTTTAGGTGATAATCTTTCGAGCATAAATCTCAAATGTTTGATTGAAAATAAAATATTGTTTATGGTGATTCTAACCTCTAATTGCATGTAGGGGAAATATGCCTATGGCGGCACCGTTCTTATGATGGCATACTAGAGGTACTTTAAATGAAATTATTTTATGTATATTTAGACTTCGTAGTTGTCCATCGTTGTCTTGATTTACATATTTTATGTTTCCACCACTCCGAGGTTTCTCCGGCCCATAATGTGTCCATCTTATAATAAAACTGATCTTAAATTTTCTGTGTTTGGAACAAGAATTACTTCAATAATTTAAATTGCAACCCCAAAAAGTTCAGTTGATGTACCTTCCAGCAGGCCCGTAGCCAGGGGGGGGCACTTGGGGGCACGTGCCCCCCCCGAAATGTTGAAAAGACAAAGAAAATGGAAGGGGAACAACCGAAAATTTTACATTTTACAAAAAGTTTTTTACAAGTGCCCCCCCCCCGAAATGAAATCCTGGCTACGGGCCTGCCTTCCAGGACCTGCCAAATTTTTGAAAACCAAAAACTTTTCAAGTGCACGTTTAAAAATAAAACACTGTCGATTTGCATTTTTTAAGTCTAAAATTCTTTTAAATGAATTTTGTAATAAAATTATTGTTTTACGACATACAGAATACTGCGTCAATTTTATGCTCATCAGTTTTCTTGTAAGTACCTACTTGAAGTTATGACATAACTCGCATTGTGATTTACATTATTAATTTTCTATGCATGGATGAATTTCTTGAGTCAGATTTTGCATTTTAATGGTAAACCCCCTCACATGTGGATATTATAGGTTCGTTAACAGTGAATATATTATGAGAAGTTATGGATACTATTGTTGACATTCCTTGACGTTTAGTTCCATAATACATTATAATTTGATTCATATTTTACCTTGACGTTCCAGAAGGTTGGTTTCTCTGAGAGGAAAATCTAATCTACCTGAATAGTAGAACATTTTTTGCTTTAACAAAAATCAAATTTTTTCTTATTTATTTTTTTTCAAATAGATAGCAACACAAATTGAAATACTTTTAGTGCTTATATCATCATTTATTCCTGAAGTTTGAGATACTTAATGCTAATTTGAATTATTTTAACTCGATGATATCATTTGGTCGCATCACATTTTAAAATACGGACGGTTCTTATAACGTGAAAGACAAAAGCGTACTTTTTAAATTTTCTTCACCGTTTTTCTGTAGACTTTATTTCTGGGGGTAAGGTAATTGAAAATGTGCAGGTGGATTTGCTTCCTCAGACGTTAGGATAGCTGGGTGGTATGCACGCCGTTAAACGTTGTTTCTGATTCTTGTAGACAGACAGAGTTAAGTCCTTATGGTCTTGCACCTATATTGTAGGTTCCACCTGTCTACGAATAAGCAGCAGGTGGTTTGCTGATTATACACCTGTTTTAACCAGACAAGCCAACGGTCAAGAGTTAATAAAAGTTCTGTTCATAATTTGTGTAATTTGTTTATCAAACTCACAAGTCGCAGTTAAATTTGAATATGATGCAATTACAATCAAAGATTATTTTAAATTAAGTTTCACTTAATATTTCAATTCAAGAACACCGCCCCGAAGACGTTAAATTTTGCGAACCATTATTTATGTTTGCGCGTGCTTAATTTATTGAATCACCTTCGACCGTGACTCTCGCATCCGTTATCTATAGAGCTTGCGAATGTTTGCATTCCATTTGCCTCGTCGGAATTGACAAATTATGTAAACAGGATTCGTTTACAATTGCTGGTAATCTAACCGCTTCCATGTCGATTGCTGCTCCACCTACCGGAGATGGAACGATCAGATCAGAGAAATATCGTACCAAAAACAAGGAAGTTCCAAATGACTTGATGATGTTATTTGTAAAATGCACCACGTTTAGTATCAAATTGTGACACCACGTCGCAAGCGAGACAAATGACGCTAAGTGAAATCTGACATTTGGAATATTAACTAACAAGAAACTCTATAATCCACCAATATGGTTATAGCTTCTCCATCGGCTTCCTCCCGAAGAAAGGTGGACAACTTCTCCGAAGGAAAATCGTCTCTTCTCGTGATAATAATTAAGTAGCACATTTATTGGCGGGATATTTTATATGCAGCTGTTGCAAAAACACGCAAGAACGCACGGGGATATGGGTAACAGGTATTCTTTAATTACCCGAAAGCTAAAAATACGGCAGACGCAATACAGAAGAGACGACTCTCCCTCATCCCTTGGCTCGTGCTAAATTTACTTCCAACAGACAGGAAATAGGGCAACACCCTCTTCTATCCGGTACCGGAATAACTATTAAGACTTCAATTTTCCAATTTCATTAGTTTTTTTATAAATTAAGTTTTTTAGAGAAGTAAGGTTTGGAACCGGAACTTAGAAATTAATTTTGCCAAATTATTTTGCAATTAAAGTCTTCATGGTTTGTTGTGGATAATTAGGTGGGTACACTTACGCCAAAATTAAAATTTCTAGAAAAGCTGAAATAATGCAATTAGAAAACGTAATTCATGCTTGTGAGAAAGTAGGTTGACCCAATAACTGTCGTGTTCCATTATGCTCTCAGCACTAAATAAATTAATTGAGAATTAAATATTTCACGAATTTAGCATTCATAAACAAAACAAGGATCTAATATTTTTAATTTGACGAGTAATCAGCTATAGACGTATAATTTATTAATTTTATCGCCCAGTATGATAAATTCACGTGTTATCTTATCGCACGAGTCAAATTCCAAGTTCTCATTTCGATAAGTAATACAAAAATTAATTTTCAATTCTGGAAAATTATTATAAATTTAAATCCAATTCTATTGTGAGAATTTGAATTTTAATGATTTGCTCAAAATGTATTTGCTCCATTTGCGAATTTCGTGCTGTTGAACGCGATGCACTTTCTCTATTAGGTGGGTACAATAATAATAAATTATATGTGAAAATTTCGAGAAAGTTTTCGTCTTCTAATTAATGTTATAAAATGTATTTTTTTATACTGTTTTAAGAGGTAAGTAGAATGAAAAATTAAGAGTAGGTAATGCAGATAATCGGAACAAAGTAATTTTATCATTATCCACTCATTTTGCATCCCTGATGAGACTCGAGTGAAAGCCCAAATAAGTTTGAGGTACTTGATCATTCCTGAATTGTTAAGTCCAAAATAGAAGAGGAACAAATTTATCATTACGAAGACGTAGCATAAACTCTTCCCATCCATGACGAAAAACTTCCACATGGATTGTAGTAGGTAATGGCAGAAGCACCAGGTCAAGAAACCATAGTTACCCCAGATATATTACCACACTCATACCAGTTTATTGTTTATCATCCAGTAATTAAGTGTGATCTTGATGACTCGTTTAATTATGCTAAAACTTGATGTAACTGATTCAATATTATCCAAACCACGGAGATGTTGTAAGCAACCAGTTCTAAGCTCTCGAAATTATAAGTAATTACGCAAATAATATATTATAAAATTTTTGGATCATTCAGATGTAACTTGAAAAGTTGACCATTGAAATAAACATTGATGATGACACATCAAAGTCGTTTAAAAAATTAGTCACGGTTAGTCAGTCATACCGGTGATTAATGAAGCGTTCATGTAATTCTTGTTCTGGTACATTTTCCCACACACCACAACTTTTGATAACACAAAAATTAATAATAATCTACGTGCAACAATTTTTCGCCAAAAGGTAAATCTTCCGTTTCTGATCAGAACATTTCGGTGATTTTGATCAATCCTCAGACCTAGATTAGACGTAAGTGGTGTCATCAACATAGTTTTGTAATCGCCGGATCTTAACAGTCCTATCTGCTTCTTTTAAAAGTTTTGAGCTTACTTTGATGGCCCCATTTAAATTAGGTTGAGTCACAAATTGCTTCCGTTGTCTTCCGTCACGTTCATTTGGTTAAATTAGAATTATTTGCGTTCTCTTGTTAGGATAATCATAGTTACTCATCGTTTTTTGAATTCATCTCGCACCTTATCACTTCCTTCGTTCAGTTCAAGGAAGTATGACTGGGATGGAAGGTAGGAAAAAAAGATTGGTTGGTCCAATTTTAAAGTTAAAAATGAATGAAAGACCAGGGAAAGCCTTACCAGAACTTTTCTTCATTGGAATATTTTATTCCTCATGTAGCAGGAGAAACGAGGTTTTTACCTACCTGATGATATAGAAGAGGCGCAAATGGTGGCCATTTTGTTGGGGCGCCATGTCGCATTTTATTCCTAGCAAATGTTCTTTGGGATGATTCCGATCTTAGATTCCGATGAAGGTCGTTTCGTGTACCAAATCCTCTTATCGTTACAACTTCCATTTTGATGAGACTATACCCAGGCGATTCTCACCTGGGTATAGTCACCACATTTATCATTCAACTCCGGCAGTGGCTACAAATAAAGCAAACTGAGAATTGGAAAAATTCAAATGGATCAGGCGGGTTAAGGAACGCAGTTGGATGCAAATGCGGTGCACCGGGTTCAAACCTGGGAAGAGTCAAACTTTGTTATTACTAGTCTCCTCCGTGCTTCGGAAGGCACGTTAAGCCGGTGGTCCCCTGGGTTGATGAATTGCCACCATTAACATAAAAAAACAGGATACAGGCACATCCGAAGGCAAGTCTAGCAAGCTACCTGATGGATGTAAAATATTTATATGCTCAAAGTTTCTAATACTGCCAAGAAAACGACGCAGAAGTGAATTCTCTAGAGAATTACTTCTAGAAAGAAGAAGAAGTTAAGGAACGAAAAGCTTCGGTTCCATTCCTAGTGACGTTGGTGTTACAAAGTTGGTAGTTAAATGGCGTATAACCTAAAATAAGAAGAGTACACAGCGCCATCTCTCAGGGTAATGGCTCATTTTCTTTTGAACTTGGCCGATAAGGCGTCGCAACTTGAGATAGAAGTACCAACTGTAAAATAAAGTAACGGTAAAAGTAACTGATTTGGAGGAAAACTAGGTAACTAGGAAAAATAGGGAAAAGTATTGTGGTGATATTTTTGACCAGGTTGAAATTCAGTTTCGCATTATTATTTATTAATCATAAATTAGCAGAAATTTTGCTATCGAGAAAATTGGTCGAGCATTTATGTTATAATCAGAGTCGAATTATGTTACCACAGACACACAAAAACACACTTAATTTTTGATGTTGGTGAGATCCAGTGATTTGTGACGTGCACGGCAAATTTAATCTAAAAAGGAACAAATTTAGTGTTTACAATTTAAATTTAGCGCGAAAAACTTACCTACTTTGATGTCCAGAATGGCTCAAATTTCGTTTTATTTATTTGGCAATTTGAGGTTTTTCAACATGGAACGCAGCGAGAATTGGCTTAAGAGGGGCATTTAAATTTTGATGCAAAAACATGTTTCAAAAGATGGCGCGCCCTAAAATATTCTAAGAATCTTTTCACCAATGCAGAATTCTAATAATTTATAAAAGTCATATGAATAAACGATAACTAATTTAGGGAATGAGGAAGTTTGAGCTTCCAATGTTGAATATTTACAAGTATATTTCAAAAAGATATTCATATTTGAAAATATTGAATATTTTTAAAAATATATTTACAAGTATATTTCAAAGAGATATTCATATTTTAAAATATTGAATATTTTTAAAAATATTCAACATTGGAAGCTCAAACTTCCTCATTCCCTAAATTAGTTATCGTTTATTCATATGACTTTTATAAATTATTAGAATTCTGTATTGGTGAAAAGATTCTTAGATTCTTAGAATATTTTAGGGCGCGCCATCTTTTGAAACATGTTTTCGCATCAAAATTTAAATGCCCCTCTTAAGGGACTTTGTGGCGAGCGGCGTAGCAAGCCAGGTGTGTTTTTGCCAAGGTCCACAAAAGTGACCTAATTTTGAGTTTTTCTTTGGAAAATCCGGGTGATAACCACTCGGAACATTAGTGCGTGTTGTCGTCTGAATTGGACGATTGATCTTGATTAATTTGAAGATATAGGATCTTCAAATTATTATAATTTTTGTGAAAGTGCAAAAATTGCACATGTGATGAAGACTTTTATCAGCACCGCCATTGTCGAGTGTTTTGTGTAATTAACAAAATTACACGCCTATTAATTGGAGGATTAGAGAAGAGAATGCGAATTATTTGAAAATAAGATTGGAAAATTTTTGCTTACCTTAAAGTTGAGGTTATGTACAGAACTTGTACAAATTTTGGTTCAAAATCTTCAGAGTATTGCCAATAAATTTAATTATACGATTGCCGTTTGTTCTTATCTGGATATCGAGAGAAGAATTTGTAGAAGTCCACGTACTTTCGTTTTTATGAAGATAGCGACTGGATTAATGAATAGCAGGTTACACGTTCGACAGGTGTCATTTACGGAGGTCAGCGGTTCCCAACAAGTGGATCATAAAGTGCCATCAATTTGGTAAATAAAAACTTTGATTTATGTACACCATTTTTTATTGTTGTTAAAAATTTGATTTTATGCTACACAAATACACTAAATAGAGACCCGGAGTATTTTGAGGTTTCAATTAAAAATTAAATGTGGATCCGAAGGGTTTCTATAACACAATTTGCACACTTTGAGACCGAGACGAATTTGTTTCGAAATTATCATATGCTCGACCTATGTTTTTGTCTATACTTTCAATTAAAGTATTTTTTATGAAAATTAAACTATTCTTTTTTTGCGAGACTGGTTTTGATTTATTTTTATATGAGGCGAACCACACCCGAGTTTATTAATTTTGATATTGTCGATAAGGACAATAATTTTGAGTTAAGCAGTTCATGCAATTTTGCCTTAGAAAGGAAATTCTTTTTGAGCAAATTTAGTGCGGTGTTGAAGCCGCACAACTTTATTTCATTTAACGACCCAAACAAGGAAGAGAGAGAAATCGAACCCAGCTCTGAGATTTGTCTCTTACAGAAATCAAGTGTAAACTGGCATAAAGCTACCGACGGCACTATAGTGCGGCGAATTTTTCCCATAAATAATAAAATCATTCATTGTAGTAAAAGGGTCGGAAAAATCGTCTCAGTATATAAATGTTAGTAGTAGGCTATCAGAGTGTTCCAGAATGTCGGAACTTCACCTTCCGGAACCGCTCGTTGGAGACAAGAATTAATCTACAGGACCTATGGTTTAACGTGGAATGCGAACCACGGCACCATTTCCCAGAGTAATCACTTGCTACGGCTTTAGCATTTTTAGATCTATAGCTCCACTCCCTAACCACTACACCAAATCACCTGTACATTTTGGTTACGTTTTGGGAAATTGGAATGAACTTCGTTGGAGCAACGCAGATCGAATAACATATTTCCCATTATATTTTTTAATGTTTATTTTATCACCCAAATTATGTAAATGTAACCTCAAAATTAAAGGGTTACGTTTTAGGAAATGCGATATATTTCGTCGAAACAACGCAGATCGAATCACATATTTCCATGAGATCTCATGGTAATATACTGTGCTCTACTGATAGCCTTTAAAAAAAATTACAATAATAAATTTAAAGCTTGGGGAAGTTTCACAATAAAAGGACTGCCAACAAAGACAATCATGTGCTCCGACTAGCAACGACTCTTTATTACTCTCTTCGGGTTCTAGCAACTCGTCGAAGGACGCCTTATGTAATTAAATAAAATTCTATAATTAAATTAAACAAAACTTCAATTTTCCGAAAAGACAATTTTTGGTGCTATAAAAGTTTATACTTTTACTACCCAACTACCAACAGATCACTTGATTAAAAATTGAATTAATTTGGGATCTCCAAGTTCCGACCCCCTTTCTTTCGCTTACGCAAGAGGATATTTACAATTAAAAATTTATTCTACCCCTTCCACACACGAAGGAATCGATTTGCAAAAAAATTCAAATACAAAAATTAATCCAAAAGTTGTGGTACCTTAATTTCTCTTGGGTAGTTTTCACTTGCAAATATTGTCACCGCGATCACGCGATTACACATTTTCCAACCCTTAAAAATAACAACAATATTGAGGTGTGTCGGATTTTAACCTCAAAACCCGTATTTTCTCTTATTTAATCTTTCTAGACTGATCCAGAAATTGAATGCTCCAAATGTTCAATCATCCATCCAAACAACGATTGAAGATTATCTCTTTATCCAAGAAATTTTCACAATTCGGCCAAAACTTGACCATGCGGGAAATTTTCCAAAATTTCAAATTTACCGCTTTTATGTAAACGGAGGCACGTCCCTCATCTGGAAATAACGCAAAATAAACACTAGAAAACTCAAAAATTTGCAAAATTAAAGGACGAAAATATGGGTGCGTGGAAGTGCTCTGGGCCCGTAACCTGTTATTTGACGTGTTTCTTGCAATGGAAACTATCGTACAAAAATATTTTGTTACACACATCGTCGAAAGAACGCAAATTGAATCACATATTTACATTCTGCGATTGTCATGAACTTTGTATTAAGCTCCCATAAAATTGGAGCTTAATTGTATTTTTTACAATTAAGTCATTGTCATTGTAAGATAACGCTTGTAAAATGTGAAGAAATTGGTGTTGAACCGGGGGGTCTGGGGGGTACGGAGTATCCTCCAGAACATTGGAATCGTTTTGAAGAAAATTTCCAAAGTAATTCGTAGGTTTCCAAAGAAATTGTTAAAATGGTGGCTTTCACAAACGTTAATAAATTTAATCCCAGATTAAATTTTAATTTACGTTTTTCTCCATAAATTTTTAAGTCAAAATAAGAATACCATTATAATTCCGGTTTTCCTGTTGTCTATTTCGTGTTGAGAGTGTAGTATGACAGACAAAAGAGACCTACGGCTTAACGTGGATTCTGAACCACGTGAATGGACCATTTAAACCGTCAATTCCGGACCAGGAAAGAAGCATTTAGGCCGTTTATAACGTCAACTGATATTTGTCGAGTCAAAGATGGACTCCAAAAATATGGAGCTATCACGCTAACCGCTCGGCGACCCCCTCGTCATCACAAATTAAATATGGATCTTAATCAAATCTAGAAGATCCAGATCGATCTTTCGAGTACCCGACTGATAGAAAAATGGTAGAATTCAGCATGATGAATCTTTTGCAAAATTATTCCATGTTTTTTCAAAACTAGAATAAAATTTTAATTGAAACGATGTTATCAAATATTTGAGTCATAAAATGATTTATGGGCAAATGCACCTGCAGAAAGCAACACAGTGGTGATTGTAATTTTTACATACCGGCAATTGTTTAAATCAATAAATTAATATCTAATGAAAATGTTTTAACATTTGAAAGTGTTGCGGATTAACTTCACTCGTTTACCTTGAATGAACTCACGTCTCAAATATGCAGACGGATAACAGGCTACGTTTACCTTTACAGGGTTCGCTGAACACTAAAACCATTGTCAGTAATGTAAATTTTATGGCAGGTAAAAACAGTAGCAGTTTAACTTTTGCCAACTTACAAAATTTTAATTTATTAGCGACTCGGTATTTTTTAATTATGTTAAATTAGTCTCGTGTAATTGGATTATTTCGGGCAATTTTTAGAAATTTAATAGCTTCGACTGTTTGGTGTCACTGCAATTTATTTTGTTTTAATGACACCAGGGGTGGCGCAAAATTCAAGCTTTCAAAGACTAAAATCTTTCTAAATTTCCAAAGATGAAGAAATGATGAACAAAATTTTTTGAAAATATTTATTCGTATCAACAAAATATAGTGAAAAATAGAATTTAGAGTTAAGGCTGTTGATCAGCAATCGATGATGATGAACCTATCGAATACTGTGATACCTCAGGGGATGCTATAGAATATTGAACAGTTTGTTGTGGACGTTCACTTTCATATGTATTTTGATTCTGTATGATGTATTTCAGTTCCATCTCATTGACCAACTGAAATATTTTTGATTTTATCAGATTTTGGTCTACTTGATTAAAATTTTTTACAGTGGAAGACATTAGTGAGAAAAAACTATCCATGAGATTACAGTTTTCATCGTCACTTTGTTTTTGGATTAAAGTTTTTGGCACATTTCGAGGTTCCACTTGGTATTGGGTTACTAGTAACTCTTTTGGAACGGGCGCTGCCTTTGCTCGAAAATTCACTTTTGGAACACGTTCAAGTTCGATGACTTGTGATTCCACTATTGGTTTTCCTTCAACAATAAATTGATTGCTTTCGTCGTTCATAATTCTATCAGATTCTTCCTCTTCAGATTCGGGTTCCACTATTGGTATCCGTGAATTTCGTCTAAATTCATTTATGAACGACATCTCATCTTCGTACCTCCATTTACCCCCTCTACCAGTGGCAGCCTCTCCACTTTTTTGTTTGTTGATTCCTCTGCGATGCTGTGCTCTCAACGATTCCCAACGTTTTTTACATTCATAAGCTGAAACAAATAGAAATTACGATTTGCATGCCGCATTAATCCACATTTTACTTCTTTGCATTAAATGGGATGCAATTTCCTTCCATGCTGATTTCTTCGCAGCGGCGTCAGTGTAGCGTCGATTTGAGGTATCATACAACTCCGGCTTTTGCTTCACCCATTCGATCAACAGCTCATCTGAAAAAAAGTTTCGATTACAACTCTCGTGCTAACAGTAAAATTCTTTTTACACGGTTAAGCCACAGCTGTACGAGCAATCACCTTCAAGTCTCGTTTCTTCCGTCTGAATTCTTATCAAATTTAGTTGTTCCAGGAGTACCAGTCTTTGAAGTTGCGAATTACTGAGATCCTTCGTTTCGTCAAGCTCCACAGGCGATTTTCCTGCTATTTTTATTCTTTTAGCCGGCGGTCCTTCCGATTCTCCTTCATCGAATATTCCTGCTTCTGGGGTCCCTAGCGACATATCGAACAATGGATTCTCGTTCTCCAAAATTATTTCCAAAAACATTTTTTCCCAATCTTTTAGTGGAATTGTTTTGATACCCATTGCGTTAATGTTGCTTTTCTTTTTCAAATCGTTTTTCATATTTTGAAGTTTTTTTTTCAATTGCGCTGCCGTTACATCTTTCCTAGTTAATTTTACGTAGCTGCTGTGGAGCTCTTGTAAAGCTGTATTTTTGGCTTCTTTTATTGCGGGTGTTTGGGATTTATTAAATAAAACCTGATAATTTTGGAGAAGCTTGATTAAGGTCGTGTTCGCACAGTTGGGCCCGGCATCTCTGGACTCGTCTTCAGAAAAACATTCGTAATCGGACATCTCAGCACTAAATAATCACATTTGCAAATCTTGCAAGTTGAAACTATTAGCATGTGATTAGTAAGCGGCAGCAAGATAGCATTCACTTCAATGTCAGACTTGCTGTGAAAGTTGTGTTTTGTAATCCCGTTACGAGCTCATGCGCAGCTATGCTACGATTGGATAGCTAAAACTCGATTGCTATTGCTAGCATTTGATGCTCAAGCTTCAGCTTGATTTTTAGTTCCTGAGTTTGTGGTTAGCAAATACTAGAAAAAAAAATCTTATGAAAAATAATAATTTATACCCTTTGTGAAGTCCCACGAGTAGGAGATAGTGGAAGTCTGATTTTTACTCATTTTTTGTTGTTTTGTGTTCCTATGCACAAAATAGCCAGAAAAGAACGCCACAATGAGCGAAACTTCGCTTTGTACGTGATTACCGAATCAGACTGACGCGCACAAGGTTCAATCTCGGAACAGGACGAGCATGCTCCGTTCATTTACCTAGAAACCAACGTACGTTCCGTCAGGAGACGCGAACGAACAGTGGCGTTCGTGCACACTGCACGAACATAAATGTAAAAATTAAATTCAGGTAAGCTTGA
The DNA here is from genome assembly GCA_958510855.1 of Rhagonycha lutea. Classification (NCBI taxonomy): domain Eukaryota; kingdom Metazoa; phylum Arthropoda; class Insecta; order Coleoptera; family Cantharidae; genus Rhagonycha; species Rhagonycha lutea. The sequence goes on from OY294036.1 coordinate 96,796,385, forward strand.
CGGAAGCTTCATAAACAATTGGAAAAAAACTGGAAGGGTTGATAATAATTTATTATAGTAATTTTTAAACAGATCACTTGATTTTGTTCGCTACACGTGACCAATTCATGACCTAATAATAAAAATGGTCGATCGCGTATTTATAAATATAAATTAATTCAATTCAAACATTTTGAAGGATATGTGACTATTCCGAGTAACCTACATGAAGTTCATTGCGTTATTTTGTTTTCATTCTTTAAAAATATACGAGGTGCTAAAAGAAATTAACAATATTTCCTTGACAATTTTAAAAAATTGTTCTTATATGTTAAAAGATTGATGAACGGCGCTAGCGTGGCCCTGAAAATGTGTGAAAACTGCAGATCCAGTTGAATCTCGTTAATCTCTTCATGCGCGTCACTCCCGCTCAAGTCGATCACCAGATTTTTGTAGTATATGTAATTTACATTATCGAATAAAACCCAACAAAAAAGAAACGGTCATTGCCTTGCAATTAACGCAGTTGGATGCGAATGTGGAGCACCGGGTTCAAACCTGGGGAGAGTCAAACTTTCTTATGACTAGTGCTTCGGAAGGCACGTTAAGCCGGTGGTCCCCTGGGTTAGTGAATTGCCACCATTAACATAAAAAACCAGGATACAGGCACATCTGAAGGCAAGTCTAGCAAGCCATAGGCGGATCCAGGGGGGGGGGGGGGGCACGTGCCCCCTCCAGAAGGTATATTTTTATATTTTTGTGTGATATGATAACAGTTATTGTTTTGCCCGTCCGCCCCTTTGTGCCCCCCCAGAAAAAAATCCTGGATCCGCCCTTGTAGCAAGCTACCTAATAGATGTAAAATATTTATATGCCCATGGAACTAATAGTCCCAAACTAAGTTGAAGAAGAAGAATAAAATCAAGAGAATCTACAAGGAATCGTACAACCAAAGAAGCTAGTAACGCGAGTTGCTATAGATCAGACTTGAACTAGACTAACTCCAAATACTGCGGGCCACCTTAAAAATTCAAAATTTTCCTTTGGATACATTTTGAAATTAACCGTACAATCGAAGAAGCTAGTAACTTTTATTTTTAAATAAGACCCCCCGGTTCCAAAACTGTAGGCTAAACTTTATCACATTTTTAAAATGTTTTATCCATTTCGCAGGGTATGCTAAAAATATTCTAATGTAGAAATGGATGCGAATGAGCTAAGTTTTTCTCCCCAGAAACCATCATTGTCAATTTTCAAACAAAAATTTTCCGTTTGAAGGTCACAGAAGATTTTGACAGTTTATATTCAAAAAAATGTCCTTTTTTTAAATCTGGGGAAAAAATAAGTGTTGCCATTTAAAGAAGAGGTTGATGACAAAATGATTGGAAAACAAATTACCGCGCTGTGAAAAATGGAATTGTGTATTTTTATAAATTGTCCAGTCAATTGAGAATTGAACTTTGCAAAAATTCGTCACAGCAATGTTATTGTTAGGATCGTTAAGTAAGCTTATAAAAAGCTTAAATTCAAAAACGAGAATTATGAAACATCGAGCGCTAGCCGCCATCTTGGAAAACGCGTTTCGTATCATATCTCGGAAAGGGCTTACTTTAGGATGAAAAACATGGAGACCCTTTTTATAGATAATTGAATTTCCCACCTTTTTTGTTCGAAACTTTTTCTGATTAAACTTACCATTTTTCAATTACAGCTCGTTCAATGTCGCAAATCTCCTGTTATCCGCTGTAACTCCTTGGAAAGTCGATTTAACGATGAAACGTTCTGTATTTGCGACATTGAACGAGCTGTAATTGAAAAACGGTAAGTTGAAGCAAAAAAAGTTTCGAACAAAAAAGGTGGGAAATTCAATTATCTACAAGAAAGAAAGAAGCCGTTTCCGAGATATGATACGAAACGCGTTTTCCAAGATGGCGGCTAGCGCTCGATGTTTCATAATTCTCATTTTTGAATTTAAGCTTTTTATAAGCCTACTTAACGATCCTAACAATAACATTGCTGTGACGAATTTTTGCAAAGTCACACCTATAACGAGAGTCTCTATTGACTGGACTATAAAATAGATTCGACATATCGGTGGATTTCTTTCTAAAAATATGGACTTGATTCAAACTTGATTCGAGCTTCCTAATGTATTTCTCGTTATGTTTTGTGTTTAGTTCCTTTGATTTTACTGATATATAGCTGATAGTATCAGGCCCGTAGCCAGGAGGTGCACTTGGGGGTACGTGCCCCCCCCCCGGAAATGTTGAAAAGACAAAGAAAATGGAAGGGGAACAACCGACAATTTTACATTTTACAAAAGGTTTTTTACAAGTGCCCCCCCCCCCCCGAAATGAAATCCTGGCTACGGGCCTGGATAGTATACAAATCATCTCTTGCTATAATATACAGAAAAATAATAATAAATTATTACAGATAATACTTAATGGGAAAATCTGATTAGACTAAAATATTGGGGTATATTTGATTATCCCATTGAAAAATGTTGCCATGGTAACCAATTATGGTATTATAAAATATTATTATCTACTTCGAGGCGTTTGTATTCTTTAATCGAACACAACTCGAAATGTTTTATCGAAAATGGTAATAAAGTCGTTAGTTTTAATATGAAATTCAGAAATAAATGTATTATTTAAATTTGATATTAAATCTAGAAACTGTACTAATTTAATTCCGATAATACACTTCTAATTTACTACGGTTTGTTATAAGAGTGACACATTTCAAAAATAGGTAATTTTGAACTTATCTTAAAAAAGCAACTTACATTTAGCTAGAATGTCACTTCTGAACTACACATTTTCGCCAGTAGAGGACACTTGTGACATTCATCTAATTTGATTAAGTTCTTTGAAAGTTTTCTATTAGACCGACACATCAGTAATTGTTGCAAAACAGTGGTATGGGTTGTGTAATAAGATCTTTCCAAGATAGATTTTGCTACAATAACGTCATTTTGTTTTGTGTCAGAATAGGGTTGCATTTTGTGTTGTGTCTGTTTTGTGGAAATAAAAATAAGTTATAATACCCACACATATTGTACTTAAAATGTATTATTTAAAGTTGAATCACTCTTCAACGAAACATTTACCCAATCTTCTTCTTAGTGCCATATCTTCTTTAGACGTTGGCGATCCTCCTGGTTAAGCCAAGAAGACCTTGCTATGGAAATGTTAATGGGATGGTTTCCCTTTTGATTGATTTTGGACTTTTTGATCACACACATATCCGACGAAATCAGGATTAGAACCGCGGTTATCCGCTCTTTAGTCTATTCGTGTTTGATTTACGCCAGACTGCTGGTTTACCCAATAAAGATATACTATTTATCAAGAACAATGTCACAACTCAAAATAGGGTTGTATTAGCCCAAATTTAACAGTACAGTCAGAATAAACAGTATTTTATTTACTACAGTAAGAAACTTACTTTTTTTAATTGTGTCACTATTCTATCAAACCCATGATATGATTATACGACAATCACGTAATGTTTTCATTGTTCTTAAAACGTCTAAGTCTTTCTAAGACTTCATTTGCCTTGTAATTAATTAGCTTGATTAACTGCAAATGCCAGGGTACTGAAGTCTAATCCTGGGAGAGTCAGACTTTCTTATGATCGTCTCCATGCTTCGGAGGGCATGCAAAGCCGTCGGTCCCCCTGGGTTGATTACCACCATTGTTAAAAATACAAAGGAAACTGGAGACCCATCTGCAGCATACATTTTGGGCACTTTGATGTGGCCAGATGTATAAAACCAGATGTTCTTTTAGTTTAACTTTTGCTCCATTTTTCTAATGCATCTGGAATGATATTTACATGGTAGCGCTAGCATTCGTCCATTCTTGACTGGACCTCCTTTTTTAGAGTATCCTTGTCTACTTCTGATTAATTTTTTTCTCGTAATTCGCAGCACGAATCGCCCTTTCAGAACTTTCCTCTTCTTTGGTAATTTGGTTAACACCTCACAATGTTTTGTTTTTTTACAGACATCCTCGTGATGGCCTACTCTGCAGTACTTGACCGAACTATCGTGTCTTTTGCATTCTCTAGCCTTGTGGCCAGAGGCCCAGCATCTTTTGCGTGATGTAATGTTGTGGGTTCAGCCTGACCTTACGTTTGGGGGTATTCAACAGTAATTCTCCTCTTCTCTGGTCCAGATAGACATCGCTCCTCCCCCGGATGTAGAACAATAATAATTATGTATTGATAGAACCAATAGTGTACCAAAGTGTGGTAATCCTGTGCATACTCATTCAGATCTGTTCGATATAGTCCTAAGTCCAATTTTTGGTTGAATTTGATAATAGACCACTCGAATTTTAAACGTTATTTAGAAGCAAGCACCTTGACTTTTAATTTTGTGTATATTAAAACTAATGTAGAGGAAGTTGACCATTGCAGAATTTTGCACATTATCAGTTCATTTGTAATAGAAAGTCGTTTGCGGTGTGGACATGATTTTTCATTAACCACAAGAAATTGAAACCATCTCATCAAGTCTACACTCTAACCGCACTTGAACGAGGTAAATCACGGGTAATCAATAATTCTTGCAACAAGCAAAACGCAATCTCGATACGGTCACTCGACGTTTTCCAAAACCGGCCAACAAAGTCGTTTGACCTTGAAAATCTTCTGAAAAACGCCTTGTGATGCTCATTATCATTTTTCTTGCATTTTTAAAATCATTGTGAAATTTGATATTGGTCCGAGATAGATGATAGAAACTTATGTAATGCATTAAAAATTCATCAAAGCGTCCTTCGGAAATACGGAATTTCCTTATGGCCTTGCGTCATCCTCTGTTTAAACTTTATAGAATCTCAGTTATACTGTTCTTGGAAGTACTCCGAGATAAGTATTAAATTTGGAATGGAAAATTTTATTTCAGTGGATATAACATGTCCTTAACATTCAAGCTATTTCAGTAGCTAAGCGTGAAAGTCAGGTTCAAGCTGCATTGGAAGCTGTACCAATAAATTCATGAAGTATGTGTCTGGTTGCTAAGAACAACCATGATGAATGGTGTTTATCAACTTGACTTGTTGTTAATGACAATATTAAACATGTACAAATTGCAAATGCTAGATGAAGTAATTTTAAATTGCATAAAAGTGGAGTTCAAAATGTTCTGTTAGATTTATCAGTGTGACACCGTAAATTTTGTAGAATTGAGAGCATTTCTTTAACAGTATCTATCTGTAACAATATGCTGACTATAACGGTATTCGGTAATGGTTTTAATAAATTGTTGTTTATTACTGTATCTAGGTCTGGGAGTATTTGCAAAAGTCACAATTTTATGTCAAAAAAGTTTGAACTGCCTGCAGATAAGTAACTCTGCGCTCTTTCATCCCTGTATTATGCAGCATTAAAAATAGCCCCTGCGTTTATTTGAACAAATTATCCGTATTTTATTAATTATTATTGTAAATGCGTGCACAAAATGAAAACAAACAAAGAGGGAATTTAAGCAATTATGTATTCATCATACAACAGTTAGTACTTCCATTTCACAATGATTTGATCAATAACGGTTACCGCTACATTACTGAGTTATTAGTTAAAATTTTTCTAGTTCAAAACGTTTTTAAAAATCCAAACATTATTATAGCGACCTCAATATTTTACAACATATCTTGAAGTTTATTTACCTTTTGATTTAATAACTTAGCCGATGTGATTTACAGATATTTAATGGTTTTTATCGGGTCTATTAATTTTGCACCCAGGGCGAAAATTTCCGACAGCACACGGTATAAATTTTACGCCATAAATAAATTTTACTTTCGAATCTACCACCTACCTAATCTTCGGCCGCTATATCTGGATGGTGTGGTAAGAAACTGTCCATTGCATAACCAATGCTGTTATTGTAAATAATAAAAAATAATTCGTGCTTGACGCAAGTGAGTCTAATTAAATTCTTAGAAATAAAAATTAAGCTACGTAATATGGGAGTTCCTCGAACAATCTTTCAAACGTAAGATTAAGCCATCATTCCAAAAAAGGATTTATGTATTTCTTGTTCAGGCTCGATGGTTTTGCTGCAACCGTAGGTCAAAATTTCCTTTTGCATGATAATAAATAGTTGATTATTAAATTTTATCTTAATAGGAATTATTATTAAAATATTTCTACCCCCGCTCTGCAGGGTCATCACGACAATATTATCTACTATATTAAAAATATTGGTTATTTATACATCACTCGTTACTAAATTAAAATTTCGATGTAAATAATTAAACAATTTCATAATTTTTAAATTGGTCTAGACTAGTGTTTCTCAAACTGTGAGAGGGGGGGAGGGTGCAGCGCCTGCGAAAATAAATTTCATGCTGAAGGTACAATCATCTATATTTAAGAATCCCACAACTAATACTTCTTTCAAATAAAATTAATTGAAATTTTGTTCTACCTAATTGATGCAATTAAAATTTCTATTAAAAACTATTCACTTTCGCTAAATTATTTCTTCTTTAATTTTATTAAAATTATTTTATAACTTTTACAATTTTCTTGTATTGACTTATCATCTTATCACATTTTTAGCAATTTTAACAGTCATTCGTTAAATATTGAAACTTAAATTCTGAGAGGATAGATTGATCACAACTTCGCCATCGGTAAGTTTGTAAAATAATATTTTTACTTTTATTCTATAGGGCCAGGTTAACAAAAAAAGTGTTAACCAATATTAATTTTCAAACCAATTCTGGAATTTAAGAGGCTGCCTATAAAGGACATCAAAATTTTTTCTGAATTTTTAACCACTATATTTTATAATTAACCCTTAATAACTATGGAGGAGTCACCGAGACCACGCCGATTTTTAATATGTGTGTATTTTGCATGCAAATACGGAACCTACATATCTCTTTATATTTTTAATTGTTAATAAAAGTTTAAAATTTATTACATTATAATTTTTTTTGACTTACTAGAATACCAACCAAGACATCTGTGATAAAATAATCCAAAAAATTAAAGTGTAAGTACATTAAAAACCAACAAATAAAACGGGGTCTCTGTGACCACACCATAGTAACAGTGTAACAATTATTTGACCATAGTTATTAACCTTCGCATGGCATACTTATATTTTAGTTACTTAGATGGCATACTGGGGTCCTGTGGACCCCAACGGTAAAAGGGATTAAATCAATAGAGAAAATAAAATTTTAAGACTGATTTTTGTAAGAAACACTAAACTAGTGTATTTGTCACTGAAAAGTGTAAATAATCCACTTAAAAAAGAAAAACTTTTAATTATATTCGACATTTAGTAAAATATGGCAAATTTCATCAATCAAAAGCAACCTTTTAGTATATAATTTATTTACACAAAAATGAAAAAGAATTTAGCCGAAAATTATTTTATACTATAAACTAGACATATGGTTCTATAAAATAAAAAAAAAAATCATCATAATGTTATCACAAAAGTCTTATATGACATTTTTAAAATTGCGATTTATTCAATGTAATCATCGCACTCCGCACCTATGTAAATGAAATATAAACCCTTATATTTTGAAATATCTTATTAATTAATTATCTGAAGTTAGAAACTTAACAATTTAGGTAATATTAATTCACTAAATTATGGTTATCAAAGGCCAAAATGACTAAAAAAAATATTTCCATATTAACAAAATAGTTACGTAAATGGCATACTGGGGTCCCACGGACCCCAAGCTCGCTTAAATCATATAAAACTTTAAAGGCATACCACAACTAACAGTAGCATAGTGTGTAAAATGTCGAGAGGGTTATGATGCTAAATTACAAAGGTGTCGATTTGCCAAAAAAAAATATTAGAACATTCTACAGGCTTTTTAAGATGTCGTGGGGTCCCAGGGACCCCAGTATGCCATGCGAAGGTTAAGGGTTAAAATAATTGGATTCAACACCCAAGAATTTTTTATTTTTTTAAATTTTTTACAAAAATCATCATCCAAAAATTGGATGTTTATAAAACGTCATAATGAAGACTCCCCTGGTCACACTTATATAAGTCTAGTTTTCTGACCTCCCCACCACTCCGGCATGGGCAACTCGCTAGGATTCAACATCCTCTCATAGTTGCATTTGTTTAGTAAAAACAAATTTTTTTAAATAAGCAACGATAATCTCGTTAATTCATTCATGTGCGTCTTTAATTTTATAGTAATTTTTAAGCTTGAAAAAAATCAAGACATCTTTTTTGTTTGCTTCATCCAGGCCCGTAGCCAGGATTTCATTTCGGGGGGGGGAGCACTTGTAAAAAACCTTTTGTAAAATGTAAAATTTTCGGTTTTTCCCCTTCCATTTTCTTTGTCTTTTCAACATTTCGGGGGGGGGGGGGGCACGTGCCCCCTGGCTTCATCGTTCCCTTGACGACGTAATCTTACCTTCATTGTTGCCTAGCCAACTTTTTTGCGGGGGGAATTTACTTAATTTATTAAAAATTGCGAACTGTTTGTTGTTTGTTGAATAAATTGTTTATTTATTACAATTATTATTAAGAGACGGTCGGGGCATGGTGGTCGAATAAGTTGACTATGAACGCTAAATGCCCGGTTCGAATCCGGGTGAAGTAAGAACTTTATTCTGACCGTCTCTCTGGTCCTCCAGGTTGGGGATTCTACGTCGGGCTTGCTCCTCGTCTAGGTAAAAAAATGTAAATTGCTAACAAACCAAACACCAATTCGCAAGGTTGGTAGTTGGGCTCGGATAACGTTGTAATGCGTTTAAAAAAAACCCGATTATATCACATCACACAATTCTTTTAAATAAGCAACGATAATCTCGTTAATACATTCATGTGCGTCTTTAATTTTATAATAATTTTTAAGCTTGAAAAAAATCAAGACATCTTTTTTGTTTGCTTCATCGTTCCCTTGACGACGTAATCTTACTTTCATTGTTGCCTAGCCAACTTTTTTGCGGGGGGAATTTACTTAATTAATTAAAAATTGCGAACTGTTTGTAATTGTCTATTTTGCCTATTGTCGGTTTAGCAGCTTTTACCAACTTGACCAAATTTTGAGTGATTTTCCAAACTTTTTTCCAACTTCCTAAAATATTGGGGGGAGGCTTCCCCCTCACCCCCCTTAAGCACGTCCCTGGAAGTGATATGTATAACAAATTATTTTAAAATAAATGTTTGGGAGCGATTAAAAGTTATTCGGGTAACTTGGATCAGAGAGTCTGGGGTAAATTGGTTTTTGTAATTTAGTTGAATTTCATTGAACCAATTTCAATTAAGGAGTGGTTATTAGGGGTAAAAATAGTATATTATACACCGAGGGAGTCAAGTGCCACTTTTCGTTATGAGGGTAAAGGTTTGTTTACACGAGGCGCAGCCGAGGGGAAAAATTACCCGAAGGATAAAAAGTCACTTTAATCCCGAGCGCGAATATACTATTTTTTGTCTTTCCGAAAGCCAATTACGAAATTCAAAGCAAATATTTATTGCATTTTTGGAATCTTTAGACGTAGTATTAAATTTGTAATTCTTTTTACTTTTCCTCTCGCTGTTTTACTTTTCCTCCCGCTGTTTTACTTTTCCTCCCGCGATTTTACTTTTCCTCCCGCTATTTTACTTTTCCTCCCGCTCCTAAGAAAAGTGGCACTTTGCTTCTGCAAAACTGGGAGTAAAGTGACCACTTTACTCCCGGAAAGACAAAAAGTTGAATATTAAATTAGAAATAACATAACAAAAACAGTGACAAAATTTTGATCGTTTAGGGCAGGCTTGGTTTAGGGGGTTAATATTAAATCAGCAAACCCAGTACAAAATACAAATTCCAGGTGCAATTTTTACTCTCCTGTAACTTTTCTCTTCTTTTCTGATTATTATAAAATTTCCCTCAGTTCAAAATTTAAGTAGGTATTTTGATTTTTTAAATATTTTTGCAGCGGTAACTGAATTATAACTTTCATATTCAGCAAAAAAATGAGCGTGATCATAAAGTAACCCCATTATCAAGTACATCTTTGATCACACCTTTTTTTATGTTATGTATGATTTTCGCTATTATCTTTATTTGCTAATTTTTTTCAAATTTTTTGGAGTGAATTTCATATTTAAATTTAAAAACGAAACTGTCATTGCCTAGCAGCTAACGCAGTTGAATGCGAATGCGGGGCATCGGGTTCAAGCCTGGTAGAGTCAAACTTTCTTATGACTAGCCTCCGTGCTTCGGAAGGCACGTTAAGCCGGTGGTCCTCCTGGGTTAATGAATTGCCATCATTAACATAAAAACCAGGGTACAGGCACATCTGAAGGCAAGTCTAGCAAGCTACCTAATGGATGTAAACTATTTATATGCTCATGGAACTAACACTGCCAAGGAAACGACGTAGATGTTGGAAAAAACAAGGCTTAAGTAGAATAAAAATGAGGAACGTTTGATCGAATGCGCTCTATTTTTGAAATACCCACTTTTTTCTGAAATTTTTTTCGAAAATAAGAAAATAGAGCGCATTTGAACAAACGCCGGAATACGCATTTCCTCATTTTTGCCCAATTTTCACTAAAAAAAAGTTCATCAAAATCTGTGGATAGTCAACTGTAGGCTCCCCTTGTAAGCTACCACCTCGCAATAATGCACAAATATGGTTAATTATCGTTAGGAAAATATTTATTTTAAAATTCAAAAACTTACAAATCAATTACAGCGAAATCTATGTCAGCCGGATACTGGAAAATATGAAGCCATTTAAAATTTCAAAGTATTGGAATGTGGGAGAAGGGGTAAAATTAAAAATATATTTGAGGTGGTAGCTTTTGAAATAGACATCCGATTAGCTTCATCATATAGTCGGTTTTGAAACGGTTCTGACGTTGTTTGATCCCCAAACCCAAACTATAGAAACAATCGGTAACTTTACAATTTTACAAGGCCTTGAAGGTCCTTAATGTTAAGGGTGACCAGCCATTATATCCAGCTTCGGGATAAGTTCTTTAACAACCAGGGGAGGGTCCTATATAAAAATTAATAGGAATATAATATAATTTGTACATAATTGAATTATATTTCCATTTTATTTCTACTATTTGGACTTAAAAGGAGAAGGTCCATGTCCACAAACCTTCTAAAGTTCATGGTTTTCAAGGACGTCTAAATTTACATATCCACCAAGTTTCTTAACTTCGCGACTTATTTAGAAGAATTACACTGTGCGACTGGAAATGGAAAAGACGCGCACGAATGGATTAACGAGGTCCCCACTGAAAATTCCAAATTAAAATGTTACATCGATCCTCACGGTGGGTTGCTCCAAAATTGAGGTCCCTGATCTAGGAGAATAAAATTGAATTGTAAAGCTGTGGGAATATTTTTGTTTTATTTTGATTTCTTATCTGAGATTTGGCAGAACAATAATGATATTTAACGAAAAAACAAAACAATAGCAGGTGAAAAGTAATTTTAAAATTGAAGTGTCCAAATATTTATACCTTTTGATGGTTTATTTGTAATTTATTTATACATAGTGCTTTTTTTGTCATTGTTAAAGAGCTTTTTTGTTTGCCCAGTTAATATCGGATGGACTAATGGACTAATTTCATTTATGACTAGTAATTGTAGGAGGTAGGACCACTACAGAAAATTTGACTTATATTAGACCTTAATTCAACTGTCCCAAAACGTGGTTTTTGCTAACATCAGAATCCGTTATACGAAATCGGAAATATCTTGCCTGAGATTTGCGGTATTTTCCTACTTCAAGATGATAGTGGGAGTTTATTGGCTTCTATTCGTTTCCTCCTATTGTATTTCTTCATCAAGTCCATTTTAAATTATTTCAATTTTTATTAGAGCACGAAACAAATTAAAAAGAAATCGTTCAAAAAATTGGTTTTCGAGTCAGAGTTTTAGGAAAACCTTGTACTAATTTAATTATTGGGGGCGTACTCTCTCGAACATGAATAAAATCTTGTTAATGTCAGATTTGTTATAACAATAACAACAACAATTTAGAATACAATTTTCAAGGGGACATTCACCCAAGTACTAACCACATCCAACAACGTTTAACTTCGGTGAGCTTGTGGGAATTTTTTAATGGGTTTACGCAAATTTAAACATGGGAGAGGTTTCCATCATGGAACTCTTGCTTGCGATATCTCTCAATCTCCAATTGAAAAATTTTAACTGACTGATGAAGTTTTGAGGGGAAGGCTCCATCTAGATGGGTATAAGGTTAGATCGATCAAGTGCGATATTTTAAAGGATAATTTAATTCTAAGGTTACTGGCCGAAGGTTACCCAAACAAAATTCGTCGATTAACGTACACGCACGAAGTGCGAATGTTTTGTTGTGGTGTGTCATTGATAATATTGATAACCTGTTAACTGTTGACCTTAATAATAAAATAATCTTTATACCACATGAATTTGTAGCAGTGAATCTTCCGTGCTCTAAATGTTTTCTTGACCGCTGAACGATAACTTGAGGTCACATGCTAATCATGTCACTAGGTCGTCGAAGTATAAATACCTGCGTATGAGGTAAATGAGTGGGTGTCCCCAAAAATATACCTTAGTTACTTTCAATAAAAAATGAAAAAGCAAGCTAAATATTGAGTAAAAACAGACTTGGCTTTTTACATATGAGAAAAAATCAATAGCAGAAAAGTGGGAGTATACAAGGTTAAATCGAAAATGTTGGTAGGTGTTGCTATTGCCTATCGTGAAAATTAGTTAAAAGTAATCTGCAAGCGGAGAAAATGAAAATCGTGTAGTTGTTTCCTCCAAATCAAGCCAACTTTTGCGATGTGGAAACATTAGACTCTGCAGGCCAGGAGACAACTGAAGCGAAATAATTACTATTAACCCAGGAGTAGCATTTTTTAAGAAAAATTGCTCGACTGACGCAAAGGAACAATTCTCAGACAAATTTACACTCAAATAACAATTACAACATCAGAGTTGACGAGAAAAAATAATTTTCAACTTTCTTTTTAATTGGTTCAAGAGAAGTTACGTGGGTTTTTGGACAACAAAAGGTAAACTACACGTTGGTATGTTAAGGTCACGAAATTGTATTTAGAAGGACTTTCTGGAAGTGTATTTTTGTATTATGTTTTACGTTACATAAAAGATTTTAACTTGGACAAGATGTAAATAATGGATTGTGCAATCAAACTGCGAATGATTTTCATACTAATTTCAAGTTTACCGCTACATGGGCAATATAACAGTAGATCGTGCGATGCGAGATGCGGAAAGATTTACAACTTGTTACTATAAATTATTGTAACAATAATTTTGAAATATTTTCGATTTTTTCCGTGCGTTTTTTCTTATCGGAACAGTCGGGCGTTGCTCCTAAGCTCTGCATGTTTGTTTTGCTGCGAGTTTTAAAAATAGGAAATTTGGTTTGTTGTCCTTTCTATTTTTAAATACTAATTTCGTTTTTAAGTTTTTCATTCATCCTTCAACTCGTGTAAAGTTGCGAGTTTGGAAAAGGGGGCACCTAAATATTGTATAACATGAAATGAAAGAAAAATTGAGCAAATAAAAAATAAAGGAATTTATTTAGTTACCAATTTAAATATCACGATATAAAACCTACGTAATACCATATAAAGAGAAGTTGATGACCTAACAACCTCAGCACACACCAGTTGCGTATGTAAATTGGTCTGCAGTGTTTCCGGTAGAGTTGAAGTAATTGAAATAAAATCTGTTCGTTTTACTTCAAATAATTGAAATGAAACGAGGGGAATCAATTAGAACTGCAACATTTTGCAAGAAGGTCACTTTGAGTTACTGTCGAAACGTAAAAATTGGAATACTCGACAACATTACATTATTTTAGCAAAGATAGGTAAACTATTAACTAAGGAATCCGAAGTTAAGTGTTACTAACCGGTTATATAATTTCTTTACACAAAATTTAATTTAAACCTGGTTTACGGTCATAAATCTGGTTTAACTTTCTTTTGTTTTAATAAAAATCAATTTAAACCAGGTTTACATACCTATATATCTGGTTTAAGTTTCATTTGTTTTATCAGTATTCACGTTTTACATTAACAAGACGCCACCACACGGAATAATTTCAAACTCGATTTTGGACGTAATGTTGTTTAGTGATGGTGGCGCCACCAACGATAATGCAAAACGCGAATAAGGGGCATATTTTGTAAACTCCCCGAATACAGTATGTGGAATTTAAAAAAAATGTAAATTCCCCTGCTCATAAAAATTTTTCTTGTAATCCTACATATAAATTCCCCAGAGGTATGACGATATTCTGTTCGCCTAGCTCCTAGCAGAAAGACTTTTTAAAATTAATCAAAACGCAAATTTAATTCTTGAAAAGATATTTTATTCTTGGTTACGGCTGGGGGGTATTCCATACCCCCCAGACCCCCCGGTTTTCCGATTGTTTACTTTTCAAAGTTTACCCTTCAGGCCAGGAAGAATTTTTTTTCAAGAACATAAACTAATTTTTAAAGTGTTTTTTCTATTTTCTAGGATTCTAGGGTATCTAAGCGCAGTGGCGTAGCTAGAACTTTTGTCGCCCGGGGCGGAACATGTTTTTGAAAGACCTTTTATTAATCCTATTTCCTAATTGATGAAATATCAAAAAAAAAATTCTTTTGTCGCCCTAAATGCCGCCCCTAAAAATTTTTGAATTACCTTTTTTTAACCCTATTTCCTAATTAATGCCGCCCCTAAAAATGTGCCGCCCGGAGCGACCCGCCCCCTGCGCCCCTACTAGCTACGCTACTGTCTAAGCGCCTAAATTATTTTGCGCATCAAATGTATACGCCATTGTTCTGCGCCACTTTGCCACGCCCTAGTTACGGATCTGCATTTGAATGCAGATTGATGAAGGTTGTAACGAATTTTTGCAATTTGTTACGGGATCTGCTTTTCATTTCATTTCAATTTTTGAAATCGTTAAAATTCAATGCATTGTGTAACACATGGTTGATAGCGCGAACATTTCCGCGTAACAATACTTGAGTCGGGGAGTCTTGCAAGTTCAACCATAACAAACGTACGCTGTTTTTAAGACAATTTTATTAATTGCCTGTAATGCGTGGTCAAGTATTTTTTTGGTCCAGCGCAGCAATTTATTTGTGGCATACCGTGTAGAGTCGTCGTGTGGTGTTTTTGGCTCCTGTTTTTAAACATCTGGAACAGGAAAGGCTCTTCATGCAACATGCACAATCTATTATTACGCAGTTTCTTTGTGCACAAGTTGTGGAACCATTTTGGATTTTCTGGAATTGGTAACATCCTATTGTTGTTTGTTTTGGATGACGTGACTCCTGGGGAATTCTTTTCGTTGTTTGGATGGTCCAATCTTGTTGTCATCTCCAATACCATTTCTCACTGGTCCAGAGTTCCAGCTAAAGATCAATAAGCAGTGTTTAGTGTTCGCGAATATCAATCAAGTGATTTTCCTTTGAAAATTATAACAAGTTACAGATTTTCATCTTGGAAGCCACACGTTGGGAAATGGGTAAGCAACTTTATCTTTTGCAATGAACTTTTGTGTTCAATTATGAGTAACCCTAGACCCCAGAGGTTGCTGGTTTTATTGGGTACTTGTTTATATTTAGTATGAGGCACGATACACGTATGAGGTGCACTTTTATAACATCGTAATCGTTCATTACTACTGTGCATTTTTGCCCAGCCCTGTACATTCCAATTGTTGGAACTGTGATAGCCACTCTCACAGTATGCAGAATTGACATGTGTGTCAATTAAAGCATTTGATTTCTATTTGCGCGTTTTTGAGTTTTCTCAAGCTACCGGTCTTTTATTAGTCTATTAGCATCGTGGCCACACAAAGTGGAGATGACATCTCCGGATGGTCTCTGTTTGGGTCGACTTTCTCATTAGGAGTTGCGATTTGGAGGGTAGTTTTTGTTACAAGTTATTTAAGAAGGACTTAACTAAATATAATATAATCTATAATCAAAGGAAAAATAAATAAAAAAAACACAAACTTATTTTAAATAAATAACGAAATTCAGCAAATAACCTAAGCTTTGTCGGTTCAAGGCAATTTATATTCACCGCATATTGACAAATTTATTTAAAAAAAAAGAGCAAAGTTCAATAAATAGCCTGAAGGTTCGTCCATAAAGATCGTCAGGAAGTTTTTCAGAAAATTTGACCCCCCCCCTTTGTAACAGTTGGTCACAATCTTCGGGCCTCCCCTCCCAAGAACGTCCGATGGTCACAAATCAAAGACTTCCCTTATTTATCTAAAATGAAATTTGATAAAAACTATTCATTCATTTAAAGTTTATTTAAATAAATTTGTGGTTAGTGAGGGAACGGCTAGTAGTGATAATCTCGTTAATCCATTCATGAACGTCAGTAATGGATACAACGAAACGATCCAAAATTAATTTTTTGCCTTTCCGGGAGTAAAGTGGTCACTTTACTCCCAGTTTTGCGGGAGCAAAGTGCCACTTTTCTTAGGAGGGGGGGGGAAGTAAATTAGCGGGAGGAAAAGTAAAACAGCGGGAGGAAAAGTAAATACCACCAACTTAAGTTGGTACTTCATTAATGCCATGTACAGGTCTGGCTTTATGCTATATGGTTTGGTAATTCTCGCTTATTCTAACAAATATTTGTTTTGAATTTTTTTCTTTCTTTCGGCTTTCGGAAAGGCAAAAAATAGTATATTCGCGCTCGGGATTAAAGTGACTTTTCGTCCTTCGGGTAATTTTTCCACTCGGCTGCGCCTCGTGTAAAAAACCTTTACCCTCATGACGAAAAGTAGCACTTTACTCCCTCGGTGTATAATATACTATAAGTCAGGTTTACAATAATAAATCTATATTTGAAATATACTAATTCAGTTACCCAAGGAAAAATAAAAACAAATTCTAAAAGTTTAGAAAATTGGTTAAAATTACGGTAAATTAAATTTTAAATAAAACAATTGCACTTTTTCGAAATTTTGTATAATATCTCGCAAAGTATTGGAAAAATAGTCACGAAAATAAAAGATAATTTATTTTTTTACACTTAAATATACTATAAAATTCGATCGGTGCTCTAAAATGTGGATCATTGAGAATTTCTATTGTAAATAATATATTGTCGTGTTCCATCTTGTTCCCAGAAAGATAGGAATATTAAAAATTACATTTTCTGTGTCATATAATTTTTTATAAATATTTAAGGCATTCTCAATATTTAAATATAAACATGATCGTAGTCAATTGAGCAGTAGTTGCCAGTTAGTATGGTTAACATTTTAATTTTTTTTTTATTATTTGGAATCTTAGTATTTTACAATCTATCTTAAAAGACAATAAGTAAAATGAATGACACACAGTGACATAGAAGGAGACTGCCCAATGGCAAGCCTAATTAATTATTAATTAATTATAAAACCAAAAAATTGAAATAATAACGAAATTTATTAGATATTTTTTTGTATTATGTTTAATTTAATTAATTTTAATTGAATTAAATTTTATAAAATATTTGGAGTTTTTTCCTTATGAAAATTATAATACGTATTATGAATTATTTTAAATAAATTGCAAGTTAATGTCATTGTAATAAATTTAATACTTATTATTTAATTTACTAAGTTAATGTAAAATTTATTTAAAATAATTCACAAATATATAATTTTTAATAAAAATAGTTAATGTTATTAATTTAGAGAAATATACACTGCATCTAAATTGTTAATTCAATAATAATTAATCCAGGCTAAAAAATATTATACCTAAATAGTCAACCAATGGAAAATTGGAAAATTTTGGTTAGATTACAACAAATTCTCGTGAACAATCGTAAAACCTATTAACTCGAGTTACTAAAGGTTGATTTGATTCCATATTGCCGCTATAATTGAAAGGTTTTGTATTCTTTAATTTTTAAAATTAATATCTAACCCAGTGGCGTAGCTATTATGGCTTCAATAATGGGGAGGCCCCTATAAAAAATAAATAGTTATAGATTTTTTTCCCTTTTTTTTTAATATTATTGAACGTTGCAATTAATTTCACCTACGTGATCGGCCGAGAGTTTAAAAGTTTGGCCACTGGAAAATAGGTGATAGGGCAGACTTGCTTTATTTCGCAGTGTTCCAAATTTTGCAGAATTTTTTTTTTTAGATTTTAAGCACTGGAAACCTCAGTATAATCAAAGGTTTTTAGTGTTAAATTCTTTAAAAAAAAGTAAATTTTAATAATAGGTTGTGAAATTAGGATAAAATCTGTTCTTCCAGTTTCCGGCAAAATCTGCAGTTTTTCCTTGAAAAAATTAATAGGATTCTTTTACGATCTCCATTCTCAATTGACCCCTATGTGTTAAGGTATTCGTTTTACTGCATTTTATTGTATCTAATGCAAAACTATCACTTATGTTTTACATTTTACTGATACTCACGTGCACTATACTGTGAAAACGCTTGAGGGTGTAGTTCATCAGAATTATTTTGCTTCCAAAATAAAATGGTACGATATTTCAATGAAGTGATTTATTTAAAATCATTTACTAAGTTAACCCAAAAATCAACCAATCGGAAGAGTAATTTCGTAGTTTTATAATTTATAAACAATGCATTAAAACTTTCACCGCAGATTTAACAAAGAAATTGTAGCGACAGTTACAGTACGAAGACAAAATGAAATTAGAAATTGATGAAACGATCAAATGACCTACTTAAGCAAAATTGCATACAATAATTAAACATGGAAATAAGCTAAATTACCACTCATTTTGTTTTCTTCTACTACATAAATTAACAATTTTTACACCTAACACAAGAGAAATTACAGTTAATTTATTTTCCAATAAAATCAATTCCCAGCTTGCGGGTGCTGATTTATTTATCCATAATTAATTTTTTACACTTCATCCTAAATTACGACAAAATAGTAACTACTTTTGTACCACCCTGTATGTTGCTATTTTTTTTATTTAAGCTGCAAAATAAACCGAGAAAACCGAAATAATTCGTTCCGTCTCATAAAATCAATAAGTTAACAATAAATTCACCAATTTTTGAAAGTTCGCGTTTCGAAAAGTTCACGACCTTGCTGCATTTCAAAACTTACCTACAATAATTTTAATTTTCTGTAAACGGAAATTCATTAAAATTCAATTATGTATAATGCAAAGCCAAAAATTAATTAACACTCAACTTTTACAATTGGTTAAAAATCAAGGTCAAAAAATTATTTAATTATGCAATTTTTCGACTCAATTTTAAAAATTTGCGTTGCAACCAACTGTGTTATTATCTTCTCCAGTTGCATTATAGAAATTAAAAATTGATTTTTTTCTTTATCTTAATCATTTAAATTACAATGGCGTGAGATAAGAGACAGATTAACGCCCACAAATTTAATTTTGATTGTAAAATACATGCAAAACAAGAAAGAGATCAATATTTTGAATAATATAAATTATTCAATTGTTTGAAAAAATTATAGGAATTATTTTTATCTTTGCGTGTGTTCTTGCAATTTCACCGCGCCGAAAGAGCACACAGGGTAAACGTCCTATTGCTTAAATTGTTGCTAATAATTTTCATATGTAACTTATTTTTCCTCCATTTTTACTGGGATACACCGCAATGACGTAAGCTTTTGGAAGACAAAGAAATACCTTTTCCTAATAGGTAAAAATAACCGAGACTTCTAATAGGAACTTCCATCTTCCATTATTGTAACATTGTCTTTTGGAATGCCATAAAAGTGAACACGACCGGAAATGATTTCATGATGGTCTGCATATCTGCGGCCAAAATTGTACAAAAGATTCTGACTGAATGGAAAGTTGCACAGATGTTGAAGAATTGATAATTCAAAAATAGGCTAAAGAAAATTTGATGGAGAAGAGCAATTCCATTTATTTTCTTCTGATTTCCGAAATTTCAAAATGAACAAAGTTCTAAATAGATCAATATTACTTTTGTATGGAAGTGGATACAGTCAGTTTGTCATAATTCTGTTTTTTGACTAGATTTTATTGCTCCACGTTGAACTATCGGTTCCAAATCTGCAAGCTTATTTTAATTTTAATTTGTCTGGTAAAGGGAACACAGGGTCCATTCATCCTGTAGCTGTATTCTGTACATCTGAAACTTCTCCGAAAAAAGTGGTAGGTCAGTTGCTATGGTTCAATTTATCTTCGTTACCCGTTAAGCCATTAAAAATACCCTTACCAGATGGAACCTATTCGCTAATCAAAAAATTGATGATGAGGATGAATCGGTATTATCGGCTTAACATCTGGAAGAAATGATCTCCAACTCGCTTTAATAACACCTGTGTGCAAATTTGAGTTTTCTCATTTACCCTGCGTTCGGACAGAAGCTGCTTTCGCTACCAAACGCTACCAAACATTTCTTTTTTTCCTTCTTTCGAGCTCCCAGTCGCTTTCAAATGCTTTGGCTCCGCCTCTTTCAGTCGCTACAAACGCTACAAACATTTTGGTGGGGAGCCAAAGCATTTGGAAGCGACTGGAAGCTCGAAAGAAGGAAAAAAAGAAATGTTTGGTAGCAAAAGTAGCTTCTCTCCGAACGCAGGGTTAGTAGAGCTTCCGGAGGGGGGGCTGAATATAAGCGGGCCTATGAATTTAAATTTTTTTATTGAAATTATGCCAATTGGGGTGTAAATTACCTAAAATAAACCTAAAATTTTATGAATCATTTGAAAATTTAAATAACTTAATAAGTTTATCTCCGTCTACCCCAAAGTTTATATTATAGTACAATTCAAATAAATTGGCGTTAGGATCCTTGATGTTAAGCATCGCCATTGGTTATACAACTAAATAAACTTCTGTAATTGGTTAGGTTAGGTTAATGATGAGATGATGCAAGTGACAATTTATTTGGATTGTACTCAGGCCCGGACTGGCTCCTTTGGGGACCCTCGGCTAAAGACTGAGGAGGGACCCTCTTACCAAGAGGGGAGATTTTTGAAAATTACATTTTCCGCTATTTGAACACTTGGAAAAATTACCTCAGTAATAACAAATACAAACTACTTTTACCCCAAGTATAAACCACTTTTTTGAGGCCCCAAAGTCTACAAGGGGATATAACCAGAAAGGTTAGGGCCAAAAGATGATCTGCTTCAGAGAGCTAATTTTATTATAAGGATGGCCGTAAGGCCGATAGCACTGACTAATCCGAATTACAATTGATGCTTTAGATGGCTATCGATCGGTGATGTAATCGTGATGGGTTCGACCATTTATAATAATTAATCCAAACATTGTTCTAGTGCGGCCTTCAGGCCGCACAGCCTGGTCCATATATTTCAGTAGGTTGTTTTCCACCTGTCATGGAGGGTATTCCATAACCCCCAAACCCCCCGGTTTGACTTCCATTTCTTTATATTTCATACACGACTTGGCGCCTTAAAATAAGTAGCTGTACCCCCCCCCCCCGCAAGCATTCGGAGTTATGTAAAAACGTCTGAAATTTTGTCTCACCCCAAACCACCAGTGGACCAAAAAGTTCACTTTTATCCGAAGAATAAACCACTTTTTTGCGGCCCTTTTGGGGCCCCCTTGAGTCCGGGGCCCTCGGCGATTGCCGACCTAGCCAGTCCGGGTCTGATTGTACTAGAAACTAGATAGAACCGGGATATTTAACAAACTTCGAACCTAGCTTCCATAGTAAACAACACTAACCACCATTTCTGTTTCATTCCAGTTGGTAGCAGTCTAGCGGTTCAGTAGATAAGTCGGACATTGGCATCGATGACGTATGAAGCAGTGGCGTCACGTTAAGGGGTAAGATTCCACTTTCTATAGTTAAGTGTATAAAAGCACTTATTTATTTACCCATTTGCGGATATTTGAAAAAGATGATAAAAGTCAAATTAATATTAGATAGGTTGAAGGGGGGGGGGGTGCATGAACACCGTGTAGACATTATCATTTTTATGATTCAGCATGCCACTGCATTTTGTTGATTTTCATATGATCATTTTGGAGTTCTTCGTTATCCATCACTTTATTAGACATCCTTCAGGTTCTCATCCTGATCATCAAAGAATTCCTCCTTACATTAATGAAATGTGAGAGTTGAAACGATGCTTTTAATTTTCCAAAAATGTACCTAATCCACATTTCTTGCCAAAAACGCATCTTTCCAATCTCACTACAGATAAATTTAGCAATAAGTTTCTCATTGCCCAATGAACC
Organism: Rhagonycha lutea; assembly: GCA_958510855.1. Taxonomy (NCBI): domain Eukaryota; kingdom Metazoa; phylum Arthropoda; class Insecta; order Coleoptera; family Cantharidae; genus Rhagonycha; species Rhagonycha lutea. Next base: position 96,818,545 of record OY294036.1, read on the forward strand.
ACCAAGTATAACAACTGCTACTCTGCCAATGGAATGATGAATGATTTTCTGGCCTGAATGACCGCATACCTACTTATTTATTATTTTTTTTTACATTAACATCATCGAGGTTGGTAATTAATCTCAATCCGAGAGATGTTGCAGGTTACTTCCCTAATATACATACCTAGTACCAGTGGCGTAACTACCAGTGTGCGCGGTGTGCAAATGAACACGGCCCGTAAAATCTTAGGGGCCCGAGGCAATGTAAACTAAAAAATTCTTATACAAGGGTAAAAAGGGCTAAAAAGCGCTTGTGCAAGCCAGAAACGGACAATTCGGCAACGGGAATCCATCGGTCGAGCTTAGGTTACTGTTAGCTTTGATCAATTCTCGTACCTAATTATTAAAAGCAAATATCGTTGCCATGGTTACCGATGATTTTCTTCAAACTTGATACATGGAACCATTGTAGGGCCAAGTGGGTTTGGGGGGTCTGGATTTATTGTAGAGAGTAAGATAAACTCACACGCACTTAGGCCTCTAATTCGGGCCCATTGAACTACCTCCGGTTTTCAGCTTTACCCCAATCCTGTCACTCTTCAAGCCCCTCCAGCTGTGCTGGGGGTATAAAATATTCAATTCAAGAATCAAACTTGCTTGGTTATCAATTATAAAAAGTCGGCTTGTTGCTTGCGTATACCTGGGGGGTATTCCATACCTCCCAGACCCCCCGGTTAAAACCCTTAAATACTTAATTTTATCTCATTTTGAAGTGTTTTTTCAATTTTCTAGGGTGGATAAGCCCACTAAACACCCTAAAATGTGAAGAAATGAATGTGTAATCTAGGGTCTGGGGAGGTATGGACAATGGCGTAAATAACGGGGGGGGGGGAAAGAGGAATGGTCCCCTTAAACTGTATTATTTTGGGACCAAATTTTGTTTTTAAAACTCTCAATCGCGGGGCCCGTCAAAACTTTTGCTCCCAGGTCTAAAATTTGAAGCTGCGCCAGCCCAATCTGTAGAGGATTGAAACAGGAGGGTAAGTTTTTATTTTTTTTGGGTGTAAACATGTAAAAAACAAAAGTGCTAACACGGGACATCGGGAGAACTTTTGGAAGTCAAAAAACTTCGAAATTTTAGAACTTTTTTTGAATTTTTGCCCATAACTCCTAAACGGTGCATCTTAGCAAAAAAGTTATAATATAATAAATTAAAGAGCATTAAATTCTGCGTCAAATGAGTTTTACAACATAATAATTCAGTCAAGTAGTATGGTCAAAAACCACGGTCAAAAGCCAACTTTGTCAAAAACCGAGTCTGCAGCTTGGAAATGAGTACTAAATAAGAAGAGAAAAACTTATAAGATAAAAGTTGTAGAGGATCAAATTTTGCGTCCATTGAGTAACAAAATTTTGAAATTCGGTCAAGTACATCTCTCAAAATTGACAGTCTCCCAATGTCCGGCTATCGGCATATGAAGGCGAGGCCAAACGACTTTATAAAGTACTGTCGCCTTTCTGTAGCATTGGAAGGAAGCGGGGTGAATGCTGCTTACATAGACGAATTGGTTATGTAACAGAAACTAGTCTGAAACGCAACCCCTAATGAGAGTATCGATCCAAACAGAGACTGGAGTCCATCACAATCCGGAGAGGACCGAAGAAATGAGTGTGCAACCTATTAGGGTCTGGGGAGGTATGGACAATGGCGTACATAACTGTGGTGGGGGAGAGGCAAGGGTCCTCTTAAACTGTATTATTTTAGGACCAAATTTTGTTTTTAAATCGCACACCTCTAAATCGAGGGGCCCGTCAAAGCTTTTGCTCCCAGGTCTAAAATTCGTTCCATCCATGATGCAACTTCCACCCAATTTTCATTTTCATTATTTTTTCCAGCATGGAGTGACTGAATGATGATCATCAATTCTTATCTTTCATTTCCCTTCCGCCCCAAAAATTCTTCATCAGATTTTCACTTTTTCCACTTTTCCAACCGATATTAAACAAAAAAAGGTATACACCGCGACCAAATCGGGCGAGATAAATTCAAAGTTAGCATTTGCGTATAACGGAAGTTCCCATAAACATCGAGCGAGTGTTCACCTTTACGATTCTAAAATACCACACGAATGATGTATGGTATCGAATTGACGTCAGACGTCGCGGCGCATTCTAAAGAATTTGTTGAGGTCAAATATAGACTCGCTAGTCATCCTTGAATTGAAATGCGTCATCTTACTACTAAATTCGTCACATATCTCGACTCTTGATCATTTCTCTGTACCGAGACAATTTTAACCCTACTTTATATAGCCATGATTCGATTGGATATTTTAAGAGCGATAATTTGTTTTCAAGTGAAATTCAAATTATTGTTGTTGGGTGCCTACGTACACTTGAAAAGGAGGAAGTAAAATTGAATTGCAAATACAATTGAGCGACGCAAAATCACAATAACGCGATAATGCCTGGTGCTCTCGTGCCAAAAAGCTCACTGACCTGAAAAGCGTCTCTCTTTCATTATTGAATAAATTAATATTTGTTGTTTGTATCCAAACGACTTTATAATGGCATTATCATGATTAATGTTGGTATTTGTACATTGTTCATTTACTATTACCACCTATACCAGCATTTACAAGTGTGAATTACTTGACGCTGAGAAACTCCTAGAACCTAGATGATGAAACAAAACAAAGAGATTGAAAGTGTTTTCAAATTATTTTGTAATTAAATTCTGACAAAATATTTTGGTTCGTGTTTTGGATCATTTTTCTCAATTAGCCTTACAAAATAAATCGAATTTATTCACAATCCAGTTTTTGTATGCTTTCAATTTTGTAGTAGGTTCTCGACTAACTTGTAAAGCGCTACTGCATTCCGATCACGATCTTGCGATTCCTCTTCTTTATTTACATCCGATGCTGCACTTAATCTGATTATATCATGAACATTACGCTAAGTAAAATTTATGAGGAACATTATAACCACTCCTAAGTATTGAGGAATGTCAAAATATTTTTAAATTTTATCTAATTTAAAAAATTGGGTTCTGAATATGGATTCCACGATGGATTCTCTTCATTCTTGACGGTTTGGAGATGTAATAAGATAAATGCAGTGTTTTGAAACCAAAACTTTTGAGGAAAGCGCCGTAGGTGATTTTTATTCTTAATTTCATATTCATACTGAAAGTTTCTTATTAGAATATGAAAGTCTCATTATTTATTAATGTAGTACTATTGATTGGAAGAAAAGTAATTTTAATAACCAGGAAAAAATAATCAGTTTATCCAAAAATCTACTATCTTTTTAATGTGACAATAATAAAGACAATAATTTAAAAATATAAATAACGTAGTATTTAATGTATGAACTCATTGGCTTACGCGCTTAATATATTAATCGATACGAATTACGGTGAATTATTTATGAAACTGGGTAAATTATCTAACTACTAAAATTTAGCATCCGCATTCAATTTTATTATTTAGGGTTAAAGTTACATATTGTCGTGATTCAAACTGAAATCCAGCTTCGTATTAGTAATTTGCTTTAAAATAAGGGATGTTTTTACCCATAACGATATGGTCGAGCACATTGTTGTAAATAAAGGTCGATTTATGTTACCGCTGACACAAACACACTATTATTGTTGAATGTTGGTGAAATCCAGTGATTTGTAGAATTTTTGTGGTAGTTTAATCTGAAAAGAAACGAATTTAATTATTGAATTTAAATTTGGTGCGCAAAATCTTACCTATTTTTGAGCTGCAAAAATGGCTTAAATTTTCGTTTTTCTGTTGGTAATTTGAAGTTCCTGAACATACAAGGTAGACAAAGTTGGCGAGAGAAGTTGGCTGGTGACTGTGGAGCCAACAAGGCGTATTTAGGTGAGGTCCACCATAAGTGACCAATTTTCGAGATTTTCTTGGAAAACCAAGTGTTTTTCAACTTGAGAAGTAGTGCTAAGTGACGTCTAGAGTGCACGAGTGTTTTTGGATTGATTTGGAAGTATAATCTTCAAGTTGCAGCGTTTTTTGAAAAACGCACATTTTTGGAAAGTTTGATATCACACATGTGTGTGAAAATTGTCATTCCGCCATTGACGAATGATCGAATAATTTTTGTAATCACAACGATTACGCGCCTACAATTAAACATTTAGAAGAATAAATTCAAACTTCGTTGAAATTAAATAATTTTACTTGCCTGGATTTGAGGTTTAATTATAAAATTTTCTGAGATTGGTTCAAATTGGGGGAAATTTGCCAACAAAATTTCTTTATACGATTGCCGATCGTTTTATCTTTGATGTTTTGGAATGATTGTGAAGATTTGAAGCCGCAATTCGATATTTTATGGAACACAGCTGTTCAAGGATGCAACAGGTTGCAGAGTGACAGATGTCGAATATAAGAAGGCAGCGGTTCCAAAACGTCGACAACGAGTGCCACCGTATTGGTAAATAAGAAAAACTTTATAATTTTGTACACCTTTATTTTTATTGTAAATTTTATTTGTGTGTTAACAAATCATCCCTCTGCAAACACGACCCCTAATGGGAGAGTCGACCCTTACAGAGATCAGGATCTGCAACAATCCGGAGAAAACCTCTCCAGTTTGTTTTGCCACGATGGTAATTAGACTAGCCATATTTATGCGAAGGCACGGGTCAATGGGTTACTGAAAAAAAGACAGGTAGCTTGGGATGAAAACTCAAAAAAACGCAAATAGAATCAAATGCTTTAATTGAACACACAGAACTTGAGAGATGTATCAACAGTTTCAACAATTGCAATGTAAATCACTGTGCCAACAATGCACACAGTAGCAACTGGAAGATTACGGTCACAATCAAAAAGTGCACCCAGCTTAAATTTAACAAGTACCAAAACACACAGTAACCGCTATGGGCTACCAGTAATTAATATACAAAAGCCAAATAAATGTACATCGGTCAGACGAGCAAGATAGAATAAAATTTACTTACATAAACGTTTCATAAGTTTACAAACCTAGATGTTGACAAACGCATCTTCCTACTCGACATTGACCACTGGCTTGAAAATTGGAATCTGTAACTTGTTAAATCACACAAGGAAACACTCGATTGCTATAATCGCGAACACTCAACATTCTGCTTGTAGATTTGTAGCTGGAACCTGGACCAGTGAGAGATGGTGTAGAGATGTCAACAAGACGGAACCTTCCAAACGATGGAAAGAATTTCCCAAGTGCTCATCCATCCAAAAACAATAACAATAGGATGTAGCCAACTTGAAGAAATCAAAAATGGTCGCACTACTTGCACACCAACAAGAAAAAAAACTGTAATCGATTCCTGCACATTTGAGTTACCTAACTACTGTCAGATGTTATACAGTAGTACCAAAAACATAGCCAGAGCCGGAAAACCATATTACGAACTAAACTGGCCGATCAACCAGTGGTTTAACAAAAACACACTCCAAATCGGCAATCAGAAACTGACGCAACAAAAATCGACCGCTCGGTTCTTAGGTACTCAGGTAACTGTTTTAAATACAAAATTCTACGCCGAAAATGTGTCCCTATCAAATTCGAACGTTCACAGTTCACGACCATCTGCCTAACAAAATGCATATAATGTGCGATTGCATTTAAAAATAAATTCATGGGCGTACTCAGAAATATTGCGAAATGATATGAAAAGGAAACCAAAGTAAGAATTAATAAAAATTCGTTACATGTGTCACACGATTACACATAAATAGAAACCTGGAGTATTTCGAGTTCGATTTGCAAGTAAATGCAAATACGAAGAGTTTCTATGCTCACAATTTACACCTTAGCGACCAAAACGAATCTGTTCGTAAACTACCCATGCTCGACCTGTTTTTGCTTAGTTAAATTAAATTTATTTTATGAAAATTAAATTAGTCTTTTTTCACGAAGCTGAGTTTAATTTGTTTTTCATGCAACGAACCGTACCCCAATTCATTTTGTTAGCATTGTCGATAACGACAATAAATTTGATTGAGGGAATTTATACAATTTTGTTCCCGATAGAGGATTTTCGTTTGAGCAATTTTAGTGCGGCATCAAGGACGTACAATTTGTTTTATTTGGCGACCCGAAGAGAGGAGAAGATGAACCCAGCTCTGTTATTTGTCTCCGCACATAAATCATATGTGAACCGGCGCATAGCTACCTCGGTACTTTAGGGTTGAGATATTGTCCTGATAGAGAAATTATTTCAAAGTTACAGGGTCGTAGGAAATATCTCTACAATATATTCAGAACTTTGCTCGGAACCACGCATATCTCGTAAGCACATTGATATCTGGGCAAGTAGCCTTTATACCCAGCGTCGAGAGCAAGGATAACGTGGATTCTTCTACCCAGAGTGTTGTTTGGCCACTAATTTCGAAAAGTACCGGATGTCAGAACTCATGATCCTGATCATGATCCTCAAACCTCCAGATTGTAAAGGTGTAATTTACACTTCAGTCATTCAAGCGCACGGTTACAAAAATTGATAAAGACGCAAATTTAAATCTTGAGAAGATATTTTATTCTTGTGCAGGTTTGTTCCAACCAGCCAAGAAACCGTGCAATGTGCGCAATAGATAAAATGAAACATTTATCATTGGAACAAACCTTATTTTACTCTAAATTTTTAATGAGAAAAAAGAAACACAGCAGACACAGTTTAACTGTATGTGAGTGCTGTTACTTATAATTATTAAGTTGTGAAAATATTGATTTAAATTTTTAAATATTATCACAATAAAAATAAAATTATCTCATAGAAAAATATAAACATTAAAATATCGTAGGAAACTGCCATGTCTGTCTATTCGTATTACTCTCTCTCACCATTCTGATTGGTTCCATGAATATTATCAATTTTTATTACCAATCGACTTCCAACTAAAGGTCAAGTCAGGCCGATAGGCTGCCCTAACATAAAATGGAAAAACAGGATATGCAGGTATCTCAGTATCCCAAATATTTTTAAATTGTAGGAAATGAGTAACCACTAATCATGCAAGAAAATTATCTAGCAACCTTACATCGAATAAAATTGACCCAATATAAACTAAAATATACAATGGATTTTTTCAAAAAAGTCAAGAAAAATTAATGCAGGTAAATTATTTTTCAAACAGTTGGGTTGCCTCAAATAAACATTTAAAGGGTAAGAAACTTAAAACAAGTTTGATGAATCAGCTCGCCATTATTGGCAAGGCTTTTGGCGATTATTGTGTCATCATCAGCGGAATTGGAGGTGTCAATGTTTTAAAATTTTAAAAGTGTCAACGTTCGAAGGTTCCTCTATTTTGAGAAAAACAGAAAACATCTGAGTTTCGTTTGGCAACTTTGGTGATCTGATTTTTTGGCGTTGGAATTTTCAAATAAAGTGCACACGTTACAAAAAATATCTAAGCAGTTAGGTCCACTTTTTTCACAAACCCGAAAATTTCAGTTCATCAACCTTTTTCATTCTAAATTTTCAAATTTTAAATATTTAGAAGTACAATTTTTTAGAAAGCGCATGCATTTGCTTAAAAAGTCCAAGTGTTCTATTTATAATTTAATTACGATGTACTACTAACATACAAATTTGTAAAAGTAAACAAACTCAACACAAAATGAGGAAGTAACGATTTGTAAACAAATCAAAAAGTTTTTCAAAAATTCTGCCTACTTTAGTTTTAAAATTTGTATTGTTTTACTATTATCACTAGATAACTTTGAATTGCGTCAGCATTCAATGAGTAATTTTGTATACATATAAATAAGTTATCTAATTGCATTGTATCGAAGGTAATACCTACCTATTCGAAAAATCATTGAAAATATTGTAGTAAACACACCTACGCGATTGTAATATGATGGAATGGCGATCAATGAAAGTTTGTTTTCATTAGGTGGGTTGAACGTGGTTTTAATTTAATATTTTAAGAATTTTCATTAAAATAATCTTTAATAAAATATTACAATGGAAAAAATAAGGCGCTTCCTGTATTTTGGTTTTTACAGAAGTCACTTTTATAAGAAAAATTTTTGTTTAACATTCAAATACTTGGGGGGGGGAACTTCAATTTAAAGCAATTTTTTTAATTTCCATCTTCAAATGACTATAGCACCGTAACTACTAATTTTATAGTGTAATTAGCTTACTTCTTTTTTAAAAAGCGTGCAATTTTCTACAACTTTGATTCTCACCCTTTATAGTTTAAAATCAATTGAACTTTAGTTTAATAAATTAGTTTGAAAATTTGAAAAATTAATCCATTTCACATCAGTTAAACTGAAATCAGTAGTGTGGAGTTTTTTTTTCTTCTTAAAAACTGCAATTTTCGATTAGTATAGTTTTAATATTTCTGTGATATGGATTGATTTTTCAAACAAATTCGTTAGGCTAAATTTGTAGCCCATTAAATTTGCTATTCGGAAAGCCGCATCAATTGTTTTGTAAAACGTTTCATTTGTGAAAAAAAAAAATTTTCAGAATAAAACAAATAAAATAAACTTCGGATTTTCAACGTTTTCGTTTTATTTCATTTGCTCCATAACTTGAAAACTGTTGCGTTTTGACAATAAAGGAATTCATTAGTATTCATAAAAAAATTTAAAAGAGTCTTGTTAAAACGCTCACTAAAGTTAAGACACATAAATTAGAAATTAGAAAATTTGAACCTTACTTTTGAACTATTTTATAGGGAGTTTAGCGCGTTTACTGTTATAAGTTGGTAGCAAATAAATATTTTGATTTTAACCCATAAATTTCGACGAAATTCGAAAAGCAAGCAAAAGAAGTTAGGTTATGTTTAAAAATGGTTTGCAAAAAAATTGAACTCCTATTGACCACCTGTGCCAGCTAGTCCACTATAATGATTTGCTAGAATGCTTCTCCTTTTTGTCATTTATAGACCCGTTTTTGATTGGTTTGTTTTCATTTATTACCAACCAAAAGAAATTTACGACCTACGAAATAGACCCACACATCTTATTTGTCACAAATCTCCCGAGTGAGGCCGCAGGGCGAACAACTATGACCTTCACTTTTGGTTTTATTCCTCATGAGTACACTAAAGAGCCACATAAATGATAATCTGGGAGATTTATTCCCTATTTAGATAACTTTTATTTAAATTGACTGACTGAGAAGTATTCCATACCCCCCAGACCCCCCGGTCCTGTTATCGCGGCATGTTAATAATAATTAATCTATTTGGAACGGTTAAGATTAAATAATAATCATGATTTCATGATATTAATGATAAAATAATAATGAGATGGTCATTGCCTTGAAGCTAACGCGATCAACTGCAAATGCAGGGTACCGTGTTCAAACCTGGGGAGAGTCACAGACTTTCTTATGACTAGTCTCCGTGCTTCGGAAGGCACGTTAAGCCGGTGGTCCCCTGGGTTAATGAATTGCCACCATTAACATAAAAACCAGGAAACAAGGCACATCTGAAGGCAAGTCTAGCAAGCTGCCTGATGATGTAAAAATATTTATATGCTCAAGGTTTCTAACATTGCCGAGGAAACGACGAAGTTGTTAGAAAAATAACAGGCTTTAGCCTACCAGAAGAGGATTCTCTTAGAATTGCTTCTAGAAAGTGGAAGAAGAAGATTAACCTTCATCCGCTCGCGTATGCGGCAAATTGATCGCAGTAAGACACTTAGGGTGCGTTGTGGCTGTACTGAGCCGGCTGGTGGAGCTTTTTCAATCAGAACACGGGCATGGTCTAGTGGAGGAGATAGTAATTAGAGAATACAAGCCCTTCCCGCTTCTCCGATGACGCTCTGGAAGGAAATAGGAGAGAAAATTCAAAAAGGCAAATTTCAACTCCAAAATACGCGAGCGGATGAAGGTTAAATAAAATTAGTGCAAGAATATATAGCACTATGTTGATCTTTGAAACCGGTGGGTTTGAGGGGGGGGGTATGGAATAACCTCCAAGCAACAGAGGGAGTTACTAGGTTTGAGATTGCTAAGCACACGCAGAATCTGAATTAGCAACACCACTCGATAGGTAGGAGCATAGGTTTTCTATTCGAAGAGCCCTTTTCATTACTAAACCCCTCAAATTTGAGAGTATGTACACGTAATAATATTATCCTAAAAATTCAAATTCAATAATAATTTGCTTGAAAATTTCTCCTCTTCCATTTTATTTGGAACATACACAAAAATGTACCATCCTAAAAGAAGAACAACCACAAAAATCACATACGTTTGGAGGTTCAAGGTTCGACTACCTTCATGGAGGTTTCCAAACACGGTCTCCCAAGGACAGGGATCGAAACGCAGCTGCCGTTGCCGGATTAATGAAGTTAATCACTAATCAGCATTGTGACCGCCTATCGGCTGAAATTGCAAAACCTTTCCCACTCTGTGAGAGCCGACCCACTTTCCGAGCTCTATCAGCTATGCAGGCTGGTACCCGATTTGAGAGAGCCGGAGTTGATGCAATCTGGCGTCTTCTTCTTCTTTCCAGCATTTGGCCAACCACATCCTCTACAGGTCTACTCTCTCTCCAAGTGATCGTCCCATAACACCAGTTATAGTCGGACAACACTGGTCGCACACACAAACTGAGAGCTTGCCCTTTTGACATTGGTACCAGCTAACGGGGCCATGTGAACTCACCAGGTCCTTAGATCCTTGAATTGTCGCCTACTCCGAAGTTTTCCCCCCTTGGCCCTAGCTTTATCGACCAGGGCCATCAAATCGCCCGATATAGGAGGCACCGAAAACGCTTTTTGATCAGCAGATTCCAGGGGAAAAAGCAGCTGGCATCGATTGATGGCCTCTCTTGCGTATATCAGGCATGGTCCACCAATTAGAGATTCATCAAGTCAAGTAGCTTGATAATTTTACACATTGCTTGATTTGACTTGAAGATCAAGCTTTCCAAAAATTCACTACTTGACTTGACTTGATTTACTGTTGTTATTGCTTGACTTGATATCAAGCAATCAAGCTACTTGATATTAGATATAGCCTGTACAGCATAATTATCTAATGATAATTACCATAATAATTTCGCGATTAAATTAAAAAGAAAAAACTTATGTTAATTAAAATTAAATAATTAAAAAGGCCCCCGGCCTAAGGGGGCCCCAAGTTATTAGTTATTACTCAAAAATAGTCGAAATAGCGGAAAATGCGATTTTCAAAAATCTCCCCTCTTGATAAGGGGGCTCCCTCCTCAGTCTCTAGCTGAGGGCCACCAAAGGAGCCAGTCCGGGCCTGTTGTTATTCGAATTATTTAATTGTAAAAATGTCTATATAAAATGTGCTTTATTTTATATTAAACTCACAAACAAAATTGTTTAAATTTTGCAAATATTCAACATAATAAATGTTTATATTTTTTATTACCTTTATAAACCTTATGGCATACCCAAAAATATTTACTGCTATATAGAGGAGTCCGAAATTTGTCTTTTTAGTTTTTACAAGTATTTTAAACTTGTAAAAGCCACATTTTTAATATTTTGCAACCAGATTTGTACCTGTCTGAACACTGTTCCGTTTATTACTTCATTGATATAATTGTATGGTTTAATTGTGGGTGAACGTTCATTTACTTGTAGGAACGGTATTTCTTAAAAGTGCAATTTGGAATTTGCCAGTTTGGAAAACATTTGCTATCAAGATGATATTTGTGTTTCGTTCTCTAACCAATAAAAAACCCACTATTTTTGACTAGTCTTCTTCAGTCTTCAGTTATCACTGGAAGCTTTTCTTGTTTTTTTCGTGTCTATATTATAAATTATTTTCAAGTGTTACGTGAGAACTGATAAGTAGTGTGATTTGTGAATGTTAAAATTGAACCTGCACCCTGTGAAAAAACAATGAGTAATTTGTCGGAAATAGGTCAAGAACTCACTCAAGAACCGTTTCAAAAAAAAAGTAGATGTGATAAAAATGAAGCTATAAAGCAAAAAGTAACGGATTATTTCGTAATTGAGCGAGATCCACGGGGTACCAAAAAGACTGACAAACTAGGAAAATGCACCCTGTGTACAAACAAAGTCCTTGTTTTAAAAATGAAAAATTGTGCAACTACTTCATTAAAACGGCATTTGGAATCAAAGCATTATCAAGTTTATCAAAAAATTTATGGAAACACAGAAGAATCTGTTTTTACTTCAGTTACTATCAACAGCAGCAGTCAGGATCAGAGCAGTATTTTAAGCTGGCTCGGTGGAAGTTCTGCAAATGAAAAGGTAAAACATTACTGACTATAATTAACTTATTATACCGAGTGCCCACTATCAACGTCAAACGAAAAAACTGTTTGCACAAACAGGCACAAACTAAGCACAAACGATTGAGACAATTTTGTTCTTCATGCTGTAAGTTTTTCCCAGAATCTCGTTAATCCATTCATGCACGTGCGTCCATGTCCTTTATGTTTTCCTTAAAATTCTCAAAAACTGTTTGGGTACAAACGAAAAAAATGTTTGAACAAACAGGCACATACTAAGTACAATCGATTGAGACTATTTTGAATCCGAAATTCTAAAATAACTGTTTATGTTACCACGTGCGATATTACCGAAAATCTCGAATATTTAAAAAACTATTTGGGTACAAACGAAAATAAAACTTGCACAAACAGGTACAAACGAAGTACAAACGATTGAGACTATTTACGTCTTTATCCTGTAAATTTTCCCCAGAATCTCGTTAATCCATTCGTGCGCGTCAATGTCCGTTATGTTACAACGTGCTAATACGTGTTACCGAAAATCTCGAATATTTCAAAAACTATTTGGGTACAAACGAAAAAAATGCTTGCACAAACAAGCACAAACGAAGTGCTATCGATTGAGACTATTTTGAATCCGAAATTCGAATTTTAAAAAAGCATGTCTCCAGCTCCCCCCCCAACTTAAAATTGAATTATCTCGAAAACTATTTGGGTACAAACGAAAAAAATGTTTGTACAAACAGGCACAAACGAAGCACAAACGATTGAGACTATTTTGGAGTCAAAATTCGAAATGGGGGGGGTTAGTATGTCTCCAGCCCCCTCCCCCAAGCTTATTTTTGAAATATCTCGAAAACTATTAGGGTACAAACGAAAATAATGGTGGCACAAACGATGCACAAACGATTGAGACTATTTTGGAGTCAAAAATCGAAATGGGGGGGGGGCTGGGGACATGCACCTCCCTAATCCCTCTTCAGCACCCACCGCAGACAGTCAACGACGGAGACTATCTCGTTTTAGAGGCACAGGAGCAGTGATCGGGCCCTGGTGTAAGATCCACAGCGGGCCCTCTTTATTAATTTCCAAAAAAAATTTAAACAACAATTTTTTGCGAAATGATTATTATTACCATGCAACTAATGCGAACAGATACGAATGCAAGGTACCGGGTTCAAATCCGGGGAATGGTAAAACTTTCTTATGACTAGTCACCGTGCTTAAAACCGTGTATAAAAAACCAGGAATAATATTAAAGGTTATATTTTAAGCTTTCGGTCTAGCATTTAGACCTTCGTCAGAAAATTACAAATAATTATTTGAATTCTTAATTCGTAATTTATTAAAAATAAAACATATTTAATTTCACGAATTAATAATAAACCAATTTTAAAAAAACAGGATACAGGCACATCTGAAGGTCAAATCTAGCAAGCTACCTAAATGGATGTAAACTATTTACATGGTCACGGAAGTAACACTGCCAAGGAAACCACGCAGATGTTGGAAATAACAAGCCTTAAAGGCTTAAACTTAAAAAATAAATAATAAGAAAAAGAAGAGAAGAATTAATTACGCAAAAAAACATGTACCTAAATGACAAAAAGTAATCGTAGATTTCTCAAAATTTCAATATATTTGAATATATTGGAATTTATAAAAAAAAAATACAAAAAAAAGATAATATATTTGAAAAAAAGTTTTGTACAATGTACAAACTTTCATAGATTATTTTTACAAGAAAGTCTCTGTAAATAATGGAAAGCAATTTTCTCTGTGCACTGGGCGCATTTGGGGCCCTGGTGCCTGGCACCTCTCGCACCACTTATTGCTACGTCATTGCACAGGAGGTGGGGTCACAAATTTAACCTTTCTCCAACCCTCATCCCTAGATGTTTGGTCTTTTATATCTATGCGATCATCAAAAACCCCATTTGAACCGTCGCGTCGGGCTCTCTCTCTCTCTCTCTCGCTCCACACCGCCATCATGCAGAGACAATATTCATCTAAATCTCAGGATTTCTGTCCTCTATGATCAGCAAGATGTTGTTTCACTGTTGTTTTTGGAACAAATCAGAAGTTATAAATTGTGTTACGAACAGAGAGACAGAGTTGTCGTAGACTTCTTATATTCTTAAGCTTATAGTTAATAACTAAATCCAGTTAATTTAATTAGTTAATTAGCACTAGTGATCGATCATATAATCAGTTCATCAAATTAAAAAGTATAAAGGCCTAATGGTATGGTTTCCTAGCTATTCGCTGGGTGCGAAGTGCATAGTGGGGGTATTAAAAAACGACGCCAGCGTCCGCTGCGGACAAATTGTGCAAAAACGTGGTCAAATAGCACGCGCCCATTGGCTGGGTGCGTAAACGACGCCAGCGTCCGCTGCGGACAAATTGTGCAAAAAATGTGGCCAGATGTCACGCACCCAGCGAATAACCGTGGCATATCAGTATCACGATTGCCGACTGCAGCAAAGAAATGAAACTTGACAAATTTTTTTTCGTTGTTCGCTACAGTCGGTTACACACAATAAAAAAAATTATTTTAAAATATTATTTAAATACAAAGGGTACTTTTAGATTGCAAAATTTGAACACATCGGTTCTGGTACAAATTTACCACCTAAGAGGCCCTAAGCGCAATTCAATTTTGAAGCCATCCTCTAAATATTTTCACTACCCCTACACCCTACAGCAATGGTTTTCAACCACCGGTACGGTACATAGGGGGAAAGGCGCCGCCTATTGGCACCGCAGGCGATTTTTGTAATATAACTTTTCATAAAATTAGGTTCATCAAAATTTCACCAAATGTTGTTTCTTAACTATAAATTCCTCTTGGACTTCTGAAGGTCGGTTCTTTCTGATTTTTTGTTTTTAACTCTTTTACCTAATGAACCTTGATAATTCTTGTACCAATAAGTTTCAATTTTCATAATTAATACAACCTGTACATCAGCAAACCTTAAAATATAGCCAAATGTCATTTTATATGTGGTTAATTTTCAATGTTATTTCCCTGTCTCACTTTTTTAAACATTAAATAAAATACATTTTTCATTTTGAGAAGTGAATTTTGAGGCCCCCTTGATTTACGAGGCCCCAGGCGCGCGCCTCTTGCGCTTGTTCGGAAATCCGCCACTGGGCTGGTAATAATCAGGTTCCAGCCGGTTTTTACCGTACCCGACTAACCTCGCGACTAACCGGTTATTTGAGTATCATTCTGTAAACATAGATCGCACGATTGTGCGCCAATATTAAACAGTTCTTCTCCAACGTGCAACGGTATAAAATATTATACGCTAGTTTGTTTCCAAGTTACTTTTGGACTTTTTTGACTATGATGAACGCAAAAAAGTCTGCTGTTTGGAATTATTACCAGAAAGAATTTGGTGGCTCAGAAGAAGCCGAATGCATCAAATGTTACAAAATCATCAAGTGTAAAGGTGGCTCCACGTCAGGACTCTTAACCCATTTGAAACATCAGCATAACATCGACGCCAGGGATAGGGATACCACCAAAGAACGCATGCAGGTTGTTGTATCATTTTGTCACTTCAATCTAAAACTATACAATTCAATAACCCCTATATATTTTTAACCAATTGTTTTTTAAATAGTGCCAAGTTTGCTATTTACAGAGGAGAAAAAATGTTAATCTCTTGGTAGCACATTTTAGGGGAATTTCCCGCGCCCCGTCTGTTCTCCTTTCGACCCTTCTCTCATCGAACTAATCAATACAAAGGGCCGACTCCCCTAAAAATGGTTAATTCCCCTAACAATGCACGAGTAGAATTGTCAGTGCGGTAAGAGCGATGACGGAAATCAGAGCCAGCACGAGTGAGCGTGGTCGTCCTTTATTAATTTATAAACAAAATAAATTTTATTACGAACGGAACTTAGTGAGCGGGGAGGAAAAGTGGCGGTGCTGTACAAAGAGGTGCTTATCGTTCTTAAAAGTTTTAGGACCCGATAGGCAATTAGTTTCCAGTAACGATCTTCATAATCACCTTCCTTATAGTAATGAAGTTCTCGAGAGACAGTCGATGTGTGTGAAGCCGAAGCGAAGGGCAGGTAGAAAGGAAACCGAGCCAAATAGTGACACCCTGCTTGCTAGTCAGGATGACCATCAACAGGGAATCACTGGCTTCAACTTCGTTGACGTTCAAAATGTAAGTTAACAATCAACTTTTGGTTAGCAAAAAAAAAATTTCAAAAAGAGATGGACCACGACCAATTTTTGACTTGATGGCTTAAAATCGCAGAGTACCTGCATAATTTGTAGCAACAAATCCATATAATTTTATTGATTTCTAGCTCTTAGAAAGTTAAGCGTTGGCGTTTAGACATGAATTTATTGTTATTTTTAGCCAAAGGATAATTTCACGTGCATTGAAATTAAAATTGGAGTTACTATTTTTAATTCACTATTTTTGTTTTTGTTTTTTTTAAGTTCAGTCGCGAGACTCATTTTATGAGAAAATTAAATTTAATGTTAACGCATTGTGTAAATTTTCGAATAATGTGTAGGTATGGTAAATAGTAGCTGCTTTTTATGGACATGTAACTCATGACGTCACGAGGTAACAAGACAACCTTCACTTCTCACACTGCGTTTAGTTACAGTAGAGAGCGCCATTTGTCAATATTAATATCGGCATTTTATTACGAAATATTGATGAATTAATGCAATAATAAATACATTATTTTGTATCTTGAAATAAAAATGACAGTTACTAGAAAGCGTCTAAACGCGCCGACGTCCAATGGCGCAGTGTTGACGCCCGACGTATCCAATGCAACATTTTTCTTGCGCAAGAGCTGTGACGTATTCTGCACATGTCGCATGATATTTCAACATGCGCTGTATAATCAATCCAGTATAGACTTGCATTTGCAATACTTTAGTGCGTATAACCTGTATAATAAAATATTGCCTGGACATTAGAGCCAGTAATTTTGCTAGTGCAAGATTCCTTATAGTGCAATTTTCTGATTTTCTCAAGTGTGACGCAATTTTTTTATTGGTTTTGAAGGATATTGTACATTCGGTAGGCTAATATATAATTTTTATTATTCACTGATAAGTGATAACTTACGATAACGATACCATAATTTTATGTTTAATGCAGAGGTTCTCAAACGTGGGGTCTATCCGACCTAAGATTGTCTTCTTTTTGAGGCTACCGGTTTTATACTTTTGTATTGCCTGCATCTGTTATACGCGATAGTATAGAACCACTTCACTTCCCCCCCCCCTCAGAAAACCATAACAGTTTACAATATTCGTTCTTGTTTGACTAACAAGCACTCTGCCTTTCCATCAATATTCCATCATCATTCCCTAAGATTTTTCTGACAGTAAAATCTGACAAACTTTTAGAATCAATTTACCGATGGTTTGCAAACCTGCACCCCAAAATTTTTGCTCTTGCATGCCACATCCCATTTACTGTTTGAGAAGCTCTCTATTAATCCGCGCATTTCTAACCAAGCAAACAATTCGATGACATTTTGATTTGACTTTTCAAGTACGTAATGGATCCTGAAAGCAAGGTTAAGTGGCCCCATTCTCAAGTTAGGAAGTTGATCGGGCTAATAAAAGGACGCCAATGTTTGTGGAATGTGAAGGTTCCGGAATATAAAGATAAAGATGAAAGGGAGCGAGCATTAAGTGAAATTGGCGAATATTTTAGTATGTGCTCAGATGAGATCCGGAATAAAATACACGGTTTACGCTCTCAATACACATCCGAGCGAGGAAAAATGAGAAAATCAGAATTGAAAGCTCTTCTTTCTGGAACCAAGTGCAAGTACCAAACGAAATGGGAGTTTTTTCACTCACTGAAGTTTATGTTTAGTCCTACGGAACAAGACTTTAGCAAAATTGGTGATGTGAAGGTAAGTGAACAATGACTCCTGAGGTTGCCAGATGATTTCAGAATTTTTGTCACATTACGTTGTAATAAATCAACGCGCCACTTTTCTTGCGCAAGAAAATATGACGCAGGTTAGTTTTAACTTCGTCTTCGGTATTTGTTTAAATTAATAGGATGTACTCCATCCCTTCATGCGATTGATTAGTTAGGAATTGTGCCAACCAACCCTGATAAAGGTTACGTTGGAAATAAGACAGTCTTGTCAGAATTAGGCATAAATAAACCCAAAAACTCATCTATTTACCAGATGGAAAGTATTTTTTATCAAACATAATATGTAAACAAATAAACCGTAAATGGGTTGCCTAATGAAATATGTTCATAGCTACCCTTAATTAAAAACACAGTAATTAATTTTTTTTTAATATTTCACTCGCTTGCATTGAAATGTACCTTTATGTAAATAAAGATAATTTTATTGCAAACACAGTAGAATAAGGTTACTTGCGAAAACTCGTTCATGAATCACGGTTGCCAGGGTTTGAAATTTAAAAATTGGAGCAAGCAAAGATACGCGATAGAGAATAATTGCGCGTACTATTCGGTGTGATAGAAGAGGACGCAGCATAGGAGCTGCGCGTGACACGACTGCCGGATGAAATTGAGTGCGCATGTTGTTTTTTTGTACGATTGTAATATTGTAAAAGACAACACTGCTATACTGCCGAGAATCGTTTTGGAGCGACTGGCTATCTACATTCCTCAATTTTTAGAAACACGTGCTTCGTATTGTTACGTTTATTAGGCAACAAATTGTTAATTAAAAATGACCAAACAGTGTTTTTTGTGTAATAAGTCAACCGATTCTGTTATCAGTTTTGAAGATGCAACTTTTAGAAACTGTTTATTAAAGTTAGCTTTTCGTAAAGAGAAAAACTTTAAATACAATAAGGTTCAACTAAGCAACGAATCACGTGATTTTATTGGTTATCACTCCTCGTGTTACAAAAAAGTGACTGCTTTAAAGAGAGTGTATAATGAAGATTTTAATAACTTTATCACTTATGAAGTAAGTACATAATAAATTGTGTTTAGAATTAAGTAGATGAGTATAAATTACTAGTATCAACTCATAAGTTTATTCCTGGCAACCCGGTAATATGGAATAGAAAAAGATAGGCAACCTTACTTTTGCATGTTCCTATATGCTTTGTACTTTCTATTTCGAAAAATTTGTTTGGTAAGCAAGTGAGTGAAATATTATAAAAAAGAATTAATTACAGTAGTATTTTTAATTAAGGGTAGCCATGGATATATTTCATTCGGCAACCCATTTGCGATTATATTTGTTTACAATTATGTTTGATAAAAAATCTGTTCATCTGATAAGTAGATGTGTGAAGGATGATCTTAGTTCCGCTCACCCCTAAGTTTATAATATTCAAGCTAAAAACTAGAGGGTGTTTATGCAACTCCAAAACCGGGATCTCTAAGCCCGCTCACTTGTTAGAAATATCCTTGGTAGGCCACGCAACTCCTAAACCAGAATAATTAAGTCCACGAATCTTGTAGTATATTTTTAATTAAAAATTTCGGTATGATTAACGAAATGCAATTTAAAATAAAATTTTTAGTTTGATGGTTATCAGTTGCACAAGTAATCGTGAACTGCGGTAGCCCGGCTCGCTATTAAGCCTTGCTCCAAAAGTATTTACGTCAAACGCACGTACCACCGACAAAATGGGGTTCTCACGTGACAAATGAAAACTTTGCAATCGATTATTGCCCAAAAACTAAACTAATCAATATTTGGCGTTCATCTTTAAATTAATGCTATCTATCAGTTCCCAATGAGGTTTTGTAAATAATATCTTTTATAAAATAAAACTGATTAATTTTGTAAATATAAAACTAAACTACCTTTTTTATTGCATGTGTCTAAATTTAGGTTGTATGGCATTTTTTGCGTTACTGACAGACAGATAGAACGATGTGTGGAATATGGATAATTTACTTCAAGCTAAGTTTTTGTTTTCAAACTTCTGGAAGGTAAAATTCCTTCACAAAATGATCAAACTTATAAAATGTCAGTTCTGGCTATCTGTTAATAACGCAGAAGGTCATGTACGACCTAATGTAAGAACAGAACATAACATACAATCATTTTATGGTCAGGTAGTACAATGTACTAATAAAATGGATTACCTACTAACGTTTGTGTGTTAAAACGCAAAAATTTCATTGAAACATAACAGAATATTTTGTAAAGTTCCCGTACTACTTGAATTTACCTTCAGTACCCCCCCCCCCCCGGTAGAATACCACTGGTATGGGTCTAGATCTAGATAATTCGATTAAGATTCGAAAAGTAATTGAAAAGATGACTATGTGTTGTAGCATCAAACGAAGTACATGCTAATCTTTCAAGTATGTACTACTTGAATGTAGTGCATACTACATCCCACAGTAGATACTACAAGACTACAACTGTCAAGAGTCGTTTTAGGTGTATTCTACTACATACTAATGTATTTGTAATAAGTATTTACTCTATTTAGTGGTATGGCATTCATATATCGAAGCAGCTACTTCATATTTCACCTGTATCTAATGGAATCGAAGTAGGTACTACAATTTTAGTAAAGTGCTATAAATCTCCGAATTCTGCGGTTTCAAATTGGAAAAATTTCAGACACAATACGATTTTCTGCAATTTTTTACAACTAGGCTTATTATTATCCGTTTCTGTAACTAAATATTACTATTAAAAATTATTGTAGCAGTTACTTCGCCCTGTAGTATTTGCTACACTTTACTTCTCAACCACATAATATACTTTACAAATAATAGAATACTTTACTTCAGTAACATAGTAAGCAGCAAAGAAGAAGATTGCAAAAGTGAATTGAAGATTCGGGAGGGGAAGAAACTGCCACAGGTCAGAAGGACGATGTAGGCTAAATACAGGGAAGAGTAAAACTACGAGAATACTCTGAAGTTTTCATCGAAAGAAGGCCGAAGGATACAAAATAGTGGAGTGTGAAGATAGAAGAACGAATTTTGATGCGAGGGTAGGGAACAGAAGAGATGCATGAGTGAGAGTGCGTAAGGATTCTACCTAGGATCATCAAGAATGAAGATATCTTCAGCGGGAATGCAGCAACCAGGGCAAAAACTTACTATGTCTTCTTTAGGACTTGTGCCATTTTGAATGAGATGGTTACAGATTGGAGTAGATAAACAAATAATAGAACAGAAGTATTCTATTGTAAGAAATTATACGAAAGACCTTTTGCTCCTTTTTACCCGCATTGACACGTGGATAGTGACACAATTCAAAAATGTTAGTTTTGCAGAAATAGCGAAAAACTATTTCCAACTAAAGGAAAACTTGCAGAGGAGTCAAAAATAAACTGTTAGACAGAATGATGTCTTAAAGTAAACAATTATATGTCATATTAGTTATTTTAGGTTTACCTCCCTTAAGAAAGCACCCTTTTGACTTGTGATGTTCTTACTTTTTGTTTCACTAACATAGAGCTGGATTATTTTGAGTTGTGATAGTTTCAATTAATTTTTTTAAAATACATAATCGGCTGAAATGACGCAATTCAAATTGAAACAATTTCTTATTTAAATTTCAATCAACTTAATTGTCACAATTCCAAATGATTCTTACTGACATTGCGGTTTTATCAACAAAAGTGAATTAACTCAAAATACTACACTTTAGAATGTTAATAAGCATAAACATTTACATCAAATGCTGCGTCACAACTAACAATACACCACTATTGTGGATACTAAAAACAATTACAGATATCATCAAAAGCGACACTAGTTCCATCTGTCGGGTGCACGGTGAAGCTAGGTTAATACGGTTTTGATGATTAGTGGAGTACTTTATGCTGAAATCATTAATGGTAATAACTAAAAAGTCAGGTTTTTTGAGTTGTGTCACTTTTGTCGCAAGGGTGCGTATTATACTCGTATTTTGTTACATGGAACTAAATAAATAGAGACGGTCATTGCCTTGCAGCTAACGCAGCAGTCTCCGTGCTTCGGAAGGCACATTAACTCGGTGGTCCCCTGGGTTAGTGAATTGCCACCATTAACATAAAAAACACACATCTGAAGGCAAGTCTAGCAAGCTACCTAATGGATGTAAACTGTTTATATGCTGATGGAACTAACACTGCCAAGGAAACGAGGCAAGTGTTGGAAATAACAAGGCTTAAACTAAGTTGAAGAAGAAGAAACTAAATAATGGTGGTCCACTCTGTGAGAAATAATAATATATTTTTCTAGTCCAAAACTGAATGACTTTCCATATACCCAAGACCTCCTGGTTTTCGATTGTTTACTTTTAAAAGTACCGTCCAGGTTAGAGAAAGATTTTTTTAAGAACATAAACTACAAAAAAACAATTTTAAATCATTTTTAAGTGAATCTTTTTTATCTTCTAGTTTAAGTTGGCTAAGCCCGCTAGACCCCTTAAAATGTAACGAAATGGGCGTGAAACCGGGGGATCCCAGCACAAGGAAGTAACGAGGTATCTTTACAAAAATGATAAAGACGCAAATTTAATTCTTGAGGAAACATCTTTTCATACTTCGAGCTGGGGGGATTCCAAGCCCCCAGTTTTCCAATTTTTTTTCCAATTTCCAAAGTTTTCCAATTGTTTTCTTTTAAAGTCTGGGAAACTTTTTTTTTTTAGGAACATAAACTACATACTACTTAATTTGATCTCTTTCTTTTAAGGTTTTTTCTATTCTCTAGGGTAGCTACTAGCTAGGCCCCCTAGCTTATTTAATTTGCGTTTCAAATTTATATGCCCGTGGCTTGGGCCATCTTCGGGCACGCCCTAGTTACGGTACTGTTATTAAAATACACTCAAATCGAGAAAGCAATTAATTAAATTACTATTTAGTGCATTTGACAGCTAATTATTGAGTTTAGGAAAAAATACTTCAATATTTTTTTGTAGAAAATTTTCTTCTCTATATATTTGCGAAGAACAATTTTTTTCGTCAGACTTACCATTAGTGAGATATTAGAGAATTTTGATTTTGGACTCAATTTTTTCAAAATGGCGGCTAAATCTCACCCTATTCTTGTCAGCAAAGTATTGAAAGGACCCAAAAACTCAGCTTATTTACTATAAATGTGACATACTTACAATTCTATAATCATAAGGGGAAACCAGATTGTTTACATTTTAATTTTATACTTTCTCTAATTCGCTGTGTGCATTCCTCCTGCTGCCCTCTGGTGGCTCAATAAAGAAAATGAATTGGGACTGTTTTAGAAATAGCAACTGTTTTAATTACGGATTTTTGAGGGAAATTTAAATTTAAACTTTGTTTAAGAGGTCCGTGTTGTATTAGTGTGTTTGCTAATTTCATAAGGTATAGATAAATAAGTCCCGTTTCGTTTCTATTACGGCCACTCCGAACGCTTTGATCGGTTTTCGTATCCCCTCTCCATCCACGCATATAGCGAATTACATTCTAACTAAATTATATCCTCATTTGGATTGCATTACCTGCTCATAAATTTTGATTGTACATGACCTTTTTGTGTTACTAACAGACAGACAGATCTTGAATTTTGTTATTATCATAATTATTATTGTGATTGAATTATATAGAATGTAATATAAGCAACATTATGACTGCCTTGCTAATGCGAACTCCTCCTCCATATTGTCAATTCACCTCATGCCTTTTTTTATTGTATACTTAACTATGCTCTCTTTTTTTCAGAAGGATCTCGCCGGTAGTGCAATCACCACCACCACACCAATAATTATTTCCAATAGTAATCCAATAGAAAGAAATGTAACTGAAGAATTTCATAAATCAAACGAGAGATTGCAGCAATCAATACCCACTACTAGTAAGCCTAACGTACTTTTCAACGTTCGAAAACCAAATACTAACGAATCGTTAAAAAGGAAAATTGATTTAGTAGGCGAAGACGACGATACACCTGAAAGGCTGCGCAAAACCAAAGAATCTAATCGAGACGAGTATCACATTTACGGCGAACTTGTCGCTTGCAAAATTAGAAAACTTCCTACCTCCCATGCGAAAAACACAGTACAACATTTAATCAACAATATCCTCTACGAGGCGTCTTTGGGAAAATATAACGAGGTTCGTCGATCGCACCCGCTCAACGAATGCGATTCTCAGCTGCAAAACGATGACTACGGTCTATCCCCATTAAGTTGTCTTTCTGACCCATTAAATGATGATGTGGTAAAAGAAGAACTAATGGAAGACAGTTCGATAGAAGACATTTTGTTATAAATATAAATTTTAATAAAGCAAAAAAAAGAATCCTTCGTCAAAACTTATTTCCCAATTTTCATTACCGAAACAATTAAAAGTGCATTTTTACAATACAAAATTCTCGTGGTTTCGAGGTGGGCCGATTTCATTATTGTGTGTTTTCGTAGTATCTTCTACGCGCGTAGGACGTCGTATGAATGAGGTGTATTGCGTGGGGAGACTTCTAACCCCTCGGTTAAGAAGGGTCTTGATAAATGACGCGCGGGGTGGTTGAGCGAACTTACTCCTACGTTTCCCTCTATTGATCTGCTACACACGAAGCCAACTTTGATTACTTAGCGGAGGTACATAAATTTGCTAAAATAAAAATCCGATCCGTTATTCAATCTTAATTTAATCACAATTCGATGCTTTTCCGTGAAATTAACAATAAATTAACACAGCTTGACCTAGGGATTTTCTTGTTTTTAATTAGTAGATCCCTTTTTCCACTATAATAATTAATTAATAAATTCTTTCTTAAAACTAACAAAATTCCAGTGGGAGAAGGGTGGAATTGCCCGATTTGTTTCTAAAAATGGGCTCGCCGTAGTAAATTATGACGTAGAGTGGGAGATTCCACGTTCATTCACACATCACGAAATTGGAATCAAGAATTTTGGCGCCAAAATTAGCTTTAGTTTTGATTTTTTTTCGTTGCGCTTTTGTTTTGGGTGAAATAGTAACCAACAAATTACCTATTCACATCGTGCACAACACGAATTAGTTGTAATTTTTCGTGCAATTGTAATAATTTTTTTTATTTTTATTAATTGGGATCCTCTTCGAAATTTTTAATCCCGTGGTTTTAGCGCAAATTGGAATTTTAAAGGACGCGTTCCGCTCCTACACGCTCGCGCCATCTAGCGGTGGCAGTGACACTACAAGATTTAAAACGCAATTGATTCAACATTTTCGATTTTGAGAAATGCAAAATTTTAATTTTGAACGATTAATTATTTATTATCTGTGAAAAGAATTTCGTCCGTGTCTCCGAAATTATTAAACAAATTTATTAAGATGATGTAACTCTGCGGTAAATTTACATTTTTAATTGGTCTTTTTATTCAAAAAAAGTCAACGAACTCTTGCTCTGCGAATTATTATGTAACTAGCAAATAAAACTAAGGACACTGTGATGATTTATTTTCTAATTTTTTAAAATTAAATTATTAGTCAAACAAGGCCTTCCAAAGTTATAATCACGTTGTTACATGGTAATAGTAAAGAGAAAGTGGATCACGGTCATTTTTCTGATGCTTATTTTGTGGAATACTTTCTTTTATGAGTTTTATTGAAGAAAATCGTCGCTAGAAATTCTACTTGGGATGTTAAAATAAATTTAATTTAATGATGCACGTACAGTTCTTAACAATGGTCGATGGTCATTAGCCCCATCGAACGGTAAATTATGTTACAACAAAAATGCTGTTCGTTTAATTCTACATTTTCAAGTGTTGAAGTTTTGTTTACATTAAATATGTGTCACGGAAAATTTCAAATATGTATGTTTGTGCATGCAAATTGTATGTTGTCTGCGGTTGATAACAAAATTGAGTAGGTAATTTATTGCTTGATCGCTAATAAATACCTACTTACACGAGTGTTTTGTATGCCACAAAAAAATTATGGAATTTTGTTAGATTTAAATGTCCACAAATATTTCGACTTTGTACCTCCAACAAAAATTAACACTGATCATCTTTTTTGGTCATTAATTACCAATAAATATTGCATAACAAAGCGATTGCTATTAAATCAATAATTGCTTTATTTGCCTTCGTAAAGATTATGTTATGTAATTATCAGAAATCAGGACCGTACCTAAAACATGCAGACTGTATCCAATTTTACTCCCTTCCAGGAAGTGGTTCCAAATTCAAACTTGTTTACAACATTTACAAAGAATTGAGTTAGATGGTAGCAGCAGTACAAGTTGATCCAAATACAAGCAAAATTGTGACTCTTTTACTCAAAAATAGTAGAAAAAATCTTGTGTGTAACGCGTGGGAAAAGTGACCTTTTCCGTATACGGCATATTGTTACAAAAATCTCACGCTTATCACGGAAAGATACATTATTCCTTACTTGTTACACAAACAGCTATTCAAAATTTAAAATGTCACCACGGAATATATGGAACACCGGTAGGTTAGCTACTATTTTGATGTACTAGGGGCAGCTTCCAGGGTTCTAATGGTTTAGTCGAAACCCGGACAAATTCCAAATAAAAATAATTAATATGTATCGTCGGCATGCAACGAAAATTCATTAGCTACATATTTTGCATAATTTTATCAAAAATGGTTATGTTAAATAGTCATTAATTAATTGTAAGTGAAAAGAGCCACATTTTTATTTACTTCTCAAAACAACCGGGATATTACAAAATGTAGATCTTGTAACGAAAACTACCGTCTGAGCCAGGCCCGTAGCCAGGATTTCATTTCGGGGGGGGGGGGGGGGCACTTGTAAAAAGCCTTTTGTAAAATGTAAAATTTTCGGTTAGCTCTCGATTTGTGCGAAGGCTGATCCGTAGGTTCTGAAAAAAATGGTAGCTTGAGGGAACTCAAAAAACGCAAATAGTAAGTGTTTAATTGACAATAGAATCTGAGAGATGCTTTCACATTCCCAATAATTGTGGTAAAATAACTGTGCTAAACAATGCACAGTAACAAATGAAAATATGGTGTTACAATCAAAGTGCACCCACCTCAAACTAAACAAGTACTACCCAATACAAAACACAGTAACCTCTAGCTCTTTTGAGCTTACAACTTATGGTGACAGGTGTTCGCTTCCAATCACTTTCCAACGAGTGGCTCAAAAGGTGAAAAGCTGGAACACTTGTTAATTCTACATGGGAAACACTTGATCGATTTCGCGACACAAAACACAGCTTGCAGATCTGATGTTGGCTGGACCGTGAGAGAGCTGATGTTTGAGCTGATAAGCAAGATAACAAAGAAATTCCCCAAGTGATCCAAAACAACAACAATGGTCGTTAACTCGAGGTTATGATAAACAACAATCAAAAGCATCGCTAACCGAATGAAGTCGGATGAACTGCGTAGTAAGTAGTGTAAGATTACCGGGGCGGCCATCTTGAAAGAGCAAGGTCGGAGTAAGGTCAACCAGGCCCCCATAGACACGCCCCCTTTTAAGGTCAGACACGCCCCCAACCCCCCACCATACCCCTCCACCCCCCCACCGCGGTATACACTGGTCTAGCGTACCGCGGTGGGGGGGGGCGTGTCTGACCTTGAAAGGGGGCGTGTCTATGGGGGCGTGGTTGACCTTACTCCGACCTTGCTCTTTCAAGATGGCCGCCCCGGTAATCTTACACTACTGTTGTAGTAGTTTTGCGCATAAAAGAGCTAGACTCCAGATGTTACACGAGCTCAAAAACACTACACGATAACCGGACTACTTGTCTTTAACGACTTGGCACGAAAACATAGCGGCGTTGGACCAAAATTATTTGTCCAAGCAAACTACAGGCATTTAACAAAGTCGTTGTGAAATTATGTACGCCCACTGTCGTAGATGTAGCCAGACTTATGTCGTCATGTCCCTACTCCCAGCAGATAACGTGCATTAAAAATAAACGCAGGGCTGCATCGAGGAAAATGTGAAATGCAGAACAAATGCAAAAATTCGTTACAATCTTTGAGACTTATATATATCCGGTTTATAGCGCAATACGCAGCTTTCCGGTTCTCAAACGCCAAATTGGCTTTTGGATTTTGTTAGCATTTTACATTTTTTACCTACGACGAGGAGCAAGCCCGACGTAGAACCCCCAACCTGGAGGACCAGAGAAGCGGCCAGAATAAAGTTCTTACTTCACCCGGATTCGAACCGAGTATTTAGCGTTCATAGTCAACTCGCGTGACCACTATGTTCCGACCGCATCTTTGAGACACTTCAATTAATTAAAAGTCGACCTTCTTGCTTTTGGCGTAGTTTACAATGCTTTTAGGGTAGTTTACACTACCCCCACCCTCTACTTGAGCTTAAAAGTAAACATTTTCCTGGCCACCAAATTGGTAAATTTTGAAATAGCTGCAAGGAAGAACCAAGACGACTTTTCAAAATTGATGATAATTCAAATTTGATTCCTGAAAGGTCACTTTTGTTGCTTTTTATGGATGGGTGGTATTTTATACCTCCTAGACCCCCGGTTTCGGTTATCCCATACAGGATGATTCCTAATTTTTTTTCAAATTGCCCTATTTTATTTTTAATACCTACTATTTTAATGGGTAATTTTAAGGCCTTCTTGGGCCGTCAGTAATTGTTAAAACCCTCTGGGGGGGGGGGGCTCCGCAGCTACGCCACTGCTTAGGTATACTTATGTTACATTTAATTTGTCATTATGCTTTTAATATTTTTTCCATTTACGATTATGCAAATTTTGAAAATATAGTCATTATTTAAGGGGTAAGATTCAGGGCCGTATATACGGGGGTGGTTTTGTGGGTTCAAACCCCCCCATGGGAGAGCGAGAGATTTAAAAAAAATGGCCTAAAAATTTCTTTTGGCGCAAAAACCCCTCCCATGGCATAAATAATACTTTTTTCCTGAGAACCCCCCCCCCCCATGACCAATGTAACCTACGTCCCTGTTAAGATTGGGGAAGTGAGGCTCGACAAGGCCCCAAATCTTGTAGTTACTTCGCTGATTTGCAGTTAAATTTATCTGACAGGGAAGAAAATTGAACAAAAAGAGTTCAAATCATCAGGAAGTTTAACTAGAGATTGATAAATTGGCCTATAACCTTTTAACACTAAAATATTACAAAGGACAATTTTTTTTATCACCGTGATAGTAGTTGCCAATAAAAAAAAATTATTGTTAATAATTAAGAATTAAATAAATATTTGACATAAGTAATATTATTTCGATGTTATCGCATCTCATCAGGAGTTTTTGGAAGCTCTAATATAG
This sequence comes from Rhagonycha lutea, assembly GCA_958510855.1. Taxonomy (NCBI): domain Eukaryota; kingdom Metazoa; phylum Arthropoda; class Insecta; order Coleoptera; family Cantharidae; genus Rhagonycha; species Rhagonycha lutea. The sequence continues at coordinate 96,847,921 of OY294036.1, forward strand.
AACTCCAATTAATTATAGGAAATACAAAAATAAACAATGAAAAGAAATTATTTAAATGTGAGCTGAAAGGTGCTGGGCCCATAACCTACCATAGTGACAATTGATTTTTGTAAAAAACTTTCTGAATGATTTTGTTTCAATCAAGAGTGGATATAAAGGTGATGGTAACCTCCCTTCAACAAATTTTCAAAAATTGAAAAAAGTGTCGAAGCAATGAAGTGTCTTGAATGGGTTAAGATTGTGCGCTTAAAAATAAATATGTTTAATTGTTTTAAACATAATTAACCCTCCAGTGGTCGCGTGGTCTACGGTGGTAGACCATGCTTTTTTAAGCCTTCTTTAAACCGCCATACCTCGTAACAATTCGAATTATATCGGTTGCATTTTTGAGTAGCTGCCAAAAATTAGTCAATCTTTCGGATCCAGTAGTTTTTGAACTTTTAAAGTGGTAAATTATTGGTTTTATTACTTCTGAAACAGGGCTTGTCTACAAGTAGTAAATCACGCGCCTACTGGAGGGTTAATAAGGTAAATGACAACTATTTTGATTAAGGCTTAAAATTTTGATTTTGAAGCAATAATGTCTTCAAATATGATGAACTTTTAGCGATTATACTATGCACCATTACTCTATATGGATCTTATCTGTTAACCAGTGTCCACTAACGCGCATGGACGGATTAACGAGTTTTCCGTTACCGAACGCTCACTGACTATAAATTTTGGATAAAAATAATACCTATAATACGTAATTTCCTTCAAATAAGACTATCCATACATTCACTAGTGAAGGTTTTGCCAAAATGGATGTATTATTTAAGGGAATCTCGTTAACCGTTTCATGCGCGTTTACTCTGCACTCCCCCTTTCCTTTCTAGTAAAGCGAAATGGTGAAATAAGATTTGTAAACTATTAAAAATATAAATAAATAGATACTAAATATAAATAACGCCGGAAAAGGAACAGGAAAGCATGGGCCTTATATTTATAAGTACAGAAATGCCTAGTTACGACCATGCTTTTGATTTAATTAGGTGATGAGCGCGGCATCGCGAACATAATTTTTATTGACATTATAAACGCGTGTATTGTGGTTAATTTTAATTGTGGTTTTGGAAATTCAGAATTAAATATTCAAATTTCATTTTTTGTCCCAAATTTGTAAAATTTACCTAAGCCTGACCCTGTTTGATTTATTTAGTTTAATTTCTGTAAATAAGTAAAAGCTGTTGTCAAAAATTCCCTTCACCGGAATTTAAATGAATTCAACGGTTCCTGAAATTATAAATTACTAATGGAAACATAGTTTCTCGAGGTAAATCACTGTGGTTCCCCAGATGACCTTTACTCGCGGTTCTACTATATCGCGGCGGGCGGTCGCTGTGTTTTTACAATAATTAATAATTCCCCTTCCATTCATTGATAATAAGTTCAACTTGTTATACTTTGTATATAACCACATGGATATCACATTATGTTAATAGTTTCTACCCCAACATCAGCTATAAAATGGTCATGGTAGATGACGGTCGAAAATCAAACAATTCAAAAAAATATATCGGTAATGAATTACGCATAAAATTAACTGATAATAATTCAAAAGTGACCGTAATTGGAAACGAGTGCAAAATTAAAATTGGTAATCATTCGGGAGTTTTAAATGTGATCGGAAATGAAAATAAGGTTCGCGTTGCTGCCGGAAGTGGAAAAATAAATTATAATGGGAACGAAGGGCGTATACGACTTGGTGGTGGAGTGAACGAAAAGTACGTGACGTATACGGGACATTGTGGAAAAATTGAGAAAGAAACTTCGTATGGTTTTGGTAAAAATACAGCAAAAAATGGGAATTTTTCAAATGGAATCCAAAAAACCACAACACTAAATTTGTATAAACAAAAGGATCTACACATAAGAACAGGAAAATAATTTGATAAGATCTGATTTTACCAAACAGTATTCCCAATGAGGTGCGATGAAAAGTTCCAAGTCCTTTTGCCTCTTTTTGAAATTTACCCTTAATTTTAAGGGCGACTTTTGAGAAATTGCCAGCTACGACTCTTACCATGCTGTTTTAAGCAGAAAATTCTAGTCAGCGCAGTAAACTTACCGTATGCTTTAGAAAAGCACCCCAAGATTTTTTATTAATGCTGTGGGTGCGATTGGTATATGAAAATTCGGTGGTGGTGAAAAATATGGAAGCAATACATAGGATTAATTTTATTGTTCTAATTTAAATAAAATATTTAAAACAAATTCAATTTTATTTTGGGAAAGTGCATTCCCCCAATGATGCGTTCCTTTTTATTCTATGACGTAAAAATCTGATGAAATTCGATGTAATAAATCATTCTTAGAGAAAGTTATATTATCCCAAGACTTTTATTTACGATTACCTCCGCTATGCAGTAAATCGCTTCATTTTATATTCTTGGCCAAATCAAATTTTGGTGGGAACTTTTTTAGCCAACAAAGAGTTTTCTTTTTTATTTATTTACTATTAAATTTCCTGTCTAGATTGGGCCGTTCATTTTTATGTCGAAAGTTTTGTTTAAAATGCACAGAATTTTCAAAAAAAAAACTCAGGAATATTAAACTTTAACATTTCTTTGCTTAATTTATTTGTAAACTCGAGAACCGTTGATTGTAGACAAAAAAAGGTTTATCTTCTTTGTTGGAAACTTTAGACTCTTTAAAAAGTATTAAATAATTAATATCAAAAATCTAATGGATCTTTCGTTGCTATGACTATTTTAACCTTCATCCGCTCGCATATGCGCCAAATTGGCCGCATTAAGAAACTTAGGTTAGTTTGTGGCTGTACTGAGCCGGCTGGTGGAGCTCTTTTAATTAGAACACGGCCATGGTCTAGTAGTGGAGGAATTAGTAACTAGAAAATACAAGCCCTTTCCACCTCTCCCCCATGACGCTCTGGAAGGAAATTAGGTAAATTCAGCTCCAAAATACGCGAGCAGATGAAGGTTAATAAATGAAAAACTCGACTACGAAAAATACAACAATAAAAATGTCAATTGCTTACAAGAATCATCACTAAAGTTTTTCCTGAATTTAGAAATTTTTTTCCTTGAATCCGGGTGGTCTGGGGGGGGGGTAGGAGTACCCCCAGGTGTAAGGAAGAAATAAAAAGACCTTTTGAAATTAATAACGACACAAATTTATTCTTGAAAAGTCAGGTTGTTGCTTACTTAGAGCTGGGAAGCATTCTATGCCCCCCCCCAAGCTCCCGATTCCTGACAAACATTTTCATTTTCAAAAAATTAGGGAAAATCTGTAAGGGATCAACAAGACGACTACTTAAAATTGATAACCACGTAAATTTAATGCTTAATATGTCAGGTTATTGCTTATTTACAGCAGGGGAAGGGGAGATATTCCATACCTTTAGAAAAAAACCTATTAATGGAAATAACATTGATCTACTTAATTTTATTTTGTATAAACTTTAAGTTAAGAAAATAGAAGAGCATTTAAAAAATGTAATCAAATTTAGTTCAAGTAGGAAATTTTCCCCAACAGTTTTTTCTCTACAAATCGGGAAGTCTAAGGGACATACATCAGCCCCCCCCCCGCAAGGAAGCAACAACTTAACTTCTGCAAAATAGAATTTGAGTCATTGGCAATTTTAAATAGCAGTTTTGTTGCCTTTTCTTAGAGCTTTCCTTTATTTTATGAAAAATTTTTCCTTAGAATCGGGGGTCTGGAATACTTACAACTGGAGGTTATTGTATGCCTCCCAAGCCTCTGATTCCTGACGAAAATTTTCAACAAATTCAAAATTGACCTAAAGGGCACTTCATACCCTAGGCCAGTGGTAACAAATTTTATTTTAACTACATTGACGATTAAAAAAACGTCTATTTTACACAAAATGAGGGGTCGGGAATGGAAATAATTTGCGGACCTTTTCCTATGGAAAACTTTTTGATGGGCATAACATAAATCTATTAATTTTATTTTTTATAAGGCTAGAATAATAGAATGAGCATTTAAAATAACCTATTTTGCTACGTATCGACGAAATAACTATTAATTTCGGAATGTAGTTCAATATTTCAGTGATAATCTCGCTAGTCCATTCAAGCGCGTCACAGTAGCGAAATGTTATGTAGCCTATCTTACTCATGATAATGAAACTATCAATCGATTAAAGTTTCGTGATAATCGGATTAGTATTTCAGTAGTAATCTCGTTGGTCCATTTATGCGCGTCACAGTAGGATAAAGTTATATAGTAAATATTTCAGGTTCTATTATAGAAGCACAAACAAATATTGTGTTTTTTGATAGTCGGGGAAAAATAATTAAATCGCAACTTTTCTAAATAAACAATCAATTTTTCATGATATAGGAACCGGGGGTTTGGGAGGCATGGAATACCCCCCCCCCCCCGATTCAGAAAGTTAAAATTTATACGTTTTTTAAATGTCTGCAGATAATTTTATCAATTAGTTCTTAATCAAAATTATCAACAAAAATAAAATGGATAACCCAAATTATCATTGATGTTGATTTTCGGCCTTCGACCTCCCTTAAGGGAGAATGTGACCACATTTATAGGTTAGTCAACATCTTTGGTTGATAAAATGAATGAACCAATCAAATGTGCGTCTATAAATGACACGAAGGAGCTTTCTAGCAAATTATTATATTAGATAAGGTAATAAACTTAATCAGAATTTAATCTGTGATTTATTTTACTTCTTTAGTGTGCCATATCTAATCTTTAGACGTAGGCGATCTTCCTGGCTAAGCCAGGAAGACTTTACTAGGGAAATGTTAATGGGGTATGGTTTCCCGTTGCCTTCCCCATAGTCCACAGATCGATTTTGGACTTTTTAGATCACAGCACAAATCCGACGTAATCAGGATTAGAACCGCGGTTTCCCGCTCTGTAGTCTATCGGTGTTTGATTTACGCTAGACTGCTGGTCTAATATACGATGTAATACGATGTAATCCATCTGTAATAATCTCGTTTATAATGGAAACTCACCTATAATGAACTAATTCTTAAGCTAAGCTTAGATTTTACGTATGCTTAGAACTCAAACCCCGTAGCTCCGTCTATTCGCTGGGTGCGTGACATCTGGCCACCTTTTTGCACAATTTGTCCGCGGCGGACACTGGCGTCGTTTTTAATACCCCCATTCACGATCTAGTAAACAAGGTCTGTGGCTCCGGCTATGTTTTCACTCGTTTTCCGTGACCGTCGATTCGGGTCGGTTTTCTCAGTTTTCTACAAACGGCAACCATCTTGTTTGTTTATTTTAAAACTGTAATGTAAACAAACAAGTTTTTTCGTTTTTCGTGACCGTTCGATTCGGGTCGGCTTTCTACTTATAAGCACGATCTAGCTTATAAACAAACAAGATGGTCGCCACTTGTAGAAAACTGAGAAAACCGACCCAAATCGAACGGTCACGGAAAACGAGTGAAAACATAGCCGGAACCACAGACCTTGTTTTAGGTGCGTTACATCTGACCATCTTTTTTGCACAATTTCTCCGCAGCGGACGCTGGCGTCGTTTTTTAATACCCCCACTATGCACTTCGCACCTAGCGAATACTTGGAGGGTATTCCATACCCCCAAACCCCCCGGACACGGAGACCGACATAGTGTAGGTTCTATCATTGATTAGACTAAATAGCAATAGTTTCCAATAGATATGGGGTGGCCAGAATAGAAGTGAATCAAGTCCATAAATGGACTGGAATAATACCAAAATGAATAAAATGTGACTTGATCTACTTTTGCTTTCTAAAAATCACAAAAGTGGACTTGATTCACTCCTGTACTGGCCACCCCCATATATTAATATGTTGTGGTGGTGTGAAGGACTTGCGGAATATGAGTCGTAGAAGACAATTATTAAATTGATATTTAAATAAATAAAGCAATGACTCGTATTGCACATACGTATGCGTAATCTCATGATCACGCGAAAACTAATACACATAAATGTCTCATAGTTCAATATGTTACACGGGAAGCTTTGAGGAACAACCTAAAAAAATTTTAGTAACTGTAGCTTTAGTATTATTTAATTGTAATCGTCGTTAAATAAATTTTAGTTAAGTAGATAATCCTCATAGAAATCGGTCACCTTAAGCAGTTATGTAGCTGTTTATGACCAGTATATTCGTCGTAAAAAAGGTGCAAAATTTTGTGTTTATGTCGAGTACATTTCATTACAACATAATTCCACATTATACATACTCTGTGTATGACGAGTATGAGTATACTTGTAAATTATTTTAAAGTATTCATTTCTCTTAGAACAGTCTTCGCTATATGTTTGCGACGCAAGTTAGATACGTCTTTGTAAAGAGGTCGAAACAGCTGACTGGTTAATATTAAAATTACAATTTACAGACACATATTAGCATAGTTCATTCAAAGAAAAAGGACTCTAAACCACAGTAAAGTTAAATTAATGATAATGGGGGGGGGGGGTCCCCTAAAAACTTTTGTCACTAAAATAATCGTACGCCATTGGATTTCAAATAAAATTCATTTTAGGGTTATCAGCGCAACACTGTGATGAAATAGGGCACTAAAGCGATGATCACGTGAGTCACACAAGATGGAAGTTCCAAGGTTGTTGTGTAACTCGAGCTATTGTCGATTATGTGCGGAAGAAAACAAAAACGGTTCCAGCTTATTTCCATCAAACGAAAACGAACAGGATTTAAGCCAACTTGTTAATAAATATCTCCCCCTGAAGGTGACTATTTACAATTTTTGGTATTCGCATTGAGTACAACTTTTATTTCCTATTGTTTTTCGGCCAATGTCGTTTTGTGCGGGAAATTCAAACATTTAATTTAAAAAACATTTCAGGTCGAACGGGACGGAAAGTTTCCCATTGTGATATGTCCGGGATGCAATATTCAATTGGAGGCCACCAAGCAATTCTTGGATCTGGTTATCGAAGGACAAAACAAACTAAGGGATTTGTTTCGAATTCAGCAAGAAACGTTACGGCGACAGGAGAAACAGAAACAGCAGTTGGAGAACGCTCTCAAGAATGTCAGTCCGAATTCAAGCGTGGAAACGTACACTATCGAGTCGGACGAAAGCGGCGAAAAGTTTTTAATTCAAAGTAAAATTTTTTCGTTTTGAAACTACTTTTGATTATTCTGCAAGTGTTTCAGTATTTTCTGATGGTCCTTTGTTTCCACCTGATCATGAATTGTCTTTGAAATCGGAGGGATTAGATAAACCGAAGCGTAAGCGCGGTCGGCCACCTAAACCTCCTCCACCGACTGACGAACAGTTGAAGATTATGAATGAAGAGAAAAGTAAGGAGAAAGAGAATGGGGAGGGTGAAGATGATGGTGAATTTGACGCGGATGGAAGACGAAAACGGCGAATTAAAGTTCCTTCTCGGTTTCAAGAAGCTGTGCAGGTAGAATTTTGTGTACTGTTTTTTAAATGCTTGACATTTTGCGGTTGTAGGGTAAGGAGTTGGATAGAATATTTAAAGAGGAAGGTGTAATCGACGAAGACTCGTCAGAGGAAGAATTGCACGAGGAAGTTTTAACTACCAGTAAGGCGGGAGATGAAATTATAGGCCATTTACAAAGCAGAGAAGGTGACGATTTAGGAGAATTAGTTATTAATAAAAATACCAATAAGGTGAGAATAAATTCTAAAGACAGTAAAGGTGAGTTTCTGTTTTTAAGGCCCAATAAAAGGTGACACAAATATTTTAGTTCCAGATGGACTTCCACCCCGAAAAAATTATGAATGTAAAATTTGCGGTCGGGAATTTAAACATCACGGGAGATTCGAAGTACACAAATCGTTCCATAAAGTTGTAAAGTATGGTTGCGGAGAAAATGAATGTTATGTGCAAACGGACAATAAAGCTGTAATCGAGGACCATCAAAAAGAAACCGGACACACCGGAATTTCTTTCATCGAAAATTTAGACAATTATGTAAGTCCTCATTAGTATATCATTTCTTGCGCGTCTTTATTTTAAAAGTGCTAGACTAAAAAATGCATTGGTATACTCAGATTTTTATAGACTTTTAGTATGTCAAAAAGATATCAACAACGAACTAAAAACATCAAACCCCGTCTTTGTGGGGATTAGTTGCACCTAAAAACCGATTTCTCCTGTGCTACACTGGATATTGCTCTTAAAAATAAGATAACATTAAATTAAGTATTATATAATTTATGTTCGTGAAAAAATCTTCTCCTAACCTGGAGGGCAAATACGGATGGACCCACTGGGATACCGGAAAATTTTCCGATGGGCCGTCTTCGTCTTGCCAATTTTTGTCAACAGTATGATCTTCAATAGAAAAAAATGGTCACAGTTGTTGGCCGCCCCCATGTCTAACTAAATATGCATGCCGGGCCTGGATTAGGGGGTCACTGCTCACCATTTCTTCCCTAAATTAACAAATTTTTTGCAGTTTTTTTGTGAAGGGGGAAAATAAAAGCATTTACCCCCCCGCAGTTTTACAATATGTTTCACATCATGACCGTTTGCGTTGGGGTCGAGATCATTACATTTTGGGGCCACCAGCCATCAATTTCCCGGTCGACTTAAAATTTTCATTTTTTTATTATTCCTATTTTACCTTCCTGTTCACATTGTACGATTTATTTAGATTTATTACTAGAACAAAAAGGAAATTGCTGAACCATCTATATCATCCGGTTCTGGCAAAGAGAAACTCGCACCGAAATGTGCGGATAGTCTAAAATTTTATAATCTACTGCCATTTGGTGGCGCCTTGAAACTTTAGTTACTGTTACCAAATTTGGTAAACAAAACAAACAATTTGCACGAAATAAAACACCAAATACACGTAAACACACTGGAGATTGCATCTTACTGTACGTCCAATTTTTAGTTAAAAATTATTCCGTGTGGTGGCGTTTTGTTAATGCAAATCGCGGATAATCTTACTATTTTGCCATACCATCTCGGGCAACAATGCTTAGTAGGAGCATGATCATACCACTATATTTACTAGCCAAGACCTAGCTTCGCGCTAACTTTCAGAGGTGCCCGCACCTTAATAAAAATTTTCCAGGCCGCAACCGCAATTTACCTTCAAGACTGCGAGGATATGGTATAACAATCTTTCAATAATATTATACGCTTATACCACTATATTTTGCACAAGAGAAGTTTATAATGTCCAAAAATAATATATTGTCGTATTCCAAATTTGCATCCCAAAAATTTTCATCAAGTTTTCAATCAATATTATTTGGTAAAACAGAAACTTCAATTACAATTTTTTTTTAAAGGGAACCCTCTTACAAGTTCCTCCAAATTCAGAAGACGGTGAAGAACTTCCTCCATTGGACGAAGAAGAACCTAAAGTTCTGAATCAGTCAGAATCGGATAATAAATTTAATTGTAACATTTGTAACAAAAAATTCTCGTGCAAACAAAATTATGAAGTGCATAATAAAGCGGTGCACGAAAATCAAAGACCTTATCAGTGTGACAAGTGTGAAAAATCGTTTCCTTACATAAATAGCCTCAAGTGCCATTTGCTGCAACACACCGACAGCAGCGAAAAATCATACGAGTGTGAAACTTGCAAAAAGATATTTAAACATCCCAGCAGTTTGGTGTATCACAGGGAAGCAGAACACAACAACGGGCGACGTTTTGTTTGCAATAAATGTCCGAAGTCGTTCAAGCACAAACAGTTATTACAGCGACATCAGTTGGTGCACTCTGACGTCCGTCCACACAATTGCAAAACGTGCAATGCCAACTTTAAGACGCGGGCCAATTTGCTAAATCACATGCCGATTCATACTGGAGAGAAAAAGTATTACTGCAATGAGTGTGGTCAATCGTTCACTCACAAAACGTCTTTGACCCTTCACGTTCGTTGGCATAGCGGACAGAAGCCCTACGAGTGTGATGTCTGCATGAAGACGTTTTCACAAAAGGGAAACTTGGCTGAACACAAGAGGATTCATACAGGCAAGTTGTTTATGTTTTGTTTTATTAGCTGTTCTGACACCTCTTCAACTATTAGGCGAGAAACCATACTGTTGTGATCATTGCGGTCGAAAATTTACAACGTCATCACAATTCAAATTGCATGTGAAGCGCCACACAGGTGAGAGACCCTGGAGGTGCGAGTACTGCACCAAAACATTCCTACACAAAGACACCTGGAAGTGTCACACACGAAGGCATCGTAACGAAAGACCCTATCAGTGTTCACAGGTTACAACACAAATTTTAAGGTTCTTTAGTAATCTGCAACTTTTTTTTTAGTGCCTTCGAGGTTTTACAGAGCAATGGGCGCTCAAGAAGCACGAGCGGTTGCACACCGGCGAAAAGCCTTATGTCTGTGATATTTGCCAAAAGAGTTTTGCCGATTGTTCAAACTTAACGAAGCATAAAAAAATACATGATTCATTGAGAATTAGGCAGATGAATAGGCAGCGCAATATTAAGATATTATCGAGCGGTAATCAAGGTAATTTTGTGACTAAAATTAGGGACTTTTGTTTCGTTTATAAACAAAAGCGTTTTTTTTTGTTAAATAGAAGACAATCAAGTTTTATATTTGGCTTACCAAGATGCAAATTCGAATGATGGTCAATTACCGACCTTGGTGCATATTATGGATCCTTTGCGAACCACAAATGAGTCCGAAACGATAGAAGAAGATACGTTTTTGACATCGGCTTTACCCGATTCTCTTACCCAGTATCAGGTTAGTAGACTTTCGTATTATTTTCACAGTAATAAAATCTACTTATTATTTTACAGGAAGTTGTTGATGAAAATGGCACTGCTTTAAGTTTAACAACAGAAGATGGTCAACGAATCAAAGTTCTAACGACGGTTGAAGAAGGCAATCAGTGCATAAAAGGTCTCATGTCCAATGGAACCTTGGTGCCAATCGGACTTAGCATGGCGAATGGGAAAACCGTTCCGGCTGAAATAATTGCTGAAACTGATAAAGCGGACGTTGAAGAAAAAGAAATGGTAATTGTTAGTTTTACAATGCTTTCTTTTGTTCTAATTTTATGATTGCAGAAAAATGACATTCCAGCTTCTATGTCGAACAGCGAAGACGAAGGGCAACTGCTGGAGAGCAACATGGAATTTTTGGACTCGGATGGTCAAAAATTGGACAACGGTCTTCAATTTTTAACTCAAGATGGTCAAAATATTTGTTTACTCACCGCTTATAATATCGACGAAAGCATTAACCCTCAATATTTAGCGATGGCATAAATTTATTTAAAACATTTAATATACATGTACATAGAGCTTGTATAAAAACTAAATTTTAGCAAAATAAATATTTATTTAAAGCATGCATCATAATAATCTCGTTTAGTAATATTAAAAATTCTATTTAAAATTTAAACTAGTTTATATGGTAAAATTTTGAGTAAAGTCATACTCAATGGTAGGAATTACGGATTGAACAAATTTTAAAAATATAATGAGATACATGTGCACTCCTAATTCGCCTCCACCTTCGGTCACAGTCTCGATGATGCTTTTCATTACCTCTGCATGTCTGAAAATTAATTTTTATAATTTAGACAATTTTTTTCTTCTAAAAATGGAAACAATTTCAAACCTAAATTATTTGGTTACGTAAAAATCAAGGGTAATTTTAAATTCAATATTGGTACTTGGGCAGAGATGAACAAAACTTCTCTAGGTTAATTTTGTCATTTTTTATTTAAATTTATTCTTTTTAAACAATTTTTAATGATTTGTAATTTTTTTTAAATGATTTTATTTCTAGTTTTGTGCACTTGATGAAGTGGTTAATCCCTTCGAAACAATATTGTCGTATTTCAACAAATAATGATTTTTATTTGTTGCAATGATTCAAAAATGGATCAAATCGTGGTGATCACGACAATATGCAGTATAACCCTGCTATTGCAAGAAAACTATTGAGTTTTTGCAAGTTACTTCCATACTGGTCTGCAGTATTGACACCAATTTTTAAATATGGAAATATAACTGAAACAAGTGCAACTTCAGAAAGTTTAAAAATAAATTTATAAAAATTCAAGTTCAAAGCATAATTGTGTCTATGATTAGAATAAAATCAAAATATAATTCGATAGAAGATCATTATATTGATCAGAAAAGAAAGATGTTCTATTGCATTGTATTTTGATTTTAATCTAATCATGGAACCAATTAAACTTTGAATGTGAATTTTTATAAATTCATCTATTTGCATTGGAAGCGTTTCTTGAAAAAAATACAATTTTTTAAATGATTAAATAAACTTTCCGAAGTTGCACTTGTTACATGGAAGTAACTTAGAAAATCTCAATAGTTTCCTTGGGTTATACTGCATATTGTCGTAGTCACCATGATTTAATTCACATTTTGAATCATTACCACAAATTAAAAATTGTCTTCAAAACCCCTTGGCATTTTTTTAAATTCCATTACTATCTCCGATCAGCACGAATTTGTCAGACCGCATTTTTGGATCAATAATTGCTGTTCTTGGCATTACATTTGTCGATCGTGTAGAATTACAATTAATTTAATATTTTCTTGAATTTAAATGTGTACTTATTATCCAAACGTAAATTGTTTATAATATACTGAATTTTTTGAATTGGTAACTTAATCCACTACGAAACTTGCTGGGAGTAACTTTGCAGAAAATGAAATTAAAATGATGGGAATGGAAGCTCAAACGTTTCACAAAAAAATTCGAAATAAGAACAAAAATAAAAAAGCATGTCTACAGCCCCCCCCCCCAAGAAGTTCGCGAATTATTCCGTGACGGTTGAGACTCAAAAGAAAATATTGGAAGCTTGTTGATGTTCAAACGTTTCAATTTTTACCCAAAAATTCGATTGGGAGGGAGGGGGGCAGCGAAATGCACCTATTGGTTAGGGGTCATCCATTAATTAAGTGAGGTGTTTTTCTTTAAATTTGGACACCCCCCTTGCTGAGATTTGCTAAGATGTGATGGGGCCCCCCTCAGGTGAGATTTACTCTATAATTTTTGAATAATTAAATTTATTTTATATGTTCATGTATTTTACTTCATACCACTAATTACCTAAGCGTTATGATGTCCTATGTACTACATTTTGTTTGTAAAATAAGAGGAGAAAAATGATACTGCCGAAGTTGACGTGAGATATTCATTGACTCGACTGACAAACTACTAGAATAATTACGATCGGAATTACTAATTTGTTTTTTATTGTTTACCTATTAAAATTTCTAATTTTGCATAAGTATCTAAATACTAAAAATTATCACCCAATTACTTTGAAATTGCTTATTAGGTTTCTGTATATAATTATAAAAAAATTATTACCATGCGTGTTTTTTTACAGTTTGTATCTACCTTGTTATGTAATTTTTGTCCAAGTTTGAAATTAAGTCCTTTTAAAATTCAACAAAAAGTTTCATACCTGCATGGATGGATAGATGCCATTCGAGCTACATTCAAATGTGGATGGACTTCCATTGTAACTGTCTTTTGTACGTAATCTTTGCTAACATCTTGATAGACTTGATTTGCAGTCAAAGGTTTATGATTCTGATAAGGAAATTACATTAAAGTAAACAAACAAAATAGAATATTTGGTTACCTCATCGTATCCTGTTAACCATAACCTTGGTGTTTGATAATATTTATCATAAGTAATATGCAAATCGTAAGTACGTGTGTGTATTATATCGCTTTCATCTTCAGTCTTAGCAGCCTTTTCTTCTCGTGACGGGGCAACAATCGTAGGCTAAAACAAAAATTAGTAACTCGACCAAGGGTCGTTTTCAAAGCTGCTGCATTACCTCTTCCGACTCGAGCATTCCACTCTCTTCGTATTCCTCCATATCTACAGGTTCATCCTCATCTTCTTCATCCTCCTCCTCGTCTTCATTATGATCACCGTGCAACATTGCATCGTCCATACTCAGTGACTTCTTATTATCCAGAGACATTTCGGAAACTTTTTCCGTCAATTCACTGGAACCCTCATAGTGATGAGTATCGACCCATCCATTATCGGCATCGTCGGATTCAATCACACGTTCTAAATCGGCGGAGTATTCAATTTGTTCGCACCTTCTGGAGCACGGAACATTACGAGTAATGAGGAACTGCTTATTTTTTGGTAAGTACGGTTTCAATTTCGATTCGTCTCCCGAAACCCACTGCCAAGTGGGGCAGGAATAAACCAAATGATCACCAGCGGCTACAAACTCTTCGGGTGTCAAAACACCAGTTTCACGAAACTTGGATTCCTAAAGAAAACTAAACTTGTTAACATGAACAATCGTACAAAAATCTTACCTTCAAAACTGGCGTCAAGTATTCCGCAACACCTAAAGCAGTGCCCTTTACACTGTTGATCACGTTCTGCATTTTACGAGTTTGAAAATTAGTCAAAAGGATGAATTTTAAAATTATTCTATTTGTGTTGTGTTATCATTTATCAACTAAAGAGTGATAAACAACCTAACCAGACGAAACAATGGTATTTGATTAAAAAAACATAATTTACAACAATTAAAATTACACTACACGTTTATCATCAAAGTTTACAATTTTCATAGATTTATCAATAACCGCAAGATGACCAAAACTGAGACAGAAATAGGGACTTGACTAGAATAAACAAAGATGGTAGAACTGTCAGATAACAAAATTCCCCCATCAGAAATTCAAAAAATGTCCATGGACGGTCAAATATGCTTGAGTTGCGTAATATATCAAAGATGACAACAATTTATTATTGTGTCACTTTTTCACCTTTTTGTAAACGCGAAACACAAATCAACGCCGTGTTATAGTAAACTGTGGTTTTGGTTTTTTTCAAAAAATATTGAGCGCGGGTTGGTAATTGAAAGGATTAACGTCAGGGATGTCTGTCGCTAGCGGGCAGGGTTTTATGTTGAAGAAGAAGTTGGCAACAGTAGGAGACGGGAAAAAATATAAAAAAGAAGTGATAATCGGAACGAATTGGAGTGCGAACATAGGCGGATCCAGGGGGGGGGGGGCACGTGCCCCCGTTTACGGTATATTTTTATGTATATTTTTATATTTTTGTGTGATATGATAACAGTTATTGTTGACTTTTTTGCCCGTCCGCCCCTTGTGCCCCCCCCAGAAAAAAATCCTGGATCCGCCCTCGAGTGCGAGCGAAAGGAAAAATAAGGGAGTAATATTGTGTATTTATCAAGGTTTAAGTAAATTGCAAATATTACAAAAATCAAGCTGTTTTTTATACTTAGTACTTGAATGAGTAAAGTATTCTTCACTTCGAGATTGATGCTCACAGAGAGCCCACTCATCTGACGTCCTAGATCTCGCTCTCTTTAAAAACACCACCCTCCAGGACCACCCTCTGCCACTAAATTCCGACCACTTCCTAGTCCGCTTCTATCTAAGTAACCTCAAGCAAAACAATGTCCAGCAACTCGCCTGGAAAACCTCACGACTAAAGTTCAAAATTGCCGCGACTATTAACACTGTGGATGAATTGGAGAGCTACATACACCATTTTAAAAAACAGGTGACCGCTTCTTTAGAATTTGCCACAAATTCGACCCCATATAAGAAACTAGCGTAACATCACGATCATCGTCTTTATACTAACCAACATGAAAAGTGGATGACTCACCGTACCCCTCTTTTTTACTTTGCATATTATTTGAGATTGTACTCCTTTTTCGAGAACCGTACTCCCAAATCGTAAAAATTTTAGATTTTATTACTCTTTACTCAAGGCCATATATTGGGGGGGGGGGAGGCGTTGTCATTAAAAAAATTGAGTGAAGACATGGGGATTTTTGTATTCTAGTCAGACGTGGAAATTGCAACGTTAGAGAAATTTTCTCTCGAGAACACCAAATTTGACCAGGGGTGCACATATGGTCCTCTTTTAAGAGTATGGACGCTAATATCTTATGGGTGGAGATGAACAAACTTCTTCGGAACACTTCCAAGAAAAATTGATTTTACAGCGGCTTCAAACAGTCTGGGGTTCAATCTCGTGGTTGTTGAGATCGGTGGTGTGTAAAGATTGACGATCGATTTTTCGTAGATTCGAGTACTTTTTGAGAAATGCAATATTTTCTGAAGAGAAAATTTCCAATGTGTTTTTTCTCATTGTACTCGTATGACGCCGACCGTACAAGTTTAACTTTAATTCCTACCGAAAAATGAAAAACGTCAGACGAATTTCTACGTCCAAATACATTAGCATCCGTAGAGAAAGTAAATGTTTTCTAACATTGACTTTTTGGGCTGAAAAATTTCAAAGGAGTTTTTGTTTAATCGTTTATCAAATTCCTCGCTTTTGTAAAATCTGATAAAATTTTACATGGCCTTTTTATCGTTGCATATGACGTATTTGGATACGTAAGGTGTGAAAAACTGGTATTTAGCTGGTGGAAGCGCTTTAAGGTTGGTCAAAATCACCTGCAAAGCTAAACGATTGAAAATCGAAAATTCCAATTTTCTCGTCAAAATACGCTAGAATCACTCGAAAAAGCGTTGTTTTTCCAACTTGGACTTTTTGGGCTGAAAAAAATTCAAAGGGGTTAATCCATCGTTTTTTGTAAAATACGATAAAATTTTCCAAGGCCTTTTTATCATAGCAAATAATCTATTTGGATGCGTAAATTGCCAAAAAGTGGTCTTTTGCTGGCGCAAGCGCTCTAAAGTCGGTCAAAATCACTTGCAAAGCTGAAAAATTGAAAATCGAATATTCCAAATTGAATCGACCGATTTTTAATTTTATTAACTTAGGATATTCTGATGCGCTTGTATTTGCGTTATTCACACATAGGGGGTTTGAAAAATCCATTATTTTTGCAATATCGCTTACGGTTTTCGAGATAATCGACATTTTCCAATTTTAGTCTTTTTGGCACTAAAAATACACAAAATTTTGTAAGATTTTTAATTTTTTCAATTTAGGACATTCAGCACTTGTTTTTTAAGTTTGGAAGCATAGATTTACCGGGTGTATTCCGATAGGGGATCGAAAAATCCATTATTTTTGCGATATCTCTTACGGTTTTCGAGATAATCGGCATTTTCCAATTTTAGTCTTTGTGGCACTAAAAATACACAAAATTTTGTAAGATTTTTAATTTTTTCAATTTAGGACATTCAGCACTTGTTTTTTAAGTTTGGAAGCATAGATTTACCGGGTGTATTCCGATAGGGGATCGAAAAATCCATTATTTTTGCGATATCTCTTACGGTTTTCGAGATAATCGGCATTTTCCAATTTTAATCTTTTTGGCACTAAAAATACACAAAATTTTGTAAGATTTTTAATTTTTTCAATTTAGGACATTCAGCACTTGTTTTTTAAGTTTGGAAGCATAGATTTACCGGGTGTATTCCGATAGGGGATCGAAAAATCCATTATTTTTGCGATATCTCTTACGGTTTTCGAGATAATCGGCATTTTCCAATTTTAGTCTTTTTGGCACTAAAAATACACAAAATTTTGTAAGATTTTTAATTTTTTCAATTTAGGACATTCAGCACTTGTTTTTTAAGTTTGGAAGCATAGATTTACCGGGTGTATTCCGATAGGGGATCGAAAAATCCATTATTTTTGCGATATCTCTTACGGTTTTCGAGATAATCGGCATTTTCCAATTTTAGTCTTTTTGGCACTAAAAATACACAAAATTTTGTAAGATTTTTAATTTTTTCAATTTAGGACATTCAGCACTTGTTTTTTAAGTTTGGAAGCATAGATTTACCGGGTGTATTCCGATAGGGGATCGAAAAATCCATTATTTTTGCGATATCTCTCGAACTAAGCGAGATAATCGACATTTTCCAATTTTAGTCTTTTTGGCACTAGAAATACACAAAATTTTGTAAGATTTTTAATTTTTTCAATTTAGGACATTCAGCACTTGTTTTTTAAGTTTGGAAGCATAGGTTTACCGGGTGTATTCCGATAGGGGATCGAAAAATCCATTATTTTTGCGATATCTCTTACGGTTTTCGAGATAATCGACATTTACCAATTTTAGTCATTTTGGCACTAAAAATACGCTTGCAGCGCTCCAGAGCCATTTTGGCAACACATCCACCTACGACAGAGTTGAAAAAAAACGAGATTCGCCCCTTGCTAATAGCACAATTTGCCGAGTTGGATCACCCCCGGGGGATGTTTTTAACGAGTTTAGTGTTAGATTTCGTAAAAGCAGTCTCCTTTTACGGTACCCCTATTATAAGTAAATAAATTTTTGTTATTTTTAAAAGTAAAATTATTGGTAAAAACAGGGAAGCGTCGGTCGGTTACTGTTACATACGATTACTTTTTTAATTAAATATAAATTTATTAATAAATCCCTCTCTAAATAAATCCCTTAAGCCCGTATGTTTACTCCACGCAAAATTGGCGTGGATTACATTTCAGATTACTGTCGACCTTTTTGGTTTTGGCGTAGTTCACACTTTTTTGTTTTTTTCTACCTGCCGAATTGGCGGAGTTCACACTAACCCGGGGGCCCCGAAAGGGTCTCAAAAAGAGTGGTTTATCCCAATCAAATAACTTTAAAGTGTCAAAATAGCGGAAAATCCGATTTTTAAAAATCTCCTTTATTGGTATAAGGGGGCCCCTCATCAGTCTCTGGCTGAGTGCCCCAATAGGAGCAAGTCCGGGCCTGGATTCTATCCGGGGTTACGCTGCTATTGAAACTAAATATTATGTTAAAATTTAGTAACATGATGGATGAAATGATGTTATATATCATTGAAAAGAGGATAAAAATTGCTATTTAAAAATGGCATATTCAACTATGGTTTCCATTTAAAAAAACACAACTTTGTATTATAACTCGGAAACTCACTTAAATATTTAAAATCTATTCAGCCTATCTTGTTGCCCTTAAAAAAGTGTCTGAAGAAAGTGTCAACACTTTTTTGGAAACTTCAAAAACAATCGAGATATCGACATTTATCGAAAAGTCCAATAATCGAACTTTTGGCTATAACTCGAAAACAAAAAAAGATAGCGAATTCCGGTTTTCGCCATTGAGCTTTTCTCAAAAAAAGAGATCTAGGATGCGCCATCCATTTTTCGATATCTCCTATAGTTACCGATTTCCCCATAAGAAGAAGCGAATTTGAGCCACCCTGTACAGTTGCGTATTAGCTATGTATAAAGTATTGAAGAGGCCAATTGTGAAATGTAATACAAAAATGTTTCCTTTGTAAAAGATCATTTTGAAACACAAAAAGTCACAAGTACGTTTTTATTATGAGCTCAAAGAGAAATAAGGGGGGGGGGGAGGATCGCTTGCCAGTAGAAGGCTACATATTTTTTTACCAAGTAACACTGACGGCGGATCCACCTGACCATAATATCATTGTCAATAATCAACGTTGTCAGAATAACGATGAGTCTTTTTCTCGTAACCTAATCGTATAATGGTTTTTGAGTTTATTGTTTTAGTTTCAACCTAACTTTAGCTTTTACTTAACGTAAAATTTCATTTTAATAGTTCTTTTTTGATAGTTCGTTTTGACTGTTTAAATTTTTTTCGATTTCAAAATTCTGTTCTTGGAGATCGTCCATTAATTACGCGAGATGTTTTTTCTTTATTTGGACCCCCTCCACCCTCACGTAAGGTTTACCCTATAATTTTTAAATAATTAAATTTATTTGATATAACAAAAGAAAGTGTCTTGACCTTTACATTACTTTGCAAGTTATTTAACTTTTTATAAAATTGAGCACGCGCATGAATGGATCAACGAGATTCCATCTTTCCACTAAAACATTACGTTTTATTAAACAAATACAATTATGAAAGAATTATGAATCTATCAATATAAAACAGTGTATGATTAAATTCCAGAATTGGTTTGAAAATTCATTTTGATAATTATTTAATGCCTTATTTTTGTTTTTTACGATACTATGATTAATTTTGCACAGAAATCTCAAAGAGGGTCACTTTCTACACTACATTAGTTTAATGCAACCAACAATAATTATGATTTTTAATGAATTTCATCTGCAAGAAGCTGGATCTAAAGATTGGGGAGGGGGTCAACGCCATAATATCTCAGGTGTTAGGTATAAAGGGCTTAAGTCATAAAACGTAGTTTTGAGAAAATGAAGAAAGAAGTTTGTAATGCAAATTGTAATTCGGATAATTATTTATATTAAATTCCAACAAGATAGGTTATTAGATATAGTTTTTAATTAAAGATTGTATATTTTAAAATTTTGGAATTGTTCATATTTACGCGAATTTCAATGACTTATGCCCGTAGGATAGTGTAATTAGGATTTTAGTAGTATTGATGCCAGGTATAAAGGGATTAAGTCAGAAAATTAAACGAATTGTAATGAAATATTGTAATTCAGGCACTTATACGTCAATAATAATTTATTTTTAAATATATATGTATTTATTAAGTAATTATAAAAATGAAATAAGAATAAAAAATACGAATAATATTTTAGGGTGCGCCATCTGTTGAAACTTGGATTAAATGGATAATAATAATATAATACTTTAATCTCTTAAAAAACGGGAATTAGCCAATGATATTCAAGCGCATAAGTCGACTTATGCCTTTTATACCGAACATAATAAAATTATGTATAGGTTTAAAAGGTATAACGCAACTTAAGCCCTTTATACCAAATGGAATATGGAATATCTAGCGATCTCGTCAACTTACGCCTTTTCTACCGAACGGAATATGTAACGGAATATGGAATATATAGTGGTCTCAGAGGCATAAGTCAACTTACGCCTTTTATACCGAACGGAATATGTAGCGGAATATGGAATATTTTAGTGGTCTCAAAGGCATAAGTCAACTTACGCCTTTTATACCGAACGGAATATGTAGAGGAATACGGAATATGCAGTGGTCTCAGAGGCATAAGTCAACTTACGCCCTTCATACTGAACGGCATATAATTATTTTTGACTTAATACCTTTAGACTATTCCATTACTGCGTTAATAAAACGAAATTTACTAAAATTTGTATACCAGTCGAAAGAGCATTCAAAATAGATTTCTTTCCAGCAATAAAAAAAAATTTCCATTTTCTGACTTAAGCCCTTTATACCTAACACCTGAGATATCATCTCAAGGGGTTAACGATAAATCATGGTACAACAAAGTATAAAATTAAAAATTAAATCATGACGATAAACGAAGACAATATTTTAAGAAACCTTCTATCCGCCCGCCACTGGGTAAAGTCTAGGATAAATCACGATCTGGATAAATGTCAAACTTTAGTTAACGTAACCTACAAAAATTGGATCAAATTGGGCATGCTCAAGGAGGAGTTTACTGGTTAAAATCCATAGAAGGTGTGTCATTTTTATTGTTTACATTTTAATTAAAATTTTTATTCTTTATTGCGCATTTTCATAATAATTATTATTCGGGTTAATTCGCTGCGATGCGCCTTTGAAGGACGCACGTGCGTTATCTATTAATAAATGCCTTATATTTTGGTGCGGGGCAATCTTGCATCGTACGGCGCTCGATCTCCGTGGCGGGTTTTAGTTTCGGGTTTAAAAGCAACCGATATCGATCAATTAAAACGATTTGCTAGTGGTGGTTATTGCGACGATTTCACCATCGTTTATATGCAACATCCTTGCGTTATTTTGTCCGCTTTAGAAGTTTTGGGCTATAAAATTGTTGCGTCGTCATCTACAAGTGTTAAACAGGATTATAACGAGTATATGTGGACTATGCAAAGGGAGTTCACGGAACCAGAACCCGTCGTTCCAACAGAACATCTTGTCAAGTCCACTGGTGATAGCATTTAATTTCAAAGTTATGGAAATTCCGGCCAGCTTATTGATGTCTTCTGGTATGCACGCGTACGTTGCCGTTAAAGCGTCCCTTCATGCAACCGAAAGTGCCGTTTTTGGTTTAAATAAAGAGGAAGTGTCTGCGTTAGTGAAACGTTTCGAAAATCAAAAGAAAGAAGTGTTTAACGGTGTTCTATTGAAAGGGCCCCCCATTGAAATTGTTAATGCTTTAGGTTTACTTGGTTACACGGTAGTTGGAACCACCGGTGAAGCAGAAATTGTTTGGACAATGCAACGTGATTTGTAATTTAATCAATCACAAAGACGCTCTAGTAAAATGTCAAACAAAAATAATTGTGACCACCCCCATGACCATATTTGCCAAACACCTTGTCCATCTTCTACGTTGTATCAAACATTAGACGAGTTGGATTTTGAGCGAGGAATTTGGTACGCAGCTCAAAGCGGCGACGTTGAAAAAGTCAGGAAATTGTTAAGGCAAGGCACTGATGTAGACTCCCTGGATTCCGCGGGTTACACTGCCCTCCACTATGCCTCAAGAAATGGTCACTTGGATGTTTGTAAGATTTTGTTACAAAGTGGTGCAAACATTAATGCTACCACCAATGCCGGCCACGCTACGTCACTACATCGTGCATGTTCAGCAGGTGAATATAATTTATTGAAAAGGTTACTAAAATAAGTTTAATGTTGATTTCCTTCCAGGTAAAGTTAATATCGTCAAGTACTTGTTAGACAATCGTGCTGATGTAAAAATAAAGGATGGCGATGGGAAAACTGCATTGCACCGTGCGGTGCAAAGTGGAAATAGTGATATTTGTGCGGCTGTTTTACAAAGATTTCCAGGAGCACAGACTGAAAAGGATAGCAAAGGAAACCTACCAGCTGATTACATTCTTTCCAACGATATACAATTGTTGTTTAATTAATTTTATCAATATTATTAATATTTACTGGTAATTTTACGCATCAAATTTTTAAATAATATAAAATTTTATAATAATTATAGTTTTATACAAAGCTTGTTAAGAAATTGTATTTTTAATTAAAATCATAATAGAATTTAAAACATTTTTAATGTTCTGTAATTAATTATCAAAAATTTTGTCATAAACTTATTTATCTTTGCAATAAAATGACTAATAAGTGTTGTGAATTTTGCTATTTATTTCAAGGTAAACTTACTAAATGGAACATTGGAAATATTTTTTATTATTAGGTAAATGGAAATATTTAGTAATATTATAAAGTTAAGTAATCGAGAATGCTTTCAAAAAACAACAAATTAGCCCCAAGAGAATTTTTGGAAAGGAGAAAATAAATATAATGAAGGGGGGGGGTAGAAGAAGTTTAATATTAGGTTTTCTCGAAATCCCATCAAAATTTAGTGTCCATTTAAACTTATAGACACGCCCTTCCTATCTCTCCTTCAATGCAAATTGAAGCAAACATGTATGATGACGTCACTGGTGGGGTGTATCAAAATTTATGTTAGTGGTAAACTAAAATAAACTACTTTTTAAAAGCTTTTATTTAACTTGGTGTGACCGTCGTCCGTCCCTTGGACTTTTTCGAGGCCGTTTTTAACCAACTTCCCGAAGTCCTAGAGAGCTGAAATTTGGAACATAGCTTTCACTTGGAGCGAATTTTCATATATTAATTTTTTGTCCCAAAATTCCTCGAAATAAGCGAAAAATCGGGAAAAAACTGAAAATAATAAAGCGCATGCGCAGCTGCGCATTGTACAATTTTACCATACAGGGTGAAAAGTTACATTACTAAATCGCATTCGCATTTTTAAGGACCGCATTCAGGGTGAAATTTTTTGTTTTAATGATGTATACAGGGTGGAGCATCAAAAACACATACCAGAGGAATTCTGAGGTCCATTCCCTCCCCCCATTTCGAATTTTTGAAAATTTTTTGTGTCATTCGTTTGTGCGTCGTTTGTGTAGGTTTGTGCAAACATTTGTTTCGTTTGTGCAATCTCCGTTCGCCAGCCAGCCCCCCCTATTTCGATTTTTGCATAAAATTTTATGTTAATCGTTTTTGCATCGTTTGTGTACGTTTGTGCATTCAAAATTTTCATTTGTGCAAATACCGTCCGCGAAATATTTACAATTTAAGTGGGGGGACTGGGGAAATGCCAGCCTCCCCCCTCCCCGCATCGCGAATTTTGGGTCAAATTTGGTGTCAGTCGTTTGTGCATCGTTTGTATACGTTTGTGCATTTATTATTTTCGTTTGTGCAAGTACGGTTAGCGAAATGTTTGCACAAACGAATGACACAAAAAATTTTCCAAAATTCGAAATGGGGAGGGGCTGGGGAAATGGACCTGGAATTCTGATAGGATGAAGCAGGAGCTGTATTTGACAAACATGACTAAAAAATTAAAAATTTTTAAAAAAAACCTTTTATTTAAAATTAAAAAGGTGCACTAAAAAATAAAAAATAATTTTAATAAGAATAAAGAAAACTTCTTGAAAACATCAATATAAAAGCGTGGGGCTATCAATTGCTTCTTACATCTAAATAAATAGCCCCACGCTTTTATATTGGTGTTTTCAAGAAGTTCAGTTATAGTAGGTATATTCGCGTTTTACATTACCGTTGGTGGCGCCACTATATTACGTCCAGAATTAACTTCAAAATTATTCCGTGTGGTGGCGTTAATGTAATTACAATAAATTACAAGCTTTTTAGCAATTAATTAATGCGAAAAAATCACTTTTCAGAAGAAAATCTGAGCACCTTGCAAACCGCAGCAAATCAGACAACTTTTCGTTACTCAAACGAAATGCGCTGTAATGAATCGACCAACTTATTGGAATTTTTGAAAATGCTACGCAAAAAATATCTGAATACAAACACAAAATCAATGTACATTTTTAATATTAGACGATAATACTACAATCTGCCTATTTTTTTGACATAGTAGAAATGGACCCCCGCGAATCTGTGACGTTTTTGATCGTTAAACTTACTATAGTCTATTTATTTATCGCATGCAGTGGATGTAAACAGTGATCAACGCGTGACATGCACGTGATTGCATTATGTTTATTGCACCTGTAATTGCGATTGGGTGTTTGCAAGGTCAAAATAGATGCGTCCCTGCGCAATGACAAACTCCTCCTGGAAGCTCGATAGAAGGAAAAAAAGAAATGTTTGGTAGCGAAAGTAGCTTCTCCCCGAACGCAGGGCTAGTCGGTTCAGGAAGGTTCAGGATCATCTAATCCATTGGTCTCAAAACTTTTTAGCCCGCGGGCACCACTGCACTTAACTGCACTACTACACTGACCCCTCAACTAAATCCACTAAAGTATTTAGCACCTGCGCCGGTGTACTGCATATGGCTAGTTACGCCACTGAAATAAACACTGTGACAGGCCGGATACTGGTCATATCCGGCATATAGGTAACAAAAATTGCTACATTTTTTTTCATTTGACAGCTGACATTCCTCTATAAAAAATTAGTTGAGTTAAAAACGCATCTCAAACAATATAATTTTTTTATCACATTTTATGTCGAATTTCGTGCCAAATAATGAGCATTTGCGGCAGGCCCGTTGCCAGGGGGGCACCCCCCCCCGAAATGTTGAAAAGACAAAGAAAATGGAAGGGGAACAACCGAAAATCTTACATTTTACAAAAGGTTTTTGGTGTTTACAAGTGCCCCCCCCCCCGAAATGAAATCCTGGCTACGGGCCTGATTTGCGGATACCATTATTTTTTTGTTTTCATTTGAAGAAAACTGCTGCTGAAGTACGTCGATTGCTTGAAAAAGTTTATTAAAAGTTTTTAGTTTCCATTTTGTTTTATCAATAAATATTGTGAATAGTAAACACGTAAATTTGCAAGATATTAAAATTTATTAAAACTATGGATAGCAGTTATGAAAATGAAATAGATTCCACTCGGCCACACATCGTAGAAGCCGCGGAGAGTGTAATTTTAAATTGATTACCAGAAAAATCTAAAAAAAGGTATGAAAGAGAATTTGACTTGTTCATTAAATGGTGCAAAATGAATAAAGTTGGATCATCTTATTCAGAAAATGTCATGCTTGCTTATATATCCGAAAACTTGATATTGAAGGTATTATATAATATTTATAAATAAGATAAAATTTTATAAATTATTCTGAAATTTTTAGGTTGCTTTAGTGTTTGGTATTTCTGGAGCTTGTGGTCGAGACGAACTAACTAAAATGACAATAGATGACATAGAAGACAAGGGAACAAACCTAATAGTGAAAATCCCCATGCCAAAACCGAAGTTCAGCGTACATTTATTGTGTCGAACGGGCGGAGAACGAGATCTCGATTATTTAAGCTTTTACCGTAAATATGTGGCTCTTCGCCCATTGAACTCGAAGACGAGGCAATTTTTTTTGAAATGCGAAAATGACAAATGGACAAATCGTATCGTGGGAATGAATACATCTTGAAAATTGTCAAAACTGTCCAATAACGTTTAATATTATTCATAATAAATAATTTTTTTACTGTTTATGTATTTCATAAATGCCAACTTTCAACCATCAACTGACAGCTTGAAAAGCCTACTTTCACTATCGGGCGTAGGAAAAACGTTTTTACGCACTCGGGGCGCTTTCGGTCGCCTCAACTCCGCTACGCTCCGCTGCGTCTCGGCTTCTCCGTTTTGCGCCCTTGTAGTGAAAAGTACTATTGCAATTTACGGTTTTGTATTTACGTGGGTACCTACAAATACAGTAGACTACTTAGGACGAGGATCACCAAAGTCAGTTAGTTTATCCTCCTTCTAAATAGTTGGATATAATAATTGTTATCGTGTAAGTGGGACTTTGAATAAATTTGACGTTTAATTTCCAAACGCCATCTGTTTCGAATTTAATATAAATCACTCACAAAACAGTAAGCTCAAAGTACAAATTTATTCAAAGTCCCACTTACACGATAACAATTTATATCCAACTATTTAGCAGGAGGATAAACTAATTGACTTTGGTGATCCTCGCCCCTAGTCTACCGAAAAAATTAGTCCTACTGTATTTGGTACCTATTTAAATTTAAGCCATACAATTTTTAGGACTTCTGAAATCCGTCGCCAGCTCTTGAGCTAAAGTAAAGTAACTTCCTTCTTCTTCAGAGCCTGTCCTAGTCCATTCCTGGACGTAGGCCTCTTCAGTAATGAAGGTTTTGGCCTTAGACCATATATACCTATAGACCCGCCGTTTGCTATCCAAGAGTGAGCCAAGCATAACTCAGGCAACACACTGAGCATGTGACGTCAAGGAGCGGGGTAAATGTACGTAGGGGAGAGGCAGGCGAGTTGGCATATCCAGGCAAGATGACACATCAGGTGTATTGGAAAACCTATGGCGCTATTTTCATTGATAATACTATACTACTATTGTAATTGTCGGTAAATCAGTGGTGAACTTAATCTATTTCAAGAAAAGTGTACTGTGGGAGTTTAAATTGATATTTTGTGAATTTTAACCATCTCAATTCAATGTAGCCTTTCCTTTCTTAGCCTCCAGTTTCACTATTTATTTATTAATTGATATGGTTTCCACACACACATTCTTACACGGATTTTTGCGTTATATGCCGTAAAAAAATATGCATTATTATAGGTTAAATATTTCTTATTGACGAAATTTCAAGTTCACATCCAACCAGGCAAGATGACATAGTGCTATGTCATCTTGCCCATCCGTGATCTTGCCCGGATGTTTACCTAACTTACCCAGTTGCTTGTATTTCTTACAAAAAATCTTGTAATTCTACAAGATTCAACCTCAGATGAAGAAGCTGTTGCTGATGTAGTTTTAAATTCGGATGGGTAAAGTGACTTGTATATACTGCAATGATTTATACAGCCGTTCCAAATCTGGTGAGTACTGGCTAAGATGACAGTCTTGCAAAAATTGGTCTCACGCCGCGTGTGCTGGACTTTCAAAGCAGTCCAAGACTTTTATTTGTGAATTGTGCAATTAATTTTACATTGTTTATGCTATATGTCATCTTGCCCAATAGGGTCGGGCAAGATGGCTTTTGTGACCTTTTAGTTTATTGTTTAATTATAGAAACAGTTATAGGAATATTCACTTGATATTTTTTTATTCAATTGTGTATGATATGAGCTATTTAAAAAATATGCGCAGCTTCCAAAATATTTTGTATTTTCAAAAATAAAAATGTTAAAACACTAAGTATGTCAACTTGCCTGCCTCTCCCCTAAAGCATAGGCTTAAATGAAGAAAATCGTTTATTTTAATTCACAGAAAACTTAAATCTGGATGTTTGAAGAGTATTTGATTAAGAAAATCACAACTTTCATACTTTAAGAATATTTGTTAAACAAAATCTGAATATAAATCCGTGTATTTCGTTTATAATCTTAATTTTTTAAAGACCGCTCAATTCCATTTACTATTTTCTAAATTCAAAAATAAAGCTCAAATCAATTTGTGGTACACATTTATTATTAAGAAAAATAAATTGATTTATTCAATACTTAAAAAAATTATTTTCTATTTTTAATTATTGACCAGAAAACAAAATTGTTTTATGTATACCTACCTAATTTATTTCTTAATTTATTTGAATGTTTGTTCATGCATTCACCTAGATGATACAAGTACTTAATATAATTTTACAATATTTAACAGAAATAATTAATTTTCAATTAAATTTATTGTCTCTTAATATTGTCCAAGTGCAAAACACATTTGCTGAAATTGTGAAAGTGCGGCTTCATTGAAAGAATAAAGTAATAATTGTAAAACCTCAATAAAAGTAGGAAACTTACAATAATCCAACCGCATTTGGTCACATTTTAGCGACTTTTTGCAGTTAGGTATATTTTTTCATAACAATTAATTAACAACAATTAATTAACAAACAAATTAAAACAAAAAAATTTAATGGTTAAATTGCAAATAAATGTTCTAAGCAGTGTTCGTGGTACAATTTTCAACGACTACAAAGAACACATGTATGACCAGGATATTGAAAATAACCATATTATAAATTTAATTAAAATTATTACTTTTAATTATTGTAGAATTAGATTATATCATCTAGGTGAATGCATGAACAAACATTCAAACCAGTTAAGAAATAAATTAAATAAAACAATTAAGATTATAAACGAAATACACGGATTTATATTTTGTTTAACAAATATTCTAAGGGCCAGTTGTATAAAAGAGGGTTAACTCGGGGATCAGCTGATCCTGGTTCAAGAGCTGACCCAGGATCAACGTAAGGTAGATAAATTTACTTGATAGGTTTATTTTATAAAAAAAATTTACTTGATAGGTTTATTTGTAATCTATCTACCTTGCGGCGATTCTGGGTCAGCTCTTGAACCAGGATCAGCTGATCCCCGAGTTAACCCTCTTTTATACAACTGGCCCTTAAAGTATGAAAGTTGTGATTTTCTTAATCAAATACTCTTCAAACATCCAGATTAAAGTTTTCTGTGAATTAAAATAAACGGTTTTCTTCATTTACGGTGACAGATCAATAGGCGCTGAGCTTGTGTCAAGTTCAACTCAGAAACGAATAATCATAGAAAGTTGAAATTTTCAGAATATACGTAGAATATGATTTTACTTAACGTAAGCTATTTTTTATTTCAAAAAAATTAATATAAAAAAGATTTTCTTTCGGTTTTCCATAAAATACACTTTTGATCTAAATATAAAATAGCTTACGTTAAGTAAACTCATCTGTTACGTATATTCTGAAAATTTCAACTTTCTACGATTATTCGTTTTTGAGTTGAACTTGACACTAGAATCGAAGCAATTTACTTGAAATTGCAAAAAATATTTATTATATTTGCACATAAATTCTAAATTTGATTTTGTAGCGAAGTGAAAATGGTCAACAAAAATTTTTCTTTGGTACTTGTTTTAATAATAGCGGAGTTCAAATAATCAGGAATATCAATAATTGATACCTTTTTCATTCTTTTCCGTTCTGATGGGAAGCAGGAATTAAAGAAAAATTAATTTCCTATGTTCACATCGGCGGCCGGTGACCCGGTATAAAAAATCATTTCAATGCATTACAACCCAGGGGCGGATCCAGCAACTTTTTCAAGGGGGGCGATTCTATAGATTGAAAAGAAAAATACAAAAACAACAACAACAAAAACTATATTTTTTCCAATAATTTTAGTTTTTATGTTTTATAATATACAAAATGCCGAAATGAGATTCCTACGATCAATAGCAGGCTATCAAAGAACTGATAGAAAAAGAAATACTGAGATAAGAAGCGAGCTAAACATATAATAGTCTAAACGAAAAAATAAAAGAATACAGAACAGCATGGAGGCAACACCTGGATAGGATGGATAACACCCGAATACCGAAGATGTTCCAATATAAGCCCCGAGGAAGAAGATCTGTTGGCCGGCCGAAGAAGAGGTGGCGAGATCAGTTGTTTTGCGTGACGTAACGGACCGCTGGTCTTAGACTTGTAGATGATGATGATGAATATACTGTTTAATTTTTCCAAGGGGGGGGGGGCGATCGCAGAAGAGCAGATGAATGCTTCGAATTGACACCCCTTCGCTGCAAATACGGACACGACTGGACTAATTTATAGTTTTGTACCCCTTAATACCTTATACAATAATTATCTCATTTTCTCTCATTCTTTCATTCAGCTCATTTTCGTTACTGCATATTAGCTCCGCCATTTTGTTTCTAATTTATTAATTTTAATATAAATTGGAAATAATTTACAAATTCATTTAAAACCCGGTTCACACTATTATATTATGATTTCTCATGTGACTTGTCACATGACTTCTCATATGAGAAATTTTTTGGTGCAGCCCATAAAATTTCAATAGCTAAAGCAAAATTTTCCCAAAAATATAAGGTATGTAGCTAATTATTGATTTAATGATGATGAATTCTAGATTTGTCGTGGTTGCGTTGTCAAACTTGACTCGATATAGTGCGAATCGAGTTTAAGGGGTTGTCCATAAAATACATATGCAAAAAAAGGGGGGGAGGTAATTGCCTAGCGCAGCGTGATATTATGCGACTAAAACTAGGAAGGGGGTCCGAAAAAAATGTGTTATATCAATTTTATTTCTATATAGTTTTTTAAAAACCAGAAGTATAATATAATAACTAAACTATAGAATATTGATATTATGACGGCGACTATAAATTCCCCAAATTAGGGGGGGGGATAAAATATTTCGGACGTCTTTTATGGACGACACCTTAGGTTATTTGTCAAACTTTATTTTCTTTGTGAGTAATTTTGTGGTCAATATGTAATCCAGTTGTAAGTGTGACAAAATATCTAAGGTGTTGTCCGTAAAAGATGTCCTAAATTGTGTCTCACTCCCCCCCTAATTAGGGGAGTTTACATAGTCCCATATAAGCATAATATAACAATGATTTATGTTTGTATTCTTTTGTCAAACCAAAATGCTCTATATTTTTCGAAACCAACTTTTATGTACAAAGCAGCATCTGTAATTGGTTAGAAAAAAGTAGATTCAAAATTACTTTTTAATTAGGTAAGAAACTTTAAAAATTCAATAAAAAAAATCAAAATACGAATTGTATTGGTAACGCCAATTACTTAAATGTACCTTTGCTATTAGACGAAATTTTATTCAAAATTTTAGTCACTTGAACAAATGCTTTGATTTGGATACCAGCTCTGATCCGACCCTGTCTAAAAATCTACAAATTTAATATTTTCGACAACATAATAAAACATAATTTTTATTTCAATTTTACGGAAAATTTTTAACCGCAGGTACTTCATAACCTTCATAAGCCAGGTAGGTAATAATAGGGTCTATGAGGTATAACAACAACTGTAGGTACATTCATTTAAAATTATTTTTCAAATGTTATATTATAATATTATACCTGTTTAAAAGGTTTGTATCTTGGATAAAATAAAATATAATAAAGCAACTAGTGACCTCTATTGCATTTTATGATCTAGTCCAATTGATCTAGAACCTTAAGCCTATGCTTTACGTACATTTACCCCGCTCCTTGACGTCACATGCTCAGTGTGTTGCCTAAGTGCGATTTGCCTCAGTTTCTTTTAAAGAAGAGATAGCAAACGGCGGGTCTACCAGGCTGTGGCTAGACGAGTTGGTGAGTAGTCCGCAGATCGATTTTGGACTACAATTGTTTTCCGGGGTGGATGGACCCATCGGGCTACCGGAAGATTTCCCGATTGGCCGTCTTCTTGGTCAACGCACTATTATTTTTTTTATATTCACTATTGTTTGCAGTGGCGGCTCGTGACATTATGAAGCAGGTGTGCTGCAATAGGGAACTTGAAAAAGGGTGGGGGGGGTGCAATTGTTTTTAGTAATTATTTAAATGATTTTTATTTTAATTGATTTTTATTGTTAATAGTAAAAGAACTATATAAAATAAACATAACAAACTAAATAGAAAAATAAAAACTTATCTATTTTTTATAGATTAATTCTATTCTTTGCTCCTTCCTGGTAGCAAATTTGTCGATGACCTCCTCATTACCTTTCTCATTAAATTTCTCGATTTCAGAAATAAAAATCGTTTTTCAATGGAAATCATCGATAGAACTGTCAAGCGATTTTCGGACATTGTATTGCGGAGAAAAGTCTTAATTCTTTTTAGAGTGGAGAAACAACGCCCGGCTTCAGCTGTCGTCATTGGGGTTGTCACAACAATTTCAAGAAGTTTTTTCTAAATTATTGTTTATCAAAAATTTCAGAAAGGGTAATTTACCCTTCATTCAACTGAAAGCTCTGTGCGGAGTTGTTGTTTTTCAATAAGCGTATGATAAACTCAACAAAAATGGTAGTTAATTTATCTTCAGGAAACTTGCCACAATAATCTCTAAATTGTTCGGAGAAAAATAGAGATGCAGCGACTAGATGATTTGTAAAAATAAATCGATCTTTAACAGAATTCGTAATATTATCACACACTTCTAGTGCGGCAACACGGTTATCAAATCCAAATCCAAATATTTTTTGTATAAATTTCTTTAGAAAATATACGTGTATACGTTTTCTCTCGACTAACACCAGCTGTATCTATAGAAAGATCGGGCAAAAGTCGACCCCTTTCCTTTAGTTCAATTTTCTCTTCATAACTATATTTTTACAAAATCTTTTCACGTTAATTAAATTAAAAACAACATCCATGGTGATAAATGATAAAGTAACGGCCAATTCAAACACTCACGATCACGATTCTTATTAGTCAAACTCAAAATTCAATGCAATTCCAAGTCATATCCCAAGTGCGTGCTGCAAGGAGCTGCATCAACCTGCAGCTCAAATACCCGTTTAAAAATGCGATTGTAAAGTTTCAGAGGGGTATGCAGGGAGTGGTGCGGGTGTCCAAGATAGATCTGCACATAGGATCTGCATCGAGTGCAGCTCCTAACCCAGCTGTCCAGATAATTACTGCGTATATTTACCGTAATTTTTATAAAGCTAGCGAACGATAGTACATAATTCCACTGGTATGCTGTATAATAGAAATACTACTAACTTGACAATATTATTGCATTATTATATTTTATATTACATAGATTTATTACATTATATTTTAGTCGTTTAGGTCAGAACTTTTGGCAGTTCTGCAGCTCTGCAGCACATAGGGAATAACCGCCACTGATTGTTTGTTATTAATAAAAATATAATTTTTGTCATATTATAGGTGCTAAAAGCATTTAAACATGTTTACTCAAATATGCATAAATTAAATGCGATATGAGGTTTAAAAAGTGATAACTTAAATAATATTTATGCACGGATGTATCATAAATTGACACTTATACACGAATTTATTTGTCATAAACGTCTCTTTATAGCCCATGGGCCTCTTTATACCCACGGGCTATAATGAAACGTCAAACTACGATATCATAGGTACCTAATAGAAACAGTTTAAATACTTGCAAAATGAAAAGTTTTTATTAAAACCGAAAATTGTAGTACTTTTTATTGAAAATTTCTTGTGGGTAATTTATGTGAACAATAATAATAATAATTAACCAAATAAATTAAAAATTCTGCAGCCTCATCAACTTCGTTCATTTTTCACCTTTTAATGACAGTACCGCTATTTCTTTGCTACCATAGTTACGTTTCAAAACTCAAATTTAATCAAAGCAACACTAGATTTGTGTCAAAAATTCAATTTATATTAGAAATATTTTTAAATTAAAAATTCTTCATCCATGCATAAAGTTGTGTATGTACCACGGGCGTAATTTGCTTTTATGGCCTTCGACGTCTTCTTAGCCCTCGGCTACCGCCTCGGGCTAAAAATTACGTCTTACGCCATAAAAGCTTCTTTACGCCCTAAATACATAAATAACTATTATACCTTACCTGTTAAATACTGATAATTCTTGCATTAAATGGTTGGATAAATTTCATATCATCGAGAACGCAAACTATAACAGGCAATCTTGATTAATTTTAAGTGAAAGTTTGAGGAGAGGAGTTTAGGCAAAAAATGTAACATAATTACAGCTTAAATATTATATTGATTTTATTATAAACTTAGTCTCTTAGCACAATAAATAATTGTAAAACACATTGTGATATGAGTACAAAATAAAACGAAAAAAGTATAACAAAAGTTTACTAAACGATAATTACAATTAAACCAAATAATAGGTATAAGAGAAAAAAATACTTTAAAACTATCAACTAATTCAAATTTTTGGTTTCACATTAATTACACCTATGTAACATCCACAAGGAACAAGATACAATTGGACGTTTTATTGTAAAACGCTGAGGTAAGTGATATTTTATTGAAAGGTTTTTCGTGTTAATTACGCATTAAATTAAATTAATAATCTCAGCGTTTAAAAATATAGCGTTTTGCAAAAATGCACAAATCACTTTTGTCTTATCATCTTCATCTACAAAACTTATTTGTGCACCTTGACGCAATTCATAATATAATATAGAATTATAATATATACATAACACAGATCTATGTTATTACTTCTTGTTTATTTATTTTTTATTAATATTTCAAAATCTGATAGATAAGGCGCACAAGGATTGAAAATTGCTTTATAGGTTCTAATCACTACACACATGCATCGGAAACAAAACTAAAACTGTCAATTATTATTTCATTTTGTGTAATTATTACCAAACGTGCGTATATCAAAATCAGGCCAACCATTTTATTTCAATTGACTTTTATCATAGGCTTCAATTTTTCCCTTTCCATAAAATCAAACACCGCTCGAGGGTGATCCATTTTGACGGAAACAATTTTACAATTAGCATTTTCTAAAATTACAAAGTATAAAAATGTTAAGACACAAGTTACTAATTAGAGCATTCCTTAACTTAAAATTACACGTGGGGGAGGGGGCAGGTGCAAAGAAAACCTTAAGACCTAAACAAAAAAACAATCTTCATCGTAAAATAATTATCATCATCATTCTCTATAAAGTTAACACTGTTGGGTTCAAAAATATAATATAATCGATATGATGTCACATAATATTACACGAGGATAACAAATAAACTGGCCATCTTCGCCTCATTTAAACCTCAAAGAACATCGAGAAATTTAACATCCAAAAATGTGTTATACTTGTAGTTTACACATCTTGTCCCAAAGTTGGGCGACAAAAATAATTGCATCATCAAGTTTTCCTAATAACCTAACTACCGGTGGTTCCCAAAATTTCGCAACACCTAAGACGTAGTTAAAAGAAATATCACAATATTGTTAAAGAAAGAAAAAAAAAATTTGTATAGTAGGGCATTTGAGAACCAAGAAATTAAATAGTAACCTATAATTATTTTGGCAGTTGCAAAACAAACACTTTTCGTTTTAAATCAATATGAAAGCAGTCAGTTTGTGGGTGTGCGATCTGCCTAACGAAAATTAGTTATAAATAATTTAGGTACAAATTATTATTGCGCAATGAATTGAGAGAAAAAAAGGAACAAAATGTTATTTGATTTTGTTTGGTAAGGCTTTATTGTTGTTTCCTCGTCAACCTTACAATATTCCGATAATCAATATAATGTTATCGAGTAAATGCTCAGTCTAACAGCTCTATGTGTTTGTATGTACTTTTAGCTATAAATGTACACAATAAATAATGAGTTGTTAAATTAATAATCATGAAATGTACTTAGTATAGTTAATAACAATACATAAATATTCATTTATGGTTTCAAAACTAAAAAAGTTCATAGGCACATTAAATTTTCAAAATTAAATCAACCAACCAACTTGCAATTAATTCCTTAATCAGATCAAATATTCAAGTCTTTCAACAAGAGCAGTAAAACCATAAACTCAATTATTTTTAAACAAATAAAAACGTCAATAGTAGCGATAAATAAGTCTTGTTACACTGTACATACTAATAATCATGGCAGTGATGTCGTCACAAAAATAATTTACCACTCCGATTCACTATCTTCGTCGTCCTCCTCCATCGTCGTTATTACTCCGCTGTTACTCTGAACTGGAACAACGTTATGCGTAACACGTTTTTTTTTCGAAGCATGTCTTGCTAAATCATCTTCGGTTCGTTCTCTTCGGAATTCGTAGATCAGTGGATATATGTATTCGATGGCACTTTGAACGTTGGCTACGCAGGGTGCTAATTAAACAAACAAAATTATTAATTGATGCATATTATAATTATTTCATTATTCTAAATCGATGTAAACTGAATAATGTGCGTCAGTTATATAAACAAATTAAAAAGAAAGGTCTAAAATAGCATTTATTATTCAGCCAGGACCTTCCTAAAATAAAACCAAACAAGTCGGACAAAAATGTTGTTCATTATTATTATCAAGGTAATATAGTTTTTATATTGAAATCAGTTTCTAGTGAAATTCCATCGAAAAGAAAACTTGGGTCACTATAAGAGGAGCATCATTTCATAATTTGCAGGTCGTAATTTTAACTAATAGAAAAAATACCAACAGGAAACCGATATTTCTGAGAAGGAAGAAGAAGAAAAATAAAAGTGTAGCAACATGGAATATTAGAAGACTGTTGATATTTGCAAGAATGAGCGAAGGTGAAGAGATAAAATAAAGACTTTTGCTCCTATTCGCAATGTGCATTCCTTTTGCTGCCATCTGGTGGCTCAAATAAGAAAATGAACTGGGAATGTTTTAGTGATAGTAACCGTTTTATAATTAAGGATTCTTGAAGGAAATTTAAATTTTGTTTAAGAAGTCCGTGGTGTATTTGTGTGTATGCTAATCATAATCACATAAGGCATAGATAAATAATAGATAATAATCAATAGATAAATGAGTCCCGTTTCGTTTCTATTACGGCCACTCCAAACGCTTCGATTGGTTTTCGTATCCCCTCTCTACCTACGTCATAGGCGCAACTAGGGTCAAAAGTTTGAGGGGGCTAAAAAAATGTTTTCAAACAATTTTTTTAAGGGAGGGGTTAAAAATAACGAAAAATTGGGATATTTTGGGGGGGCTAACTTGAATTTTGGGAGGACTTAGCTCCCCCCAGCCCCCTCCTAGTTGCGCCTATGACCTACGTACATAGCGAATATCACTAGCATAATATGTCAATATGTAATTAATAAATGTACAGTATATTCCGCTTATAATGGATTTCAAGGGTCGTTCTTTATCATCGCATCCATAATATTGTAGTTAATAGTTGCTGCTTATGGCCAAATCACATGTAAATCGGCCACCTTCAACGCTTCATTTTAATGTTTTCTATCAAATTCTGTTGGATTTTTATTAATTAATCTTCTTCTTCTACCTTTTCTATACTCTGCTTACCCAACAGATGCACCAAGGCTCCTCCCCAAAAAGTTAAGCAAATGAGCGCATCAACCCAGTTTTACAAGCTAAAAATCTCTACATAAAAGTTCAAATGATTGTATGACATTAAATAGCAGTTTAGATCACAAGGCCGTAAAAAGAGATTTTACAACCGAGGGGCGGGTTTTCGTAGACGAGGCGAAACCGAATGAGGCCGTAAAAACGCTCACTTTACGGCCGGAATAACGAAAAATTAATTTATAGGTTAAAAAAACTATGACGTTAGTGTTGTAAACGGGAGTTTCAAAATTCGAGCAATAGAAAAATTCTATTTGAATATCCCGCGCGTTTTTAGGGAGGAGCTTCGGTGCATCTGTTGGGTAAACAGAGTATAGAAGCAATTCTCTAGAGAATCCTCTTCTAGTAGGCCCTTGGCAATGTTGGAAACTGTGAGCATATAAATATTTTACATCCATCAGGTAGCTTGCTAGACTTTCCTTCACTTGCTAGACTTGTTTTTCCATTGAAGATCATACTGTTGACAAAAATTGGAAAGACGAAGACAGCCCACCGGGAAATGTCCCAGTGGGTCCATCCGCCCCTGTTGGTGTACCGGTTTAGCGTGCAATCCCCCAAGCGAGTTCTTTATATATGGATTTTGGATTACACTGTTCAATGGTATCTACGGCAGATATTAGAGGCATTCATTTGCATAGTAGTTAGTATAATCAACAGTTAGTACTATGGTACTCGGTTTGATTTGGAAGAGCCTATAGAATCTGACCAGGCGTTTTAACCACTTCATTATTTGTGGGTGGTCAACTTTAAATAAGGATGCGACATACTACACATTAATTATTGCACCTACAATACAACAACGACACGCCGCTCGTAAGAGTGGACATGTCGGACACGCCAATACCCATGAAGTGGTTAAATAATTCACATATTGATGCTTTCAGATCTCAAAAACACATCTAGCCCGATCATAACCGTGATTTCCCGCTTTCTAGTATGCTTTAGGGTTTAGGCCACACTACTGGTCATTTGATGTGAAAATTTACTTTTATAAATAATAATAAATCAATTTTTTTGTGATTGCATAAACAACTACTATTTCTGGAAATAAAAATGATCTATGAAAAAATGTTACATACTGTATAATAATACTATAATCGAAAAATATTCTATCATAATATTTCTAAAAGTAACGTCATTGCCTGAGGTTGTAATCTTTCCTATCTGCAGCTGAACGTAAAATTGAATTGAATTTTTTTTTAATTTCCTGATTTTCCAAGAGATTAAATAGCCATTTAATTTTTTTCCCTTTTTCAAACACCACAATAAATTTAGTAATCTATTTTGATTAATATTCTAATTTAAAAGTGTCAATATTAAAATAAAACCGAAGTATATTATCAGCTCACGCACCCGTGATAAAAAAATGTTATTTACACAATTCTCGGACTTTCACAAAGTTCATAAAACTTATTCCTAAGCTTGTGTGAAGAGAGTCAACAAACACTACGAAAGAAAACTTTAAACTGATCTAACAAAATAACGAAGCTGCCCTTTGCTTCTGCTTTCCGGAAGCAAAGTTCACAAGAAAAAATAGAAAATACTCAAATTTGATCGGTTTTTGCCAGCTTCTAGACGCTAATCTATGTGAACGTCGCTTAACATTTTGATGCGAAAGAATTTTAGGCAGCTCCTAGGTGGTAAGATAAAGATAGAAGAAAATACTGCAACTTGATTGGTTCTTGCCAGTTTTTCCAAAGTAAGCCAAGATGCTGATCTCTATGTGAATTCTCTCAACAAAATTAAGTAATCACAATTTAAAAACCAAACATTAATTTGATTTCAGCATTAGTATGAAAGATGGGCGTTCCATTTACGTTGATGTGAACAACTTGTTACTAATATTTGAAAATGGATGTTGTATGATTTGCATGTTAAAAATTACTGTTAATGAAATTGTCAAGGGTTGAAAGCAGTCAAGTTTACAAGAGCAAGTTTATATCATATTTTAGCATTACATTCAAACTCGAGACATGGTTCTAAAATGTATGCAAATTTATCTTCTCTATTTTTGAAGTTGTAGAGCCCAAACTCACCTGTAACTGTCACTTTGCCATTTGAAAATATTTTTAAAGATGCTTTGGGATTTTTAATTCTGTATGTTACTCCAGGATGCAATTCAGGTTCATATCTATAAAAAGAAATTATTATTAGCAATGAAATGATCAATTCAAATTTAGATGTTGTGTTTTTAAAAACAACAAATCACCCTTCTGTAACCATACAAAAAAAAGAGTAACCAAAATTATATAAAATATAACATATTAATAATGAAGATACAAAAAAATAATTTGAATAGTGACGAATAATGAATCTTCATAAGTTAAGAAAGATTTTACTCCACTAGTGATGAAAAGTGTGACTTTTCGTAAGTTTTGAAACATCCTGTATTCCTATTTATCGGATCTCAAATTTTTAATGTTCTTTTTATAACCCATTTTAAGTTATTATTATCCAATAAAAAGTTGAAGTTTGTGTTTGCATTTATGTGTAATAATTTATGGTCAATTACCTGCAAAACAAAATTAATTCTCGTGATACAAATAAAGCACACTCACTTTTTCCGCAGAAGCAATTAAAAACACATGTACAGTAAGAGGATTAAATAAGACGTCATAGCACTCGGAATGAACAATTTTGGTTATTGTTGAATCTGAAAAAGTAATAGAATAAACGAGGTGATTCACCTTGCAGCTAAGAGTTGACATCGCATATCAAATCAGGTGAGAAGAAAACGTGCGCGAAAAGAAAACATTGTCAATTTGAAAAACCAGATTGCTGAACTACGATGTGTTTCATTACCCTCTATTCTGAACTGCATTTATTGTGAAATTGACAGGGTCAAGCGCCATAAAACAATGAAAATCGAAACTACTGTTTACTGATTCGTTTCAAAGCCAAAAAATAATAAAAGTAAGCAGGTGCGGTTTTATGGCGATAAAATTTTTAAAAAATTCAAAAGACGGGTGGTGTTTTAAAAATAACAAAAACAACTTATAGGTAAAATAAACTGATATTAAATAATATGCTGAAATTTATAATACACCTAACACAAAATTTAAAAACGAAAAAAATTAATTAAAATGATGATAGATATTTCTAAAATGTCTGCATTTTAACTCGGGATAAAATATTTAAATTTTACAAGTTTTGTCAAGTTTTCTACTGTGAAAATGTTTACTAATAGCAACGCTAATAGTGGAGACATTGTCGAACGCTAAGCTCAAATTGAAAATAAAAATTAATTTTTCTTGATTTCTGTGAAAACTTAATCACAGTATCGCAAAAACGAAAACGGGCGTTAAATTGGCAAAATTAATGTTCATACCAGAACCAGCTCTGAAATTTAAAGGGTCGTTTAAGAAGGACGTCCGTAATCGTTTCCGAAATTTTGTCCCTCCCCTCTTGTCTAACAATCAGGGCCAGATTTACCAGTAGCCCCAACAGGCGATCGCCTGCGGCGTCAAAATATAAAAGGCGCAAGCCGCCAGGAATTTCCCCGTTTATGTTCAACAATCATAAAATATATTACATTCAATGAACTCCGGGACGCAAAATTGTCCCGTTTTGGAAAAATTGTCCCATCTAGAGCTTGCTTTCTTACCAAAGAAATATGGAATAAAATATTTGGAATGGAATGGAAAGAAATATTTTATTGGGCAGCTTTAAAAAAAGTACCCGCATGGGAAGACGTTCAAAAATCTCTGGATGTATTAATTGAAAAGAAATATATTGACTGTAATAAAGATACAGAAGTTTTTGACGAATTTTCATTACTTTCTAACTACATCACATCGCAAGAAGTAACCGAATGGAATAATCTAAATGTTTCCACAGAAACTCGTTGGGTTGAAGTATTCAAACACTTTCACACCAACAATCTTCAGCATGAAAACTTTTGTATTTTAATTCAACATATAAAAGACCAGCACGCTGCGCCTCCAGCGTGTCATTTTTTTTAGGACATACAACGTATTCTGATTGGTCGTTGGTAGTACTAATTTAAAATCACCTCCC
Source organism: Rhagonycha lutea (assembly GCA_958510855.1). Classification (NCBI taxonomy): domain Eukaryota; kingdom Metazoa; phylum Arthropoda; class Insecta; order Coleoptera; family Cantharidae; genus Rhagonycha; species Rhagonycha lutea. The sequence continues at coordinate 96,889,646 of OY294036.1, forward strand.
CCTGACACACCAATCGAGTTTTCAACCTTGGCGAACTGCCCGTCCGCGGATGGGCCTTCCAGCTAGTTGAATATATTTTATAACTTAAAAAAAGTGTTTTTTTGCCAATTTACTGATGAATGGGAACTGAGGCTGGGGGTTCCCGTTTTGAGCCAAAAAATAAATGGTCACGTTAGGTATGTACCTATTTAATGTATGTATGTAAAAATCTATAAAAGAATAATAATCTTGACCAATAAAATATTGCAATTTTGTTAACCAGTTATTTCTTTATGTAAATTTATGATTAACTTTTATAAGGATAATAAAATAGTAGGTATAGCGTAGCTAATCGGGGGCGGACCGGCACATTTTTAGGGACGGCATTAATAGGAAATTGGTTTAAAAAAAGGTCATTCAAAAATTTTTTTGGGCGGCATTAAGGGCGGCAAAAGAAATTTTTTTTGGAAATTTTATCAATTAGGAAATAGGATTAAAAAAAGCTCATTCAAAAACATTTTCCGCCCCGGGCGGCAAAAGTTCTAGCTACGCCGCTGTATATACCTACCTAAATTGTAGTTTAATCTGAGAGTAAAATACGATAGGCGCCTGAAGTTATTAGCCTGGGGCGCTAGACTAGCTAAATCCGGCCCTGCTAACAATAAGTTCGAGTAACATAGCTCGGCCTGCGTTCTTCGCACTTCTCCACCCTGATCTTTTGTAAATTTAATCCTCAATTTTCTTGCAACCAAAACATAAGCTATGCCCTCACTTCAAAAATGTAAAAAAAAAACATATTCGATATGTAACCGAAGAACGCCTCATTGGGTGGAAATTGGTACCAGGTGCTACTTCAAATTTGCACATTTACTGCTAATGAAAAACCCATTGTAAAAAGCGTCCTTTGAAAATTTAGGATATTCCCACAACTATGTTTAAATACCAATATAAATTTAAATTTGTTAATTACCAGTTATTTTGGTGACATTTACACAAAAATCAACCTTGATGCTAATAAATTTTAAACAAAAAACGTCAAAATGCCCAAAACTATTTTTAACTTTTTCTCATGGTTTTAAATTTTTTCAAAAATAAATTTGAATTGAATTTATATACCAAAATTGAGTGAGTTTTTTTGTAATAGGTAATCTTTTTGTAGTTTAGATCGTATAACTAAAAAATTTATAATGCAAAATAAAGTTGTATAGAAAAAAGAACTATAACAGTTTTTTTAAGAAGAAAAGAACATCAGGTGTAACTGTAAAAAAACTTTTAATAAAATTTATCAGTAAGTAATATAATAAATCAACTTTAAAAGACGACAATGAATTTATGAAATAAAGGTGGCTCTTTAAAAACAAAGTCGACTATAACATAATAACGTTGGAAATTTTGTTATCGGAACAACGGGCCAATGTGCTAATCCCAGGAGTTAAGGCCCTTTGCCATGCGGTAGCCGTAGTGCAGCGGCCGCGCGCAAGAAATTGCACCTTAGGGTGGTTCAGACAAAAAAAACCTCGAAAAAAGTCCTTGCCAGATAACTTTGGTGTTACGTCATCGCACACAATCACCACAATTGGTTGTGCAACCCAAACAGCTTCAGTGATTGAATGGGTTGGGATAACGTAACACCAACGTTTCCTGGCAAGGACTTACGTTTAATGCGTGGTCCCAGCCTAACGTTTTAGCTGACAGTTCAGACAAGAAAACAGCAACTTACCTAAAACTGACAGTAAAACGTACGACAAAACGTTAGGTGACCACGCTTAAGGTCGATGTACACCTTCATGCTTGACTTATCCACATATTTCTGTGATAATCCATGTTTTTACAGTAAATATTATATTACGATACTATAAATTAAAGATTGTTATTACACTTGGATATTACATAAAAATGTATGTAGCTATAAAAAAAAATTGTAATTACTCGGTGGCTAATTAATTTAAGTGTGAAGAAATCACTAGTCGACCGATTTTAATTAATTTTCTGCAAAGAAATCATTTTTTTGAACATGGTTAGTCGATGATATTTTTCACCTGTAAAAAAAATAATGTACCACAAGATAGGGGGTGCTATTTAAAATGTTCAAGTAGGAGTACCTGTGGTAAAGGGGTGAAACCTAAAATTTAATCAATGTTGATTTTAATAAATTAGTATATTTAAAAATAAATCAAGTTAAATTAAATAAATTATTTATATAATTTTATTCTGACGAATGACGTACCCACGTCTGAAAGCTCAATAAAATATTTTAAACTTCTTGTGTTTCTTCATATTATACGATTGTAAAAATTGAGTTGTAGATTTCAAGAGGTACATAAATTGTCGTTGATAAGAATAGACCGGAATATCGATTTCATGTCCCATTCCCTGTACCATAGTAACAGGGCAATTTTATTCCACAATATTAATTACTAAAATTGTGGAAAAAAGATCATATATTTGGGCAAAGGTGCTTTATTTTGGAAAACAATACAAATCGCACATTGTAATGAGTATTCATGATCTAGGGTTCGAATTATTTGTTTACCAGATCTCAATTTTTTCCACAAATTAAAATTCTTTTTCGGAGATGTGGAAAGCTGGTTTTCAGAGCAGGAAGAAACATTTCTTTCGAATAGTAGAATAACATTGTTATATTTTAATAATTTTATGAATTAAATTAGTATTATAACTATAAGCCTTCAAGTGCTCACGCACCCTTCATCAGAATAATACATAATTTGTAAAATTATTAAAATATAACAATTAATTTATTATCACGAATAAACAACTAAGTAATCAATTTTGAATAATAAAATACTTTGTTTTTCAAATTGTTGTTTACTCTAAGAATATACAAATACACCCTCGTACATCCTCTTTGCATATCTCAAGACTAAAAGTATTTGCCCACTAGAAGTTGTTTCTGAGAATTAATTTTCCTTCTCTTGAAAGAAATTAATTTCTCGATTCTAGTTCTAGTTTTATCAATTTTCAATTTAAAATAACACTTATCTCATCAACTTGACTATTGTTTTTTCGCCATCACGATATACTTATAATGCAATTTTTTCGAGAAGATTTCAAATATATTTTCGCATTTGATAAAAAAAATTTTATTTTCAACAAATAATTGGTGCATTTTGGATTTCCTTTGTATAGGAAATACATTTTCGTGTATTTATACATAAAAAAACCAGGTACAAGCATGGTTTGAAGCAATATTCGATGGTCGGGTTAAATATTTCAATCTGGGTTAGAAAATGAGCCATTAATTTTCACAAAAACTTATTTCCTACTACGAACTATTTGTCTTTGATTTTAAAGATTACAAGTTTCGTTGACTCACCCTGCCCTAACTATAGCAAATGGCGCGGCGATATAAAAGTTGACAAAATTGGGTCAAGAATAATTGCACATTATGGACTTATCTACATACTCTTGGCGATAATTTTCTTTTTAAGGTTAAAAGTCAAAAAAAGAAGTTCGATATCGTTTTTTGTGTTTCCCGTTTATATCAAGCAGGAAGCGCGATAATGCAATATTATAAAAAAATTTACTTTTAAACATTTGCTCTCCTGCCTTGTTTGAGGTACAGTGCTCTATGATCTATGTGACTCATCTCATCATAGAATAAGATAAAAGGTGTTTAGCATTGACGGTTCACGTAAAGAAAATACAGAACCATGACATTTTTAATGTAGGTGCAATGTTTTTCCAAAATATAATAAAAATTCTGCTTTTCAAGATAGCAGCATTTAGCTAACCAAACAAATAAAGCCATTAGTTTGCTCAAAAGCAATTCCCAAAATTAGGTATGATTTTTAAGCCCCAGGGGTGGTGTTACTCCTTAATTAAACTAATTTGTATTTGTTGTGTTGATATTTTAAATAAACAAAATGTTCTAGATTCATAGAAAGTCATAAAAATAACTTTCTGTAATGACCAGAAAATTGTATCTCATAGGTAGATACCTAAATAACTTTTGATGCTGTTCAAACCTTATGATTTTATTATCTTGAAAGGTTGCTAAATAAATAAAGATATCTTTCACATGATCGATCATTTTGAAAACCACCGACGCGACGGCACGAAGCACAGAAAAGATTTGAATAGGTAATTATTTTTGTTAGATTTTTAACGTGTATTTTTCTCATTTACTTTCAGATAAATTTTAATTATTATAAATATTAATTATTAACTTCAATTTTTAGAACAATGGGCCTGACCATAATATCATGGTTAACAATAATAAAAAACGTGTTAAAACTGACATTGATCAATTTCATGACCTTATCGACCAAAAGTAATAGAAATTATGCGAAAACCAGCCCTGATCTGACAGAATTAAGGTGCTCGCACACTTAGGTGACGTGAAGCGACAAGAAACTCGTCGCCAAAGTGTGCGAGCACTTTTAAGGTATTTGAATCCATAGACTGGGCAAAGTTAATGATATGATGGATTATTGAATCGGATTATACATCCTATGCCCCCCCCCCTCCGTAAGCCAAAACCATGAAAGTGCAAATTTTGTGATTTTGATCTACGGAAGTGCATAGCGGAAGTTAGGATAGCATTATCTGTCACCGTTTCTCAATCTTTTTTGTGTTGCGAACTCCTAAAGCGAAAAAAAAATAAATAAAAAGCTTGCGATCCCCTCAGGAACAGAAATTACATTTTCTACCCCTGAACCTTTAAAAAGGTAATAAAATGGTCGTATTTATCTTTGGCGAGTCTACTTATACCTGTTCGCGACCACTAGGTTGAGAAACGATGATGTCAGGCCCCTAGGAGGTCCGCAAAGCTTGGAACGGAAATCTACGGAACCGCATTTAAATACGTTTACAAAAAATGAGTTAACTTGTTATTTAACTAATAATTTATTAACAATATTTATGCTTTTTATGAGCACAGGGGTCCGCAGTCAAATTTTTTTCCAAAAAAGACCTCCTGGAGTCAAAAAGTTTGGGAAACCCTGATTTAAGCTATATAAAAAATTAAATTATTAGCAAATTTCCGATTTTAAAAAGTTAATCATCATTAATTTTCAGTGTGTCGAAGATATGTCAGTGGAAGTACCGAAATTATATGTAAAAGAATACAGGAAATATATGTTTTTTGTGACCAAATAATATTTTAGTGCTTATATTGGCTGTAAAATTTCATGTGTACATCTACGATTGAATTTCAGTTAAGGGATGATTTTTATGGGAAATAAAACTAAATTTTGTGTAATAATTCTAAAATTTTGTAGAAAAGCTAATATTAAACCTAAAAAAACAATAAAATTAAAGAAAGAATTCTGATCGACGAGGGGGTGATTTTTTAGTAGGTTAAAAATTTTAATTAAGTATGTTAAAATATTCTGAAATCATGTAAATATATTAATATTAAACCTGCAATTTACAAAAAAATAGTAAAAAAAACTTCCCAATTCATAACGTAAGTATATGATTTTCTTATAATATTTCATAGAAAAAACTAGGGTGATTAAAGTATCCCTATTATTTGTAGATTATCACCGATCACCTCATTTTTATTTTTCTTTCTCAGAAAATACTTAAATTTTTAATTTCATATTTTCTGCCTAGCAGAGACAAACATGTATTTTTATTGTATTGTTAAAAGAAAGAAAGTTATTCAACTTTGACGTTAAAAAGTGATAAAATAAATATTCCTATGTTAGGGTAACATAAATTAATGTTTTTCAACAACCTAATGAACGATACGAGGGGTGGGCATATATTATTAGGGGAGATTAATTAGACGCTTTTCAAAACTTTATGATTGATGTTATGGTACCTTAAAGAGTATTTCTTTTGATACAATCCAATTGGAAGATTATTAAAAAAATTATAATATAAACTGGCCAAGGAGACGACAGTCCACCGCCCTCATTCGTATCATCGATTTGATCCACTATCAGTGTGCATGTAGGTCATGCTAAGGATTTCAACAGGTGCAAATTGTATGACATAATTCAAGCAATTTCGAAAAAAAGTTCGTAACACACCTGGGGCCCTATTCTTGAACTTACTCGAATTGGTTTGACCAATAATAATAGATGGATTACTCGAAAATAAATTCATCATTGGTCAAACTTTGCCACTTCGCATACGAATGAATTCGAGTAAGTTCAAGAATAGGACCCCTGATTAGTTGCGGAGAAGGCATATAGTGTGATGTTCTACGGCATTCATGTATGGTAACAATCCCCACTCTGTGAGAACAAAGGCAGAACAACCACACCAATCACGTACGCATCTAGAATATCCCCTACACATTAAATATTTAGGTAGCATAGTAGGATATGGCCTAAACCTACCCACGATGGAGAGAGGGTCAAAAACACTTAGGCTGGATCTTAGATTTTATACCTACTTGTTGAAGTCCAAATCATAGATTACACCTACATGTATAGGCGCAACTAGGGTTAAAAGTTGGGGGGGGGGGCTAAACAAAATTTTCAAATAATGTTTAAGGGGAGGGGCAAAAATAGAGAAAAATTGCGCCGTAGAAAAAAACTAATTTTTGTGATTCCACGGGTAGAAAACTATTTTTTGAAAAATAATAAGCTTCTCGAAAGCCTGGCCTAATCCAATTGTACATAATAATGTAGAGGTAATTTTATTTATAGTGGTTGAGAGTGGCTAATGTGCAAAAAACTTATATTCATAAATGCATTAGGTGGGCTAGCTGTAGTAAATTATCTCTGCTATTATTACTATAAGACAGCGCCCCTCCCCCCAGTTGCGCCTATGCCTGCATGTAAAGTGATTAATGATTATGGATGAAAGCAGTGGCATGAAAGAGAGGCTGTCCCCTTGTTAGTAGTTGTAGTACTTATAGTAGTAATAGCAGAGATAATTTACTACAGCTAGCCCAGCTAATGCATTTTACTGAATCCTATTTTTGTCCAGGCAGAGCTGGAAGCAAATGAAAACCTATTCGAACGCCCTCTCAGACTTTTTTAAAGCGTACAGAATACACAATTTAGTAAACAGACGAAAGCTCTAACTCTCTGGTTATTGTAATCCAATCAGCTTGGTTCATTTATTATATGGAGGGTTCTGAAGCCAATCAGTGTAAGTCATTAACTAAGTTAAATGAGATAATTGGATATTTTCAAATTGTTGCACATGAAAAAAACTACTTCTTATATCGGTTTAATATACAAACTTTTTATTGGAAACAAATACTTAAACACAGTAACTTTAATTGAAATTGAATTAAAATCACAAAAGTTTTTGATAGGTATCAATAGGTAAGTCATGTTTAATAAAAATTTGACTTACACTGATTGGCTTCTGAACCCTCCATATGTGACCTGGTCTATGAAAAGGGGGTTTGGTGTCAAAAACTTATTTTCCATTTTTTTGCCGATTCGGATAGAGTATGAGACGCTCTTTCAGATGGTGAAAACCAGAAAGTCATAATTTGTGGAATTACCAGGCAACGCAGATAAACGGGAACACCTAATGCGAAATTGATGCAACGAGTTGTTACCTTTAACTGCTGTTTTCTCGATAACTTATTTGATCATTTTCCACTTTTTTGCCGATTTTGATAGAGTATGAGACGCTCTTTCAGATGATGAAAACAAGAAGGTCATAATTTGTGGAATTATCAGACAACGCAGATAAACGGGGACAACTAACGCGAAACTGATGCAACATTGTTTCCTTTAACTGTTGTTTTCTCGATAACTTGATTTCGCACATAAGCTCCCTTTTCATAGACCAGGTCACATATTATAACCATAAAAAAGTTTAAATTCGACCTTAATGCCGCACAGTCTGAGCAATATAGATTAAATGTAAGGTTTGTTCCAACCAGCCGAGAAACCGTAGAAAGTATGGCCATCCTCATGCGCAATAGATAAAAAGCGTTCTTTTTTCTCTATTGCGCAGGAGCGTGACCGTACATTGTAGTTTCTCAGCTGGCTGGCTGGAACAAACTTTAGACCATTTATAGTTATAGACACGCCCGTTCTTAGCTCTCCTTGAATACAAACTGAAGCAAACATGTGTGACGTCACTGGTGGGATAGTATCGAGATTTATGTTAATAGTGAACTAAAATATTTTTTCGTTATTCCGGCCGTAAAGTGAGTGGTTTACGACCTCATTTGAGGTACGAAAAGTGCCATTTTACGGCCTAGCGAGTCGAAAGTGGTTTATACCAAGAGGTTTCATTGGTCCCGGCACAACGAAAAGCGGTTTACACCAACTCGGCCATAAAGTGATTTTACGGCCTTGTGATGTAAACTTCTATTTTGTTTTGACAATACAACAGAACTAATCACAATGTTCTTGCAAGTTCAAATCAAAATTTATTAATCAAATTTTATTAATTAGACAATAAAAACGTGTATTTAACTAATAGGCTAGTAAGAACTCATCAGTTACAACTAACAATTTGTTAAAAGGTGATAATAATGACCGTTAATGTAATACATATCGTCCCCTTAGTACTACAACTAGGTAACTTGAAATTACTGATATTTCGGAAATGGATTTTAAAGCATAAAAAGCAAACAAAAATAATTGAAAATTGTTGGTAATATATTATGTAGAATCTACTCAAATCAATTTTCAATTGTTTTTGTTTAGTTTTTTATGATTTAAAATCCATTTCTGCAATATCGCTAATTTCAAGTTACCTAGTTGTAGTACTAAGGGGACGATATGTAATTGCATACAAAGTAAAAGAATAATGGAATGTGATTAAAACAAAAATCAAGGGTTGTTCCTATAAATAATTAAAGTAAACCTTAAATTAATAATACTCACTCTGCGTCTCTGTGACGTTCACAAAAAGGTGCAATTCTGATGGCAAAAGGCATTGTACATGATCCCAAAACATTAACGACTCGATAATTGTTGAACTTCACATTATATCCTAACTTTTGCAGTAAACGGGCAAATCTGCGTGCCGCAACTCTGGCTTCATCTTCACTAGTAGTACCAGTGCAAGTCACTTTCCCTGAAGACCACATGCTGGCGGTAGAATAAGGTCTGCGTATCTTCATGGTGATCATACTAAATTCGCGTCTGTGTTCGACGTTTATACCACCTTTCGCAATTTCACGCAAATTTAAATGACAACGAACACTAAAACTACACACCACGTTACTAATAGTGATGTCAATTTCCGGCTCTTCCGTGACAGCCTCCTCGTCTGGCACCTCCACACTGTGTTCTACATTATTTACTTGAGAGTTATCTTGCACGTAGGTCGTTAGGTACTCTTTATTGACGAGAGAATTTGACGATAAATTTGTTTCACCTTGATTACAACTTTGTTCTACATTATTTACTTGAGAGTAACCTTGCAGGTGCTGCTCCGAGACGACGTTGGTCGTTGTGTATTCCCCGTTGCACTCATTGACAAGAGAATACGACGATAAATTCGTAAGATCGTCTACATTGTGAACAATTAAACCATTACTATTGGACAAAGGTTTCATACCGTTCTTTTGAACGGCAGTAGCCATCATACAAAATTTCTCAGCAATAACTGACTTTAGTGTTGAGTAATTTTCGCGATACAATTGATTGGCAAAAACACATGAAATAATCCAATCCCAATAAGGCCAACTTGATAAGCGGGGGAGTGCTTCTGTAAAATAAAAACAAACAATGAAAATGTGCAATATTCGTCTCAAATGTGATTTTATTATCGTGGACGACAAATTTTCAACGTTTATAGTCGGATACTACCGTCCGAACTGTTTAAATGATAAAATTTGTGAAGGAAGTCTCAAAATTAGAATTATTTAATTAACCTCATTATTATGTATAGGCCACTTTAAATTGGTGCTAATGTGCTATTTAAAATTAAAAGTGTACACTTACGTGGTACAATTAAAAGTTCCACAATAAAAAAGCCGGATTAATTTAAGTCAGCACAATTAAATATTTCTAGGCGAAGCCATTACAGAATGCACCACGATAAAGACGAATCCACACTGGATTGGGTTGTCGCCGTTGGCGAATTTATAGTATCTTTATTTGTCGTGAGAGTGCACCGTTTGTCACACAATTGGCAACAATGTTATCAATTTTTATAATAAGGAATCGTTTACATGTAATTTTTTAATTTCGATTAAGTAACATTCTTGTACATTTTCAAAGCATTTTAATTAACTTCTCTTTGTGTAGGTATATTATTTTATATACAGGTTGTTCAATTATATTGAGACTTTTAAACAAAATATGGACTGCTATTACTGTGAAAAAATTATCTCAATATGGCCGCCATATTGAACGCAACTGTTTTGCGAGAAAATTAATTTTGATACTTTTAATTAAAGGCAATTTAACATTTTTCCATGTTTGTAACAAATAAGATGAAATTCTGTTCGTGCAGCAGTTTGCGAATTGCAATTTTTTATCACAAACTATGTTACTGTTTTAACTAACGTGAACGGCATATCCTTCGTCTGAATTCGGCATATGACTTTGGGAAATGTAATGGGCAGTAGCGGATCCAGGGGGGGGGGGCACGTGCCCCCCCCCCAGACGGTGTATTTTTATGTATATTTTTATATTTTTGTGTGATATGATAACAGTTATTGTTGACTTTTTTGTCCGTCCGCCCCTTTGTGCCCCCCCCCAGAAAAAAATCCTGGATCCGCCCTTGGTAATTTCTGATCTTTAATTACAACATCACAATGAGCATTGAGCCTGACTTGGAAAAGAACGCTTTTAATAAATAAAGGTGGAGTAGAAGCAAGGTACCTTGGAGAGGAAGGATATTACTGATACTGTTGTCATGTGTCATGGCAACCAATTATACAAGTAATCTATAATAGCGTGGTCTAAAATCTAAATAGTGCAAGTTGATAGTGCCAGTAGACTGGGATTGGCAATCGGAATTCTTTTGTTCATTGAAAAGATGAAAATAGTCTCCGTGGGGCCTTCAGGCCGCACTACCATGACAATCTAGCAATATCTATAATTCAGTGTTTCCCAAACTAGGAGGCACGTCTTCTTGGCGAGGTGCGGACTGGTGTAAAGGCAGGCGTGAAATGTTGTTCTTGAGAAAAAAGTTCTTTTTATTAATTATTGTATTAATGTATTTTATTTAAAATTAATTTAAATATTGTGCTCCTATAAATCCAACCTAAACTTTTTCATCTTATAAACTAAAATCTTCCAAAAATTATAATTCCTGATTACTTCCAAATTGTCGGATAATAATTGTCAATAAATATCCAACTTTTAAAATTATTCCTATTAAAAATTATTAAACAAAATAATTAACACTTTTCTTTTTCACTAAATTTATTTTCCTCTCTCAAAATCAAAATTTTCCAATTCAAAAATTTTACGAACCTCGCAACTAGGGCTGGGCGATTGTTAAATTTAACAATCGAAAATTATATCGATCAATCGATTAATCGGAAAATCGATTAATCAAACAATCGATTAATCGAAAACAATCGAATAATCGAACAATCGACAATCGATTATTTCAAAAATATTAATCGATCATCGATTAATCGAAATAAATTCCCAGCCCTACTCGCAACACCGAAGTCAAAAATACCATTTTCACCAAAAATAGTACAGATATTTCAAAAACCTGCTCACCAATCTATCTCAAATTTTGTATGCTTTTTTTAAACATTCAAAACTATGGTCTTTAATCGAAGATTTTGTTTTTTAAAGCGTATTTTCTATTTCATGAACAAAAAATGACTTCTTTTTAACGAAAATTGAAATTTTCCCTTGAAATGGCTGCCATATTGTCAAATTTAAGTGTTTTGGAAAATCCTTCGATTAAAGACTAGTTTGAATGTTTAAAAAAAAAACACAAAAAATTTGACACAGATTGGTGCACAAGTTTTTGAAATATCTTGGTCGCCGATTTGAAAACTTAGTTTTGAGATAAACGCTTTAACTTTGTTATTTATTAATATTTTACAGCAACAAAATTATACTAAGCCAAGCAAAATAAAGCTCTTTTAAAGAGCTTGAAAAGCTGTGGCCTTCTCCACACAAAAATTGCTAACATATTTTTTCGATGTCCTAGGTGGGCTTAACAAAAACTTCTTGATTTCAAAAAAAATATGACAATATATTAGTGTTAAATTTGTGAACATTGCAAAAATAGTGAACAAATTCTAAACGGTAAGTGGCGATTTTTTCAGGGGGAGGGGGGTTGAAAACTATAATTTTTTGAAAATTTAAGAATTAAATTTTTCTATTTCAATATTATAATTTAGTAAGCTCATGTGCGGCGTAGACAGTATCCTAATGACCACTAAATTACCAAAAATAAAATAATTTTCAAAAAACAGTTGCATCTCGTTAATCCATTCATGCTTATTCCTGTAAGCCAGCGGTTCCCAAATGGGGTTCCGCGAAAAAATCCAAAGATTCCGCCAAAAAGAATTTCAAAATGGTTTAACAATAAATTTTTCCGCTTAAAAAATAATTTTTAACTTTTTTTTATGTTTTGAGTACCCCGTATGCTTATAAGCTTATACAGCTCCACCAAGCTTAGAAAGGACACGGCAAATATGCCAACTAATTTGATAAAAATTTGAATGAACCAATGAACGTTAAGTTATTTCTCAAGTACATTCTGTTGTAAAAGTTACAAATCATTGCGTGTGTTTACATTTGTCGTGGATTTTTGTTTAATTCGGTTTCGTGTTATTTCTATTTGAGCTTTATTATCTACAATAAATAAAATAAAAATAAATCTAAAATAAATTTCGTGACTGCAATTTGACAGAATAATTTATGGATTTTAAATATTCGCGCCGAGAAACTTCTTCATTTGAGTGAACATTTTTAATTTTAGCAGCGCCTGATACGCCCCTAAAGTCGGTTCTAACGTTGGTGGAGCTGTATAATCCGTGTCCGAAATTATTTTAGCAACTTGCTAAAAATGAGCAATATTGCTAATAACCGATTTTGCTTCTGTCACCACGATTGTCTCGCGACAGTAATAACCTGGCTGTGACTGTGGCGCCATCTGTGGTGCGGTGATGTAACTCTTAGAAAATTTGACTTCACAGTGAGGTTATGCGAAGTTGCGTTATGTTTCCAAGCATACGCATTTGGTGCTGTTTTGTGCTTAGGATTAGGAATACCAAATTTAATTTTGACAGATGTCAAATTTCTGTAATGAACTTACTACATGAAATACCATTCTTTACGTTAACAATATTCTAGTCATGTTGTTTTTACTCTACTTCTATTATTATTTAAGTTATTGAATAAATTATTAAAAAAAATAATGATCATTAATTAAAACGTGTTAAAAAACACATTCAATATTAATAATTATCTTAAATTCAATATATAACCTTAAAATGAAATTATTCAATGTTTAATTACCAGGGCTCGGAAGTTATAGCACTAAAAAAGTGTACTTTTAGCGCTTTAATATGCACTTAAAAACGCTATAAATAGCACTAAAAAAATAAAAAATATGCAAAATAAAATTGTCAACCAACAAAATTTCAAAAAATTTTAATAAAAATTTTGTTTATTTTTAACCCTACAGAGCACACGTGAAAAATCCCACGAGTGAATACGTGAGGCTTGTCAGGCCCATACTTTAACAGGCCTTCTTTTCATAGTTTGAGAATTTTTCAAAATTTTTTTGTGTAGAAATCGATAATTGACATTTATAAACATAAAATATTTATTAATATTTGTGATAAAGTAACTACAAATTAATACAAATGGCATTATTACGTAACATGCGCATGTAAGTGCACAAAAATGAAACAGCGTATGCCTGTCAAGCCTCACGTATGTTCTGTAGGGTTAAATGAATTTTAGATTTTTCTCAATTTAATAAATTTTATAGAATACATTGTATTATATAAAATAATATGATGGTAAGGATTTTATGAACTACTACACGTAGTAGTACCTACGTACTTGGTCCGGCTTTGGACCATTTCCGATTCTGCCGATTCGAATCCGATTATACGATACGTCTGATATAATGTTAAAAATAAGCAAATTCTTGGAATATGTACATACAACATACCTATTATTTGAAAATCATAATACGTGTTAAAATAGTATTACATGTTTGTTTTCATTGGCCTATTCGTATGCGGTCAAAAAAATTTTTTTCATTAACATTCTGCTTATTTCTTCAATTAATATGTAAAAATATGCCTGTAAATAGCACGTAAAACGCAAAAATAGCAAAATAGCATTAAAAACCTTAAATATGCAAAAATTAGCATTATAAAATTTCGTATACGGCATCAGGGAAGTGTGAAACAAATTTGTGTCTTACTTCGAATATTCTAGGACTCTCCAGAAAAAATATGCATTTGCTAGAACTTCCGAGCCCTGTTAATTACTATTAATATTAAGGTAAAATAAGTAAAACTGTTGTATATGAGTATTATATAATTATAATGTATGAGTTTTTAAATTCTCTTATGTGCACATTTATTTTTAAATATGTGCAAATTATATACTTCAACGGTTTTTCGCCTGTATGAGTTTTAAAATGATTTTTTTTAAATTATTATTATGTGCACATATGTAATCACAAATTTCACACTGAAACTAATAAACAAATAGTATATAGTATTACTGTTTATGATCTATTATTGTACAAGGAAAAAATTTAAATACTAAAATATGTACTTTAACGAAATTTTACATCTGTCAAAATTAAATTTGGTATTCCTAAGTACAAAACAGCACCAAATGCGCATGCTTGGAAACATAACGCAACTTCGCATAACCTCACTGTGAAGTCAAATTTTCTAAGAGTTACATCACCGCACCACAGATGGCGCCACAGTCACAGCCAGGTTATTACTGTCGCGAGACAATCGTCTGTCACCTACTTATTAGTTGATTTCTGTAACTGCCCCCTTATTTTTCTAAGCTTAAAACTGGTTTTTGAATTAATAGTATGGTACTTTCTGACAATAAATAAATGTTAACAAAGTTTAATTGCCGAATATTATGTTATATTTAAAAAAATTGTTTTTGTTATTATGATACTTCAGTTTAGTGGAGATAGAACCTTTAATAAACGATGAGGTTAGCGTCGAAGGCCAGGCTTTCGAGAAGCTTATTATTTTTCAAAAAATAGTTTGTTGCCCCTGGAATCACAAAAATTAGTACAAAAACATCTTTTTATAATTTCTAACTTCAATTTTTACCCCCCTCCATTAAAACTTTTTTAGTCCCCCCAAACTTTTCACCCTAGTTGCTCACCGGCCACTTGATGCCCTTTTTTTTAGGTAATAGTAAACAAATCGACTTGGGGTTCCGCCAAATTTTTTACATCACCCAAGGGTTCCGCGGCCAAAACTAATTGGGAACCGCTGCTGTAAGCAATTAGCATTTTTATACGTGTATTTTTCGTAGTCAGATGTAAGTAATTTAATAGATTTTCTTAATGTGGTTTCCAAATCAGGGAAACTGACCATTTTTAAATGGTTTATTTTGGACCAGGGACTAAAAACCACAACACAATGCTGCTTTGACTCCATTTCAAGTTAAATATTAAAAGAGGAGATAAAACAGACGAAACGTGTATTCTTACAAAATTGTACAACTTTTAATAACAACAAAAAATCCTTTTACATTTTATTCAATTCACTCACTCTTCGACTTGACTTCGCTCTCGCTCTTCTTCGCTCGAGAAAAAATATTGGCCAATTTATTTTTCAGTCGCACCAATAGTGTTTCTTTATTTAACGGTTTTAGCACTAATCTTTTAGTGGTGATGTTGTGTAAAGGTCCGAAAGCAAGTGCGACTACGGTACAAGCCAAACATATCACGTTATAAGGCATACTAAAGTCGGGGGTTGGTAAGGTGATCACCATAACTTCCGTACGCAGTTGGACTAGATACCCACTACGCGAGGCGTTAAAACTATCCGCAAGCGTTAAGCCGTTTTGTGGTAAACTCGTAAAATTCCTAGCCAGCGGTAGAATCGAGGAAATGATCGCCGACCCGATGTAAAAACCGTGACTAGCATCGGGTGGATATTCCGTCCATTTCAAGAAAAGGTACTCAAATTCGACCGAAATTGAGGTAATAGAACGTGCCGGGAGGCGAAGAACTAATTCTAAGTAATAGGACCGTTTTCGCATTTTACCGGGTATATAGCTTAAGGAGAGAGGTTTCAATTCCTCACCGTTTGAGATAATTTTTAATGTGTGCAAGTAAATCGGAACGTACCAAGGAATATTATGTAAAACAACAGCATCCAATGTATTCCAATGATTGTTGTAAAGTTTTATGACAATTCCACCCTTTTCTTGACCGTAACCAGTAAGGTACTGATTTACAACAAGCGGAGGTGGCGATTGGAGCATAATGTTCCACTTTTCCTTCAAAGTCGATGAAATGCTCAACTGTTTGTCACTTACGACATATTTAGCAAAGGTACTTTCGTATCCACCTCGAATGGATGTAACTATCTCGTTAGGTTCGGGTGATAGAGTAAAGGGAATACTTCCATTAGTTCCTGTGTCGACAAAAATCGTACTAGATTTTGCCAACGGACATTTTCCAAACAAGCCCTGACCGAAAAGTCGTCGTAACGACCAATTACGCGTTCCTAACAAACCGTAATCATAAACAAGCGAAACCGATTGTTGCAATTCTATCGAAGTCACCTCACAAGTTGAGTCTCGACAAACCGGTCGTAAATGCAACGCAAGTGAATGATACCGCGTGTTATGAATATAACCAGAGTTTAAGAGCGACGCGAGCCCTTTTTTTGACTCACATGGTAACAACTTTTTCCATGGGGTTAGATTTTCGGTACACACAATTTCTCTCGGGAGAGAAGAGTAACGCAAGAAAGAAGAATTCAAATTATGTTCGTTCACAACTCCGGTAGGACGAAAAGACTGTTTGGGACTGATACTATTAGGCACGTCGATAAAATTTAAAGAAGCGCATATTAGGCCCGATAAGGAACTGGCAAGATCTTTCCAATTCTTATCGACATCTTTGGTATCGGATTTAAACCATGCCCACAACTCGGCGCCCGGTGCGGCGTGGTTAACCGGATAACCCCAGCTTTCGTAGCGCCACAAACCGGAGGTTAAACTTACGTGGAGCTCTTGTACGTTATGACGTTTAATGATTTCACCTAACGCTCTTGGAAAGATGTGTGTGTGACGAACTAAAAAAGGGGATCGTTTTAGTAATGAAATTAGTTGAAATGGTGTCACTTACAGGTTTCCAAGTTCAAATCGGTGTCCCATTTTGTGGAAAAATGTAAATGGGCGTAGAGCTGCTCGTTGAATAATGGTTTTATCAGTAATTCTTCTGTAAAACTATCCGAAAAGGAGTAAACTTGTGCTACGAATAGTAAAAGCAGCGCTATAATGTTCATTTTTATGGTTTTACATGTAACTTGAGTTTTTAATCACAATTTAAATCCATTGTGCAGACATAGCCTAAGTTTTTATTTACATAGGTGATTATTTTATATGTCACTGGGTGGCGCTCATTTGACAGATCTGAAATTTATGTTGTACGGGGTGAACATGAAAATAATCAAATATTTTTTTATAACCGATTTAGGAAAAGAGAGTTTTTTTGGTAATTTCGCTATAAATTGCGTGTTTTTCATTTTTTTGAAATTTTTCAAAAACACTCTTCTTCTCGGCAGAGACAACATTTTTCTCGAACTAGGAATAATTTAATACCAAATAGTAAAAAATACAGCAATAACAAAAAAGCAATTTTTGACCGTTATTTTTCGATTTTCTCAGAAAATAAATAACCAATTTTTATTCTTCTGGCCTCATTCGATAGATGTTTTCATTATCTACAACTTTCTAATTTATTTTTCTTTTGTAGGATGCTTGGTTTATTCTTAAATCGTAAAAAACTGTTTTTTCAACTTTGCTGAATTTTTAGGTTTTGTAATACACCAGCTAGAGCGATGCAAAAACGCTATCTTTCTTAAAAATTTTTCTTCTACGCGACCCCATTTTTTGCTTCCATGTAGCATCGATTTCGTACTTTTTTGTAGAGTGACTACTAATAATCGAGGGATTGATCGCTGAGGAAAATCGTATATACCATACAGGCCCGTAGCCAGGATTTCATTTCGGGGGGGGGGGGGGGCACTTGTAAAAAACCTTTTGTAAAATGTAAAATTTTCGGTTGTTCCCCTTCCATTTTCTTTGCCTTTTCAACATTTCGGGGGGTGCCCCCAAGTGCCCCCCCCTGGCTACGGGCCTGATACCATATTTCCTTCATATTTCATACCTCAAGTACTTCACATGTACTTCAGGCACTTCACTAGTACTTCAGGTACTTCACAAGTACTTTAGGTATTTCAGGTATTGCACAAATACTTCAGGTTCTGCACAAGCGCTTCAGGTAATTCACAATTATTTCAGGTACTCCACATACATTTTAACTACTTCTCAGGTGGTGCATACACTTAAATTTTAAGTAACTTTAATTTTAACTTTGCTATATAGGTAAAATTAAATTATGACAATCTATAGTCCGATCAAAATTAAATAAACTGATGTATTCAATTAATTTTCAATCAGAAACAATACGGCATTTGATAGCGCTACCTAATTCTAAGAAATAATAATGCAATCGACGAACAGCGGTACCTCGATACAGCATTTGCAATGCCTCACCGCGGACCAAGATCAGTTCTCCTCAAGAAGTCGCACCGGGTATGTACTGTAGAAGTAATTTTTCCACAAATATTGCGTTTTACATTAACAAAACGCCACCATACGGAATAATTTCAAACTCCATTCTGGACGTATAGTAAGATGTAATCTCCACTGTATTTACGGGTATTTGGTGTTTTATTTTGTGTAAATATAGTTTAAATTTAAAAAACATTATGTGAAGTTAAATAAAAGCTTGTAATTTATTGTATTTTAATTGTAATTACATTAACACCACCATACGGAATAATTTCAAAGTCCATTCTAGACGTAATATAGTGGCGCCACCAACGGTAATGTAAAATGCGAAATTACCTTCATTAGTCCTCTTGTTCCCAGTGCTTCACCCATGTGCTTCACCTTTATCTCTCTTTAGGCCAGTCATTGGGGACTTAAAAAGTGAAAAGTTAGACAAAAATTGCAAAAATTTGTTATATTTTGGGACAACATTGTGACAGGTAAAAAAATTATTAATCCGATTTTTGCACCCTTTTTTGTTCCCCGGAACATTGCTAAATTGTTAAAAGAAGAGTGTAAATTTGCAATAACTCTATGAAAAAAATTCCGAAATTTATGCAAATCTTGGAGAACAGTTTAATAATAATTATTAGACATCTTCTATAAAGTTTGTACCCTGCTACGATGACCGGAACATTGCAAATAGTTGTGGTTTTACAATTTTTTTCGACAGGATACACCAAAAAAAATTAATATAACCTACTGTTTGCAATGTTTCGGTCATTGTAGCAGGGTGCAAACTTTATTGAAGATGTGTTTTAATTATTAAAATGTTTTTTTTTTAATTTAACAATGTTCCGGCGGGCAAAAAAGGGTGCAAATTCGGATTTATTATTTGTTTACCTCCTTCAATGTTGTCTCAAAATTTGAAAACTTTTGCAATTTTTCATACCTTTTCTGCTACAATGACTGGCCTACTTGTCGGATGTATCCGACGCTGCGTATTCTGTTTTTTTTTTAAATTTTTATTTATAATTTTCATAAGTTAATAACCCAAAAATGTATTTATATATTTTAATTTTACAAAATAAGCAACGTTAAGGTACAAACATAGCAAAGATGTGGATTTAGATGTGGATATCGCGATGAGTATCGCTATCGATACATACACAAATATATTGTCGTGATTTGAACTGAAATCCAGCTTTGTATTGGTAGTTTATTTCAAATTAGGGGAGGATTTACCCATAGAGACAAGGTCGAGCACGTGGCGCAATGAGTAAGTCGCGCGGCTTGTGATCGGGAAGTGCTGGTTCGATCCCAGCGAGAGTCTAGAAATTTGTAGGCAGCAATGACAGTGTATTAAGTCGCTGGTTCTGAGATAAATGGAAGAAAAAAGTGTTGGCTGCGACTTGTGAAGCTAACAACAGCGATTTTGGTGAGGTCCACCTTAAAGTGACCGATTTTCGAGTTTTCTTGGAAAACCAAGTGTTTTTCAAGCAGAATAGGGTGGTAGGTAAGTAACCTCAGCTCGGTTTTTTAAAATTTCCACTGTCAAGAATCATTAAAAACGGTACAAAAAGCTATTATAAAACAAAATATTTGCGAACCATTGTAAATAGGGCTCTAAAAAGTCAAATTTTCAAAATTTGTATTGTCCGATGCAGTCTTACGAGTTAGAAACGGTTTAGAACATTCCATTGGCTGCCGAAACCCCGCCTCTAACATATCCCACCAAAAGCTTATATAAGGTGTGTACTTCATAAAATGCTCTCAGTACATACTGGCGATCACAACAATGTGTCGTGTGTTGAGCGTTAAAAAACAGTTCTTTTTAGGGCCAAAAATACTTAGAAAGGGTTACGGTTTTAACGACGTTGAATCTCGCTTTTTTTTTGAAACTCTGGCGGGGGTGGTTGTGTTGCCGAAATGGGCCTTTCGCGCGCTACGCTGCGCTCCGCACGCTACAGACCCATTTTTCGGCAACACTAAACTCATTAAAAACATCCCTCTAGGGTGATCCAACTCGGCACATTGTGCTATTAGCAAGGGGTAAATCTCGCTTTTGTTATGCATCTCTGGCGGGTGTGTTTGTGTTGCCGAAATGGGCCTTTCGCGCGCTAAGCTGCGCTCCGCACGCTACAGACCCATTTTTCGGCAACACTAAACTCATTAAAAACATCCCCCGAGGGTGATCCAACTCGGCAAATTGTGCTATTAGCAAGGGGTGAATCTCGCTTTTTTTTGCTGCAAATTTAAGCCAAAAATACGTTGAAAATGTGAATTTACCTCGACATTAACTGTACGATGAATTTTCCCGTGTTTTTTAGTCAAAAATACCCCTAAAAAGTGAAATTATGTCGATGTTAACTGCGCGTCGGACTAGGTACTACTGGGTGCGTAAGCGAGCTCCGGTACATACATAGCATCTCTGAGTTAGAGCGTCTTGGAACCGCAGGTTCCCTGAGCTCTTTAAACATCTCTGGACCGTCACGTTGATAACAAACAGGCCGGCTGGTTAACAGCCGGCGAGCGGTGATCGAGCGCAAGGCCTGAACGCGCTCGAAGTTCTGCTGAAAAACGCGAGTGGCATTAATTTCAGCCTTCGGGGGTTAAAAGTTATATTTACGTCTTGAGCGAAAATAAAACTTTTATTTTCTTTCAGCAAAAATTCGCTAACGTCTCTTGGTGCTAGTTTAGTAGTACTTTGGCGGCATTCCGGTTCACAGGACAACTGATCCTGCTCCCCATCTAGTCAACTCCCACAAGGGGTTGTTTTAGGTCGGCGAGCTCCGGTTTTTGCACGTGTTAGAGTAACTCACACCACACGGACTGACGACAGAATGACTGTGACGTTTGAAAATCGAGTTAAAATTGGCAACTTTAAAATCGATTATTGGCCAAACTAATCGATATACGACTTTCATCCTCACCTTAATCGCTTCGTCTATATTTTTTCTATCTAAATCCGTCGAGTTTTTTTAAATAAATTTAATATTCTCGAGCTGAGCCTACTTACCTGCTACCCTGTAATTTTATTTGTATCACACAATTACATTTATAGAAACCTGGAGTATTTTGAGTCGAATTTGTTCGTTAATAGCCCATGCTCGATCTGTTTAAGTTTATTTTAAAGTTAAATTTATTTGATGAAAATTAAATTGTTCATTTTCTACGAGGCTGAGTTTAGTTTATTTTTCATGCAACGAATCACACCCGAGTTTAATTTGTTGGCATTGTCGATAGCGACAGTGAATTCGATTAAGGCATTTCTTGCAACTTTGATCCTGACAGAGAGGAGTTTCGTTTGAGCGAATTTAGTGCGGTATCTAAGCCGTGCAATTTATTTTATTCAGCGACCCAAAAGAGAGAGAAGACGAACCCAGCTCTGAGATTTGTCTCGAAATTTATATGCGAACCGACGTATAGCTGTCGATCGAACTCTAGGGTAGAGACTAGAGATATTGTCCTAATTAAACAATTCAAGTAAGGGTGTTAGGAAATATCTCTACAATATTTTTGAGTTATTAACTTGTGAAAATTATAAATAATAAAAATTTAAAGAAAAAACCAAGGCAAGATTGGACCTTGGAATTTTGGAGGTGACAAAATGCAATATCGAAGCTCAAACTAGATACTAGATAGATTTACAAGGTATAATACTGCGTATCTTTAAACGTCAAAATATTCAATATGGCGGACGGCTTGTAACTAAAATAGACAGTATAGACATCTACCTTGACATTTAATAATTACCTGGACCAATCAAAGTATATAAATTGCAAGGTATGATTTTGCGCCATCTAGTCTATTAATTAGAAATGTTAATAATTCAATATGGCGGACGTTTTGTGACGATACGCAGTATAAGACGAGTTTTAGTTCACTGTATAAATCATACCGGTGTACCGACAGCTGGCCCTAAGCCACTTGGCCCTGCGACAACTCGCCTCGGACAACTGGCCTTGGCGACAACTGGCCCTGGTGACAACTGGCCTAAAAATGTTCACAGAAATATATTATTTCGCTTCTTGTTAAATTTTAGTACAGATTTTCGCTCGATCAGTGAAATTTCCAAAATTTCCTAAATAGTGAAGAAGATAGTGTTGCCAAAATGGCTCTGGAGCGCTGCAAAGCGGAGCGGAAGAGTCAATTTTGGCAACACATCCACCTCCGACAGAGTTAAAAAAAAAAGCGAGATTTACCCCTTTCTATTTCTTCCATCTTCTTTACCTGCCAGTTGTTTTTCTTTCTACTGGAATATTTTATCGGCTTCTTTATCCGCACATACTCTTTCGAGTTTCTTTGTTTCTGTAATTTCATCCATTTTTTTCTACATCTTCTGTTTTTGTATATTTTCTCTTCGCATTCCTCATGAAACCATTTTTTATTTACTTTCTTCTCCGTTTATCCAACCATTCTATCTGTGCATGTTTTACTGATTTTTTAATCTCTCCACGATTCTCACTTCTCTGCTCTTTTCCTTCTCGTACGTTGCTTTTATGTTTTTGGTTATAAACTTTTCTATTGCCTACCTTTTTCTAAACGTTTTTTCTCTTTTTGCACTTCTAGTTTGTTGTTTGATTTTAAATTAAAATTATGTTAATTAAATAATAATTTTTAAATTATTTTGCAATAATTTTTATTGGGAAAATCGTGCAATTGTATCAGTAATTTTATAAACCTGGATAATGCAAATTTTGAAAGTTGGTGCTTTAATAAATTATTAAAGTTTCCTGTTATGTTAAACTGTCATGAACGTCAATTTGATTAGTCGTCAAAAATAAATTATAGGTACCATTAAAGATAATAAAGTATGAGCGATGAAAAATCAAGAAATAAATTTATAAGTTTTTTGTGCTGTGCGTGCGCGTCGAAAAGAAAATTTGGGGGTGACAGTGACATTTATTTCAATGATGATGACGGACCCTATGAATACATTGTAGAAAAATTGGTTATCAAAAAAGTTCCTGTGAGTTTATTTACAGTATCTGGGGATTTCCCGAAAAAGCCAAGTCAAACTAGTCAAACTTCATCAACACCCTCAATTGAAACATCACCACCACCACCTAAGCTTCAGTCACCTGCCGTTAGTTTTTCTTCGTATTATAAATTGCAGACAACGGAACAAATAGATGATCAAATTTCGCAGAGTTCTAAAGATCGCAGATCGCTTTCATTTGCTGATGATTTGGCTAAAGAGAGAGAAATTGTAAATAGTTTTTTACCGTTAGAAACTAGTCAAAGGAAAATTTTATCGGAGAAGCAATCAAGAGAAATGGTTGCTAATATATTGAATAAACATTCGTCGTTATTTACACTCGATGATAAAGATGCAATTCCCAAGGATCCAAATTACAGGCCAAGTAACAGAATGGTTATCCCCCCATCGGTTAAACAGGCTGTTAAGAAACAGCAAAAGGCCGCCATGTATAGGAAACCTATTCACGAGAGAGAGGTAGAATATAATCAGTAATCACAATTTTCTAGAATTCTTAACTACTCTGCTTGTTGAATTAAGTATTCCACTCTAGGAGACGAGAGGGGATGTTTGAGTTATTTCATAGCTGATGATACCCTGTCATATTTCATGTATGTCATCTACTGCAGTCAGTCAAACTTCTTCTTCTTCTTCAGCCTTTTCCCGCCCACTGCTGGACATAAGCCTCTCCATATTATGGAGGATCTGGCCATAACTCACCACGCTGGCCAGACGGGTTGGTGAGTAGTCCGCAGATTGATTTTGGACTATTGTTGATTTACATCTGGTAGCAGCTTGCTAGGCTAGCATTCAAATGTGCCTGTAGCCCTGTTTTTTGTTAACGGTGGCAATTAACGTGCCCTCCGAAGCACGGAGACTTGGTCATAAGAAAGTTTGACTCTCCCCGGGTTTGAACCCGATACCCCGCGTTCGCATCCAACTGCGTCAGCTGCAAGGCAATGACCGTCTCTCAAACACACGGTCACAAAAATAGATACAATCCAATTACTTCCTGAAATTGGATTAGCGAGGCTTCCATAGAAAAGATTTTAAAACCGATGCTTTTCATTCTAGGTGTATGCAGATGTTCATCACATTCCTAATAGAAGCCGAAACTTGCAAGAAACTTATTGGCCGCGTAATCAAGATATGGACCAATCTATTCAAACTACAATTGATTCATTGAAGTATACCCAAAAACCCCATTTACCGGGGATTCCTCCAAAAAATCAACGAAGCTTGAAGAACACCATAAGCGATGCGTCAACCGAAAGAGAATTTTTTTGTGTGGCGCCCGTTCTTGGTAAAATTGTACTAGTTCGGCCTTTAAAATTTAATTAAATTTAATTGTTGCAGGAATGTCCGACCCAAAACTTTTTAACAAAAGCGTTGCTACAAATTCAAAAATGTTTACTAATCAAAATGTTAGAAAAGCGTGTGATTATGAAATTTACTACAACAAACTACAGAGAGAGAGCAACGAACGAGATAAATACGTAATTTTATGTGTTCGATTAGTTCAACCCAGCGGCGGATCTACAAAGAAGCTGAAAGTTAACACTTCCAGTCCCTGGGACCCCAGTGTAGCTCTCTTGTGCAGTATTGTTACAAAATACAGCTACATTTGGGGTCCCAATTTCCAAAAAACTAGATCCGCCACTGCTTCAAACATCAACTTAAAAAGCTGTAATCAACTAAATTTAAGACTTACTAAAAGTCAACGTGTCTAAACCGTCCGTCTCCTATCGATTTTCAAGTCGAAGGAATTCTATATGGGGCGTCTCAATGGTCGGTAATGTTAGAAGATACTTTTCAAATACAAATGTTTAAGTAAAATTTTTGTCTAAATTCAAACCTTCGGGGAAAAGCCTTCTTTAAAAAAATTATTTTTTTTAGCTTGAAATGACGCCGAAACTATTAATTTTTCGATTAAATAAATTAGTGCCATTTAAAGAACCCGAAGTTTTCTATAACTTTGGTTGCAGTTCTTTTTGTCTAGAATCAACAATTTTGGAGTTACGGATAGGAAATTTAACAAACTACAACTTTAGCCAAGTAATTTTTTTTGATATGCCAGTCTATTTTATATAGAAAAATTGTGTTTTCAAATAAGTGCTCCATCCTACCACGAAGGTTTAAATTTAGACCCAAACTTCTTATAGTCCAGTCAATAGAGACTTTCGTTATAGGTGTGACTTTGCAAAAATTCGTCACAGCATTGTTATTGTTAGGATCGTTAAGTAGGCTTATAAAAAGCTTAAATTCAAAAATGAGAATTATGAAATATCGAGCGCTAGCCGCCATCTTGGAAAACGCGTTTCGTATCATATCTCGGAAACGGCTTACTTTAGGATAAAAACATGGAGACCTTTCTTGTAGATAATTGAATTTCCCACCTTTTTTCTTCGAAACTTTTTTTGATTCAACTTACCGTTTTTCAATTACAGCTCGTTTAATGTCGCAAATCTCCTTTTATCCGCTGTAACTCCCTGGAAAGTCGATTTAACGATGAAACGTCCTATAGCTTACTTATTGATTATTAAATTCTCTACAAGTTTTGTATGAAACTTTTTTCCGTAGGAACGATAGTTTAAAAGTTATGAACGGTTGAATATGTGAATGAACGCATGGAAATAGGTCCCATTATCGTATATACCGGGTGACCGGCCGCCGATGTGAACATAGGAGATTAACATGGGAAATTAATTTTTCTTTAATTCCTGTTTCCCATCAGAACGGATAAGAATGAAAAAGATATCAATTGAACGAGTTTTATTTTCCGCGTCTAAAGACACCCAACACTTGATGTTTTGTTCTTTAATAATGTTAAAAATGTAGAATTAAAATAAGCGATTTTTTAAAAATCAGACTTGCTTTGGATGGTTGAACTGTCAAAACTTGCGTTTAAATTAATTTTCAAACAAAAACAATTGAAATGAATTTGAACAAGGCATCTAATATCCATTTAAAAGTGCTATTTTGTCATATTAGTTTGAGTTTTTAACAATGATCAAAGAACAAACCATCAAATGATTGGGTGTCTTTAGACGCGGAAAATAAACCTCTTTAAATTGATACTCTTTTCATTCTAATCCGTTATAATGGGAAGCAGGAATTTAAAAAAATCTATTTCCTATGTTCACATCGGCGGCCGGTCACCCAGTTATACAGGGTGTCCCCGCACTCACTTTACATAACTTAGGTGGTGATAGAGGGCTTTTCTAAGAACAATATTTAACAAAAATTTTTTTCTAAATTCAAACCCTCGAGAGTTAGGCCTCTTTAAAGAATTTTTTTAAATTTCCACCTTGACTTGACCATAGCTCCGAAAATAATGATTTTTCAGTAAAAATGGTTTAGTGCTTTTTTAAAGAGCGTGAAATAATCTACAAACTAGGTTTAAACGTTTTATTGTCTAAAATCAACGGCTATTGAGTTATGAATTAAAGTAAATTAAAAAATGTCGAAAAATTTTAGTTTTTTCATTTTTTGTTTTTTTTTTCAAAACCCTGTAACTTTTAAACGAAAGATTTTACAAAAAATCTGACGACCCATTCCGGATAGGAAATTTAACTGACTACAACTTTTGTTTAGTAAAAATTTTTGAAAAACCAACCCATTTTACAGAAAATAAGAAAATAATAAACAAGGTAGCTACAAAACAAAAAATTAAATTCGCAAAATTTTTATTTTTTTTGAAAAATTATTTTATAAAATAATTTTAAACTATTAGATTATTTAAGTAAATGTTGAAAATGACCACCCTCATTTTCAATACACAATCGTGATCGTTTTAAAAGATGTTTGTCGAAAAAAAAAATTTAATTTTTTGCTTTGTAGCTACCTTGTTTATTATTTTCTGATTTTCTGTGAAATGGATTGGTTTCTCAAAAATTTTTACTAGACAAAAGTTGTAGTCCGTTAAATTTACTATCCGGAATGGGGCGTCAGATTTTTTGTAAAATGTTTCGTTTAAAAGATACAGATTATTGAATAAAACAAAAAAAAAGGAAAGCTCAAATTTGTCGACATTTTTTAACTTAATTTAATTCATAACTCGAAAGCCGTTGAGTTTAGACAATAAAATGTTAGAATCTAGTTTGTAGATTATTTCACGCTCTTGAAAAAATCACTAAACCATTTTTACTGAAAAATCAATATTTTCGGGGCTATGGCCACGTGAAGGTGGAAATTAAAAAAAATGCTTTAAAGAGGCCTAACTCTCGAGGGTTTGAATTTAGAAAAAATTTTTTGTTAAATATTGTTCTTAGAAAAGTGTCCTCTATCACCACCTAAGTTATGTAAAGTGAGTGCTGGGACACCCTGTATATACGATAATGGGACCCATTTCCATGCGTTCATTCACATATTCAACCGTTCATAACTTTTAAACTATCGTTCCTATGGAAAAAAGTTTCATATAAAACTTGTAGAAAATTTAATAATGAATAAGAAAGGTATAGGACGTTTCATCGTTAAATCGACTTTCCAGGGAGTTACAGCGGATAAAAGAGATTTGCGACATTGAACGAGCTGTAATTGAAAAACGGTAAGTTGAATCAAAAAAAGTTTCGAAGAAAAAAGGTGGGAAATTCAATTATCTACAAGAAAGGTCTCCATGTTTTTATCCTAAAGTAAGTCGTTTCCGAGATATGATACGAAACGCGTTTTCCAAGATGGCGGCTAGCGCTCGATGTTTCATAATTCTCATTTTTGAATTTAAGCTTTTTATAAGCCTACTTAACGATCCTAACAATAACATTGCTGTGACGAATTTTTGCAAAGTTAAATTCTCTATTGACTGGACTATTAGCTGGTTGGGACATCTCATACAGAATTCTTACAACTGACTGTCTTAGACAACCGGTTTTTGGATTTTTTTGAAACTTTTTTACACTACACTAGAAACCTGAAATTTTCTTGATTCACTCCAAAGAAGATCTTAAATTTTGAGGACTGGATAGGCTAATCAGTGTTATAACGAACGAGAATCTGGGACTGCCTCAGTAAAATGTTCGGCCACTTCTAGACCACCTAGAAAGTTGAAATTTTGGCGCAGATTCAGTATTTCATATAGCAAACAAAATCAAAAGAGTCCCAATTTCGGCCCGCCAAAAGAATTATCGGTGTTTCTCTGATTTTTTTAGATTTAAAATTTTAAAGGTAGATGGCGTGAGAATACATTCCATTTGAGGCTGTAATCAGCGGCGATATTTGGAAGCCTCAAAGCAATTTGACCGGCAGGCCAAACGCTAGAAACCTGATGGGTTTCGTATGCGTTTGTTATAAACCACAATTAACCATTTCAGTTTCCATTTCATGCCCAAGCCAAACAAAATGCAGTTGTTCAAAGATCTTCTTTTCGGTCTCCTCCACCAGATAGAAAATATGTTGAATATAACAAAACAAAAAAGGTATTTACTGTACCAGCAGACGATGAGTTTCACGGTCCGTATCATCTTAGAAAATCTGAATATTATAATCCTAAATATCATGAGGGTACAGGTGACGATGATGACGATGACGAATCTGATAAGTTCAAAAATAAAAATAAAGATAAAAAAAATTATAAAAATAATAATAATAAAAGCCAAAATAAGGGCCAAAATACATCCCGAGGTGAAATGGTTGACGACGAACAAATTACTGACGTGCGTCCGTCAAAAGGTCAGAATTTAAAATGGAAAATTATCGTCAAGCATCACCAAGGTAAATTTTTAAATCTTACCTTATTTTTCCTTCTTCCAATTTTATACCTATCACACTTTTTACGCAATGCAAAAAATTGTTCGGTTTCCGGGACTATAACGTAAAATTTTGAAACAGGGATACAAACATTTTATATACAAGACGGGAGAATAGCGGTGAGCGAAAGCTCCAATCAAGTGAATACGATGAAATTGTGCAGGTGTCAGCAGCACGGAAGAATTTGCAGCACACATTGTTCCAGACAAAAAGAGTGCAATTAAAAACGAAAACCTTCTCCAGGCCTTATTTTGTAATGAGTGAATAAAAATTTAAAAATAATGGATATTTATTTTTTCGACTTGTAGTTTTCTTGGCCAAAACGATAATTGAATATCTTTCCTTTTCTACCTGTGCAGTTATTTAAGCGTTCCATTCTAACAGCCAACATTTTTCTAATCAAATTATAATTTGTTTTAGATAATAAGTCTGAAGGTGATGCAAGCGAAACCGGAAGTGGTGAAGAATTTAGTGGAAACATGAGCCTCCCTCACCACCGGTAGAAACAATATTGTATATTCAATGTAACATTATATAATATTTTAATTAATTTTGTGAAAATAATAGCATAAGCATAATTTAAAAATATTCTTTGAACTAAAATTTATTTTGTGTTCTCACTTTCATCTTCGTTCGGTGTATTTGGTGCATTTGGCGGATCAATGTGGTCCATGATTCTGATAAATTCGCTATCAAATCTTGGTCGATACTCTGTCATAATAGCTCTGTTCATTTCCCTTTCGATTTCCTGCCTCAATTCTCGTTTTAATGATTCTATGTCTAATGTATCTTGCGTTACGATTATCGGCTGTTCGGGTGAAAATGAAGTACGCGGCCTTTCTTCTTCTTGGGAAGTGCTTGGTAAATTGGGAAAGGGAGAAGATCTTTTATATTTGTAAGACTTAAGTTCCAATTCGTGAAGTTTTTCTTGGGTATTCCATTCTTGTGGTGATATATACTTGGAAGCCAAAAACAGTTTGTTGTCTTCGTCTTCGTTAAAAATGAAGAAGTTATCCGGTACGGGAGGAATGTACATTCTAAAAAGGTTAATCAAAAATGCCGCTACGATTAGAAGCATCAGCAAACTACACGTAACTACGGCCCATAGTTTATAATATCGTTTCTCTAACAAATAAATTTATTAATTTTTTTTCCAAGTTTCGGGAAATGATACTTACTCTCGCAAATTCGTATATCTTCATCGTATCTTCCACTTCTGCCACAATTAATATTTTTATCACATAGGAATTCGATACTGATACATAAAGTCATATTTCCTATCTGGCAGGTTATTTCATTTTCCGTACTGCAGCGGATATCCTGATGTATCTGTCCTGCAATTAAAATAGTAAGATACAAAGCCCTTCGTGATTTAGAATCACAGCTGTGCAAAAAATTGGCAATACGGTATGTAGTAAGAAAGAACAAGAATGAGATGAACTGAATATTTACTTTATACTAACTTCTCGCAGCTGTAGCAGTTAATTTTATTGTAGGTAATACGTCATCGCTTATTATTTGTACTGATACGTTTGGAGATGACCTGATACTGGTATAAACTTGAATCTTGTTCTGATCTTCTTCTATATAATCACAAACATTAGTCGTTCCACGAGATTCTTCTGTTATCTAAAAAAGCATAAAAAAATTTACAAAGTTCTAAGTTTCAGAACTTAATATTACCATTATTTTAGTATTCTTATGATTACAAGCATTAGAATGTATTTCGCTTGAATAGGAAAGCTCGATAGCCAAAATTATAAATATTTCCTTTGTAGTTTCCAATTTGTTGAACGATATCACACAGTTTGGAGTTGTGTTCTTACTGGACATCAGAATAACTACTGCATCCGCAACTCCCATTCCGTATGGTAAAAAAATGTTCACTTGCAAATCATCGGCGCACGTCTCACTCATATCTGAATATTTAAATATTTTAATTTAGGGGATGGCTTTTAATTTGACCCAAACCTTGCATTAACTCTAAAGCTGTATTTTTGCCCATTTCATCAACAATACCTCCATTTACGTAGATCATGAAAATTGCAATCAGTACGATTTTCTGCATAGATGCTACACTACACGATTGTCAAAATTTTGGATATGTAGCTATAGATATGTCAAAATCTTTCTAATCATATTTTTCTTAGAAAATCTTAACCCAAATTTTAGGTTTTTTAGTTATCAAATTGACAGATTTTTGACGATTGAAGCTATTTGAATGCTTATGAGTTTGACGTTGCTAACAATATAAAAATGTGGGTAACATTTTATAAAATGAATATATCTCGTAAACGGCTTGACCTTAAGGTGCCAAAGTTGTCTAATTTGCCGATTTTATAAGTCCCAAACTGGATTTAAAATTTGGAGACTGTAGGGGTTCTAGAAATATTTTAAATTCCCTTTACCAGGACAATATCTAAACACTAAAGTGCCGTCGGTAGCTATGTAATCGTGAGCATACGATTTCTGTACGAGAACAAATCTCCAGGGTTGGATTCCTACTTCTCTCCTCCCCGGGTCGCCAAAAACGAAACAAATGTGCGGCCTAACTACCGCACTATTGTCGTTAAATTGAAATTCCTCTTTTAGGAATAAATTTGCATGAATTGCCTTAATCAAAATGACTGTCATTGCAGACAACACTACAAAACTAAATTGCGATACGGCCCTTACATGAAATCAAAATCAAACGCAGCTTCGTACAAAATAACAAATTTAATTTTCATAAAATTAATTAAATTCAATAAGTAAACACAGGTCGAGCATGTGATGTTTACGAACAGATTCATTTTGGTCGTCAGTGTGTTAAATTGTGTGATAAGAGCCCTTAGTATTTGCATTTAAATTCAAATCAACCTCAAAATACTCCAGGTTCCTATTAAAGTGTAAATCGTGTGACATAAATAAATTTTTATAAATGTGTACAAATTAGATTCAAAAATTGTTTATTTACCAATTATACTGCACTTGTTGAAAACGTTTTAGAACCACTGTTTTCTTGCTTCCTAAATTCCTCACCAGAGCTTGCATCTGTTGTACGGTGACACCTGTTAGCTTCCGTGTTGTGAACTTTGTAGCAATTTTCCAAATAAGTGAAGTGACTTCTTCACACACAAATCCAAATTATCCAAAATAAATCGATCAGCGATCGCATAAAAAGTACTTGTTGGCAAATTTCAAACAATTTGAACCAAACATAAAAATCGTGTGACTAACCTCAAAATTGGTACGTAAAATTATTTAATTCAAATTTAACGAATTTGAATTTATTCTTCTCAACATTTAATTGTAGGCACGTAATCGTCGCAATTACAAATATCTTTTGATCCTTATACCAATGTCGGACCAAGAATTATGCACACATCTGGCATACGAAAATTTCCAATGACGCTTTTACAAAAATCGCTGTAATTGGAAGATTCTACTTCCAAATTAACTAAAAACGCTCGTCTACGTCGGACAACACTTTTTACTAATTATCAACTTGAAAAACACTTGGGTTTTTCAAGAAAACTCGAAATTCGTCACTTATGGTGGACCTCAGCAAAAACGCTGTCGTTGGCTTCCCAGGTCGCACGCACGCCAACCTTTTCTACCTTCTATGTTTAAAAACTTCAACCTATCAACCAAAAATTGAATTTCTTGCCAAAATTTGCACTTCAACAAAAGGTGAAATCTCGCGCTCAAATTTCAAATTCCAATAATTAAATTTGTTCCTTTTTAGGTTTTAAACGCCGCAAACAACTTTACAAATCACTGGATTTCAAATGATGAACAACAATAATTGTGTGCTTGTGTCAGTGGTAACATAAATCGACCTTTAAATAACAAAATCATGCTCGACTATATTATTTTGGATAAAACATCCCTTAATCTACGACAAATCTATTAAGTACAAAGCTGGGTTTTAGTTCGTTTCACCACAATATATAAAATTGTTATCATTTTCTCAAAATTGAAAATACAAGATCTATATAGGATGTCACGGAAACGGCTTGTGAATGAGAATGAGACCTCTATGTTGGTAATGTTCCGCATGTAGGACTTTGAGCTAATCCAGATTTATTTAGTCCTTGCTTTATATGATAGATCTATACATATAAAGCGAAAGTCCTCAATGACTCAATAATAAAACTCATCAGGTTGACCATGGACTAGTTTGAACATTACCAATATAAAAATAAGTATTTGTATGATCTAAAAAAAATCATAATCATATAAATCACGTTCTAAATAGCTACCATTCCTTCATTAATCTATTACTCACATTATAGAATAATCAAACCAAAAATTTATTTCTTATTCTCTTCTTCAACTTAGGTCTTACGGCTTGTTATTTCCTAAGGTTATTTCCAACATCTGCGTCATTTTAGTTTTACACTGAAAAAAAAAGGTAAGCCATATTGATGAAAACCATTCATCAAGTGAAATTCATCGTAATGATGATGATAATTATCAATATGATGTACAAAAACTTAGATAAAATAATGAATTTGATTTCATCAATTTATTTTCATCATGGAGATGAAATAATCATCAATGTGCTGTACCAAGTCATCGATGAGGTTTAAAGAATGATGAATGATTCATCAATACAATGAATTTTATTTCATCGGTTTATTTTCATCATCGTGATGAAATATTCATTGACTTTTTTTTCAGTGTAGTGGCAGTGTTAGTTCCATTAGCATATATATATTTTACATCAATTAGGTAGCTTGCTAGACTTGCCTTCAGATGTGCCTGTATCCTGGTTTTTTATGTTAATGGTGGCAATTCACTAACCCAGGGGACCACCGGCTTAACGTGCCTTCCGAAGCACGGAGACTAGTAATAAGAAGGTTTGACTCTCACCAGGTTTGAACCCGGTGCCCCGCATTCGCTTACAGTCTCCAATTTTGATTCTGAAAAAATTCATTGTGAAATTTGCCGAAAAAATGGATGTAAATATTTAACTCCACTTGTTTGGTGTCACAACCCCTCAAAAAGCTAAGAAAATGGACATATTTATACCTTTGCACTTGATTACGATCCATTGGGATTGGTAGTCGCGAAAGCCAGGTTTGATGACCCCTCTTTAGGTATACTAGGTACCTACTTGATTGCAACGCATAGGTTAAAAACCGATGGAGTATGGAAATAAGGGTAACATGACAATATATAATTTGTATGTTATTTTACTCGTATTTTATATTATAAGTAGGGGAAAGACTTGCAGGTTGCCACCTTTTACCTTTTTTTCTCATAAATCGTCATAAATTCAACGTTTGTTGATATACCGGGTTGATATATATCGGGGCCGCCGATGTGAACATAGGAAAATAACATGGGAAATAGATTTTTTTTAACTTCCTCCAGCATTTGAAAAACTTAAAATAAAATGACAAAATAGCACTTTTAAATAGATATTAGATGCCTTGTTTAAAATTCATTTCAATTGTTTTTGTTTGAGGTGTGATTTTTAAAAAATTGCTTATTTTAATTTTACATTTTTAACAATAAATTAAAGAACAAAACATCAAATGTGGGTGTCTTTAGACGCGGAAAATAAAACTCTGTCAATTGATACAATTTCATTTTTTTCCGTTTTGATGGTATGCAGGAATTAAAGAAAAATTAATTTCCAATGTTAATTTCCTATGTTCGGCGAGGTGGCCGGTCACCCGGTATAACATACGTTGGAAAGAGGAAGTCAAAAGGCACCATTCCAAAAAGTACTTAATCTAAAAAGATAAAAAGTTTATTACTTTTAAAAAGGAAGCTTTTTCAGAATAAAACATAAGTTTTTCGTTTGCAATAATCCAAATTCAATCTAAAAGGAATTATATACTTTTCAGCTTTTTAAAAAATATATCCCCTATGCAGGGCTCTAAATTAAAATAAAATAAAATTATCTGCTAAAATATTGAAATCCGGCTTAAAATTAAGATCGCACACTTCAAAAATAAACTAACAAATAAATAATTCAAAGGCCGCAACAAAACTAAAATAAATTCATGAAGCTTACCGCAAACAAATCCTGTTGGCTTATCTTTCCAAACAATTGAGCTATGCAGGCTAGGCCACCTCTCGCTTCCAGTACAGGGTGGTTACAAACCATGTTTGACACATGTAAGTGGGGCCTCTCGCGTACTGCACGTGCAATAATCGCGTGTCGAGCACGAGGCCATCCAAATCACAAGGAACGAATACTTTGTCATTTGCAGAAATACGGTTACTCCCACATGACGTTACCAGCTTTCATAAAGCAAACGTCGCGACGACGCGACGGTCATAGTTTCATACTCGACTGCAATTAATTTGCGACATGATTAAATGATTTTTATAGTAAACTGATCAAGAATCTGCCAAAACTATAAAGTTGCGCAATAACGCAATACAATAATTATATCCGGGCCTCGATTTGCACCAGAGTCACGTTAGGGAGAGTGCAACGCACATCAGAGCAACGGAATTCGAGACCTTGATATAGATGGAATTAGGGGGCCGGCGGGTGGCTTTAGGTGAACAGGGTGACGATTATTTCAAGACATTCGATTTCACACTGACCCCCAATTTCATAAAACTTTTAACAAGCTGTTAAAGTTAACGAATTGATTCTATTGGTCTATTAGTACTAATGGATGTTTTCTATTGGTTAGTTAAATTTAACGTGTTGTTTAAAAGTTTTATGAAACCGGGCATAAAAAGATAGAACTCATCAGTAGAACAGCCAACACTTTATATTTTATTTTATACAAAAAATGTAAGTGCACTGATATCCGCGCCGTACTGTACTGCATAATATAAAATACAAGGAAATAAAGCAAACCTGTAAATGATGGGCAAATTAAATTACTAAGGATCTGTCAAATTCAGACTAAGAGAGGGTGAAAGCTTCGCGATTATATTAAGGGTGAAAAACCCTCCAATGAGGGGTTCCTAAAGGTTAGTCAATACGTGCAGTAGATTTTATTGGTGGAGAAGTATGTAGCACCACCTTTAATCGATATTAAAGCCAGGGTTGTTTTGAAAGCAAACTATCCCTAATGCAATATACTCTTACAAGTCAAACTTCATTGCACAAGTTTGAAGTTCAAAATAAATTTTGTGTCACTTCCATCATCATCCCTAAAAGTTTGGAAGCTATATAAACGTGTTTCCTGTGGATTAGGTGATAATAGTAAGGTGGTGGTTGTGTAGTGATTAAACGCATGTGTTTGTACTGAATTTATTATAATTATGACTTCCAGTAGATCTCAAATGCCTGATTCATCGTCTTCTCCACCTATTAGGTATGTACATTGTACATCACTTAAAAAATTTTCGAAAAAGTTCAGTACTTATTTTTGGAATACAGTATCAATTTTTTAAAAGAATTTTCCAAAATAGGTGTGCTATTAGTACCTATGCATAAAATTAGTGAACACACGTCCTTTTAAAATTCTAATAGTTTAGCACTTAGTTAAGTTTTAGTCAAAATTTATAATTTTTATAGTTTACATTACGGAGGATATAATGGCGGTGATATATCGGAAGACGAAGTTTCAGATCTGCCGAGCTGTGCATTTGCTGGAAGAGCAACATCCAGTTCTGCTATTCAACATCATTATTTAACATCTCTTCATCACGGCCAAGGTGAGTTTTTCAATTTTTACGTTTTCCTTCCTGAATTAGCAACACCAAATCGGAGTCTAACTCGGCCTATGTGATTTATAACTATTTTGTTTTTAGATAACAGTCAGTGTTCTGGAAGTTCGTTACCAAGTTCGGACTATTATGGTGGATCACCGTACAGAGTACAACGTCACGCAGCCAATATAAGAGAACGAAAACGGATGCTGAGGTCTGCTATTGGACCCACCGGGTACATGTGTGTTGATATGTGGCATGTGATGTCTAGTACTTGATGTGGATTTCGATTCATTTTTATAGTATGTGATATTAGAAACCTAGAATGTAGTTAGGCCGTGTAACTCAAAAGTTGTCCATGTTCAAAAGCTGCGTCAACTTTCACTTATAATAAATTGAGCATGTTGTTTTGCAGCAGTATAAACTCTGCGTTTGACGAACTACGGATGCACGTTCCAACATTTCCGTACGAAAAACGCTTAAGCAAAATTGACACCCTACGTCTTGCTATTGCTTACATCGCTCTTCTAAGAGAAGTCCTCACCGCCGATTGCGATCCTTTAACTTACGTCGAAAAATGTCTTCGAGGTGAAATCAAAGCCGATAGAGCCCATTGGAATACCAGCGGTAAGTGATGATCTTGGACTCGATCAGCTACTTTTGGAATAATTTTAACTTCAACAATTTTGTTACAGATTTAACTGCCCGACTATCGTGGATTAACTGGGAAAATTTAGGGGTAAATCCGGGAAGGCGTAGCACAGTGTCCACTTTAAGTATCACGTCCGAAAATATTGGTCATTAAAAGCATTTTTTGAAAAATTCGTGTAAATAAAAAATATTTATTTATGTTATGATTATGTGCAATTATCTATTGTTAATAAAAATTATGATAACTTTAATAAAAAGGGAAACTTGTATAATACTATTGGCGTTTTACATTGCCTATAGATGGCGCTGTTATTCAACAACATGGACGACATAAGTAGTAAGAGTGGAAATCGTGGTTTTTAATTAATTTGTAACCTATGATTTGTTCATATTTAATGATAACCACACCCAGAATATTACTTAATTTAGTTACCATTTAGGACACTACATGGCGCTTCACATAATGTAAAACGCCAATATAGCAATCATGTTGAAATTCATCTCTCAACAAGATTGAGCATGAGTTTCATCATCATCGAGCACCATTAATAAATATTGGAAATCAAAACAAATTCTGATTCTAAATTTCTATAATCTCAAGTAGGCCTCGAAAAGTACTACATGTGAGTGAGTGATGCGATACTTGCAATGATCCTCTGATGGGTTCCTCCTCCAATATCGAAATCACATAAAATTGAAAAGGTTAAATAAACTGTGTTAAAAAGAAATCCATGAAATAAATCTGCAATACCTGCGAATTAACGGCTAAATTTTATTATGATAAAAATAGGTCACTGACACATAGAAATTTGGAAGCTTGTTGCAATGTAGATACAAAAGCTAAAAAAAATCCAAATTTAATGTAACCAAAAGTTTATTTTAATCTAAAAATCAATTACAAACAATGGATGAACAACACCATTTAGCGCACAATATGCTTCCATACCAAGATGTGGATAATTTTTAACCATCGCTTTGAATTCAGACGTATTTTTCACAATTGACTCATGAGCAACGATGAATTCTTTTACTAGAATCTTTAATTCGTTTGCGCAAGACTTATCGCTGAGAATAAACATCTCTATTACATTATCCACCGATAAATTTCTAGCCAACACATTTTCGCACGTAATTTTTAAATCATCTATTGCATATTTGTCAGCTATACTTAACAACCGGGGAGCCATTTCATCTAATTTGTTAATTTTGCCAGTATACATATAACGCAACATTTCACACAAGCTTTCCCCATCTACATCGGTGATTTCGACCCGATTACTCCTACTTTCATCGCTTTCATTTTTACCGTGCTGAAACATAGCTCTGAAAACTAGGCTTTGAGCTGCCAAAATCGCCTTGTGCGCCGGAAATTCCTTTTCACCGGCGGAAAGTGTTACATCACTAAAGTCGGTGTTTTTGAATAGATAGGTCAAGTCAATCAGATGACTTTGTGGTGTGGTCAATTTTCCCGAAATATTCTTATTGCTTATCATGCTAATAATCTCGACAGCTATGGTAAGTTTGTCGTCCACTAAAATGCCATGTTCTTCATTGAGCAAAAATTCCCGGCCAATAGATTTTAACAACACAGATTTATTTCCTGCTTTAAATCGGCGGGAAAATTGCTGAGAGAGAATATTGTTACCTTTAACGTTCACAAAGCTTATCTTACATTTTACTTCCCGTTCAGTCGAATGCGTTGTCCGACATATACCTAAATTTACATAATGCTTATATTTTTCTTGATATCCTTTTGGGTACAACTCTATATACCATTCAGACTTTTCACCATTGACTTCAGCCGAAAATGGAGGTGATACCAAACTTTCGCCAATCCTTTTATCGTAACAACTGTAATTATTTATTGTCCAAATATGTTTAAGCTTAACAACTTCAGATTGTGTACAACTCCAACTTTTAAAATATTCATCATAATTAACTGGTGATTCTTCTGCCATTGTGATACAATTTCTTATTTTATTAAATTAATTATCTAAAATAAAATGCTATAATATTAAAATTTTGTAACTTCTCTAACTATGATAGATATTTATGTACTAGAATTAGAAGCAAAGTTGTGATGTTTATTACCAATAGTCAATAATTGGTGTACTATAATATTATGCGATTATGGAATTTTTTTCAAAACAGTTTTTTTAGAGAACTGATCGTAAAAAAAAAAAACGGAAGGCACTTAAGCCGGTGGTCCCCTGGGTTAGTGAAAAAGCAGGATACAGGCACATCTGCAGGCAAGTCTAACAGGCTACTTAATGGATGTAAAATATATACAGAGAAGGTCGGAACATAGTGGTCATGCGAGTTGACTATAAACGCTAAATACCCGGTTCGAATCCGAATGAAGTAAGAACTTTATTCTAGTCGTCTCTCTGGTCCTCCAGGTTGGGGGTTCTTCGTAGGGCTGGCTCCCTGTCGTAGGTAAAAAATGCAATGCTGTGAATGCCATTTGATATTAAAAGTTAATATTATAATGGTCAGCCAAGACCCATCAGGGTTGTAGCGTTACACGATAATAAAAGATAATACAGGGTGTCCCCGGACTCACTTGACGTAACTTAGGTGGTGATAGATGACACTTTTCTAAGAATAATATTTAACAAAAATATTTTCTAAATTCAAACCCTCGAGAGGCCTCTTAAAACATTGTTTTTAATTTCCACCTTCACGTGGCCATAGCCCCGAAAATATTAATTTTTCAGTAAAAATGGTTCAGTACTTTTTTAAAGAGCGTGAAATAATCTACCAACTAGATTTAAACCTTTTATTGTCTAAAATCAACGGCTTTCGAGTTATGAACTAAAGTAGGTAAGTTAAAATATGTCGAAAAATTTGAGCTCTTTTTTGTGTTTTTTGCAAAACCCTGTATCTTTTAAACCAAAAATTTTACAAAAAATCTGGCGCCAATTCCGGATTGGAAATTTAACGAACTACAACTTTTGTCTAGTAAAAATTTGTGAGAAACAAATCCATTTAATAGAAAATCAGAAAATAATAAACAAGGCAGTTACAAAACAAAAAATTAAATTCACAACAATATTTTAAACTATTATTTTATTTGAAAATGTTGAAAATGACCAGCCTCATTTTGAATACACAGCGCACAGTCGTGATCGTTTAAAAGATGTTTGGGGAAAAACAAAAAAACGAAAAAAGCGCAGTTTAATCGCAGAAATTCTATTTTTTAACACTTTTTCACACTCAGCGATATACAAAAATTGGCCTCGAAATCGACCTCTCGATCTTGTTGACCAGCCTTGCTATAGTGGCTTTATATAAAATGAAATTTTAGAAATAATACTATAAAACATCTTTTAAAACGATATTACTTAGGGCGAGGATCACCAAAGTCAGTTAGTTTATCCTCCTGCTAAATAGTTGGATATAATTATTGTTATCGTGTAAGTGGGACTTTGAATAAATTTGACGTTTAATTTCCATCTAAATAAACGCCATCTGTCATCTGTTTCGAATTCGAATTTAATATAAATCACTCACAAAACAGTAAAAACTTCTAATTTATACGAGATACTAATTTGTTAACAAATTTGTTAGCAAATTTGGTAACAACCGATTGATTGGCTGTATTAAAAATCTCAGTCATCGTTTATTTTTG
Organism: Rhagonycha lutea; assembly: GCA_958510855.1. Classification (NCBI taxonomy): domain Eukaryota; kingdom Metazoa; phylum Arthropoda; class Insecta; order Coleoptera; family Cantharidae; genus Rhagonycha; species Rhagonycha lutea. The sequence continues at coordinate 96,930,861 of OY294036.1, forward strand.
TTTAACCAATCAATGGGTTGATACCAAATTTGCTAACAAATTTGTTAACAATTTAGTACAAGTGTCACACGGCCTTAACTTTCAGTTCTACAGATAACAGATGGCGTTAGGAAATTAAATGTCAAATTTATTCAAAGTCCCACTTACAAGATAACAATTATATCCAATTATTTAGCAGGAGGATAAACTAACTGACTTTGGTGATCCTCACCCTTAAATTAATAAATAATAATGTAATAGTTTAAAATTAAAAAAAATTATTCACTAAAGAAAACAGGTCCGTAGCCAGGATTTCATTTGGGGGGGGGGCACGTGTAAAAAGCCTTTTGTAAAATGTACAATTTTCGGTTGTTCCCCTTCCTTTTTCTTTGTCTTTTCAACATTTCGGGGGGAAGGGGGAACTTTCACTATTTTCACAGATCATAAACCATTAACAAAAGCACTATTCACCAAAACAGAACAAAGCCCAAGACAAACACGACATTTAGAATATATTTCACAATTCACTACAGACATCCAACATACAGGGTGTGCCGTTATGAGTGGTCCAAACGGTAATTGGTGAAGGGTTGGACTACCCTCTATCAGAAAAACAAGAAATAGGTTTAGTAAAAGTGTCATGGTTTTTGAGTTCAAAATCAAAAATGTCGAAATCAAAAACGTCGAAAACAAAAACATCGAAAGCAAAAACGCCGAAACATGATAAAATATAAAATACTAGCTGGAGGGCCCGTCCACGGACGGGGAGTTCGCCAAGGTTGAAAACTCGATTGGTGTGCTACTCGATCTCAGGGGGAAGTGATTTTAACTTTTACGTTGGTACTACCAACGACCAATCAGAATGCGTTGTGTGTCCTAAAAAATTGACACGCTGGAGGAGGCTGCGGAGCTTGCTGGTCTTTTATATGTTTGATTAATATGTATTACTAATTTATGTTTATGTAACTATTAATAGTTGACATATCAATCGATTGATTCGTTACACACGGGGGTGAGCAAAATATATTTCAAATACAAATTTTAAATAAAATACATGTTAGAATAAGCGAGAATTAGCAAACCATACAGCCTAAAGCCAGACCTGTACATGACATTAGTAAGTACGGCCCTGATTATTATTTAACGAAGTGTTGATTAAGGCGAAGCATCACCACGTGACTAAATATTGGTGTAAAACGTTCTTTAAAAAGATTTGTTAAACATGTTTTTCAAGAAATATTTAGATATTTTTGGAATTTTAAAAATTCAGCTTCGTAGCTCAATAGAATGATCGTTTCTGTAAACTAAAGTATTACAATAATTGTCTTTATTACTACATTTGAAAAGAAATTTGACATTCCTTTTTTTGAAAATTCTGAATATTGGAATTCGAGATTTCTTTAATATCGTATTACTAAATAGAATTACCAAAAGTTGACAGTATCAAGAAACAATTATTCTATTGAGCTACGAAGCTGAATTTATAAAATTCCAAAAATATATAAACATTTCTTGAAAAACATGTTTAACGAATCTTTTTAAAGAAGGTTTTACACCAACGTGGTGATGCTTCGCCTTAAGTACCATTAAGACGAACCGTTTCTCCTCTTTGACAGTGGGCCCTCCGATGAACGTATCCTTTTCTTTAGTAGCAAAAAAAAATTTAGGATCAAATCTATAGTAGAGTCGTATGCTGAGCGTAGTCTGGATAACTATCTGACTGGCATCGCATACAACTTTCAATTCCTAAACAGCTATTAAACGTAATCGTAAATTAACGCCAATCATATACAGTGCAGTCTCGGTAATCCGAACACACGCTAGTTCGCACAATATAGCTATAATCCGAACACAACTAATAAAATGTTCGGATTATAGAATAATATTCGGACAGAACAAACGTTTCTTTTTTCTTTTGTTCGGATTACTGGATGGTCGGATTAGCGTGTATTCGGATTACCGAGACTGCACTGTACTTTAATTGTACCACCAGACATAATATTTTATAATATAATGTTTCGACGTTTTGACTTCGTCGTTTTTGTTTTCGACGTTTTGACATGGAATCGAGATCAAAGATTTGTCTTTTAATTTTCGTCTTCTCATATTACTTTTTCCTGTATAAAATCTACAAATGAAGGATTTTTCTATTTATTTTTGTGTGTGAATGTCTCTGACTTTACGTGCTACAAGACGTAAATCAAAGTTTTTCAAAATTCTCATGGGATTAGAAATAAATAAAATAATCTTATTAGAAATTTTCAACCTTACAAAAAATCATTGAGTTTTGGAGCTCATGGTTGAAAAAAAAATATATTACAACCTGACTGCCCATGATCTTAAAAAGTTTAAAATGTTGTGCAGAATAAGCAAAAAAATAAAAAAAAATAAATTGGTCCATAAACCAAAAAGTTATTGCTATTTTATCAACGTCATCATCAATCTTTGATCTCAAATATCTCGAAAACCATGACACTTTTACTAAACCTATTTTTTGTTTTTCTGATAGAGGGTAGTCCAACCCTTCACCAATTACCGTTTGGACCACTCATAACAGGACACTCTGTATAAAGGGAAAATCAAACATAGTTGCCGACACTTTATCCAGATTACACGATTCCGAAATTTCAGAAATTAACAAATTTACATTAGATATTACAACTATTAGTGAACAACAACAACACGATGAACAATTACAACACCTCATCCAAAATACAAAAACACTTAACAAATTACAACAAACAGAGATTCCATTAACCAATTTAACAATTTGGTCTGAAATTTCCAAACAAACAAATAGACCCTATATTCCTAAAATTTTACGCCGTTTAGTTTTCGAAAAACTACACAACCTTACACATCCTGGCATTCGAGCATCCCGAAAATTAATTTCCTCGAGATACTTTTGGCCACATATGAACACAGACATTAATAATTGGACAAAAACATGCATACACTGTCAACAATCAAAAATTATTCGTCACACCAAGTCAAAAATTGGTACTATTCCATTACCAAACTCTCGTTTTGAATATATCCATATGGATTTATTAGTTGGACCACTTCCTCCGTCCAATGGATACTCTCATATATTGACAATAATTGACCGGTTTACTTGTAGGCCTGAGGCATATCCCATAAAAAACATTTTAGCTTCAACAGTTGCGGAAACTTTAATGTATCAATACATTCCGCGTTTTGGAGTACCTTTACGAATTACAACTGACCAAGGTTCACAATTTAAATCAAGCATATTTGACAACTTAACAAAATTACTTGGAGCTCACAAGATCCACACAAACACATATCATCCTCAGAGTAATGGTTTAGTCGAACGTTTACACAGTCAATTACAGACATCTTTAATGACACGACAAAACAAATCAAATTGGAGCAACTAAATTCCAATAATTTTACTTGGATTTCGCACAACAATTAAACAAGACATTGAAAGTTCTCCAGCAGAGATGGTCTATGGACAACCTCTACGCATTCCTGGAGAATGTTTTATTAGAAACTCCACTTTTAACGCTAGTACCTCTGATGTTTTAAATCAAATAAAAAAAATCTATAAATCTACTGCGATCTACACCTCCACGTCATCCATCCAATGATAAATCATTTGTCCATCCAGATTTTAAAAATGCAACTCACGTTTTTCTACGCAATCCAAAGAAAACACACAGCCTGCAGGACCCGTATCAAGGACCCTACAAAGTTTTAAAGAAATTAGAAAAAACTTATATAATTGAAAAAGACAATTGTGAAGTTCCTGTTTCAATAGATAGACTGAAGCCAGCATATATGGACACACAAGACAGTTCTTCAAAAAAAGTTAAAACAGTTAAAAAAGTTACATTTGTTATCAATTCAGACGCTATCTCTGGAAGGGGAGTAGTTGTGGCGTCACAAACCATTTTATATTATTTTAATTTAAAGTTGTTTTAGTAGGCATATGCTGGTTATCATTTTTATCACTATAGTTTTTGATAATAACAAAATCAGTTCTAATCAAATTATTTTATTAATCAGTCGCATCATTATTTGTAACATTAATTACATCAATTAAATATTGTTCGCATCGAGTCTATAATTTATTATTTACTATGTGGTCAATGGTACCACAGGGGGCACGTGCCCCCAAGTGCCCCCCACTGGCTACGGGTCTGAAAGAAAATATAAATTTTGAGAATTTAATTTTTTGTTTTGTAGCTGCCTTGTTTGTTATTTTCTGATTTTCTGTTAAACGGATTTGTTTCTCAAAAATTTTTACTAGACAAAAGTTGTAGTCCGTTAAATTTCCAATCCGGAATGGACCGCCAGATTTTTTGTAAAATGTTTGGTTTAAAAGATACAGGGTTTTGAAAAAAAAAAACAAAAAGAGCTCAAATTTTTCGCCATTTTTTAACTTACCTACTTTAGTTCATAACTCGAAAGCCGTTGATTTTAGACAATAAAAGGTTTGAATCTAGTTGGTAGATTATTACACGCTCTTTAAAACAGCACTAAACCATTTTTACTAAAAATCAATAGTTTCGATGCTATATGGCCACGTGAAGGTGGATATTAAAAACAATGCTTTAAAGAGGCCTAACTCTCGATGGTTTGAATTTAGAAAAATTTTTTTGTTAAACATTATTCTTAGAAAAGTGTCATCTATCACCACCTAAGTTATGTCAAGTGAGTCCGGGGACACCCTGTATATATTTTACATCCAATAGGTAGCTTGTTAGACTTGCCTGCAGATGTGCCTGTATCCTGGTTTTTCACTAACCCAGGGGACCACCGGCTTAAGTGCCTTACGTTTTTGTTTTTTTTTACGATCAGTTCTCTAAAAAAACTTTTATTATTGATCTGATTATAATATAATCGCATAATATTATATTATACCAACTGACTATTGGTAATAAACATCACAACTTTGCTTCGAATTATAGTACATAAATATCTATCATAGTTAGAGAAGTTACAAAATTTTAATATTATAGCATTTTATTTTAGATAATTAATTTAATAAAATAAGAAATTGTATCACAATGGCAGAAGAATCACCAGTTAATTATGATGAATATTTTAAAAGTTGGAGTTATACACAATCTGAAGTTGCTAGGCTTAAACATATTTGGACCATAAATAATTACAGTTGTTACAATAAAAAGAACGGCGAAAGTTTTGTATCACCTACATTTTCGGCTGAAATCAATGGTGTAAAGTCTGAATGGTATATGGAGTTGTACCCAAAAGGATATAATGAGAAAAATAAGAATTATGTAAATTTAGGTTTACGTCGAACAGGAAATTTGATTGATCGGGTAGTAAAAGGTAAGATAAGCTTTGTGAACGATAGAGGTAACAATATTCTCGGTGAAAATTTTTCCCGCCGATTTAAAACAGGAAATAAATCTGTGTTGTTAAAATCTATTGGCCAGGAATTTTTGCTCAATGAAAAAAATGGCATTTTATTGGACGACAAAATTACCATAGCTGTCGAGATTATTACCATGGTAAGCAATAGGAATATTTCGGGAAAATTGACCAAACCACAAAGTCATCTGATTGACTTGACCTATCTATTCAAAAACACCGACTTTAGTGATGTAACACTTTCCGCCAATGAAAAGGAATTTCCGGCGCACAAGGCGATTTTAGCAGCTCAAAGCCCAGTTTTCAGAGCCATGTTTCAGCAGGGTGTGAATGAAAGCGATGAAAGTATGAGTAATCGGGTCGAAATAACCGATGTAGATGAGGAAAGCTTGTGTGAAATGTTGCGTTATATGTATACTGGAAAAATTAACAAATTCGATGAAATGGCTCCCCGATTGCTAAGTATAGCTGACAAATATGCAATAGATGATTTAAAAATTACGTGCGAAAATGTGTTGGCAAAAAATTTATCGCTGGATAATGTAACAGAGATGTTTATTCTCAGCGATAAGTCTTGCGCAAAGGATTTAAAGATTATAGTAAAAGAATTCATCGTTGCTCATGCTGCAGTTGTTAAAGATATGTCTGAATTCAAAGCAATGGTTAAAAATTATCCACATCTTGGTATGGAAGCATTTTGTGCGCTAAATGGTGTTATTAATCCGTTTTAATTGATTGTTAGATTAAAATAAACTTTTGGTTACATTAAATTTGGATTTTTTTAGCCTTTGTATCAACATTGCAACAAGCTTCCAAATTTCTATGTGTCAGTGACCTATTTTTATCATAATAAAATTTAGCCGTTAATTCGCAAGTATTGCAGATTTATTTCATGGTGTATTTTTAACACAGTTTATTTAACCTTTCAATTTTATGTGATTTCGATATTGGAGGAGGAACCCATCAGAGGATCATTGCAAGTATTGCATCACTCACTCACATTTTCTTTATGCGAGGCCTACTCGAGATTATAGAAATTTGGAATCAGAATTTGTTTTGATTTCCAATATTTTTTAATGGTGCTCGATTATGATGAAACTCATGCTCAATCTTGTTGAGAGATGTATTTCAACATGATTGCTATATTGGCGTTTTACATTATGTGAAGCGCCATGTAGTGTCCTAAATGGTAACTAAATTAAGTAGTATTCTGGGTGTGGTTATCATTAAATATGAACAAATCATAGGTTACAAATTAAGTAAAAAACACGATTTCCACTCTTACTACTTATGTCGTCCATGTTATTGAATAACAGCGCCATCTATAGGTAATGTAAAACGCCAATAGCATATACAAGTTACCCTTTTTATTAAAGTTATCAATATTTATTAACAATAAGTAATTGCACATAATCATAACATAAATAAATATTTTCTATTTACACATATTTTTCAAAAAATGCTTTTAATGACCAATATTTTCGGACGTGATACTTAAAGTGGACACTGTGCTACGCCTTCCCGGATTTACCCCTAAATTTTCCCAGTTAATCCACGATAGTCGGGCAGTTAAATCTGTAACAAAATTGTTGAAGTTAAAATTATTCCAAAAGTAGCTGATCGAGTCCAAGATCATCACTTACCGCTGGTATTCCAATGGGCTCTATCGGCTTTGATTTCACCTCGAAGACATTTTTCGACGTAAGTTAAAGGATCGCAATCGGCGGTGAGGACTTCTCTTAGAAGAGCGATGTAAGCAATAGCAAGACGTAGGGTGTCAATTTTGCTTAAGCGTTTTTCGTACGGAAATGTTGGAACGTGCATCCGTAGTTCGTCAAACGCAGAGTTTATACTGCTGCAAAACAACATGCTCAATTTATTATAAGTGAAAGTTGACGCAGCTTTTGAACATGGACAACTTTTGAGTTACACGACCTAACTACATTCTAGGTTTCTAATATCACACACTATAAAAATGAATCGAAATCCACATCAAGTACTAGACATCACATGCCACATATCAACACACATGTACCCGGTGGGTCCAATAGCAGACCTCAGCATCCGTTTTCGTTCTCTTATATTGGCTGCGTGACGTTGAACTCTGTACGGTGATCCACCATAATAGTCCGAACTTGGTAACGAGCTTCCAGAACACTGACTGTTATCTAAAAACAAAATAGTTGTAAATCACTTAGGCCGAGTTAGACTCCGATTTGGTGTTGCTAATTCAGGAACGAAAACGTAAAAATTGAAAAGCTCACCTTGGCCGTGATGAAGAGATGTTAAATAATGATGTTGAATAGCAGAACTGGACGTTGCTCTACCAGCAAATGCACAGCTCGGCAGATCTGAAACTTCGTCTTCCGATATATCGCCACCACTGTATCCTCCAAAATGTAAACTAGATTAAATTGGGAAAAACTTATTTCATATAGTAATGAAGCTAAGCATTTTGATAATTTTTCACTTTGAAATCGGTTCCAAGTCATTTTCAAATTGAAAATTCCTTTATTCCAATCGTTTGGTGAAATTCTTACAAAACACTTCAAATTTTTTCTAGCTTAAAGTTAAACTGTGGTTTATATACCTAATCGGTGGAGAAGATGAAGAATCAGGCATTTGTGATCGACTGGAAGTCATAACTATGATTTGGAACAATCACACGCGTTTTATCACACACATCCACCGCTTTACTAATTTAACCGAAATCAACAGGGAACCCAGTTATATAGCTTTAAAAATTTTTGGGCTGATGGAATGATGGAAGTGAAACGACAACTATTGCAAACTTCAAACTATCGCAGTGCAGTTTGATCTTTAAGAATGCTTTCCGTTAGGGATAGTTTGCCATCCGAACCACCCTTGCATTATATCGATTAAAGGTTGTGCTGCAAACCTCTCCACCAATACAATCCGATTCCCGTATTGACTAACCTTTAGAAACCCACCATTGGACGTTTTCCACCCTAAATATATCGCAAAGCTTTCACCCTCTCTTCGTCTGAATTTGACAGATTCGTAAGTGATTTAATATTACCCATCGTTTGCAGGTTTGTTCTGTTTCTTTGTGTTTTATATGGAGACAGAGTACAGTATGGACATCAACGACTAAATAAAATATTTCAAGACAAAAATATTATAAAAGAAGTGGATTACCCTCATTAGAGAGATCACTATCGAGATATTCGTAAAAAAACATCCAAAGATTCTTCTTTTTCAGTTCATTCGAAAAATTAAATCAAAACGACGCAAATCGAAGCTATTCAAATCAAGACCATATTATGGCGACAAAACGCGAAGACATCGTGATTGGTTTACTACAATAAAAATTATTTAATCACGTTGCAAATTACTTGCACTCAACCATGAAAATACGACGGTCGTCGCGACGTTTGCTTTATGAAAGCTGGTAACGTCATGTGGGAGTAACCGCATTTCTGCAAATGACAAAGTATTCGTTCCTTGTGATTTGGAAGGCCTCGTGCCTGACACGCGATTGTTGCACGTGGCGTTCGCGAGAGGCCCCACTTACATGTGTCAAACATGGTTTGTAACCACCCTGTACTGGAGGCGAAAGGTGCCCTAACCGGCAGAGCTCAATTGTTTGGAAAGATAAGCCAACAGGATTTGTTTGCGGTGAGCTTCACTGAATATATTTGGTTTTGTTGTGGCCTTTGAATTATTTATTTGTTAGTTTATTTGAAGTGTGCGATCTTAATTTAAAGCCGGATTTTAGCATTGCCAGATAATTTTATTATTTTAAATTAGGGGCTGGTCTGTTAAAAAACACGGAAATGGATAATTCTATTTGGATTAAATTTGGTTTATATTCGTATTATCATGTATTCGTTAAAATGAATAAACCTCGCTATGAGATCTTTTTTTTTACTACTTTCTAATAAGAATTTATCATTATTATGCTATTTTTTGCAGACATAATTAAAATATTTGTTTCAATTGCAGTTACCCTGAGGCCAATAAGGGCCAATAATAAGACCGCAAAAGAGGAAGTAAACATGGAAGAAAGGATTGCCAGATGTCATCTATCACGTGTCTACAATTGACGCACATGAATATATTAACGAGATTCCAGCTTCCGACCTATAAAAATTAATTTAAAAAATAAAAAGACAGTTTAAGAAATAGCGTAAGCTCTGATAGGTTTAGAAACGTAAGAGCTTAATATGTCATTATTTGTTATTTTTGTGTGCAGAATATACTTGTGGTCAATATGCAATCAATACGGATACGTTTGCAATATTGTTCAACTAGATTACTACAAAATTACGTAAAAAGTAATGGAATATAATAATTTACTAGAAATCTCCTCCTACATTGCGTCATTTATAGACGCACATCTGAGTGTTTCGCTCATGAGGCCGTAGGCCGAATAACTATGTCTTTTGAATATATTTGCATTCCCCATAAATTAGGTCTTAGTGCGAACAACAGGCCTTAGGTTGAACTTCCAAAACCACCCCCGTATATACGGCCCTGGTATTCCATAATATATTAGAATTATAGCTAAAATTCAGATTGAAATAAAATGAATCATTTTCTGGATGTTCCTTTTTAATATATTATGCTATTATCGCTTTTGGATCTCAAATTCACATCACCAGACAAAAAGGGTTATTCAAATGTTTCTCTTTTTGGAGTCATTAATGTAAGTAATTGTAGATTTATTTATATCTGGAACGATGGGAAATGATGAAGGGTGACATAATGATTATAATTTAACTAAATAGCCGGAGCAACGTCACATATTAACAAATCACCAAATCAGTTATGCTCAAGAAGCGTAAAATTTGTAGGCCGCTGGCTGTTGACACTTCTCAACAATCAATTTTCGACCCCGCCTTTTCACCAAGGGTGATTTTCGATGTAATCAGTTTTAGACCGAATTAATTACCACCTAAAATTTAAATAAAAATTCTAATTTGAATATTTCTTGTGATGATTTTCAATTTTTTCTCTTTTGCATATTTTTATTACCTAATTTTACGTTAATTGTGTCAATATTTGAAAACTCAATTGCTCCAGATATACATACAACAACCCCTAATTTATAAGCCACGTTTCTATAAGCACCGACAATATGTTAAGCGTATTGTCTCGGTGGTTATTGCAACCCTGTTCAAAAAATATTATAGCCCTAGTTTAAACTAGGGTGCATCCTGGGAATTGTTGAAAAACCATTACGTTTGTCGGTTTGTTTGTTGACATACTTGAGTGTGTCCGATTAAGTTTATGGGATATCATTTTTCAAAAGCAGAAAATGAAATTACGATTTTGTCGCACGCAACTTGCTCGGAGATGTTAAAACATTTTTCCACACATTTTCATATAAAATTATTTACTTTGTAAACTTTTTTAAACTACCGATAATAATTACATTCTATTTTATACAAACAAATTAAAAATATAATAAAACTTAATTGTATTAAAATATACAAGGAATTAGTAGAATATTGTAACGCAATAATATAACAAGGCAAAATATTTTTGCCAAATTGTTCAACACTTTCAGTATTTTTAGTCGAATGAAGGGTAAATAAAAATGAACACGAATTGTCAGAATACTGATTAATTTGATAGAGCTTCGACGTATGTCGCGGGAAAAATTCCAACTGATCCATTACATTCTCCAATCCACCATCCATCGTCTTGTTTACGGTAAACTGATATAACATCTCCCACGTGAAGCGTCAATTCGTCTGGAAGATTAGGAGTGTAGTCATACAGTGACTTACAAAATGCAATGGGATGCAACGGATTTTCTTCCATCGTGCACATACCCCCAGAACTACTTCCTTGGGATGAAAATTCGTCTAAAAGAAAGTAATTTTAATTCCGTTACTTCAGCCAAACAAAAACTAACCAAAATCAGAATCAGGTTGATTTGAATTACCATCAGCTGCCCCACGATCCAACCAATCCGATTCTATTATTTCGCTCATATTGTGCGATTTGGTAGATTTTTCGCTCATCGGACTCCTCTCTGGTTCGATCCACTCATCTCTCAACCACTGCGGCACCTTGAGGATGCTCTGTTGAAGACCGGATTTATCTCTCGTGATGATGATGTGAGTCGCTAACGGATGCCCCGATTTGGGCCGACTGTCAAGTTCTGCCAAAGCGCTCTGTACCTTATATCTAGCTCCTTCTAAATAAGTCAGCATGGATTTCATCTAAGAAAATTTTGATTAGTAGAAAAAACTCAAATTTATTTTGGAAACTTACGTGATACAATTTCTCCAAAACATTCTGTTGGGATTCTTCCGCTCCAAAACTTGGAGTTTCCTTCATTGCTCTCGACAAATTTTCCAATCCTAATTTTGATTTTCGTTCTCTTTCTATGTCTTGTCGTATCAATTGGAGGAGTTTTGTTAGTGCCTGTTTTCTTCGTTCTCTGTTCATTGCTAGTGTGATGTGTTCGCAATAAAAGTCAGGGAGTAGCTGTTCAGCAACTTGTTGCGAAGAATTCCGTAGCGACATGAACGCCATTAGGTCTTTGTTGGGGTCGGATTGGGCCACAGGCAGTGCTAACCTATCGGTTGACTGGAACAAAAAGGTTAATTTAAAGAAGACAAATAAATTGGAAGGTTGTTCAATTACATCAATTAGTTTTGGCCCCAACTCGCGGACGTGATGCAGATACGAATTTAACGTGGATTTTAAATTACTCAGTCTTTCTTCTTCCAGAATTTGAAACGTAGTTGAACCTCTTAATACGGCCGATTCCCAGTCTAGTCTGTAAAACGGGAGATATAATATTAAATTTTTAAACGTTATTTTAACGTTTTTTTAACGTTATTTTAACGTCTTATTTACAACTCACCTAGCTCTTTCAGTTCGAACGCATAAATTGTAATATTCTGCATCAGATTTTTTGACAGCATCTTCAGCTTTCCGCCGTTTGCCTTCCATCTACAAAAAAAATGAATACATTTTCGTGACGAGTTTTAGAAAGGAAAATTACCTTGGCATTCTCCTTATCTGATACGACTTTTTGGTTCTGCGTATGAGCCAACTGGATCAAAGCGGCACTCTTTGGTAATCTAAAATAGAGAACAACATTTTGAAATGTTCGCAAAAAAAACAAGAAAATTGCGTCTAATTAACTTATGAAATTAGGATGGAAAGGTGAACTTGTTTTTTTTTGTTTTATTATTAGAATGATTTGCATTCATTTGAAATGGATAAACTTGTCCGTTTAATGGCATTCGAACTTGTCTGTACAAATACAGCATTGGAATTTCATGATGCAATAAAATTAGATCAACAAGTGTTACGTCTATTAATTAAATTAATTATAACAACAAAGTGAGACGGTTGGTGTGTAAGCAAGAAAAAAAATGATCCAAATAAATTTGGCCGGAGCTTATAATTTCCTAACCGCTAAAAAGTTTAAAAGTATCGAATAAACTTTTATTATGGGTCCTACAGGTAATTTCTTAATATTAGTAATTTAACTTTGACCCCCTTATATTCGATACGTTGTGTTTACAACTTTCTCATTTTTATTTTAATTATAATATTAGTAGATTCTATAAGCTAAAATCAAACAATCTAATGTTTACTGAGATAGTTCAAGCGCGAAGTGGAACTAAGCGACCCAAATTTTTATACAAATGATTATGTGCGAACCATTCATGTTTTTGGAAACCATAATTTTACGCATTGAAAGTCCAAACTTATCTCACCTAACGTCGAGAAGGGCATCTTGTAGCTTTTCGTTATCGCGAGCACAAGCATGACTGTTCTTTTTGCTCTTTGCTTCCGTTATCCTCCAATCTCCCAAGACTTTGGACGCCTTATCGACTATAATTTCGGCTTGCTTTCTGATTTTGTGTTGATTGTCATTGAGGTTTTTTAGCGGTCGCACGGTATCTTCCAATAACGCGTTCCCCAAAACTCGATGAGCTTCGGCCTGACCTTCCAATTCGTTTGCCACGCTGCACCAAGCATCGCTCAAACCTCCAACGCCCTCCCTGCAAGCTCTCGCCAATTTTACGCTAAGCTTTTGCAAGTGTTTTGCGTATTGCAGTTCGGCATCGGACCTAGAATAATAAAAATGTCAAATTTGAGTTCAAATGTTACTTATTCCTCACCTTTCTTGTAAAATGGTCGAGAGCTCTTTGCAGAAATCTCCTCCCTGCTTTACATATTTTCTAAGATCTTCAAATCCGCTGGGAATCTGTAAAAAACGTGAGTTTTCATTATTAAAAATGTATACAAAGCAGTAAACGTACAGATAATTTTGAACCAGAAAATTGATGTGTGCATGAGTGCCTTCAAAGCGAATGACCGCTTAATATTAAGTATTTTGTCACTGCGAACCCGGAAGATATGGTTCAGTATTGCAATTAAATTTTAGCAACAAAAATATTGATTTTAACCCTTACGCTACCGAAAGTAACCGATTGGACAAAATCTAAGCCTTACAGCGGAAAAAACTACGTAAAACAATTTTTAGATTACCGCGTCTTCTTTCGAATGGGTTCAAAAAAATTAAAATCCGTTAATATCTCTAGAAGTTATCGACATTTGAAGAAACACGTCGCACCCAAAATCTCTAATTAAGTGGTTCTTCTAATTTTAAATATTTGCTAGGCTAATCGTAAAATTTCTTTTCGTGCTGTATCCAAAAACTTAAAACAATAAACGGAAGACATTGAATTTTATCAATTCAGTGATTCAAATTACATCACACAATAAACTTAATTAATTATTAGTCCGTGAACTTATGACTAAAGTATTCTAAGCCAATTAGAAATTATTAATGGATCATCATCATCTAACCCCGTTTTGTGAATAAATTTCTTTGTTTCGTGCCCACTCGATAAAATTTCATGTATAATTCCATAAATTATTAATAATTTTTGCCAAAAGAAAAACCGTAAGTATATGCATGCAGCATGAACAACCTGTTTTAATACGAAATTTCAATATTTTGAAGAAAACAACATTAAAATAGCATCCGATGTAATTTCTAAATTATTAATTATGGTTTAAAATTCACATTTACTTTTATTAGTAACTTATAAACTTTTACTGCAATTTTTCTAGTGATTGTTAAAAAATAAAAAGTAAAAGTTGAACAAATTAATAACGATAGGATTTATTATTTGATTGGTAATTTTATCGATAAAATTATGGTTAATTCAATTTACTTCGTTAATTTTCCATAAATTAGAATTTTCCCTATAAAACCACAATAAATTGTTCGGTTTATAGAATTCATTATTTAGGGAAATGCCTCGAGACACTACAAAAATTGTATTTTTGTAAAATGCATTTGTCGGAAGTTTAAATTTATTCGAAAGTTATGCAAAGTTGGAAAGCGTCATCCCAAAAAACTTTTGAAACTCTTCCAAACGGAAGCACAATTTTTAGAAAAACTAGACTTTTAGCAAACTCGTTAAGTTTACTGTTACATTAATCTGTTGTAAATGATAACGTAAAAAATTTAATTTGTTGTAAATTGCAGTTTGAACAAATACGACCTCTTTCTTTTCGCCGAAAAAAATCGCATCAAATAGGGAGCTGAATCACAATTTCGAGTAAAATTGTTTCCAGTAATTTTTGGTTATGAATTAATTAACCGTTAAATATGAGACACCTTTTTGCGGTTTCTTCAACTTCGACTTTTGTGACCCCCGAAAGTCGTTAATTACAAAAATTAAGTGTTTTTATAATAATTATAACTGCAGAATATGGAGTCAACATTGTACAAAAAATAAAACTTGAACGTTAACTATTACAAACGGATAATGGCAAAAATAGGAATTTGAAACAATTTGTACGATTGTATAATGGCGTTAGCAATTAAACAAATTGATAAGGCAAAAATTACAAGCAGTAAAATTGATAAAAACGAACTTGGCATGTGGTTTTTGTAAGTTCGTGTTTTATCTAGTTCAGGCAATTTAAGCCAACTATTTAAAAATAACCGTTTATTTTGTTATTTTTTAAATTTAGAAAAACAAGAAATCGTCACTTGTTAGATTTGGTGTTTGGAAATACGAAACTTTGCGGATTATGAGGATATTTCCAAGTGTAGTTAAAATTTGGCTTCAATTTCCGTGGTTAGACTCGCTAATCCTTCAGAAAAAGTAGCCCCCTTGAAATTAAAATCAACCTGTCCAAGCGTTTTTCACTTTTTTATTCTGTGTGATATAATCGGTTTTGAAACGCATTACAACGTTATCCGAGCCCAACTACCAACTTTGCGAATTGGTGTTTGGTTTGTTAGCATTTTACATTTTTACCTAGACGAGGAGCAAGCCCGACGTAGAACCCCCAACCTGGAGGACCAGGACTTTTTTGTTCTTAAATGTTGAATAAGTGATAAAATTTCAAAAAAAATTATTGCACTGAATTCAGGGAAGCAAGACCTTTCAAATGAGGTGTCACTTGCCATATCATCCCTATTAACATTTCAGGGGTTGTCATCACAGCGCGAAGGGATGAAACAATACGGGAGTGACATTGGTCGCAAAAGTTGCCCCCCTTGATGATAAAATCGACGTGTTTTTGCATTTTTTGAAAAAAAAGTTCTGCTGACCACAATCCCGTCTGGTTCGTTTTCAGAGGGCCACCCTGTATAATTCAGAATGAACGGATTAATTTTGTCCCAATTCTTTTAATATGTAGAGTACATTCAAGAATACAGGTGCCATTTATGATACACCAAAAAAAATGCTGCTTAAATCAAAAGGAACACCCAAAATTGTTCATGCAGTTGATATATATATTCGATAAATTTCTGTGGCAACCAGGTTTTTGTCAAATACAACTACATCCACGATTTTATCCCCAAACATCTGGAAAGATTCAATTTCACATCAGCATTTGACATTGAATAAATTCCGGCGGTAAGTAATATTTACCGCACGCCTCGAATTTCATGACTGTTTTCAAATCTGTTTTGCACGTCTCATATTACAAGGCGGTACGTTTGAATAATTTAATTTTAAATTGTAATGTATTGCAATTCTATTGATATTTTAATTATTACAAAAAATTCTGGTGTAGAGAAGCCAAATCGGGACAGGATTATGGGACGATATGATAATAGTCACAATAAGAAACATCTACAAATGGAGATAGCCAGAAGGGTTAAGGACGAAAGTTGTTCTGTTTATCCAACATATGCACCTAGGCTCCTCCCCAAAATGTATTTAAGCCAATTGTAAACGAGAGTTTTAAAATTAGAACAATAGAAAAATTCCATTCTATTTTTTGGGAGGAGCTTAGGTGCATATGGTGGGTAAATAAAGTATAGCTACGAGGTTGACTATAATCTGAATTAAACTAACCGACTTTTTCTGAATTAAAGTGACAATCGTGATTGGTTCGTTAATTTGTTATCAGTTTAAAAATTATTTTAAGCTGCACGACCCTGACAATCTATTTCAGGATAATAATTAATAATGTTGGTTGCTTTTCTCAAAATGTTTCCTCTTGTACTGGAGGGTACTCCGTACCCCCCAGACCCCCCGGTTTCACTTCCATTTCTTTATATTTTACACACAGCAGGGTCCCTAAAACAAGTGACTGTACCTCTCCCTATAGAATTGGACGCTAGCTACGCTTCTGTTATTTTTCTTGCGATTTAATGTCCAAAAATAATACAAATTTAAATCTTAAAAAAAAATAACGAAATTAAAAATAATATTCTGCTTAACTTCGTGCTTATGTACGTTCCAACCAAATTGTTTACAATCTTTTTTTTTATGTGATAATATGGACTTTAAAATGACATAATACTTAAAATGATATAAAATGACTTCAAGGTTTTGGAGGGCCAATGGTCCCCTAGCTCTCTGATTCTATGCGCCTGATTTTAACAACACTTTTCGAAGCAATGCAGATCGAATCACCTAATATGTTAACTTGAGATACTTTAAATACATAAGAAATAACAAAAAATGTATACTTCTGTAGATCATTGGTTCTTGACCATTATTAAATCACAATTTTTATTAAAGCTTGTATCCTTTCTTTTATATGAAACGACGCAAATCGAATCGATGATGACGCGGATAATATTGAGACTCTGATGTGTAGTACGTACTACTAATAAGACCTGATTTTAATCATCATAAGAGAAATCTCATCCATTAATAATTTTTCTATTCAATAAATTTTTCGGCCCCAGAACTTCTTGAGCCCCCCCCCCCTCTAGCAACGTGGGTTATGCATAATTTTATGACACGCAGCCACCCATTCAAGTGCGATCCGCTAGCAGCATTAGCAGCACATATTTTTATTGTAAGCAACGTGTTGTTATGGTAACTGGCAATGTTTTCACTTACGTCCCTCGGGATTAAAAAGAATTTTAAATCACTTGAGATTTAAAATTGTATTTTAGTTTTTGCATAACGGAACTCAAGTGCAATTTTATTAACAAATGTAAAGTGAATTTGCACGAGAGCAAATTATCTTGTGAAGGATTAAAAACAATTAGTTCTATGTTATGTAGGTTAAGAGCGCGCTGCAAATTTTGATGCAAAAACATGTTTCGACAGATGGCGTGCCCTAAAATATTAATCTTTTAGTTATCTTTTCAATAAAACAGAATTCTTATAATTTATAAAAGTCATATGAATAAACGATAACTAAGCTAGGCAATAAGGAAGTTTGAACTTTCAAAGATAAATATTTTTAAATACCCAGGAAAATATTGCCGACGTTTATAATACGGCCGACGCTTGGCCGGCACTGCTAATCAAACTGCCAATGCTGGGCCAATGTGAATATTTTCCTGGGTATATTCAATATTTTCACATGTGCATATCTTTTTAGAATATACTTGTAAATATTCAACATTGGAAGCTCAAACTTCCTTATTGCCTAGCTTAGTTATCGTTTATTCATATGACTTTTATAAATTATTAGAATTCTGTTTTGGTGAAAAAATAACTATAAAAGATTAATATTTTAGGGTACGCCATCTGTTGAAACATGTTCTTGCATCAAAATTTGCAGCGCGCTCTTAATTTAATTATTATAAAAATATAGGGTGGCCACTGAAAGACTGAAAGGTCTCCATGTTAATTATAATTCCAAGTAAAATAATAAATAAACAAATAAATTAATATAACCCAAAATATAAGAGCTGTAAAGATGGAAAATGATATACTAATATGTATTTTCTCCCCCATTTGCAGATGGCGCTACCAATTTAGGGTTACTATTTTTAAAATTTTGTGAGTTTAGTTGTTAATTTTTATAGCATTTTCCATCTTTACAGCTCATAAATAATAAATATTAGATATTATAATTAATGGAGACCTCAGTCTTTCAGAGGCCACCCTGTAGAATAATTTCAAAATATAAGGAAGTATTCAAAATATTAGCAGGACTTTAGTATAAAAGCATTAAAATAGATTGAAAATATTTTAAATATTGTGCATAACTTCCATTTGAATTTATCTTCATTACAATGAAATATTTGAAATATTATTCAAGTTATTTTAAAATTTAACTATTATTTATCTACTACCGTTTAATTTTTAACCCCTTTGTTTCTAATACTGCCAACTTCAAAGTTGAATCAATTCAAGCTATACAAAAATATTTTGATTTGTAATTTTTTCTTAATTGATTCCATTTGTGAAGACGACATGGCGCCTAGAATTGTCAACTAAAACTGACCAACCAATGGTCAAAATTGATTCATCAGTACTTAGTGTCCATTTGAAACTTTTTTAATCAAATGGATACACCAGCAAGCATTTGGTAATTGGGTTTGGCATTTGATTTTGCATATTGGACAAAATTTTGATTGCCAATTTTAGGCGTTGTGACGCCATTGTACATGAGTATTATATAATATTGCGGTGACATTTGACCAAACGGGGGATCTGCTACCACAATCAAAACATAGGTCATCCTGTGCATATCTGCAATGGCAGAGAGAGTAAATATTTTTCTATTATAAAATTAATTATTGTTATCTAATCACTTCTCGCCATTATCCACAAACGCTACTTTTGTTTGACTGGATCAGAGGGACAAAATCTTCGTGGTTCTTTTTGAGATTTCGGCAGATTGGAGAAGCCAATTGTTTGATTGTGGTCGGAGAGTTAAAAATAAAGTAAGTAAAAAGTAAAATAATAGGGAAAACTCACGATAAATAAAATTATAATGCTTAATTTTTCCGAGGGGGCGATTGTCCCCATTGCCCCCTGGATTCGCCCTTGCTTGACAAGAAGAAATTCTTTTTGATAAAAACATGTCAAACTTTAGACTCCAAAACGTGTAAACGTTAACTATTTTTGACCGTTGTAGAAAAAATAATTTTTATTCAAATAGGCTAGGAACCTGACGTCACAATCTTAACTTGTGTTTGGGGGTATATAGCATCCAATCATAACAGTCCTGTTGCCAGATTCATCGATTTTGTGTCAAGCACTAACTAATAAATAATCCTGTGAGCTGTCAACAATGTACAATTATCGTTAATTATCATTATGGTTATTGGCGAGCGGTTTAAGTATTGTTTTTTTATGAAAATTTTAAAAGTTCTAACCAATTATATAAATAATGTCCAGCGTTTTTATGAGTTTCATGTTTATATAATATTATTTCAAAAAATAACTAGCAAAACTCGCCTATTAAAAATAGCTTTACAAATACAACTTTTCTTTTTGCAAGAAATAGTATATTAAATGGATCCAAATGGATTACTTATGAGATATTTTTAAGATATTAATAGTGGTTTTATATTATAGTATCTTTTCAAAAATTTTGTAATCAATGATTATTACAATATATTAGATTTGATTGGACGTTGCATTTTTTTTAAGCCAATCGCGACGTCACACCATGATCATATTATATGTATGATCAATGCCCAACCATTGGGCTTGGTTGGTAGACAAAATCACATCGAAACATGCAGATATTGCTAGTTTTATTAGCCTCCCCCCCCCAAATGAACTCGATGAAGCAAAAAAACTGCAATTAGTAAACATATCATACCTCAGGGGCACTTTTGCTTCTCTTAAAGCTGTACTTTATGAGTTGTAAGTCTCCATCAGAACTTTTATCGTCTTCAGTACTTTTCGACAGTCCCAAACGCATTTTGGTCCCAAAAGCTACAGTCTTATTTTCACATTTATCACTTTTTAAACTATCACTTTTTAATTTTTCACTAACAGGACAGCCATTGCTATTCACGTTATGTTCAATATCACCAGCATTAAACCTTTTAGGAACTTGAGCAAAAAACGCATCATTTTTTATAATGACACTTGAGCCATCATCATTAACACAGTTTGGATTCACATTCTCCTGATCCTTCTTTGGTTTGGTAAAAAATTTCCCCGTACTTTTCAACATCTTCTTACACTTATCTTTGGAGGTTTTGTACATTTCTTCGATTCTCACACCCGCTGGTTCCTTCTCAGAAAAATATCCAACTCGTTGCGTTGCAGCTTGTTCGATCATCATGTTGTTTAACTTCGTTCTAATATTCAACAACGTTTTACTTTTTGGTTTCTTCAAAAGTGCAATTTTTCTTTTAATTTGCAAAATTTTATCATCCTTTTCGGGTCGTTCCACGGTATCCTCTTCCAGTGCTTTGGCCGCAATTACCTGACTACATGAAATGTGTTCTATGCTGGAATGAGCTGATGAAACGAATTCGATGTTTTTGTTCAAATCAACCAAAGAATGGGAATATCCAAACCTTCTCGCCGGTCCGGGAACTTTATACAGACCATCGTCCCCTTCATCTAAGTCGATTTGGCTGTTGGAAAGATTCGGGTCGCTGTTGCTTTTTATCAAATCGGAAGAACGTCGTTTTCGGACGCTGTCTTGTTTAGACAGCGTTAACATTTTGTGTCCAAATTTATCGATGTCGTTCGCACTTTTTGAAAATTTCGTCGATACGTCGAGCGTCTCGTCATATTTTGGCGTCGACATGCCCAACATAATTCTGGCTTTGCTAACATACCGAGGTTTTTCCTCCAAGTTGGTGTAAGTTTTCTCTAATACTCCGTGGTCTGTGACATCACGGTCGAGGTTTTCGGGGCTTGTGCCGACTGAATGTTTCACCTTAACCAACTAATTATCATAAATTAGAATTTAATCGCTTTTCTGTAATTTAAGATTCAACTTTGATAACACTAACGAGTTTAATTATTAGATAACGTCGATAGTAAATTTTGATTAAATTTGGTTTAATTGAAAAATTGATACAAGTGGAGCTTTCACATTCAATTAAATTTAAATCAAATATGACCGTTCAACTTAAGCGATTTCGGTGTAATTAAAAAAGATGAATCTTAAATTTTTTCGTGGACGAAAGTTTTATCGTTACCTGATATTCGTGGTTGTCTTGTTCGTCAAAAAATGAGAAGCTGATCTTAGGAACGTCACACTCAAACTTTTCGTTGCAATCGCTCGGGCATCTGGAAGTTTCGGATTTGATCGACGTATCAACATCAGCATAAAGTGATGAGTCCAAATCGTCCACACTGCTTATTTTTTCGGAATTTTCAATCGCATCTTGGTAACTATCGCTGTCGGATAAATTGGAAGCCGTGTCAAAAATGACACTTCCGACCACACTTTTTGTTTTTTCAAACTCCAAAGCGGCAGTTTGTAGATCATAACTTCCATAGCACTTTTTCTTGACCATTTGATTATCGGATAAGTCGTCTCGTGATTTGCTGGGCGATTTTTTGAAAATTGTCGTGCTGATATTGGGCACCGTAACTCTCCATTGCTGTTTGGTGAACTTGTCGCAAAATTTTTTCATTATTACTGGTCACTCTATTTCATTGCACTACTCTTCGTTACTTCCACTAATCATCACAATAAAATAGCTTACGGATCACTGAATTATTTACTGACGTATATGTATTGTATGTGTGTCAGTAAATAAGTTTACCTGTGTATTTACAAAAAGAGTAAACGATTCAAAGTTCCAACTATTGTTATCTATTAAATTTTTGTTCCACGTTCACACATTCTTTCTTCTTCTATCGTCGCAGACACGATAAGCAGGCAATAAAAGAGTAGTAATTTAAAAACTCAAAACAACAGGTACATAATCATCAAGGACGACTAATTTGTTTCTATGTTTTCCATTATCATATGATATAACGCACATGATTTTCTATCCTCTTTTCATTTCAAAAATTGACCACTCGCGCATTTCGAAAATGTCGATTCATTAAAATGTCATTTCGTCACAAAAATTCACTCACGTGCACTGTTTAATTAACAAGTTTCGATGTTGTGCAGCTTTTAATTGACCTGCAGCGCTTTAATAATGAAGAGCTTTCACGATGCGTACCATCTTTACCCCTAGCCAGCCCAACGCAGTCTAGAATTGCTATATTAAGGAACCCATGCTCTATAATTAACTTTCGTGTTTTTATCTTTCTCGCACTTACGCATTAACAGTTAGAACAAAATAATTTATTTTTTTGAAACTTTTTTATATTCCACTCTTTCGGTTTTTTCAAACACCATAATTAATCGATACGGAAAGCTTTCAACTTTACTTCACCTCCGCAAGTGTAAGGATTCTAATAGCATTCCTTAACCTACATTATTTTATTAGATTACCTTTGGTGAGTTTGCTTAAAACTTTTTTTTTGCGAGATAATTTTTATTGGGCAAATATTTGGTCGAGGCTAAAATTAGTTGCGATAAAAGTTTGAATTGAAATTATACGGTGCTGGTTGCTTTAACAACAGAAAATTTCTATTGGGCTTTCCTTCGATAATAATTGATGAAGTAATTAGTGAAAAGGAACTGATTGAATTTTAGAATTTATTCTTGACATAATGATAAGGCATCAAGAGAAAGTTAGAATGTATAATACCCGTAATCAAATGAAACTCAATAATAATTAAGTCCGATAATAACATCGTCGATAATTGAAAGGATGGAATTCCACCGGATGATGATGGTTAGCAGACCAACTGTCAGTCGTGAATTTTCACTTAGGCTAAAATTTGGAGTAAAAAGATAGCAATTATAATGAAGTGAGATTGTTATGGAATCCCAAATTTAGTTCATTCACCGATACCCTTTAAAGCACCAGATGACCAGTTTTAAAAAATATGAATCGAGAATTTGAAGAAAAAAAGGAAATTAAAGTGACTTTTAGCTTTCAGCTTAGGTTACACTTAGCGTCAACTTCCATAGCCTGAGTAATTATTTGCTAATAGGAGATCTAATTTACGCAATTATCAGTTAATTTTGTCTTTAGCTTCAAGCTTTAATTAAACACGATGGAATATGCATCGATCAAGACATTATCATTGTAATTTACTGCATACATTGTTAATTCTGAGTACCCGGTTCGATTACAGACAAAGTAAGAAATTCATTCGTTGTTATCGTTATTTAAATCTAATATGTGTGATTATTAAGCATTGCCATTATTTTGAATTATGGCTATAACTTGTGCCGAACTTCTTCGAAAAACGATCGTAGTGCTATTGTCACAGTCAATAGGATAATATTGATATGAACGACATGTGGTTTCAACAGGACGGTGCACTTGCCACACAGAAAAAAAGTTTTCCGGCCGTATCATCTTTCGTTTTGATGACCAAAATTGGCCACCAAGATCGTTGCCACCGTTGGATTTTTTCTTGGAGATTATGTGAAACTAAAGGACGAGATTTATACCGAACAGTAATGGGAAATTTCATCCAAAGAGCGGAAGTCTGCAAGGTCGTACATGACAGCCATTTGATCGATATAATTTTTCATGTTTATTGTCATACATTGGCCGTATAGCGAGTGGGTGTATCAATGTTAATTATATGAGACAGATCGCTCATTTGTACGTACTAGAAGTGCTTCAATTTTCACTTTTAGGGAATTATTTTGTTATCATTTTAAAGATAAAACTTGGCTCTTGGACGTGATCTAATTTTTATTAAAATCGGATAATCAGAAATATTGAAAATTTTGCTGCAAAGTTACTTGAAAAATCGAGTAACTTTGCAGCAAAATTTTCAATATTTCTGATTATCCGATTTTAATAAAAATTAGATCACGTCCAAGAGCCAAGTTTTATCTTTAAAATGATAACAAAATAATTCCCTAAAAGTGAAAATTGAAGCACTTCTAGTACGTACAAATGAGCGATCTGTCTCATATAATTAACATTGATACGCCCACTCGCTATACGGCCACCTTAAAATAAAAACATCAGCAAATTATAAAAAAAAAAAAACTGAAATATGTCAGTCCCTATTTGTCCCATCAACATGGGGCTAAAAGAAATTTTTGCAGGAAGAGCAAGATTTTAAATTACAATTTTATTAACAAAGGGATAGTAACCCGTTTTGTTTTCACATTAAGTATTAACCCCCCCAAGATCAATCCTACTTTTTCTAAATATTCCAAAATTTGCAAGAAAACACTAAATATCAGATGTGGAAGAAGAAATGCAATTAGAATTTCTACACTAACTTACTCGGGGTAGTTCGGTGTAGACAAATGAGCAATTTTAAATTTAAGTTTTCAACTTTAAAATATTAAATTCTGTGAGTAGTTGGAGTAGGAGCTAATATCCATTCAATTGGACTTATGCCTTTTTTATTATTGTTAATCTTGATGAACATTCTACAAAGGAGACTCCAATCACATAAATGATTCATAATTAAATTAAATTAGAAGAGCTAATACAAAAATTTAAGAGGCCTTTATGTAATGAGGTGTCCTTTTGAAAAGGGTTCATCATCAAGGACATGTCTTCGTTGCAACGGATAGCATGTTTCCATAAATCAATGAATGACCAGATGTGAGTGAAGGTCAGAAATCAATTTTGTCATTGTTTATGTTTAATTTAGTTGTTTAGAAAATATTATAAAACGTAATCAAGGTATCCCTGGAGACGGTTGTTGGAAATTTCGAAAATAAAGAGGAGGCAGTGACTTTAAGGAATCAAGAGGTTGCTGGGAGAATAAAAAAAATGAAAGAGGAAAT
This sequence comes from Rhagonycha lutea, assembly GCA_958510855.1. Lineage (NCBI taxonomy): Eukaryota > Metazoa > Arthropoda > Insecta > Coleoptera > Cantharidae > Rhagonycha > Rhagonycha lutea. Next base: position 96,956,181 of record OY294036.1, read on the forward strand.
AATAAAGAAAAAAGAAAATTTAGTAACGTTTTTGCTCCTAAAGGGGATGAGAGTTAGTGACCAGTTTGCTCCCAAAAGGGAAGCAAAGAATAGATAAAAATAAGAAGTTAGTGACCGTTTTGCTTCAAAAAGGGAAGGAAGGATAAAGAAAACTAATGTAAGTACTTTTACTGAGCTTTTGCTGAGTTAGTAACCGTCTTGCTCCCAAAGAGGAGGAGAATAATAAATAAATAGAAAAGGGCCGTGGCCGGATAAAGACGTGACCGCATGGGAATGGGATACCATGGTAATTTGTTTTCTCGTTTTATTTAATTGCCGGTTTGAACGTTTATTTAAAAAAAATTGTTTAAACATTATTTAATTATCCACAAATTTGAAAATTTTGTTTACGCTGGATCAGAAGGCCAAATCATGGTGGCTCTTCTTAAAGTTTCAGCAGATTGGAGAAGCCGATTGTTGATTGTGGTCTGAGATTTAGTAGGGACAGTTCACGATGAATATGCGGTGTTAGTGGAAAAGACATTAACATCGCAATATATAAATTCATATTAAATATAGAGTATTTGGCAACCTTAACTAGCGCCGACCTCGGCGTGCCTAGGTCACTTTTTATAATAGCTGCGTGCATTATAATTCGATATATTACGATTTATTTCGAGGCAACCGTTAAAACAAAATTGAAAATATGAATTGATCTATTCTAAAGGCTTTTCACAGCTCTTGCGTTATCATGTAATTTGAGGCTGGGACCTCAGGATTTAATAAATTAGATAATTTTTTATGATAGTCAGGCTCCATAATACATCGGGGCCTCAATTTACGTTGTTTCAACAAAAACATGCCTAAAAGCTAATCTGCATCAGTAGGATTCAATTTGCGTCTTTATAGTATGCATAACTGTAACTAGGGTAAAAAGCGCCTGTGGCTAGCAAGCGGTTTAATTCGAAATACCCCCCCCCACGCTCTTCGATCAAATCAAAAGATTTTTCTAAATGTTAAATATTTATTTAAACAATTAAAAACATGGTTGAACCAAAACAAAAATAATCTTTATAGAAAGTCAAATTTAATAATTAATAAGCAGATTTCGAGGCGTGTTGTCCTAGACCCCCCCCCCCCGACATCAAGAAGTAACGAGATGACGATGACGTTTCAAAATTGATAAAGCCGCAAATTTAATTTTGAGAAAAATTAAATTTGAAGTTTAAAGTTTTCTGAAAACCGGGGGGTCTGGGGGGTATGGAATACCCTCCAGTACATTATGTCTTATCCATACTCAAAGAAAGTAAAGTGGTATCATAAAGCTTCTGCATAATTTTTTAATATTTAACCGCCAAATCACCAGGTACTGTGGGGTATTCGATACCCCCAGACCCCCCCCCCCCCCGGTATTCTGTTTATTTACTTTTGAAAGTATCCTTCAGGTCAATGGGAAGATTTCTTCAAGAATATAAATAAACTACATAATATTTAATTTTATCTAATTTTTAAGTGTTTTTTTTTTGGGGGGGGGGTATCTAAGCCTAGCTTATTTTGCGGCTTAAATTTGTGCTCCATGGCCTGCGCCTTTCACACCGTCCTAATTGCGGGTCTGATAGTATGAGTATGTACATTTTAAAAACTTGTCAATATTAGTTAACTTACTGCAATTAACCAGCAAATAATATTAAAACATTAAAAACCGATGATGTTCAATTAATTAAAAGTTAATTTTTTGTTATTTTTATATCTAATTTTATATAAAACTGATAAAACTGGAGAGATGGAATTTAAAATATAATATAATGGCGTTTTATTAGCATTATGTTGTCCAGGGGGAGGCTGGAGTCCTAGCCCATCATAGAAATGGGAGAAAACATTTTACAAATGCAATTAATTTTTTTTCAAAGTTTTTGTGAATTTTTCTGTATATAGCCCACATCCGAACGACTCATTTTTTTACCAACCTAAATATTTGACATTAAATTTGTTGAAATTTCGATTAACAAGTTTAATGCTGACTTCACATGACATTTGGACACCCATATGTTTACGTATTGATTAACACATTTTGTGTTGTTGACATTTGATAATCAGTTGTTTTTATTTAAATTTCAACATTGTTTAAATGAAGTTAAGATTGCTTGCGAAGGAATCACCTGTTTGATTGTGATTCGAAGTTCGAACAAATCCAGCCCTCACGTGCTAAAGACTAAATTACCCTTTACTTGTTTCGTCTCGGTGTTTGGAAGAAACAATTAAGTACTTTAAAAAATTTGGACTCTTTCTGAAGCTAAGCTTCATTAGCTTCTAGGTGCGACAGGCCCGGACTGGCCAGGTCGGCTAGTCGGCGATCGCCGAGGGCCTCCAACCTAAGGGCCTCAAAAAGTGGTTTATACTTGGTGTAAAAGTGGTTTGTATTTTTTCTATACCTTCCAAGTGTCAAAATAGCTGAAAATGTGATTTTTAAAAATCTCCGCTCTTAGTAAGGGGGCCCCCTCAGGCAAAGGAACCAGTCCGGGCCTGAGGTGCGGATTCGTCTTTGGTTCTGGCCCAATATAATCCAGTCATGGCAAAGTTGGAATAGCTTACCAAGCACAGAAAGTTTAAAAATGGTTAATAAGGGTGCAAGCCTTGCAGTTTAATTAGGTACCAATTGTGTACTTAAAATGAAAATATGCAGATAACTTCAATCAATACCTCTTCCGGGTTACTGTGGTATATTATGACATTTAAAGAAATTTTAATTTATAACTATTATGTTTATTAAAATAGTAAAAAAACTTGTATTTCTTTGACTTCCTCAAAAACTTTATTTAAATCAACATTTTTTGAAAGTGCATTTTAATATTGTATTAATTCCTCCTTTGTTTATAATAATATGATAGTGAGCACGATAAGTAGGGCATCCTGTATCTTGTCGTTATAATAATAATAATAGTGCGATAAAAAAAAACGAAGCAAATATTACAGGGTGCTCCAAAACCCAGATCAAGTTCATTTTTGGTGTAACCGCATTGACCTTTCGACCAACGCATTCCAAGTGAAACGGTTTTTCATTTTATATTCTGTCCTAGACTCGATAACAGTTTCCTGCATTACACTTGTTACATTTTCAAATTAGTTTAACATACAAAGTTACATAAGACCCCGAGGTGATAGCAGCACAAAAAAGAATAACAAGTTCTGTATCCATTTAAATGAACTTGTAAATAAAAACAATTTTCAAGGCTTAAATTTTTTTACAGTTTATGGATCTATTTATATCTTACAGAACAACTTATAAATAATATTAGCAGAGATCAGGGTCGTTTCAATAAATTAAAAGTAATTCAGAGCAACAACAGTGAGACTGCAATGCTAGTAACAGGAACAAAATCAGGTGCTGGGTTACCATCATACAACCACGGTCATGGTTCTATAAACGCTTTTTTTTCTCAACGAACCAAAAAAGGCGTAACTAAATCCACGGATATGCAGAATTGCCTTCTCGATGACGTTCATGGTATAAAATTACTAAACTGCTACCGGAGCACATGAACATACACATGACTAAATAATAATAGAAAAGAAAAAAACATTTGATTAGTGACGATGAGAAAAGACAACATATGGTGAGCGAATGTTAGTTTTTAAAATGAGAAAAATGAAGCCCCACAACGGAAGAATCCAAAAAATCGTGGTCTGCGAGGCTACTGCTCCCGGAAGCACGAGATTCGTATTTTTAATTAAAAACGCAACCTCCGAAGCCGGCACTGCCTTCGGTAGGTACAAAAATATCACTCGTTTTAAAAAATTATGAAATAATCGACACCCACGAGGAAATGCATTATTCACAAATCATAACACAAAGATATTATGTATCAAGATTAAGTGCTCCAATTTGTCAAAATTTATCAAAAATATGGTTGGGCTAGGTACTTAATTAAAATTCAAAATTATACTATTATACAACAAGATGGTAATGCCTGATTCAGATTTTGCGGTTTTTAGATTGAATCAGGAAATGACAAATTCGATATTGTAAATCATCAGTGTGGATTCACAATGACCGTAAGCATAAGAATACGTAATTATTAAAATTAACCTAGAAAAATTTCAGTTAAATAATATACAATGCATTTCTGATGCTTAGGGTCTATGAAACTCTGAGAATTTGCAAATTTAAAACCAACTAATTTCTGAAAACATGTAATTATTCGAACACGCCTTAATTTAACACCGAAAAGAAAAATTGTACCACAAGAAGTAGCAGTGACATTTACTTTTTTAAGTGCTAATTTTGTAAAACGACCAAGGCCAAAGTAATTAATTACACGAAAAGGAATACATTATTGCACTTGCTTTATTTGTTTTTTAAACGAGTGCCCTTTCGAAAACGACACAATCCTAATTTTCATTTTTTTATATTTACATAAATTTACACTTGGTAATATGTAAATTTTTTATTTCTTAATGGAGTGTAAGTTAAGAATTTATAGTAATTATTTGTACTTGTATTTAATACCGACGTGATATACTTTCAAATGCCTTTCTCTAAAACAACACAAACATTTTAAATTAAGAAAGAGTCGATATTATTAATTCAGATCTGCTACATTTTATCGCATTATTAATTCGGGCGTTGTTTAAATGAAATTTGTATTGTGTTTGATCAGTTCCATAAAAGAAAGGAAGAAAGTGGGCGAGGAAGATCCAAAATTTGCAAACAATAACTATGACGGTCACAAAAATGTTCGAAACAAGGCGGGAAAAGTAAAACAAAATACTTGACATTTCTTTTGTTTTTGTTTTTCAAAATGACATCTATGTCATTCAAACAGTCAAAACCAGAATAGTTAGGTACTCAGTTATTGTACAGTTGCAGGACCTCTCCTGTTTATCTTCTATATTTACATTACAAATTAACTTTCTTTTGTTTTTATGTTTTTCAAAATTACATTTATGTCAGTTCAATTGTTTAAAACAATTGAGTAGACAGCAGAAAGTAGAACATTGATAAAATGGTCTATAAATCAAGTACTCCGTTAGAACTCCACATGGCAAAATTGCTGGACCTCACCCATTTTTAATCCAAAATTAGATTTCGAAAGAAAAACAAATTGGCATTTTCAAACTTTGTCGAACACTGGCATGCACTTATATAGTTACACAAACAACTGACATTAGCAAAAGGTACAAAAATTACAAATTTATGTAAATAACTTACAATAAATAAATACCAGTTACCCACACAAAATTTAAAAAATTTACCAGTTTGCTTAAAAGCAAAAGTGAATTTGAAAATCGTAAAAGTACAGTTCCAAAATATTCAAAATAAAAGAAGGAAAGTAAAAACATTGAAAAAGTCGGAAATAAACCCATGAAAAGTCTACTTCGATCTACTTAATTTGAATTTAAAGCGTTACCTAATTTTTGTATTTAATTAGAACTGAATATTCAATTTAAAAGTTGTTCTGGTGAATTTGCTTGTCAGATAAGGTTACCAACGTGTCTTAATTTTTTTTACGTTGGCAGGCTGAATTATCGTAAGTGAAATGTTAACCGCAACGACGCATTTCCTAAAAACCGATAAAGAAAAGAGAATGCAAAAACGTCCGTATCCGGATTGAAATTTGTTATCTAGGAATGATTGTTAAGATTAATAGGATTTCTGGCGCTACTAATTTATTCATTAGGCTTTTGAATTAGTTGCGCTTATCTAGCAAATCGAGAGGTTATTACTTATTAGTTTTGAAATTACATCAATTAATTACCGATATAACAAACAGTTCACTTTAAATTGAAAAATAAATTTTGCACAATAATTTAATAATAATTGCAAGTTGTTCTTTTAATAATAGGTCATTAATTTTACTTCGCATGCAAATTTACAAGTTTCTAGCATTTTTAGTGTGTTAACTATGCTAAAAAATTTAAATCCGTCTCTAAAGCAGGAAACAAGCTTTTTCGATTTCAAAACATTGTAATTGAGCGGAAATTCTGGGTTTCAATTTCACATATTAGAATGACTTACCTCGGTGTTCCGTCGATTGACAAAACGTCGAGGTCAAAGGAAACTTTGTAGTAGTACCTAATAAGTTAGTGTAGTCGTACTGAAGTGAAGTAATTAATCTGAAAGATGTTCATATATATCGATCGGCGCCGGTAGCCAACCACAGGTAACCTGCTTTCTTTCTGTTTGTAATTCGAAACACTCAGTTTTTCTTCAAAAAATGTTTCAACTCCTAATTTGAAGTTGAATAAATTAATTCCGCGGTTTTACGGGTTACTTAAGAGGGGCCTTTAAATTGTGATGCAAAAACATATTCCAACAGGTGGCGCGCCTTAAAATATTAATCTTTTCTACTTATCTTTTCACCAATACAGAATTCTAATAATTTATAAAAGTCATATGAATAAACGATAACTAATTTAGGTAATGAGGAAGTTTCCACTTTCAAAGTTAAATATTTAAAAAAATATTCAATATTTTCAAATATAAATATCTTTTTGGAATATACTTGTAAATATCCAACATTGGCAGCTCAAACTTCCTCATTACCTAAATTAATTATCGTTTATTCATATGACTTTTATAAATTTTTAGAATTCTGTATTGTTGAAAAGATAAGTAGAAAAGATTAATATTTTAGGGCGCGCCACCTGTTGAAACATGTTTCTGCATCAAAATTTAAAGGGACCTTTTAAACTGATTCCATGGTGTGATTAAATGTTTTGCGAATGAGAGGTTCAAAACTAAGTAAGCCATCCAGGAAGTCTACAAAATATAACTTGATGGTTAGCTCGACTTCGAGAAAGAGAAAATAATAGAAATAAAACTTCAATATGAGAAATGTAATCATCAAAAAGGATCCCAGATAAACAGGAATTAATCAATTCCTCGGGGGGTTTCCGCTTTCTGCAGGCCATAAAAATCTAATACCAACGGCCAGTTTGATTTTTTGAATTCAGGCACAACTGCTGCAGTTACAATGGTTAGATGGAAGCAGGACCTTTCTATTTTCTTCTCTATTTTGAAAATATTCTCAAAAATATTCTCCCAAGTAGCCGGGGGGGGGGGAGTCTGAGGGGTATGGAATACGCCTCAGACCCCCCGGTTTCGCGTTAAGTTGATTTAATTGTTGAGTTAAATATTTAAGCTAAATAAAAATTTAAAAAACCATTGATTAGATAAATGAAATTTTAATATATGGCGTTTGCACCCTTAAAAGAAAATTTTTTAATTGAAATTATCCCTCCCATTCCCCGATTTCCCTTTAAATTGATTTAATTGGTGAATAAAATAGGAAAACAAAATAACGCATTTTAAAAAAACTCAATTGTTTTGCTTTAATTTGATTTAATTGCCTATGGAAGCAAAAATTTAAAAATTTAAAAGCTATTAAAAATACAACCTTAAAACATATTTATTAAATTACAATTTTTACAAGGAAATTCTCCCCCCCCCAACCCTCCGGTTTCACTTTAATGGAAACAATAATTGTAAAAATTATCAATTAAATAAATAAAATTTTAAATATTAGTATATGATTTTTGTACCTTTAGAAACAATTTTTTAAATTGAAATTTTTACAAGAATATCCCGCAGATATTTAATTACAGAATAAAATTTGAAAACATAATAAAAAATGTTAAAAATTAGGTACCAATTAAATAAATTTTAATATGTGACTTTTGCACCCTTAAAAATAATTTTTTTAAATTGAAAATTCTACAAAAACATCTCCCCAGCCCCCGGTTTTGCTTAAGTTGATTTAGTTGCCAAGTAAAAAATAGAAACAAAAGAAAAAAATGTAAAACTATCAATTAAATTAATGAAATTTTAATGCGTAGCTTTTGCACCCTTAAAAAAATGTTTGTTTAAATTTAAATTTCCACAAAAGCATCCCATTGACTCCCGGTTTTGTTTTAAAATAATTTAATTGCCGAACCAAACATGGAAACACAATTAAAAGTTTTATAAAAATAACAATTAAGTGACTTGCGCACCCTTAAAAAACTTAATTTTTAATTAAAAGTTTTTGTTCAACTTGCCCTGCGTTCGGGGAGAAGCTACTTTCGCTACCAAACGCTACCAAACATTTCTTTTTGTCCTTCTTTCGAGCTTCCAGTCGCTTCAAAACGCTTTGGCTCCCCACCAAAATATTTGTAGCGTTTGTAGCGACTGAAAGAGGCGAAACCAAAGCGTTTGGAAACGACTGGAAGTTCGAAAGAAGGAAAAAAAGAAATGTTTGGTAGCGTAAGTAGCTTCTCCCCGAACGCAGGGTTGGTGTGAGCATTGCAGGCCTGTAGCCAGGATTTCATTTCGGAGTGGGGGGGGGGGGCACTTGTAAAAAACCTTTTGTAAAATGTAAAATTTTCGGTTGTTCCCCTTCCATTTTCTTTGTCTTTTCAATGGACTTTTTATAAGCCATTTTTAAAAAACATTTTTAATTGACTGACAAACAACGCACAATCTAAACTGGCGGGTCTAGTAGAAGCATGAAATTTTGCACACGAGTTCCTTAGATGACTCAGGTGAGCACTAATTTGTTCATTGGTTCATATTTGATCTGGATTAACGATAAACTTAATAAGACTATAACATATTGTTGCTTAAACCGGCCATTATAATATTATCAAACAACCACATTCGGCACTCTTACGAGGTAAAGTCGACAGGGCCGTATATAAGGGGGGGGGGGGGTTCAAACAACCCCATGAGAGAGCGAGATATTAAAAAAGGGTCTAAAAATTTTTTTGGGCGCGAACCCCCCCATGGCATAGGAAAAACTTTTTTTTCGGAGAAACCCCACCCCCCATGACCAATGTCTAGCTGCGGCGCTGAAAGTCGACCGAAGGCCGCTGAACTGCATAGTCTCATAATAATAATAATAATAACCTAAAACCTAGCCTTTCCAAGATATTAAAATGTAAGCTATAAACCAGTGGTTCTTAAACTTTTTTGTCTAACGGCACCATGCAATCTTTTAACAAAATTCGCAAATGAATTTATTACTTCCTTAAATTAAATTATTTACTAAATTGTATATTATGGTCCTATGTCCACTTAAAGAAAAATATAGGCATTTACATTTTTCAATTTATATACAGAGTGACGCAAAAAATCAAACAAATCAATATTTAGCGACCCTCTTGTGACGTATCTGTTGCACCCCTTTGGGAACCATTGCCATAAAAAAATACTGTATTTTGACATAAAAAGCTTTAAGGGCCTATTTAACCAATAGAAAACGTCCGTTAACTCTAACAAACCAATAGAAATCCATTTTTATTTTCAACGGCTCGTTAAAAGTTTTATGAAATCGGCTTTAATTGTTGAATTATTCGAGGAATTACTATAATAAGAGTTTATAAAATAAATAATTTTTATTCTGAATATTTTCTATCAATAAGTTAAACAAACAAAAATTAGAAAATAGTGGTATATTGTATTATAAAAGAAAAATGATCAATTTTTGTAATGAATCTGCAATTTAATTGAGGAACAAAGAACAGACGGACTGTTACTTGCTAGCTGATTTTCATTTTTTTTAACCGTTCCAAATGGATATATCAGGATGATCGAGGGGTCTGGGGGGTATGGAGTACCCCCCAGCTGTAAATAAGCACCAATGTTACTATTATAAATGAAATTTGCGTCGTTATCACATTTAGAAAGTTTTATTGTTGCTTTCTATTGCTGGGGGTATTCCCCCGGTGTCCCATCCATTTTCTTGTTGCTGGTCTAAATCAGTTAGATTCGTAATAAATTAAAAAGTCATTTACGAATAATATTCAAGAAAATAAAAACAATCTGTTGAGTAAATGGTTTCCTTGCAAGATTAAACCCCATGCTTGGCTAAACATATTAAATACTTATCATTTGATAAACTTGTTACTGCTACTTGAACATCAATGACAGTTGTACGCCTCAGTAGCGCAGCAGGTGGCGATATATCTAATCACGAGCAAAACTCCCGAGTTTAAATTGAAATTGAGAAGTATTTCATTTGGAATATAATTGAACTAAATTCATCTATGTTTTTCATTCTATTTTAACTGATGAAAGGAAATTAATCTGGGTTGTCCAGAAAGAGGAATGTATCCTAAATTACGGTAGTACATCAAACAATTGGTTAGAATGCAGAGGGACATTTTAGTGACAAACTGACAATTATTGACTAAATATTTCAAACCGCGATTGGATTAATGTTATAACGGAAGCTAAAAAATTATTTCAAGTGAACAAAAAAAATTGAAAATCATGAATTCTTTTCGGTTGCAATGATCGACAGGAAAAATAACAAGTATTTGATTTTTGTTGTCTACATTATGATGAAATGTACAGTAAACGCCATTAATTTAAGGATTTGTTAAATGCCAAATCTGAAATCACTATAATTACGGTGTAATATCCAATATTAAGTTAAGTGAAGTGCAAAATTCATTTTTGGATTTCGTAAGTGAAAAGATTTGCGATTGCAACTACATGAAGTATAGATAAAGAATCATTTGCTACCATTTTTATTTATTTAACTACCAATTTCGACTTTAAATGTCAAGATAAATGAAGTATTAGCTTTAATAACAATGATGAGATGGTTATGAAAAGGTCAAATGATTTAATCTGCCATGCCACGGTTATGTATATGGCAGTGGCGTAACTGTTGGTTTTCAACCCCTAAAATCGATTTTTTCAAAAGTCACTTTCTACCATGGCTAATACAGATAAATCTAAATTGGTCCATCAATCTTTGATTTTTGATCTTTATCAAGGTCAATCTTTCTGAAAACATCTCAGAGATAACCATGCAACTCAAACGAACAAGAATATTTTTGTTACGCCATTGGAGAAGCAAACAACCTTTTACCTTCTTACAAATAATTTAGTCTAAAAAAACGGACGTGTAAATTGCTACACCACACATGAAGTATACGTATTTCTTTAAATATGAACTGCATTTTGCAATATTTATATGATATGCGTTTGGAAAGACTTGGATATTATTTGTGTTGTAACGCGGTAAACGCCAACCTAAGCGTGAAATTTTCTAGAAAAATTAATTGCAAGCACTTTTTGATCGAATTCAAAAATTATGGATGAACTCCATAGATAACCTTGATGTAGCAACCGGTCAAAATCAGCCCACACCATTAAATAAATTAGATATGAAAGCCCACACAAATTCACCTCTTTAATATAAATTTTAAAACAATTTGCTGCATAGTTTAATTATTATTAGTAACATAATTATAACCTACAGCTATAAAAAACTAAGAGATTTTAGTGCGCATTAGTGTAATAAGGAGAAAAAACTTTAGTTAATGCTTTTGAGTGGTACAAAAATTTGTTTAACTAGAAAGTTAAATTTATAATAAAAATTTTATTAAGTCTGAAATGTTCCAATATTGCAAGGATAATAAGGGTTCAGGTGAGGAGCAACTAAAGTCAGCTCTAAATCTACAAAATCTTTTTGATGGTGAAGGGCAAAATATTATTTTATTTTCGGATCAAATAATTGACTTCTTCTTTTGAAAATCTTTCGAAGTTTCCACACCGAAAAATGGTTTTCTTAATTAAAATCTGCTGATTGGTTAAAATTAGATTTCGATGTAAATCAAAGATGGCGTTGTAAACTCATTGACAATGAGTTTACAACGCCATCTTTGTTTTGGAATATGTGTTAGAATTACAAGTTTGAGAATTAATTAGGGGAATTTTTTAAACCTTTACTACAATTCAAAATGATTGTTACCAACCGTATTAAAAAAAAGTATATAAATATACGAGATTTTATTAAACTAGTAAAAAACTTTTATTATTAATTAATAATATTATTATTACAAATTTCGCAAGAATGCCTAATATAAAACTTCAAAGCACAGAAAATGAAATATTCGAAATCGACTCAGAGATTTTCAAAAACTGTTCTTCAACAATAACCGACCTTGTAACTTATTATGAAGATGATTTATTGGAACCCATGCATTTTGAAGAAATCGATTCTTCTACAATGAAAATTATTATCAAGTGGGCTACTTATCATAAAGATGAATCGTTTGAAGCCGAAGAAAATATTTACAGAGAGCGTCGTACAGACGATATCTCAGATTGGGACCTCGAACTTTTAAAAATTTCTAATTCTGAATTACTTAAATTGATAAACGCTGTTAACTACCTCGATATGAAAGGGCTTTTGGTAGCATGTTTTAAGGTACTCGCTAGAATGATTGAAAATCAGACTACTGCTCAAATTTGCGAAAATTTCGGATTAGAATATACTGAAGAAGAAAAAGAAATTGTAGAAGAGGATAATTTCTTCATAGACCAAATTTTAAGGGACGATTCTGATGAGATAGAAACTATAGAAATTGAGGAAAGTTTTGACAGTGAACTTGAACTCGAAGACGACAACAACAATTACAATCGCGAAAACAACGACGATAACAACGACGACGATAACGACGACGACGATAACAACAACGACGATAATAACGACGATTACAATAACGACGATTACAACGACGACGACATTGACGACGACTTTGACGGCGACAGTGACCTAGATTATCTACCTTTATTGTAAAATTTGCTATTTTTAAAATAAAGATTTTTAGTTGAAAAATACGTAACTTTATGGTAAATTTTATATCCTAATATACTATTTAAAAATAGATGGCGTCACTAACAACCTTTAACCCATATTTTTGAATTTGCTGTGTCAGAATCCACAGCAGACTTGACTTTGATTATTATGAAATAACTTAAATACATAATCACGTTAGCTTTGTGTGTTAAAATAGTCCGCTAAAAAATTGTTCGATTCATGAATTTAATAATTAATTAATCAATTGTAGCTTATTAATATTATTATTGGTCTTTGATAAAACAATTCCGATTTATTACAAACTTAAAAAGTTAACATCGGTGATTGATTGTTTTCTTACATTTTATCGCTTGAAATTGCGTATAACTGGCACCATTGTCAATTTAACCATATTCAGTGTTAATAATTAATCATCAACCATTAAATTGGTAATTCACATCACACTTACGGTGTAAGTTTTAACTAATCTTATTAAAATAATTATTGTAACAATAGCATGCATGACCCACATCGTACGCCTTACAACAATTTACTATTTATAGGTACAACTTGGTACTTGTTGCTATTATTTATTATCTTAACGCATAATTTTAATTTTTTGTGCAGAGAACTCGTTTTTATGAAACTATAAGAATAATCAGTATTTAATAAAATTCGTTCCTTTACTATTGTAACAGCCTATTGATGCATTATTCACCACCTTTATTTATATGGAAAATTAGAGGGGAAAATGGGGACGAAGTGATAACTTAAACGTGCTATTGCACATAGAATTAATTTATCCCCCCTCCTCGTCTAAAGTTTTCCAAAAGTCTTACAAGATTTAAAAATGCGATTTAGAAATGTTACTTTCCACCATATATGGTAAAACTATTCAACCCGCAGCGACGCGACGCACGCGCTTCATTATTTTCAGGTTTTTCCCGATCTTACGCTTAATTTTCAGAATTTTAGAAAAACAAAATTAAAATATGAAAATTCGCTGCAAGTGAAAACTGTGTACAAAATTTCAGCTCTCTGGTAACCGGTACTACCAATCTTTTGTTTTATCTCTTTTAGTTTAAATGCTTAAGGCGAAGCATCACCACGTTGGTGTAAAACCTTCTTTAAAAAGATTCGTTAAACATGTTTTTCAAGAAATGTTTATATATTTTTGGAATTTTATAAATTCAGCTTCGTAGCTCAATAGAATAATTGTTTCTTGATACTGTCAACTTTTGGTAATTCTATTTAGTAATACGATATTAAAGAAATCTCGAATTCCAATATTCAGAATTTTCAAAAAAAGGAATGTCAAATTTCTTTTCAAATGTAGTAATAAAGACAATTATTGTAATACTTTAGTTTACAGAAACGATCATTCTATTGAGCTACGAAGCTGAATTTTTAAAATTCCAAAAATATCTAAATATTTCTTGAAAAACATGTTTAACAAATCTTTTTAAAGAACGTTTTACACCAATATTTAGTGACGTGGTGATGCTTCGCCTTAACAAACTTGTTGTGGTGTAAGCGGTGCTTTGCAATTCGCATTTTACATTACCGTTGGTGGCGCTGCAAACCATACGTTTTAAATGGATTTATAAATTATTCCGTGTGGTGGCGTTAATATAAATGTAAACAAGTTCATTATGTAAACAAAACAAAATACGTTCTAAATAAACTTCGAAATTATTCCGTGTGGTGGCGTTTTGTTAATGTAAAACGCGAATAACCATGAGACCATGACATTTAATTTTCAAACGTCAACTGTAATCTGTTGAAATTGAAATAGTTATTTACATGAAAGTCGGGAAAATGATATATTACTGACGAGGAGCAATGTTGAGTATTTCGTACTCGAGTACTTCGTGCCGAGTATTTTAGAGCTCCGAGTAAAGTGAGATATTTTCCTGACGTATTTTGTATTAAATTTTTCCGACAATCGTAAAAAATCGAAATTTTAAAACACTTGAACAACATTTTGAAAAAATCAATTACTTAACATTACCGGACTAATGCCTGTTTTCACCAACAATTTATTTAAGAATTTCCTAGTAAAGAATTACTTAGCTAGGATTCCATAAATGTGATTGGTGAAATTTGACATAGTATTAACATAAAAAATTCATATGTCAAATTTGACCAATCAAATTTATGGAATCCTAGCTAAGTGATTCTTTACTAGGAAATTCTTAAATAAATTGTTGGTGAAAACAGGCATAAGTCATTATAATTCAATTTCCCTGCGCGTAGATACGCAGGGAAGTGTTGTTTCTATGACGATTTTTGGAAAAATAATTTACTTTGCTAACTATTTTAGTGTTACGCGAACTTTCACAGTTCAACAGATGACAGAGATGACGTTTGGAAATTAAATGTCATGGTTATTGTGAAGCACCGTTTACACCACAACAAGTTTGTTAAACATTTACCGCCGTATTCATAAAAATAAATCAATATTTAAGAGAGGCTTGTAAACATTTCGTAACCATAACCTAGCTTTTTTTGCTAGTAAAAGCATAAGGAAAAAAGCTAGGTTATGGTTAAGAAGGGTTTACAAGCCTCTCTTAAATATTGATTTATTTTTATGAATACGGCGGTTAAACTAGAGATAAATTTACAACAGTTTGGTAGTACCGGCTATATAGGACGACGGCGACGTCAGGAAATTATTTAAAAAAGTCCACCCATATGGATGACTGACGACGGACAACGCTCACGCCAAGTTTGTTATAAAAGATTTTAAAAAATCATCTTGAACAGTAATATTTTCTGTGTTAAACTCAGGACAAAGACCCATTGATCCACCCACTACTCTGTTCCCTAGCGCCAGGTTTCGCTCTAAAGCACTATATTTAAACATATTTCTTTCAATTCATGTAAATAACTAGCATGCCCATGCGATATGTCTGTTGCTTAGCTAGCTTGGTAATAAATGAATGAACGGGTTCTTATTATAATCGGATACGGAAAAGGAGGAGCTTTCTAGCAAATTATTTCATTGAAGTTTGCAGTGAAGGGGAGCTACTATCAAATTGTACGGATATTAATTCAGCAATGAAAACGGATCTCGCCTTGCGAGTTGGGGTGTCAATTAAGATTTTACTTGTGCTTAGTAAATTAACTCCGCCTACACTTGCAGGATATTCCATAACCCCCAAACCCCCTAGTCACAAAAACTAACATAGTGTATAGTTCTTATTGATTTTATTAAATTAAACAAATATACCCTGCGTTCGAGGAGAAGCTACTTTCGCTACCAAACGCTACTAAACATTTCTTTTTTTCCTTCTTTCGAGCTTCCAGTCGCTTCCAAACGCTTTGGCTCCGCCCCTTTCAGTCGCTACAAATATTTTGGAGGGGAGCCAAAGCGTTTGGAAGCGACTGGAAGCTCGAAAGAAGGAAAAAAATGTTTGGTAGCGAAAGTAGCTTCTCCCCGAACGCAGGGATAGGTATATGACATGGCATGGTGACCGGGGGGTCTGGGGAGTATGGAATACCCCCCAGTGCCAGCAGGTTAACAGTTATTATACAAATTTTTAAATATACGCATTAAACTTTGTCAGTTAAATCTCCCTAATAAAAATCGATTTTTCAGATATAGTCATTGATGTGGTTATTTATTTAGCCTTCCGCTTCAATCATGGGAAATGCGATCACGTGCGAAAGCCATTTGTAATATAAAACTTTGACTTCAATCTGTTTTGGATCGGAGTTGTAGTTTTTGGTTGGGGGGTTAGTATTACATTGTTACAGATAATCCAAAGTAATTACAAATATCGATAGGAAATTATGCCGTGATTCAGGCCCGTATCCAGGGGGGGAACTTGGCGGCATGTGCCTCCCATCCGAAATGTATGAAGTATACTTAATATAGAATATCGCTTCTAAATAAAGTCATTATAAAAGAAATAACTGTACTGGATAGATACAATAAAACAATTACATTTTTTAATTAACACCCGAATTACCATAAAATAAACAATCGTTTGAAAATAATTTGTTATAATTTGTTGCGAATAACTAAAATTATAACATCGTTAAAATCGAGTTAAAGCAAATGTAGGTCTCGTTATGATTATCTACCTAATGTTTTGTCTTGCACGTACTACACAAATTCTCCATTATCAAAAAACAGTTATCTATTGAAATCGCTAAACCCAAAATAGTGAAAAGTTCAAAATAAAAATGCAATTGTTTCAGTTTTCTTACGGCTTTGTTGATCAAACTGCGGCCCAAATCCTTAATTTTTTATAATAAAACTGTGATACAACCAATCAGATTTTTATTGTTGGTATTAAATATGAAGAACAACGGATCTATTAAGTACGGGAAGTGAATTTTTATTGTTCGCTCTACACACGTATTTTGACACAATAATTTAAATTAACGTTTCCTTACTTTTACTACTACAAAATTTATGAGCAGGGAAATGTACAATACAGTGCAACTTCGATAATGCAAATCCACGGTTGTTTTTAATCCTAGTAGGCCTTTTTAATGTTAATTAAATTTTTATAAGTAATACGAGAAACTTAGAACATAAATTTTTTTTAAAATAAAATTCGTTAATCCGAACGCAATCTTTCATTAATTAGTTCATTATTGTTGAGATTGCACTGTATCCATATTATACCTTTTTTCGTAATAATTATTTTTAATTTTAAAAAAATGCGGTGTAACAGCTCAAAAGTGTTTCATATATTACGTATACCATTCATGTCAAAATTACTGCAAATAGCGGATCGAATGGAATCCAGCACATTAATTTATTATTACACTCAAGTGCTGTAATGCTTGAATTGTTTATAAAGAATTTACGCAAATAACATATTGGAGCTTGATTAGAAATTAATTCAGCTTTGAATTTCTGATAAAACAGATTTTAGTAAATGGGGCGTGCGATTTAACGCTAATACGACAAATTAAATGTGCGATATCAATTTTGATCAATTGAAACAATTTTACAAATTACAATTATCTACCTACTTCATGTGAATCATCAATTAATTAAGAGGCATAACCTTTATAAATAACAAAATATGTGTTTAAGTAGGCCGATTACTATTAATAAATTAACAGGTACGTGATCCTTTCTTAAATGGTAGGTACTTCTTAAAACTGGTTTTTAAATCCAATTATTACATAAAAATAAACTACGTACCATATAAACACACAATTGAAAAATTCAAAATTATTAGATAATATTTATTATTTATTTTATTATAAAGTGCAAGAGAAAGTGTTATAGGTAAATAAGGTAAGACCTAAAGCAAATGGGCAATAATGGTATATCTGGATTATATAATTTTCTGCGGTTTCAATAGAAGCACCTACCTTTAGGGAAAATTTGCACATGCAGTTAAGTAATTAAAAGTTTACTTAACAGCTGATTGACATTTTGAAATGTTTTCGATAAGTTAAAGGTACATTTCCCACGTGAAACGCACATGTACTAAATTTCTGCGTATTTAATTATTGGTTTTCAAATTAATTATATTTGGAAAGGTACAGTAATTTGCACATTCATCAATTCTGAAGAATCGGAGAACTGGTAATATCTAATAAGGTCGAAACATGTATGTGCTGGAATTTTATTAGGTATACTTTTCTAACTTTTTGCAACCATATCCTTCATATTTCATTATTTTCCTACTTTATGTGGGATTGCTAACACTGTATTTTTTTTTTTAATAAATTTTCATCAGATTAAAATAATTTATTTATGTGTTCAAATTTATTAAACTGTAATAAATTTGTTAAGCAATATTAATCATCTCGTCATCTTCCCACTACACTTTTGATTTCAATCTCCTTAAATGTCCTTAATTGTTATTACACCTGTGGTTACATCCATTTTTGTCTTTAACATTCGAAGAATTTAATTGCAAAACCCACACTTCAAACGCAGAAACTTTTCGTGGATCTCGGTTATTGCGAAATCCCACTCATCATAACAACATCGAAAGGAACTGAAATGTTATTAGTCTTCGTCCCACATTTAACCATAAACCTTACTCGATATAGTTCTGCACACTTCTAAATCCAACAGGTACATAAATTTGCATCAATGATAAATTACTGCAGTCCAAATTAAAAAGCAGTAAAAAAAAGTTAAGAGGTTTGTGGGTCGATCCAATCCAACTGCAGATGACGTTTCCAAATTTCTTGCCTGTTTTGCAAAATTTTGATGAAAAATCACCCAGCAGATACAATAGAAAAGAAATTGAATTAAAACTCCATTATTATAAAAATGTTTGATATAAATAGCTACTGCAACTTTCTCGTGTATTATACTAAAAATTACTAATTGATTGAAAAAAGTTGTGCAACTTTTTAAAATTAATTGTCATCTTATTATAACATTTACTTTGCATTAATTTGCGATTAAATTGCCATAACTTCATAATACATTATTCAAAGACCCTGGGAGAGGAATAAAATTAAATCCGGATGCTTGATTTCTACAATTTTTTGCAAAATTTAAATAATAATGATTAATTTATGCATAAATAAATATTATTATTTAAAAAAAATGAAAACTGTGTCGATCGTTGATTTTTTTCGTGATCTGCAAATTTTCCTTACCACAATAATTTGTTGAAAGTTAGGTAGCCATTTTTAAAGGTTTCTTTTTGCATGAATAAGTAAATATCACTTTTGATGTCACTCACCGTAAGAAACTATCAATGAAAAATATAGTACCCATTTAATGATGGTATCATGGTCTATTTGATTAGAAAGTAAATTTGTAGGATTCACTTGCAGGATTAATTTTACTTAATAACCAGTAATCGAAAATTTGATTGGCCATAACAAGGAAAATTGAAATTACGGATGTTAGAAATTTTTGAAGTTGCCCAACGCCGTGGATTGTGCTTATTGATGGGTAATAATTTTATGAAATTGCAAAAACTGACTTACCATTGCAATATGGAAATTTAATTGCCAATAACATTTTCTACAAAAATAATCATATTGTTCTGTTGGGATAATTAAAATTTTGAAAAATTGAAAAATACACCAACTGTTTTTTTGAAAAACAAAAGAATTTCCTTGTTTATAATTTACTTCCCTTATGAATGACGTAGCATTTTGTTTATCGTTGAAGCTATAACAATATTTTCATTTTAATAAAACATTTGAAGCTCAATAAAATTGTACTGCAATTTATTAATTGGAAAAATTTGGGATTTAGTTTGTTAAACTTTACAATAGAAAATTCTAGGTGGAATTCCTAAGATTAACGAGCAGAACAGTCCACTGACTTTATATCTTTTTTATCATTTCGGTATTGTAAATGGTAATTTAAGCGATTAATTTAGTTTCAGTTTCTCTCAATATCTCAAAAAATTTCAATCCAGCTGACTCATGGATTTCTTGTGCCCTACCTAAAAAGTTTGGGGTGAGCATTTGGGGCCACAAAATTTACTTTGAGGTTATGTTTGAATTTAGAAATTATTAGATTAAATTCAGATTTATTTATAGTTCATTCATATAAATTGAATCCTCATGTAACTAGGGACTCGTTAACAATCGACCATAACAGTTCGAATTTTTATCTCAGTCAGCCTTCAACCATTGTTACCAGTTTTATAGCGGCCATTTATAAAGACTTCAATATTCTAACCTTACAATTTCGTAATAGTGGTTTAGGTATGTATTCAAATACTGTAATTATTTAAAGAAAAATATTTAAGTAGGTATCTATATCAAAATTTAGTTATTTAAATAATTAAATTAAAATAACATCCGAATATCACATTTTAGGTTAACTTTCCATCCTTGGAATTGGCGCCAATGCATTTAACAACTTGACCTTCAAACCTGCTGTTATTTTATTATGGATCTCTGGTTCTTTCATAAACGTTTAAAAAATGCACTAATTTTAGTTTGGTTTTTTAAACTTTATAAAGATTTCTATGGATTAATTATTATTATAGCATCTTCTACCTTTCGTATTGAGTTTTATTGAATTATCAGGCGCCCAGAAACACCAGCAATTCCTTTACACAATTAGTTGCTAGTTTACATTTTTAAATCCTCGAAATAAGAAACTTACGTAGGGAGGGGCTCAACATAATACCAGAAAACAAATTGGGTAACATACAAAAGATTTTAACATATCAAATTAAGAGGAATCCTCAGAGTTGGAAAACACACTTTCGTAATTTAGTGATATTTTGCTTATTACTCATAAAAATTGCACAAAAGTATATATTTTTTAAAAGATGACAATTCAAACCTTTTTGAAGAAAAACTACACGGCCTGCGTCCAAGTGTCCTCTTTTAAAAAATATATACTTCTGTGCAATTTTTTTTTAGCAATAAGCAAAATATCAGTAAATTACGAAAGTGTATTTTCCAACTCAGAGGATTCCTCTTAACAGGTCCATTGACGGGGGGGGGTTCCCCCGTCGCGTCGTTGCGCCTTTGTGAGTGATATCACACATTTATAAAATCAGCGCCTCTACTTGAAATCTCCAGTTTCCTCAGCCAACTATTTTGGTCTGCCAACGAAAACAAAGTAAAACGTGGCCATTTCTGTGGTAAACATGCGAACTGCTGATGCCGTCCTCCATCTTCACAAACCTAGCTCGGCCTACGGCCTCGCACTTCTTCCCAAAATACCAAACAAATAAAATAATGTCGTAGACAATTTAATTTTAGTTTAAAATCAAACAGAAATAATTTTTTTAAATTAAGTACTACCTACTATATTAAAACAAATAATCATTTGGTGGAGTACAATATTTTGTGCTACAGGCAAAAACCAAAGTAAGTAAGAAGCTCTTAGTGACTGATCAAATCATAACAATTTGAGATTACTTCCATTATTGCAATAAAATTGCAGGATTAAAATTATAAAAAATCAATGCGAGGCCGTAGGCCGAACTATGTTACATGAAGAGGAGAAACTGTTTTCAGTGCTTACGTTTACCAACAAAATGGCAACCGTTTGCTTTGTCAAACATAAACCAGGATACATGGCACATCTGACGGCAAGTCCAGCAAGCTACCTGATGGATGTAAAATATTTATATGCTCACAGAACCAACACTGCCAAGGAAACTACGCAGATGTTGTTAATAACAAGCCTTAAGGCTTAAACTAAGAAGAAGAACCCCATTTTTTCGGGGTTATGTTTATACTATGTTTACCGCACCATTCAGAAGCGGTGCTAAGCATTAAGTCAGGAAAGTGACGCACAGGGGCGCAAAATATCAAGCGGCGCTTCAAAATATGATATAAATTTTGTAATTTGGGGTGACATATTTGAAACTAGCTGTTGCCCGCGACTTCGTCACTTTTGGAAGTGGAATTCACTTTTTTGCGCGCAAACTTTTTTTCCTTCCGTTTCTATACTCTATTCTCTACTCCATCGGTCTCTCTCTCCTGGTATGTTGTCCACAGTTTCTCCATGCAGTCCTGTCCTGCACGCTCTCTTTCCACTCATCCACCTCTACAGCTCCCAAATCGTACCTCTCTTGTTACTCCTGGCTTCAACATTACTCTGGCACTCCATCCTCCAACTCCCATCAGTTCCCATTTCCGGCTACCTCCACCGCTCGTACTCTTTGTATCTTCCTCATTCTCCCTTCTTCTTTCCATTCCGGTTGACGTTTCATTTCTCTCTCTCTACTCGCGCTAGAAACGACAACCCAAATCAACTTTTCGGAGGTTCTCGTTCTATCCTAACCTATCTCACACTTTTATTTATTAATTTCTAAAAGTTTTTTCTTTTCCTTTCTAAAGAAAATTCCATGCTTCTGGACAGTAGGACCCACCGGTTTAGGCTGTGCTTTGGAAACTTGAAGGACGTCGACAGTGGGAATCTCGTTAATCCATTCGCGCGCGTCACCACTAATTAGATATTAGGTGATAAATCCCATATTTATGTATATTTTTGTTTATAAAGAAAATCCCATGCTTCTAAACGTAGACCCACCGGTTTAGGCTGTGTTTTGGAAAATTGAGGGACGTCGACATTGGGCATCTCGTTAGTCCATTCCTGCGCGTCACCACTAATTAGATAATATGTGATAAATCCCTTTTGGATAGGATTTTCATAAAATCCTTTCTTAGTGCTCGCCTACGTGATAACAGGAACCTCTGTGCAAAATTTCATCGCTAAGGACCCAGTCGTTTGGGCTGTGCGTTGATATATCAGTCAGTCAGTCAATCAGTCAGTCAGTCAGTCAGTCAATCAGTCAGTCAGTCAGTCAGTCAGTCAGTCAGTTTATTATTTTATATATATAGATTTACAGGAGGGGGGGGGGCAAGAGCAGGTGGTACCGGCCCTATTGTTAGGCAACCACAAAATAGTGAATTTGATTAAAGAAATCTTTTAAATAAAAAAAATAAAAAACCCTGGGCTCCCAGTAATTAAGGTTCAAGTTCTTTTTTTTTCATATAAAAGTTGCATCAAATCGCCTATGGCTCCATTTATATCCAAACTTGCGAATTTTTAAATAATAATCCCAAGACTCCTAATTTAAAATAAGAGACCGGTAATTTCAAGAATTACTATTGGGTCATATTATGAACACTGAGAAAAAATTATAGTAGCTTTTACTAAAAAATATGGGTTAAAATGACTAAATTTAGATTGTAATCTTGATATATCAAATCAATCGGTCTACAACCAGATCCTCACAGATTTTAATAAAATTCACAGCTAGGTTGTTACTAGGTGTGTGATTACTGATTAAGGTACCGATTTCAAAATAGACTCATTTCAAAGCTCATGAAATGGACTTTCATATGATATGTCACATCAAAATTTTCAAAAATGTTTTTTAATTTTGAATTTTTCAAAAAGTAGTGTTTTCTTTGAAAAAAAGAATATGTCTTATAGCCGGTACTACCAAGGTACCAAGCTTTTGTAAAATCTCTAGTTTAAATGTTTAACAAACTTGTTGTGGTGTAAGCGGTGCTTTGCAATAACCATGACATTTAATTTCCAAACGTCAACTGTCATCTGTTGAACTGTAAAAGTTTGTGTATTGCGTGTAAATTGTTAAATAATTTACTTTATTATTTTAGTGTTATACGTTGCTTTTACACACGATACGCAATACGCGAACTTTCACAGTTCAACAGATGACGTTTGGAAATTAAATGTCATGGTTATTGCAAGGTACCGCTTACACCACAACAAGTTTGTTAAACATTTAAACTAGAGATAAATTTTCAAAAGTTTGGTAATACCGGCTATTAGACGCACTTTTCTTCTATCAGATTTTAAAAATTTAAATTGGATCACAACTGCATCATATGAAGGAAAAAATTGTTATTCGAATATTTAATTAATTCGACTATTATGGATTTTTATTTTAACAACATTTTCTAGAAATAATAAAAAATAATAATTGATAATATTTAAATTTTTAATCAAAACGTAAAAATAAGAATCTATTGTTTTTCTGAAAACGTTTTAATTTTTACAAAAGGAAAATTGAAATTTTATTTTAATTTTTGTTTAAAATTTTAATTGTTAGAATTTACCACGTTGTTTTTTCTACAAAATTAAGTAAATATTGATGTAATCAATTCAATAATAGTATATTATAGGCCAAGGTTGTGAAGACATGCATTATAGCCCTAGCGCCAAGATTATATTCCGAGGTGCGAAGCACCGAGGAATATAAGGCGCGGGGGCTATAATGGTCTTCACAACCGTGGTTATATATACGATTTTTTGCACTACTAGGTTTATTACAATTCTTTTAATTTTTGTTAATACAAAATATTCTAATTTAAAATAATTATTTTAAATAAATTATAAAACAAATGACAGTCTTTTGTTTTCTTGATTTGACATTCTTGAAAATTTTAAATTAATTCTGATTAAAAGTTGAAATTTGAAGTTTATGAGCCGTTTAGTGAGTTTTTTTTAACTGTTTTGTAATAGAAAATCTACTACCGGAAAATCCTTTGTGTTTTCGCATTGAATTTTATTAGTAAATTAAATAAATCGTGGTTCGTCAAATTAACAAAAGATGGCGCTGTCACTATCTGTCACATTAATTCGAATTTAATAAAAATTTTAAAATTCAATTAATCTGTTAATAAAGCGTTTTTAATAGTTTAAATACAATTAAATAGCATCTCTTGATTATTCTAAATCATCTTATAACAACATTTTTCTTTAAAATGGTCCCCAAATTATCGAAAAATATCATTTTGTTCATTATTAACTAGTAGTTAATAATGGAAAAATTGTTGACCACTAGTCTATAACATGTCACTTCTGGAGCTTCATACCTAAGTAAAAATGATAGCCTATATGACTAGTAGTGGAAAATAGTATATTATAGGCCAAGGTTGTGAAGACATGCATTATAGCCCTAGCGCCAAGGTTATATTCCGAGGTGCGAAGCACCGAGGAATATAAGGCGCGGGGGCTATAATGGTCTTCACAACCGTGGTTATATATACGATTTTTTCCACTACTAGGTTTATTACAATTCTTTTAATTTTTGTTAATACAAAATATTCTAATTTAAAATATTTATTTTAAATAAATTATAAAACAAATGACAGTCTTTTGTTTTCTTGATTTGACATTCTTGAAAATTTTAAATTAATTGTGATTAAAAGTTGAAATTTGAAGTTTATGAGCCGTTTAGTGAGTTTATTTAACTGTTTTGTAATAGAAAATCTACTACCGGAAAATCCTTTGTGTTTTCGCATTGAATTTTATTAGTAAATTAAATAAATCGTGGTTCGTCAAATTAACAAAAGATGGCGCTGTCACTTTCTGTCACATTAATTCGAATTTAATAAAAATTTTAAAATTCAATTAATCTGTTAATAAAGCGTTTTTAATAGTTTAAATACAATTAAATAGCATCTCTTGATTATTCTAAATCATCTTATAGCAACATTTTTCTTTAAAATAGTCCCCAAATTATCGAAAAATATCATTTTGTTCATTATTAACTAGTAGTTAATAATGGAAAAATTGTTGACCACTAGTCTATAACATGTCACTTCTGGAGCTTCATACCTAAGTAAAAATTATAGCCTATATGACTAGTAGTGGAAAAAATATTTTATACCTTTTGTATTTTTGTATAATTTTAATGGCTAATGATGGAAAGGGAGTGAATATAAAACTTTTTTTTTTAAATTTTAAAGTAAAAATAATTTTGTCTTTTGAAATGATATATCATACGATCCGAACCGAAACCGGTCACTCATTAAGGTTAATTGGAATTTCTGTTTTCAGTAATTCTGGAAACTATGGTGTAGACTGTAGACTGTAGATTATTTTCAACCAAGCAAACAAGGAAACGTTGAAAACATTTTTGTAATTTTTACTAACACGACATCGCAATTTTAATAAATTAGGTGACTCGAATAATGCATAATATTAATTATACAAAAAACAAAGGAAAACAAACCTTGAAAATTTTATGTTTGCTGAACATCGGGTTGTCGAGATATTAATATTCCTAATTGTGGGAAAAAAAGAAACAATCATTCCGATAACCAAGCAATTAATATAAAAGTTTACCATTTTAATTTTATTATTAAAAAATGCACGCAACTGTCTCCTTGTTTTCCGTGATTTAAAATTATCTAAGAAAAACGCATAATTTAAACTTGAAGGGTACCATCAACGCATGTTGCTCGGAGAAGGATCCGCATATCTCATTTCAGATCCATAAAATTACAATTTCCGTTTAATTGTTTCTAAATAGCTAATACAACCTGTCTAAAATTTTACTTTCATTTGAGTTCAAAAACCTTCACCTTAACACATTAAATTTTTTTAACTATTAAATAAATCCGCAATAAAAATTTTCTATCTACATACGTATTACATTATCTCACGCAATTATTTACATATTTAAGTAATATTTTTACTTATTTAATGATAATTAAGCAAATTGTTGTTGCGAAAATGATAAAATAACGCACTCGATAATTACAACCTAACCAGCCAGCCTAGGATTACGATGATTAATTAATTATTGAAATGCATGATAATTTATACAATGGTTGATAGATTTCTTTTTTTATCGAAAGCAAACCAAAGGTAAAGGTTAATTATTTTTCAAATTTCTAATCATATTGGATGTGCACAAAACTTGCTAAATTTGTATTTAAATGAAGTGAAAATTTGCCTAATGCAAAAAATTAATTTTTCATTTGCACTCTTCATATTTAAATTGTTAATACAACAAAAAAGTAGGCACGTATTTACTCTATTAATTTATCTTCATTGTGAGCCAACAAAACGGTGAAGGTAAACTAGGTGAAAGAACTATCTTCTTGGTGTCAAGCTATTGTGTACATGACAGTGGCAGTGACTTTAGCCTTCAATTAAATAAGAAATCATTAAAAATATTTATAACAATGCAATATAGAGTGGTCCATAATTCACTCATTTTATGCCATTACAAGCAATTGGCACTACTTTAGGTACTTGTATAATAATTTAATCAAAATAGCAGTTCCATCAAAATGTAACTCGCATTCCACCCAGTTTAAATTTTTATAACGGTCGTTCAAGTACCTACACTCTTTTACACATTTTAAATTAGTTAACGGAGTTGTAGTGCAAGACCAAAATTAATATGCATATTTTTCAAAAACGCAAACTAAAACATTAAATCTGTGTAATTTGGAATCGACGGTGCAGAAATTTAAATTGCGCGCTTGTCAAACAAATTTTGAATGATTCCCAAAGAAAATTAACAGATCAGAAAAATTCACGTGGAATCGAAGTATTACTCCATTGTAAAGTCACCTAGTTATTTAATAAAAATGGGACGTAACACCGTCCCCCGCATTCCTTCCGGAACAATACATTTTTATAATAAACTGTGTATTATATCTACGACCTGAATTTTAATATCCACTTAATATTCATAATTCGCAAAGTATTATTATTATTATTAAGCTCATTCTCAAGTTATCAGTCGAGTTATGCGAAGAAAATGAGTCCTTCCTAATAATGGCATCGAATGATATGTCAGGCATGTTTATATAATTTTCAATTGTCTGGGAATGGTAATTTATGTAATTGGTAAGCTAATGCAAAATTTTTTTCTTTAAAAGTGCAAGCTTAGTTAAAGCACTATTAAGAGCAACGTAAATTGCAAATCATTAGAAAGGCAGCTTGCAACACCGATATTTTTAATAAAACGTTGGTTATATAAACATACACTTTAGGCATTTAAGATGTAAACCAGATTGTTTAAAAAACTACAATCGTGCTTTTAAATAATGAGTAATTAATATTTAGCAGAGGAATTCCTTTAGGTAATACATAGGTACGTATCTGTGATGTGCTTTCCAAGTCGTTTCGTAGGGGACCTGTAGTTCAACGTGGACTCCAAACCACGGAAGCGCTATGGTGGAGGTTCCTAAAGTTTAGCATTATTTCCATACAAGCCATCTTCAGATAAACTACGGATTCCTTTTCAGTCATTCATTTACCATTTATATGTTATTATTTAAAACGAAATTACCAAAGTTGTGCGGCCTGAAGGCCGCACTAGAGCTATATTTAAATTAGTTCTTAACCTAAGCCAATCATACTGGCAGATATAATCCGTAGCACCCAGTTTGTGATTGATTGTTTGGTTCATTTATTACCAATATTAAAAATACGACCAGTGCGGCCTTCAGGCCGCACAGCCAATCTAATAATGATAACAAAAATATAATGATCTAACAGATAATCTGATTAAAACGAATCATTTTAGTGGGATTTGGCATCAGCTTTGAGTTTTGCTCATTTAGCGTTTGAGCATTTATTACCAATATTAAAAATAGGACCAGTGCGGTCTTACCAGTGCGGCCTTCAGGCCGCACAGCCTAGTCAATCTAATAATGATAACAAAAATATAATGATCTAACAGATAATCTGATTAAAACGAATCATTTTAGTGGGGTTTGGCATCAGTTTGAGATCTAAGAGGAGGGGGGGTATTTATTCTCTGTAGAGCAAAAATGTGAAGACATCAATGTAAATCGGGGGAAGGAGTACGGAGTACCCTTCAGGTCAGGGGCGGACAGGGTAAAAAACACAATTTGTTGAAGGAAAAATGTTTTGAGAGAAATGTTCTTCATACCTTTTTACTTATTTTAGTACATTTTTCTCGATTTCTAGCAAATTATGTATTGTCGTGATTCAAACTGAAATCCAGCTTCGTATTAGTAATTTGCTTCAGAATAAGGGATGTTTTTACCCATAACGACATGCACGAGCACAGTTTTGTAAATAAAGGTCGATTTATGTTACCGTTGACACAAACACACTATTATTATTGAATGTTAGTGAAATCCAACCTAAAAAGAAACAAATTTAATTATTTACATTTGAATTTTAACCGCGAAAGTTTACCAATTTTGATGTCCAGAATGGCTCAAATTTTCGATTTTCAGTTGGCATTTTGAAGTTTTCAAACATACAAGGTAGACAAAGTTGGCGTAGAGGTGTTGGCTGTGACTTGTGAAGCCAACAACAGTGATTTTTGGTGAGGTCCACCTTAAATGACCAAATTACGAGTTTTCTTGGAAAATCCAAGTGATTTTCAAATTGACTATTAGTACGAAGTGTTGTCTGAAGTGGGCGAGTGTTTTTAGATAAATTTGGAAGTAGAATCTTCAAATTACGGTGTTTTTGGAGAAACACATTTAGAAAATTTGATATCACACATGTGCGTATTTTTTGGTCCGCCATTGAGGAATGATCGAATGATTTTTGTAATCACGACAATTACGTGCCTACAAGTAAATGTTTAGAAGAAAGAATTGAAATTGGCTGAAATTTAAATCAAATAATTTTACTTACAAAATTTGAGGTTAGTTATACAAATTTATGAGATTGGTTCAAATCTGTTACGTTTTGCCAACAAACTTTATTATACGATTGCCGATCGTCTTTATTTGACATTTGTGGAATAATTGTGGAGATTTGGAATCACAAATCGAATTTTATGAAGAACGCAGCTGTTTCGAGGATGCAACAGGTGTCAAACTGATGATTTCACGAGCGAGAAAACAGCGGTCCCAAAACATCGACAACAAGTGCCACATCGCTGCTAATAATAAACTTGATAATTTGTTACACCATTTTTATTGTAAATTTATTTGTGTTACACAATTACACTAAATAGAAACCTGGAGCATTTTGAGTTCGATTTGCAGTTAAATGCAAATGCGAAGGGTTTTTATTACACAATTTTACACTCTGCGACCAAAACGAACTTGTTCGTAAACAGTTCATGCTCGACTTGTTTTGTACTTATTTTAAAATTGAATTTCATTTGATGAAAATTAAATTATTCATTTTCTACGAGGCTGAGTTTAGTTTATTTTTCATACAACGATCCACACCCGAATTTAGTTTTTTGGTATTGTCAGTAACGACAATAAATTCGATTAAGGCATTTCATGCATTTTTGTCCCCGAGAGGAAAATTTCGTTTGAGCAATTTTAGTGCGGTATCTAAGCCGTATAATTTTATTTTATTTAGCGACCCAAAAAGGAGAAAAGGCGAACCCAGCCCTGTGATTTGTCTCGAAATTTATATGCGAACCAACGTATAGCTGTCGATCGCACTCTAGGGTGGAGATATTATCCTAATTAAATATTCAAAGTAAGGGTCGTAGGAAATATCTCTACAGTATATTATCGACTAACTAACTTTAGATTTCATTTAGTAATTTATAGTAATGCATTAAACTAAGCGCTTAAGCTTGAACTCGATTGGTTTACTACCAATCAGAGGTGAGTTCATTTCTTCAGTTGATTATAAAATTCATCAACAAGGAATCAGTCAGAAGTGCGTACATTTTTTTAAGTTCTTGGTTCTTGGTAATGAACCAAGAATCAATCGCAAGTAGGAGAAAGCGTTACGGACAGATAGACAGAGTTTTATATGACATTCTTACACTAATTTTTATTTCCTCACCCTTCCCAAAGCACAATTGTCTGAATCCATTACTGATAGCTGCAATTAAAATGCTCCTTAAATTATTCGAATTTAGACAATTTTCTGCGGATATACGGAAGCTATTTCATCGTTATAGCAAATAGTCAGTAAATAAAAAAGTATTGATTTTCAAAAAACAAAATTTCACGAATAAAAATAAAATTTTGAAAAGTAATAATTAAATAGATGTTACATTGCAAATATTTGCTGATGCTCTCATTTTTCAAATAACGGAAGCCATTACAATAAAAAATATATAAATCATTGTCAACACAATAACCTAGTAAAATTCTACAATTCTTAATTGGTTATACTAATTTACTTAAATTAGTAAGGATATTTTAATAATTTACGAATTAAGGAAATTAAATTAATATTGCATATTTTAAGCTTTCAAATGCTTGATGCATTCTTTATCAGAAATTATTAATTAAATTATTAAAATATCAAATGTTTTCAAAAAAGAGGTGGATTTATCCATTTTGCATCTTGTAGATCGTCTTGCGTAATTTCAAGCATGAAGGCACGACAAGAGCATCTACTTTACTTAATTAAAGCAAACCACTACACTTTCAAACATCTTCGACACGAAAAAACTTTTCTAACAAGGAAATGCAAAAACAATTACATGCATTCTGGTGTTCAACACAAAGAATTTCCAAGTGTGACTACCAGCTATCACGATAATATATGAAAATGTTTCTGTCGTGGTAGTTAACTCATATGATCTTAATTGTTAACTTTCTAGTTAAACGGCACTAAATAGCAAAAAATCAATAAAAACGAAGAGCAGAATTTAAAAAACCCGATTTAGAAAAGTGAAAATAACTTAATGTGAAAGACAATAGTGCATTGTACGACTTTGGCATTTTTTATTGTTAGGCTTAAGACAATGGCAAAAACTTAGAAGTGATTTAAATAGAAGCCACTACTGACATTTATAAAAATATCCAAGGTAGTGATTACTTTACATTCCTGATGTTCAATAAAACACCTACTGATCCTATTGAATGCAAATTAAATTTATTAATTAGCGCCTAATTTTACAACTGCTACGCTTGTGGGTTGTCTAGATGCGTATTATTATTCTATTTTTCCATATTTTGTCATCCTTCTTCAATTTATTTTTACTGCTCATTTCTAATTTGACGTACGCTAATGATAGCCTTGCTTAGGTAGAAGCTGGGAAATGATTGAAAAAAATACTGTAAGCTGATTGGCTATTGCCAGCTTCTACCGCAACAAGACGCTAATTTCTATGTGAACGCCGCTTAACCCCTCAGGAATTGGCGGTATTGCGCCAACACCGTCTGTTTTCGCGTCTAATTTTAATATTACTACTTTTGGTTCTCTCGCAATTTTTTATTTCATACTCAATGAACAAAATTTTTGATGCATAAACTACAATTATTGTTATCGATATTTCTTACGAAATGGATTACCTTAACAGGAAGTAGTGTTTCGTACCAATGAGTTCTCCTTCCAAAGTTGTTCTTCACACTTTATAACGACATAAAGAATCTGATTTGGTAGTTGAACCACAACAAATTCTGAATTATAGCTAAATATAGCAGTTGTACAAATTAAACAAGGGGGCGTCCATTAATTACGTAAGAACGATTTTTGTAATTTTTGACCCCCTCCCTCCCCCACGTAAGGGTACATAAGATTGTGGCAACCCCCCTCCCCAATCTTACGTAAGGATTATTTAAAAAAATTAATTTATCACACCCCCTTACCTTCACTTTTTACAACATAACGCATTAAAAAACTTACGTAAGGAATACGTCGGACCCCCTACCCCCCTCGTAAGGGTCCGTAAGATTTCCGATACCTCCCCCTCCCCCTGAACCGTAATTAATGGACGGACCCCAAGGAATAATAGCCCATATGAATAAGTATGAGCACATGGTGACAATACTTTTCTTCGTATTAATTAGCAGTCCATATTTATTTAAGAGGTCATAAATTAAATTATAACTCTCACCTCGCGAGTGGCGGTGCTAATTAAGATTCTTCATGTTCTTAGCAAACCCAAATAGTTCACTGGAAATATAGGCCAGTCATTGTAGCAAAACAAGGTATGGAAAATTGCAAAAGTTTTCAAATTTTGAGACAATATTGAAGGAGGTAAAAAAATAATAAATCCGAATTTGCACCCTTTTCTGCCCCCCCGGAACATTGTTAATTTAAAAAAACCGAAATTCCGAAATTTATGCAAACCTTGGAGAACATTTTAATAATTAAAACACATCTTCAATAAAGTTTGCACCCTGCTACAATGACCGAAACATTGCAAACAATTAATTTTTTTTTTTGTATCCTGTCGAAATAAATTGCAAAAGTCATGAAAATAATTCCTTAATACAACCCTGTATGCAAATTAATAATCACAACTATTTGCAATGTTCCGGTTATCGTAGCAGGGTGCAAACTTTATAGAATATGTCTAATAATTATTAAACTGTTCTCCAAGATTTGCATAAATTTCTGAATTTTTTCATAGAGTTATTGCAAATTTACACTCTTCTTTTAACAATTTAACAATGTTCCGGGGAACAAAAAAGGGTGCAAAAATCGGATTAATAATTTTTTGACCTGTCCCAATGTTGTCCCAAAATATAAAAACTTTTGCAATTTTTGTCTAACTTTTCACTTTTTACGGAATTATGGAGTAAATTGTAAAAAATTGTTCAAAATTTTTAATCTTATTATTTATTATATTTAATTTAAATCCTCTTATTTTTTAAGCATTGCGTTTTACAAAAAATTGAGGCCGCTTTTCGGATAGAAAATTTAATGGGCTTCAAATTTAATCCAGTAAATTTTTTTAAAAAGGCAATCCATTTCACAGTAAAACTAAAATAAGTTGGTTTGTGCACTTGCTTTTATATTTCTATAGTTTCAATTTTTCTGTAGAATGGATTGATTTTCCAAAAAAATTTACCAAACTAAATTTGTAGTCAATTAAATTTGCTATCCAAAAAGCCGCGCAAATAATTTTGTAAAGCGTTTTGTTAAAAATACGGGATTGTCATAATTAAAACAAACAAATAAAGGCCAGTCATTATAGACTTTGACCCGTGAATAATTTCTTAGTGGTTTTTTTTTCGCCGCTGTCTCGGGGGGGGGGTCACTGGGAGTGTAAATTAAAAATCTCGACCAAATTATGCATTTGCGTATATTCGAAAAATGGTTTTGTTTCGTAAAAAACCGTTTTTCTTGAATAACTCGGGCATTTTTGATTTTACATAAAAACCGCGGGGACAAAAATTGTAGGAAATTTGATTCTCGACAAGTTTGGTCCTCACAATTTTTCTTCTAGGATCGATATTTTTGGAATTGGACCCGAAAAAAGCGACAAATTCAAAATAATATCATTATCTCTTTTATTTTCAACTTAACGGTATAAATGAAGAGGAGCAAACTTGTAATGTAGAGAATCAAATTTTGGACAAATTTGGTCTCCACCTGTTTTTATAAAAATCGATATTTTCGGAATTTAACATTTAACCTAAAAATATGTACCCATTTAGAAATATTCCCATTATCCCCTTTATTTTCAATTTTACAGGTACAAATTATTAATAAGGCGAAAGTTGTACATATTTTTAGGTTAAATTCCGAAAATACCGATTTTTGTAAAAACAGGTGGAGACCAAATTTGTCCAAAATTTGATTCTCTACAAGTTTGTTTCTCTTCATTTATGCCGTTAAGTTGAAAATAAAAGAGATAATGATATTATTTTGAATTTGTCGCTTTTTTCGGGTCCAATTCCAAAAATATTGATCCTAGAAGAAAAATTGTGAGGACCAAACTTGTAGAGAATCAAATTTCCTACAAATTTTGTTCCCGCGGTTTTTATGTAAAATCAAAAATGGCTGAGTTATTCCAGAAAAACCGTTTTTACGAAAAAAACAAACCATATTTCGAATATACGCAAAAGCATAATTTGGTCGAGATTTTCAATTTACACAATAATTTGTCGCTTTGAAAACTGAAGATAATTTGAGGGGGGGGGGGCACATTCAATCCTCCTTCTAACTACAGACCTGTTACAAATGCATGCAGACTTTTGGTATTGTAAACATGAAAAGAAATAAATTGTTACAGTGAAACGTATAGATCTGTGATGAAAAATCATCAGTGTTTTATTTATTACCAACCTAACAGTGTTTCGGTGCGGCCTTCAGGCCGCACAGTCTGTGCAATCTAATACATACGTAATAATTAAGTTTATATTTTAATTTAGACCTAGAACCTAGACCTAGAACCAAAAGCTAATTGAAATAAATATTCAGCAAACTTTTTGATTGTACAGACGGCTTTTCTGTATATGACAGCCACTCGGGCTACCTTGAACTTCAAGATATGCTTTCTTTATTTCTAATTGTACACTGCGTAACGAAAGACTTATTTTGCTTCATTAAGCAACCAGGTAAAGTTCAGCCGGAATAAGATGACTGGGCGGTAGCCAATTTCCTGCACAGTAGATGTGGAGGGACAACGTTCCATTTAATCTTCGCTTCTGTGTTCCGCCCAGTCATCTAATTCCGAATGAACTTTACACCCTTCTAATGAAATTTTTGAAGATTGAAAATCTCACCAAAATAATGAATAAAATAGAAACACGACTTAACAAAATAGTATAAATTATTATGCCCAATAAAGATAAAAGTATATTTTTATCTTTATTGCTCATCTACATCGCTCACGGGAGTATATGGCAGAAAAGAGGTCATGTGCAGCAGTGGATGATGGATTCAGTCCCATTGTTTGGAGTACCATTGGGAACCCACTGATCATGTCTTCTTAGCGACTGTTATACGCATTGTGTTTGGAGACAGATTAATATCAAAGAAAATGTGGCCATCACTTTCACCTAATCTTTCTTCCAAATTATTATTTGAGAAACAATAAAAAGTGCTGTCTACAAAAACAATTTTAATTTGCTACGATCGATTTGATTTTTGATATCAAAACTGGAAAAATAAACACATAACATTAGTTGCTTATTTTACTTTTGTATTTTTAACACTAATTAGCGGACCATCTTCTAGTTTAGAAAAGTATACAACTTTTTTTGACCCCATAATCACTCACTGGTGAGGAGGTAGCTAAGGTAATTTTTGAAGAAATTTTGGAATACGTCAAGTTTGATTAGGTATCTAATAGTTCATGTTAATGATAGAATAAATTAAAGTGAGATGGTTTAATTACCAATAATAATTATAGCTATTGTGATTCGGAAGCTTATCCAACAATGGAAATTATACATACATTGTAATTATATTTTCTTTTATTACAATTTAACAATGTCACTTTCTCACACCGTTCTGAAAATTTATGATCAATTAAATAAAACGCAATCTGTTCATTTTAATAATAAAACTATTCCAACTATCTGATCAAGTTCTATTAATTTAAATAATTGCTATTTAATTAATTAAAAACGTTTAAATTTGTTGACAATAATTGAGCAATTTCCGAACGAAGAAAAAATCGCTTTTCATTACAAAAATTACAAAATTACACCTTTTTGGTTTCTTAATTTATTCAATTTATTATTGAGTAATTGCATATCAAGTACGGCATTAATATTTATACGAATTTCTAATGGCAGATAATTTCGTTTATGAAATTAGTGCACATTCATTGATGATATAATAGCCAAACGTAATTTTTAAAGTTCCCTGCTTTGAATTAAATCCGGATGTAAACAATTGCATTTTATTTGTGGCTAGCTATAGTTTGTTTTGCGTGAGAAGAACCTGGAGACCAATAGAACGTCTCGATTATACATATAATTCGTCGTTAGAATGGTAATTTCCCTGTACGAAACAGTTTTAAACGAACACCACTGGTTTTAGAGCGCTTATTCCACACATTAAAGCTAATAATAATAATAAACGTTTTGCGGTTTGTTCTGTAATTTATTTAAACAACAAAAAGATTATTTTTCAAAAAAAAAAAACTTGTACAAACGAAGTAAACTTTATTTAATGGTGTCGCTTCGTTGCCTGCAAAATTCTATACGTTGTGTAAGTAACCGTTAATTTGCGGTTATCGTTAATTAAATAGTTTAGTATGTCATATTATTATTTATAATATTTATTAAATAAATTTAAAAAATATTATATTTGGCAGTTGCATGGAAGTTATAAGATAACGCGACAATTAAAAAGATGAAGAGTTTGCATAGAATATTGATACATAGTTAATCATTGTGTCGTTAGTTGGAATAAAAATGTAACGGGAAATTTGCATGCAAATCTGACACCCATCATAATTTTCTAATTATAAATCATAGTAAAGAAATAATAATTGAAATAACAAGTTGAACGTTCTCGGAAGCTGTTATTATGTAAAACCAAAAATTATTTCCAATTTTTACGTTGAAACTGCAAGTTGGTTAAAAATTTGCACAACACATTTTTCCTTATATGAAAGTTTATAATAAATAATTATTGAGCATAGGAGAGATCGAAAATATAGAAATTTATAATAACTAACTAATAAAATGCATAAAATTGAATAATTTGCGTTGTATTACTTTTTTTGTTTAATATCTGAAGGAATTTTTTTTATAGTTGTAAAATAAATAAACAAGTGAAAAGTAAAAGAAAAATTTATTTAAGAAAAATTGTTGGCTAGAAAGTTGTGTGTATATGATGTCTGTTTCGTTTTAATATTACTTATGTAAAACTGCTAAGTTTACATTATATGATGTGCTCAGAACTAAAATGCTGTAAGTCAAAAAATGAAGTTTTGTATAATTAAGAATTTACATAAATATCAATAAATTTGGTTCATTTGTTTAAAATTTATACAAATTTTTATGATTAATTCCATAACTCCAATTCATAAATGCAAGTGATCTTCTGTTCCAGGTTTGCCACCGAAAGTGAAAAGAGAGTAAAAAAGACGATTTTCAAAAATAGTAAAGAAAAATGTGTATGTAAATTTTAACAAGAAAATGCAAAATTGCTTTTAAAAAATTAAATAAAGAAAAATATTGATGTAAACATTTATTTAGGGTCTGGCAACAAAAATATTTAACTCACCTCACCCCCCCCCCCGCCAACCAAAACAAGATAGGAAATAAACCTCATTGAAGAAATGCAATATGGATCAATTTCATGGTTATTACAGAATTTAATTGGAAAACAATACCAAAATTTGAAAAAAGTAATGATAAAAATCTTCACATATTATAAAAAAATATTGGTTGTAA
This sequence comes from Rhagonycha lutea, assembly GCA_958510855.1. Lineage (NCBI taxonomy): Eukaryota > Metazoa > Arthropoda > Insecta > Coleoptera > Cantharidae > Rhagonycha > Rhagonycha lutea. The sequence goes on from OY294036.1 coordinate 96,993,926, forward strand.
TCGGTTCACGAAACTTGTGAGCAGAGCCATATCGAGGGTAGAAAGCGCCTGTGGCAAGCGGCTTAATTATATTAGCGCTGCCCCTCCCCCACCTTCCGTTTAAATTAACGATTTTTTTAAATGTTAATGAATGACTTTATACCCCAGACCCCCCACCCCGCTTTCCGATTGTTTACTTTTAAAAATTCCCTCCAGGTCAAGGGAAGATTTTTTTCAAAAACATGAACTATATCAGGGGTTCCCAACATTGTATCCGCAGACGCATGTGAGCCCGTGGAGCTATTTACATGCGTCTGCGGCCAAGGGCGGATCCAGGATTTTTTTCTGGGCCGGATGGGCAAAAAAGTCAACAATAACTGTTATCATATCAAATAAAAATATAAAAATATACATAAAAATAGACCGTCTGGGGGGGGGCACGTGCCCCCGTGCCCCCCCCCCTGGATCCGCTACTGTCTGCGGCAAAGTGTAGAAATAATTAGGTGCGGTGCTAAGCGATGTATGGAGGCGTAAAATAAGTACGGGAGAGAGAGCGAAATTTTTTGTGCCGCCGGCGCCGATGTGAACATAGGAAATTAACATGGGAAATTGATTTTTCTTTAATTCCTGCTTCCCATCAGAACGGATAAGAATGAAAAGGGTATCGATTTGAAGATATTTTTATTCCGCTTCTAAAGATACCTAACACTAGGTATTTTGTTCTTTAATTACTGTTATAAACTTACTAATAAAATGTAAATTAGTACATTTAAAAAAAATTAATTACCTTGTTTGAATTTTATTGCAATTATTGTTTTTGTTCATTTTTAACCAAAATTGCAATCTGTCAAAGTAACTTGTTGGAAATTATTGGTTTTCAACAGTTCATGGTTTTCAAGCAAAAACAATTGCAATAAAATTCAAACAAAATAACTAAAAAAATTTTAAATGCGCTATTTTGCATTTTAAAGTGAGTTTTTAACAGAAATTAAAGAACAAAATATCAAGTATTAGGTATCGTTAGAAGCGGAATACAAATCTCTTCAAATTGATACCATTTTCATTCTTATCCGTTCTGATGGGAAGCAGGAATTAAATAAAAATCAATTTCCCATGTTAATTCCCTATGCACATCGGCGGCCGGTCACCCGGTATAAGACAAAATTAAGAGTAACCTTGTATGATAAGGATAGGGAGTTAAACTAACGTCGGCGTCGGTTAAACCTCGTTCAATTTTGAATCTTAAACATTGTTACATTTTAACCATGTTGATTGGTTGCACTGAGTTCAAAGTTGAAGCAGGTTTAACCGACGTTTGTACAACCCATCCAAAGAAAAAGAAAAGGTAAAATTAGAAAACTTATAACAAAATTATAGAAATTTAGGGAAAAGAAGTTTTTCATCATTACAACATTTGCAAATTTTATGGGTTAGGGGGGGGGCGATATATTTAAAATTTACAGGCGAGCGTAAGAGCCTTGGAAATAATGAAAGATACAGAAATACAAAATGTATTATCAATAAAGGACCTAATATTTAATTTTTGAAATCCAATTTGTGCCCCCAACTATTTTTTGTAAATATCTATTACAAAAAATAATATCTATTTTTTGTAAATATATTTTGTAATCGAATGCGTCCGCATCACAGAAAGGTTGGGAACCTCTGAACCATCGGTCGGCAACCTGTTAGATATTGCGGATCACTAAATATGCAATTAAAATTTCGCGGACCAATAATTTACTAACCTTCTAATTTATCGACCTTTTTTTATATTTTTCCCTATTTATATACTTTTCCTTTTTTTAATGAGTTCGACAAATTTAAAAAATAATATCTGAATTTCTTTGCGGTCCATTAAAATTACGCCACGGACCACCGACCGACTGCCGACCGCTACTCTGAATTACATATTACCTTCATATTACCAAAGATATAAGAGCTCTAATGATGAAAGATGCTGTTTATATGTACTATCCCTTTTCAACCGATAAATAGATGGGGTTAATAATTTTCTCCCCGATTTGCAGATGGAGCTACTGATTTGGACTTACAAGGGGACATCACAGTGAGAGTATCGCCGATGGAAATCGATTTTTTTAGTGATTCTCGAAGCTAAAAACATTATCACTCTCTCGGCGTTTATTGCCATTTTTTTACCATAGATTTAACATATTATGTTAAATTTAACATATTATGTTAAACCTATGGTAAAACCTGTCTAGTTTCAAAAATTCATAACTCAAAAACTAAGGTCCAATGGACTAACCGCCAAGAAAATGATAATTTTTTTAGCTTCTAGAATCGCAAAAAAAAGGGATCTCGATTGGCGATATTCGCTGTGTACATTCTTCCTGCTGCCCTCTGGTGGCTAAATGAAGATCATGAATTGGAACTGTTTTAGCAATTGCAAATGTTTTAATTAAGAAGTTTTGAGGGAAATTTAAACTTAGGTAAATAATATTAATTAATAGATAAATAAGTCCCATTTTGTTTCTATTACGGTCACTCCGAACGCTTCGATCGGTTTTCTTATCCCCTCTCCATCGACGCACATAACGAATACTCACAATGATGTGCGCTTGTTAGTATTTTTATTTAAAATTAACAAATAAACTCACTATATTTAATACCGATATGGCATTTTCAATCTTTACAGTTCAATTTATTATCTGTGATAATCCTTAATTTTGTAGAATTCCCCCCCTCCCGCATAAGAAAGTAACAAGATAACTTTTCAAAATTGATAAAGATGCAAATTTAATTAAAACATCTTTTTGTTTATTTACGGTGCTGGGGGGTATTCCATACTCCCCAGACTCTCCGGTTTTCCGATTGTTTACTTTTCAAGTATTTTTTTTAACACATTGTTTTATTTTTTTGTAATTCTGGGGCAATGGGTGCACTATCTACAAACGAGGCCGAACAACAATATCCGATATTTTTTAAAATAGTGTATGATTTTTAAAAAGATGAAAAACGTTTCATTTTTTGGTCGAAAACTCTTCCATAAATTTTCAAAGCACGATCTGCAGGCATTCACAGGACAAAACCGAGGGTATAAGTTTTTCCGAGTGATACTTAAATTTTTTATTTATTCAGCTCGTGACCAATAAAAGAGATTAAATTGCTATTTAACTTTTTTGAGTTAGTAGTAAGAAAGGAGCCAACCAGAAGCTCTAAATAGCGTTACGAACAGAGAAACGGAGTTTTCTACGATATTCTTACGTTTATCTTAAAATTATTGTAAATAATTAATTAAAAGCCTTGCTAAATTTTCAAGTTTAATATTAGGTTTACCTACTAAAAATGTGTTTAATATTGTGATTCATGCAAAAATGATGTTCTAGCTGATTATATTCTATAAGTGAGTAACTTTATGAATCAGACAATAGATCACAAATATTTAATAGTAAGAAAATTATTAATATTTTCCTAACAATTCATTCGCACTATGAGAAAGCCTGTCATAAAAGTTATTGATGATCGAAGTCATTAGAACGGTAGCAATAGACCGGGGGGTTATTCCCGAACTTTACGTATGTGACGTCACACGAAAAGTATAAGTGTTTGTTTACAATAATTAATTCACACTAATGAATAATTTACTAATAAAAATCTAGTATTATCTCAAATCGTAGGTTTCCAATTTGCATGTTAAGCGAACTTGAACAACAATAATAATGTCACGTGATAAATTTTTCTTTTACGTACCTTAGGTTTCCTAAATATACTGGGTGTTCTTTTCAGTTTACAATTATTTTCCTGCATCTTTGATCAATTTTTCTGATTTGCAACTTTTACACTATCTAAATATTTAACGCACTAACCTCAAACTTATAATATTACAATATTTAATTTTTCAGGTATTTACCTTAGATAAAATGGGGTTAACAGTTTTTCTATAATCCAGTAAATCATTAAATCTCATTAAGCTATCATTAGCCACTAAGAACTATCAATTAAAATTGTCAACTAATCACCAGTGCAGGTGGCGTCATTTTATTGGTTGAAAATTAGTTGATAGTAGGTACTCGATAATAACCAAAAATATTTCAAAAACTTTAAACAAAATAAATTGTAATTTTCAACAGATCAACAGATAATTTATTTATTTTAATCTTAACGTGCGATAGATACAGTAAATATCGACCCCCCCCCCCTATCATTCAAAATAAAATTGAAGCTCCTAACTGAACCAAAAACCGTCATAAATAATGACAATTTTCACTTCATCAATGAATTTTTTCAGTGTATATTATAAAAATTACATTTTAGAATGTCGTTGCCCTGATGTTTTTAAGTTTTAAATCAAATGACTCTTATTCCATGTAATTACATGCTAATTTTATTTCTGGCAGTAAAAGTAATTGTTTGTAGTTGACGTAAGTATAGTTATACTTTTAAGGAGGAATACACCGGAACCATTTAAAATTTGTTACAAAAATTACAAAGTACAAAGTTGGGGTTCGGACTGTATGATCATAGTTTTAATTTCCAGTTGCTGGCTAAATTATTGGTACCGTGGTTCGGATTCCACGTTAATCTATAGATCCTCGTTTGCTTATATAATTCGGTTTGCAGGATTTATCCTGAATGCGAACATTAACAATGGTATGAAAAGACTGATTGTTCTTTTCCAGGGATCCATCAGAGAGGGAAGATTTGCAAATACCCCCCCCCCTATTATGATGCTCATGTTCATGTTTAAGAGGAATCCTTAAAGTTGGAAAATACACTTTCGTAATTCAATGATATCTTGCTTATTACTCAAGAAAATTGCACAAAAGTATATATTTTTTAAAAGAGGACACTTGGACGCATACTACTGTGTTTTTATTTTTTTTTAATTAAAATTTTTTGAAAAAAAAGTTTTAAAAAAAATTTGAATTTAAAAAAAATAAAAACACAGTAGTATGCGTCCAAGTGTCCTCTTTTAAAAAATATATACTTTTGTGCAATTTTCTTGAGTAATAAGCAAGATATCATTGAATTACAAAAGTGTATTTTCCAACTTTAAGGATTCCTCTTAAGTACAAAATATAAAAATATCCTTGTTTGTGTTATATCCATACCATTAAAAAGTTCAATGTCTCTTCATTACAGCTTCAATAGATAGAATCAATAATAAGAGAGCATCGTAATCCAACATATTCAAAAATTACACTCATTTGCAAGTACCTTGTAAAAATAATGTCTTGAATTATAAAAATCCTTGCGTTATTGTTAAAATCTAAGTAAGTAGAATTGTAAGGACTGCAGAAAGGTTAAGGCTGGGAAAAATCGAAATGCTTCCAAAAATGTTTGTTGGTGCATACTCTACATAATATACGAAGGTTATTGATTCACATTACAAACTAGGCGAATCTTCATGTGCAATATTAATTAATTATTTTAATAATGCCAGATTATTTGATTAAGTTTTAATTGTTTTCGTAAACTCTCTAATAAAAAGCGAAAGCTCAAATAATTACCAGAGATATTTTTAATGATAATTAAATGAACGTAACATCAGATGCTTCATTGTAATGCTCATTAAATTATTTATAAAAATTTTCATTGTTCTATACAGGGTATCACAAAATAAAAGGATCAAAGTTCCCAAAGACGGAAGTTCAGTTACGCTCGGTGCGATACCAATTTTAACATACAAAATTAAATTGGAAAATCGCTTTTTTTTTCAAAAATATTGTAATTTCTATTCAAAAAATTTATGCATTCGAAAATTAAAATATGAATCTATAATTAAAAATAAATCGTCGATAACGGTGAAGTGTATTTAAATTTAGGCGCCTGAGAGGAAATTTAAAAATAAAACCAAAATCGAATTTAATTTTCAATTTTATACCTACTCGAAAATCACGTCTGGGATGTTAACCGCAACAAAATAATTTAAAAAAATCTACCATCACATTTAAAATACGCAGTATTTCCGCTTTACTAACAAACCGTAAACAAAATTAAAATAAGACAATCCCAAATAAGGTAAAATAAAAAAGCATTTAATTGAACCAAGGTGTGCAAAATTGAAAAGAATCGTTCAAAAAAAATTGTATCACGGAGGGCTTGAATTTTCATTCGAACCCTTTAAATTTTGTTTTTACTCACCCAATTGTTTTCCCTAAAAATTGACATGCTGGTATCAAAAAAGCGGGCTTAAATGATCCGTATTTTCAAAAATACTGTCATTGGACACAAAACTGATTTTCACACTGCATGCACAAAATCGTATTTATTTTTTTTAACGAACTCTTAACGATCATAACAAATTATAATTTAAAACCAGTAAATCCATTATTAGATAAGAACGAGGAACGAACAAATTTGTTTATAGGAGATGACGAATCTGCTTATCAAATTTTGACCCAGCACTATAATAATAACGAACAATTTGTTTAACAATAATTTAATTTAAACTGTAAATGTTATTTCCGTTTTTAAAACGAACTCGGCACTACGAGAGCGTATAAACAACTAAAATCAGCTTGTTATAACAATTTACGTTACCTGACACAAATTGAAACTTTCTAGTTGGTGCGGACCGAGCACGTGCGTACCGCAGTTCGTAATCATTGGTCACTTAATAATTTTAATTGATACGAAAATAACAATAATACTTGCACAAAAATTTTTATACACTTATAGTAAAATTATTATGCGAGTCGTGTATCGCACACCTGAGCGACCAAAGCAAGAGGTAACACCGGAACTGTCGAACCACTTAAAGGTAATCAAATTTTGTTTTTAATATGCTGGATTTCAGAAGTCAGAAGTAAATGTTTTATGTTTAGAATTCGATGTTGTTGCAAAAAAAATTATTCTGGTCAAAGCTCAGAATTTATTGGGTAGGGAAGACTGGATTGAATAATTTTTGAATCAGGATGTTTATCAGACAAAAATTTTGATTTATCTTGGTAACTGAATGGTAGCTGATTTCATATGTAGATGGGTAGGTACTAAACATAACTGTGGCGATAATGACAAAACTGTCCAAACAAATCATCTTCCCGGTCTCCCCTACAATTGTTTGTGTCGAGGTTTGGAATCCCCGTTAAGCTGTAGATTCTTGTTGATGTTTAGTAAGTAACAACTACTGCTTTAGAATTTGGCCCTGTGGCTTAATTTATCGTAAATGTAGGGGAGACTGGGGCTAGTAGTTACAATTGTCGGTTATAATTCTTTATTGTTTTCTAGGAAACCAATTATTATTTTTATGATAGTATAGGGTGTTTTTTTAGCTGCATGAGAACTTTCAATAGGGATAACAATTGAATCAAGATTGCTATGGAAACAGTTTTTTGACATTTGTGTTTAGCAAGGTTTGGCATTTGATAATGCATAGATTGACCATTGAACAACGCTACCAAATTGGGCTCACAACCAATTGGAAGTGGATCCATTTTTTTACCGTAAAATTTTGTTCAGTGACGAGGCACATTTCTGGTTAAATGGGTATGTGAACAAACAAAATTGCAGTATATGGAGTGAGACCAATCCGGGACATTATCTTGAGACTCCATTGCATCCATTAAAATTGACTGTTTGGTGTGGAATACACGCCAACGGCATCATTGGTCCATATGTCTTTCGAAATGAGGAAGGAGCTACCCTTACGGTGAATGGTGTGAGATATCGACACATGCTCAATACATTTTTGTTTCCAAAACTTCAAGAGCTAAACATTGACAACTTATGGTTCCAACAGGATGGTGCTACGTGCCACACAGCCAACGAAACCATCAATTTATTGAAAGGACAATTTGGTGACAACATTATTTCAAAACGTGGTCCTATCAATTGGCCTCCAAGATCGTGTGATTTGACACCTCCAGATTATTTTCTGTGGGGGTATGTTAAATCCATGGTTTATGCTAACAAACCAACAACTCTAGAAGCATTGGAGGCTAATATTCAGCAAGCCATTTATGAAATAAAGCCAGAAATATTGGAAAAAGTGGTCAAAAATTGGACTGAACGGATGCGCTTCGTAACCATTAGTCGTAGTGGTCACATGCCGGAAGTCATGTTCAAATCATAAATGCCATTAACAGTACTTTCATAAAAAAATTATAACCAAAACATTCCGTCAGGTTTTTAATGTTTTACTTCATTTTGAAGTTCTCATGCAGCTAAAAAAACACCCTATACTTTTAAAAAATAAGTAAGTAATTCCAATTTTAGGTATATACAGGGTGTCCATAACTTAGGTGGTGATAGAGGACACTTTTTTAAGAACAATATTTAACAAAAATTTTTTTTTAAATTCAAACCCTCGAGAGTTAGCATTTTCTTTAATTTCCACCTTCACGTGGCCATAGCCCCGAAAATATTGATTTTTCAGTAAAAATGGTTAGTGATTTTTTAAAGAGCGTGAAATAATCTACAAACTAGATTCTAACATTTTATTGTCTAAACTCAACGGCTTTTTCTGATTCACAATCTCAAGTTGCCTTTAGACACACCTGGATGATAAATAATAATTATAGTTTCTACAGGGAAGAATTTGGACAAACATTGCTATCGCCTTCATTTGGGGCTTAAATCGGCAGTGAAAAGTGTTATCGTTAGAAAATGTAGCAGATTTTCTTATTCTAAGCTGTAAGTTTAATGCAACTGAATTAAAGGTTCAAGTAAAAAAGTTCATCGCTACTTATGGTTCAATATTGTAAGATGTTCACCTGGATTTGTATCAATGGTTCAAACATATCCAAATCTTGCTATAGAAGCATTTTGTACAATAAGAGGCAATTTATCTACAGAATATTTGTAAGTACATCAAATAAATTTTTTGTAAATAAGTAAATTTTGTGTATTATGGTTTTTTCTCGAAATACGAAAAGTTAACATTACCCACGAGGCATGTATACTATTTTTCTTCATTTTGAAAAATATTTTGCAAACTTTTTTCCGACAGTTGGCAACCAACCATGCTTTGGAGAATTATCTGCTAACTGTTTTTCGTCAGTTGAATTTTTTGAAGAAGTGGATTGAAATAAGGATGTGGCTAATGGCTATTAATTTATACATACAGTTTGTATGTTAGTAAAAATGCATTGAATAATTTAAAAGAGGGCGATAGCCTTAGAATTATTGTAAATGTAGGTACATATTATATGAACAACGAAAACACACTAACTCACATTTTTGGTGAAATTGAGTTATTAATACCATTAAATGCAGTTTCTCATTAATAGGGAACATGCATGAATAAAAAAATTAAATTAAAACAGTATTTTTTGATTAATCTAATATATTAAATAACAAATCAGCAAGAATAACTTCTATTTATTGTATTTTGTTATAAATAATCGATTTTAAAATTCACTGATAATTTAAAATATATCATGTGACCATGAACGCAACGCCATTGGTTTGACGTCATAAGGTAGACCGATTCCCGCGTATGCAAGCAGTTGGTACGTATTCAAGGTATATTATACCAGTTACTTTGGTACGTAATTCTGTTTTTGATTGTTTTATTAGTTTGTTTGAGTGTTTGTTATTTCGACCATGACTGAAAGTGGTTGTCTGCAAGCTCAGTCTGATAATTTGCCTAAAATAGACGTGTTTACGATGAGCCATGATTCGGTATCGAGTATAATTTGCCATGTCTTTTTCTACCTATCTAAAATTGAAATAAATATTATATTATACATCAATAAAAATTGGAAGTACGTAATAAATAATGTAATGCATTCATTTTTCAACAAAACGTGAAATAGTTAATTTAATTTTGAAACCAAAACAGCTCATTTGGTGTTTTTATTGTAGTGCTCTTACATTTTAGAACAATACAATACTAACTTATAGCCCGTCTTCTTTTTGGTTTCCATGATAATAACACTAACTAACTTCAACTTTCAAAGCACAAAACTAAACTAACCCAAGATCTAAAATTTAACAAAAAATTACGCGCTAAAATATATTTGTCATGTATTGAATGTCGTTTATTAATATATTATAGAAATAGAAATATTTATAATATGTTTATGTTGGTACAAAATTAATCAAGATTAATCATTTAATCTTTAAATCTTTCTTGAATTAGTTTCTAAACTAACGTAAGTCGTGCGTAAGTCCCATACTACCAGATCACAGAATACCAGATTACGTCACAAGTAAATGGCGCCATGCGCGGTCGTTTCCTAGCATTCAAATTGATAGATTTTTAAATATTTTTTAAATTGTTATCGAAACGAAAATTAATAAATTAAATAGTATTAATCAGTATATTTAGGTATTTTTTATCCAACTACGCTATAAAAAAAATTTATGCATCTTCCCTATTACCTTTAATCCTGTCGTCCTTGCGCCCGATGTCTTTCCGCGACCCTGCTCCATCTCCACCAGCTCTTCCATCTATCACCACCAGGCACAAAACCAGCACTTTGCACTACTTTTTCACTTTGAAAATTAAAACCAAAAACGATTCGCGAAATTTAGAGCCTCCAACAAGAAGCTTTTCACTAAAACTTAACGAACTCGACACTTACACAAAACCGACCGCGGAATTTCGAAATAATTATCGCGAACACGCACTTATTAAAAAAAATAATCCTGCAAATAAAAATTACATTATTATTGGGATGAAGTTCAAAATTCAAAATATCTTGCTTACCTAAGATTATTTATGGTCACTCAGCGTACTAATATTTAGAAGATCTCCATTTTTCTCAGCCCATTTCCACCGTTCCGTTGGGGCCATGACCCAAATCTTTGAAATTACACGTGTCAAAGTGCATACCTAACCGGTCATTTCGAAAATGAAAATTCTGCAGTTAGGGGCCTAAAATAAATGGTTAAGGGGGAACAACACTGTGACGAGGTGAAAAAAGGTGTTTTTCTCTGATTTATTTTTGCATACTTAATTATTTAGTAGGGATTTAGAAAAAAGTTATGTTATTAAGCATACATTGAACTTACTTTGTGTAAATTTTTATTAACGAAAATTACAAGTTGCCATAGTTACTGAGGTATAATATAGCCTCTGTACAAGAAGCGTGGTCCAACGGTCCCATCGATAACTTGACAATGGTTTGTGTAAAAAGTAAAAATAAAAAAGTTTTATAATCTCTATAAATGTAATTCTCGTTGTACGTAGCCGTTTTTCGAAAAAAAATTATTTCACAAAATGGCGGGTGTTCAAAGCAAAAAGTTCGATTTTAGCGACATTTTTACTTACATTTGGTAGCTTAAAAATACTAAATTTCAAAAAAATGAAAAACGGCTACGTACAACGATAGCCACTGCAATTACGGAAATTTTTGTTTTTTAAAATTAAAAATTGGAAAATTATAGCTAGAGTTAGAGATGGTACCAGGTGGAGAAATGTAGTTTCGAGAAAAACCAGATTGAAAGTTTTAGTATACGTAAATCGTAGTAGCTTAAAACTTGCTAAATCGTCTGTAACTTGCTCAATTTACAAGATTTTAATTTGAAATTTTTTTCACATGTTCTTAATTATGCATACTTGGAGAAAATGCAAAAAAACAATATCAAATTTTTTTTATACGTCACAGTGTTGTTCCGCCTTAAGAAAATCCTAAAAAATAAAATTGCATCTGAAACAGAAGAAAAAGTGGTCGCTTCTATTTCATCTGTTCTGAAATCGGTGAAAACTTCAGAACCAACTCATTTGGAAATATCAATAATTTTCCTACCTTTGGAGCAGGGAGGGTGTTTCGGGATACATTTAAATAAAAATGTACCCCTCACACTACTTGGACATGACACACTAAAACTTGCGAAAATCACTGTACCTACATCACTGGAGAAAGATTAATTTTCACCAACCTTTTCCGTTGAAAATACATCCACCATTACGGACCCACCTACATTAAACAGAAAATTATATTTTAGCATCATCATTGATGAATGATTAGTAAAAATTAGCGATTACCTTTAATACTGTAGTCCTTGAGCCGGATGCCTCTCCGTGGATCTGCTCCATCACCTTCCATCACCACCAGGCACAAAACCGACACACTTTCCACTACATTTTCACTTTGAAAATTAAAACCGAAAACGGTACGCGAAATTTAAAGCTTCCATCAAGCTTTTCCTGTACAAAACGAACTCGCCACTTTTCACTAACCGACCGCGAGAATTAAAAACGAAAATGATTCGCGCAATTTAGTGCCTCCAACAAGAAGCTTTTCACCAAAAATAACGAACTCGACATTACTTACACACAACCGACCGCGGAATTTCGAAATGAATATCGCGAACGTACCCGCACTTTAAAAAAAAAATTATCCTGCAAATACAAATTTCATTATTATGGTGATAAAATGAAAACTAAAAATTTGTTGCTTACCTAGATTGTTAAAGATCCTTCGGTGTACTAAAGCTCCGAAGAATCACATCTCCTCTAGGAACCTCTTCTGCCATTGGGACAAACAAAGATAACACCCGCCGAACATGGAAGGATTGAAAAAATAATCCTGCATATAAAAATTACGTTATTATTGGGATAAAGTGGAAAATTCAAAATATCTTGCTTACCTAAGATTTTTTATGGCCACTCAGCGTACTAATATTTAGAAGATCTCCATTTTTCTCAGCCCATTTCCACCGTTCCGTTGGGGCCATGATCCAAATCTTTGAAATTACACGTGTCAAAGTGCATACCTAACCGGTCATTTCGAAAATGAAAATTTTGCAGTTAGGGACCTAAAATAAATGATTAAGAAAATCCTAAAAAATAAAATTGCATTTGAAACAGAAGAAAAAATTGGTTGCTTCTATTTGATCTGTTCTGAAATCGGTGAAAACTTCAGAACGTACTCATTTGGAAATATTAATAATTTTCCTACCTTTGGAGGGAGTTTCGGGGTACATTTAAATAAAAATCTATCCCTTATTTGGACATGACAACTAAAACTTGTAAATCACTGTACCTACATCACTGGAGAAAGATTAATTTTCACCAACCTTTTTCAGTTGAAAATCCATCCACCATTACGGACCTACCTACATTAAACCAAAAAATTATTTTTTAGTATTATTATTGATAAATAATTAATAAGAATTTGTGATTACCTTTAATCCTGTCGTCCTTGAGTCCGATGCCTTTCCACGGCTCTGCTCCATCACCGCCAGCTCTTCCTTCCATCACCACGAGGCACAAAACAAACACTTTCACTACTTTTTCACTTTGAAAATTAAAACCAAAAACGATTCGCGAAATTTAGAGCCTCCAACAAGAAGCTTTTCACTAAAACTTAACGAACTCGACACTTACACAAAACCGACCGCGGAATTTTGAAATAATTATCGCGAACACGCATTCGGGGTAGGTACTATAGTTCTGAAAAATCACATCTTCTCTGGAAACCTTTTCTGCCTTCTAACCTTGTTTTTCTTCTCTTTTTAAACAATTGAAAAGAAACTTAATCGAAAAATGTTCGACTTACATCTTCTTCAGACTTGTACAAACCGACATGATCATAAAACAACTTCAACTCATTTTGTGGTTTCTGTCCCTCTAATTTTGTAAATCAAACACGATTCTTTCTCCAATATTGATAAACACTGAAAATTATAAAATCCAAAATTAAGCACTTAAGCAGTCTAAAACAAGGAAACACAGGAAAAGTTCTTGAGACGATGTTAACTCTACAATGTCTAATACAAAAGTGAGTACCTAAATATATTTGATGGTTAATTTGCTTCGACATTTTTTTTTATAATTTTAAAGGTGTATGTATCATCGGTAATAGCACAAACATGTTTTGATAAGCCGGAAGTAAAAAAATTAATATGATTTGAATTTTGTTGTACCATATTTACATGTTTTTACATGGTGACGTATCGCAAAAATTACAAATGGCCATAAGTTTGCAGAAAATTAAATTAAAATAATAGGATAGAACTCATTGAAGTTCAAACAAGTCTCATCGATGGATATCGTTTTAACACAAAATATGAGAATTGTAGGGAAAATAGAAAAATCTGTTTCCAAACCCTCCCAAAAGTTCTTGTGAATATCTCTGCATTCGTTACTAATGTTCGAACGATGGTAATTGAAGTTTAAAACGTTTTACACTAATTTTACTAAAAAATTCGAGTGTAGGCAGTGGAGTGGAATAAATTTTGAAAAAGCGTTTGATACAATAAAGCACGAAAAGTTAATACAAATCCTGAAAACAACTGGTATTGATGAAGAAGATATCCGCATCATAGGAACTCTGTATTGGAGGCAAAAGGCGGCGCACACTGGGCTGAAAAATGATGTAAAAATTTATTTTCCAATTAATGTTTATATAGTAAATTTTTTTAGTTGGTAATATTAAAAAAATCGCACATTACATTCGCAAAATTCGTTATGTTCTGGTGGATTGTTTTGCGTTTAAATGCTTATGAATATTAAATATGATTATATTAAACAGATGATACTCATAGCAATGCGTTTATTTTAAAATTTATAGGTAAAATAACGATTTTAGGGTTTATCTTAACTTGAACTTTTCGAGCGTTCTATAAAATTGAGAACTTTAAAATTTAGACCTGCGTTACTGTTACCTAAACATCTATATCGTGTATCAATTTCTCGCTGGAATGTTTGCCTATAAGGAAGATATTGTCATTTCAAGTTTTAATCTCTTAATTTTATGTACCAAATCCGCTCATTTTCGCTAAAATATGAAAGCTTTCATGCTTCAGAATCCATTGATCCGTATATACGATGAGATAATATGCCTATAAAGGTTTTGAAAATCGAGAAAATATAAATAAAAAAGGAAATAGAATAGAGAATTAGAAAAAAAGCAAATCAAATCAAGATGAATTATAATTTAAGAACAAATTATGATCTTTATTTATTACTTAAAAGCTCCCCTGACACACATCTTGATGATTACAAGAAACTTTTTGAAATGGTTACTTCCAGACTTGATATCAATTTTTGTGAATCAGAACTGAATACTTTAAAAAATAGTATTAGAATGCTTTGTTTGAAGCTGCGTAGGAAGTGGAAACAGTCCAACCGTACTGAAAAAATTTTTTTGGAGAACAATAATTCATGGTTGCATTCTGAGTTTAATTGGCCTCATTGTATAAGACTGAAAATTAAAGATATGGTAGAAAAGACCGAATTTATTCAATATAAGGATACGCAGGAGCTCATGTGTTCTACAATCAGGAGTATGTACAACAATGGACTTAACGATGTTGCAAGGATTTTAGAACATTTACAAGAAAATCCTGAATTTGTTATAAAAATAAGAAAAATTCTTGATGATAAACCCGAAACTTTGGAATTACTGGAATTAACTCCAGAAATTGAATTAACAGACGCTACTGAAAGCGATACAAATTAATAATTATGTAGCTACTAATAATTTATTTTCATATATTAATAAAAATTAATTTAAATTAGTTTAAATCAAATATAAATTTGTTTAGGTGGGTTCTGGTAACAAAACTAATTTTAAATTTTCGCTGATAGGTAACTCTTTTACGCTATGTATAATCAATGCAACAATAATAAATTATTATAGTATTTTCTAACTATAATTGGTTAGTTTTTAATACGTGATAGTAAATTAATTGATATATTTTAATAATTTACTAATCTAATTCCTTTTACGTGTTACAAATATATTTGATATACATTTATATTTTCATTTTTTTCATATTTTTATGATGAAAATGAGCGGATTTGGTACATAAAATTAAGAGATTAAAACTTGAAATGACAATATCTTCCTTATAGGCAAACATTCCAGCGAGAAATTGATACACGATATAGATGTTTAGGTAACAGTAACGCAGGTCTAAATTTTAAAGTTCTCAATTTTATAGAACGCTCGAAAAGTTCAAGTTAAGATAAACCCTAAAATCGTTATTTTACCTATAAATTTTAAAATAAACGCATTGCTATGAGTATCATCTGTTTAATATAATCATATTTAATATTCATAAGCATTTAAACGCAAAACAATCCACCAGAACATAACGAATTTTGCGATTGTAATGTGCGATTTTTTTAATATTACCAACTAAAAAAATTTACTATATAAACATTAATTGGAAAATAAATTTTTACATCATTTTTCAGCCCAGTGTGCGGCGGTTAGGGTGGAGAAACAATTGACAGAAGAAATAGAGATGAGAAGAGGAGTACGTCAAGGATGTATCCTATCCCCGTTACTGTTTAACATATATTCAGAACATATTTTTAGAGAAGCACTCCAAAATATAGAAGTGGGAATAAATATAAATGGAAGAA
This sequence comes from Rhagonycha lutea, assembly GCA_958510855.1. Taxonomy (NCBI): domain Eukaryota; kingdom Metazoa; phylum Arthropoda; class Insecta; order Coleoptera; family Cantharidae; genus Rhagonycha; species Rhagonycha lutea. Next base: position 97,010,136 of record OY294036.1, read on the forward strand.
AACTCAACAATATAAGATATGCAGAAGATACTGTTCTTTTGGCATCAGACAGTCGAGATCTTCAATGTCTAATAGATAGAGTGGTTGAGGCTTGGGATCAATACGGATTAAAGTTAAATATAAACAAGACGAAGTATATGATCATAAGCAAGGATAATCTGGCTCAAGACGAAGGCTTATATGTAAGAGAAATAGCATTGAAAAGAGTCCCTAGAGCGGTATACCTCGGATGTAACATAAATTAAAATTGGGACCCTTCTGTTGAAGTTAAAATACGCATCGAAAAAGCCCGTGCAACATTTCTGCGCATGAAGAAACTGTTTTGCGGTCATGATCTGGAGTTAGGTCTTCGGGTACGGATGATGAGGTGCTACGTTTTCCCTGTTCTCCTATATGGAGTGGAAGCATGGACAGTCACCGAGGCAACTCTTAACCGGGTAAAAGCATTTGAGATATGGGTATATAGACGGATGCTCAAGATTAGTTGGGTGGACAGAGTTACCAACAGAGAAGTATTAAAACGCATTAAAATAGATATGGAACTAACAACAACTATTAAGCGGCGGAAACTTGAGTATATCGGACACATCATGCGACAGACTGAGAGATACGGGATATTGCAATTAATTATTCAAGGGAAGATTGATGGCAGACGAGGCCCCGGTAGAAGAAGAACCTCCTGGTTAAAAAACCTGAGACAATAGCTGCCTTTACACACACGCGATTCCTGACGCGATTCATGACGTTCCAAGAACGACGCGAAAACCGACGTGCCGGGAACGCCCCGTTCCAAGAACGTCGTCCTATTTAAACACACACACCAGGCGTGTCGGCAGCCCTTTGTGAATTGGAGCGTTTCAAAACTTTGCCTTTAGACACACGCTCCAAACCCGCACGACTAGTCGCGTCCGCTCCAATCGCGTCAGGAATCGCGTGTGTCTAAAGGCAGCTAATGGTTTGGGCAGTCCTCAGTGCAGCTTTTTAGATCGGCAGTCAACAAGATCATGATAGCCAATATGGTAGCCAACATGGTCGCCAACGATCGATAACGGTCACGGTACTCGAAGAAGAAGAAGAAGGCAGTGGAGGGCGTATCATTTTTACAGCTCCCTCAAAAGTTTTTGCAACGGTTGAAGCTGAAGCAAATGTAAAGAAAAGATGAAACCTTTGACTCCATTTGTAGGGATCAGCGAAACGTACCTCACCTAAATAAACTAGAGAAATCTCTTCTTCGAAAACAAAAACTGATTTTTTATGCTAAAACTTATCATTTGGTATTTAATAAACCAAATTATAAATAATCGAAGTGTTGATGGGTAATTGTGAGATTATTTAAAAAATTTAAAATATCAATTTTGTATAGGTAATGCATAATACGAGTATTTATATTGCTCGAATGAAATCATTGTATCGTACTAATGAGAAATTTTTCCGAAGTATCGTACGTTTTCCTTGCATTCAGTATTCTGGAAAACTGGGGTTTGTGCTACGTTGTCGGCTGCTACCCAAATCGAAGAATGGATTTTTGCAAAGGAAATGTAGGTACAGGACAGACATTTTTCATTTAAAACAAAAGTGACAAAATAGTTTTCAAAAATTAAATTTGTGCAATGGGAACAAACCCAAGTCCTAATAGAAAAATTTTCACCACAAAAAAGTTTTTTAACCGTACAAATATAAAATTTTAACTTACTTTCTGATTGTTCTATAAGTTTTCCAGAAAATTGTAGTTTTCACTTCGATGATAAAGTGTGTATACCATCAGCAGTTGATCCAAAGATGGCTGAATTTCCTTGAAGAACCTTGTTTGACAATAAAATGTTTCGCGTCATGCAGTCCATCACTGAGTGATGGAGCCATGGTGGCATAATGGCAATCTACAAAGATTGGGATTTCTATAAACACCAGGATTACAATTTTTCTTCTTTTCTTTTGAAAAATATCAATTGGGAAAATTCAAAACAAGATTATACTTGCAATATAACGTTCCTACCCAAATTAGGAATTCACAACATTTTCTTACCAACAAAATATAAAAATGTTCACTTACTTTTCATTGTACGTTAAATTTTGTGAAAAACTCCAATTTTCACTTTTATAATGAAGAGCAAACCAGCACCATTTGATTTTGTATTTGTTCATATTTGACAGTAAAATGTTAAATGTTCCACGTCATGAAGCCTCGAATGACTTTCTGGTAAACAAACAGATTCTTGTATAAAAGCAAGTAAAATTGAAAGTTTATTAAGTAGAAAAATTTACATGAAAAATGTTTTGATTACTTACGTCATCTTCAGGTTTATACAATTTTGATGCCCCATTTTTGATTCTGTATCCCAAAATGTAATTATTTCTTTAAAATTGAAATCGTAGGTCGGTCAATAAAACTTTCGAACAGAAACTTCAATTGAAATTTCCACATAATAATAATGCAAAATAAGGAAACACACACAAATTTCTTGAGACGATGTTAAGCCGACAAGTTTTAAAATATAAGAATGAGTAAATATTTGACAGTTAATTTTGTCGATAAAAGTTTTTTGAAATAAATGGTGCATCACCAGTTAGGTGATGTATTTGTTTCGACTATAATTGCTCGCAAAAAATGGTGTGATAAGCAGGAAGACAAAAAATATTGAAATTATTTGAGCTATAACGTAAAATATAATAATGTTGAAAATTAATTCAAATTTCTCTCTTCCTATTAATATAGGTACTAAATATAACTTTGCTGAAATCCAGGTAGTAATTTTTTCGATCCTGCAGGATTAAATAATGATCTAAGTAAGTACACGTTGGATCTACGTATTATTATAGATTCGTAGTTTTAACGTACATATTCAAGACTGGGCAGCATAGAAATGTTGCTGGGCAGCATCTCAAATATACATGTATTTGAAATACAAAATGTATTTTCAATGTATTTGTATTTTGTATTTCAAATACAAATTAAATAACAGTGTACAAAATAGTTTAAAATCGATAAGGTTGTTGACTTTTGAAAAAATTTCAATTTAATTTCGTTTTGATAACGGGTTAACATTTTGATTAGGTTAATTAGTGATTTTATATCTAAACGCACAATCAATTAAAATTGTTTAAATTTAAAGTATTGTAAGTGCTATAAATGAAGTCTCGCTTCGGCCATAATTTGAATTATTTCAAAAGATGCGTCTTATGAAACTAATACAATTTTTCTTTCATTCCTTCCAACCAATAAAAGACGTCGTTAATATGTAATTAAATTGTAAATCTAAATTGGTTTACCGATTTAAAAAGCAGACCTGCGCAGAGACATTTTAAAACACGTGCAAATCTGGCGGAAAATTTTTCAAATAAATATTTTTATATTTAAGAAATATAATTAAATACTTCGATATAATGTATTTTAGATACATAATATTATGTTGAATAAAGAACTGCTTTTGTTTGTAAATACCTCGAAAACATGTAATCTGAAAATGTAATGTATTTTGTATTTGAAATACAGTATCTTGTGTTTTGTATTTACTCTTATATCAGTCACGTTTATCTTTAACTGTTATCATGTAAAACGCCACCATTTTAAAAATGTGTCTTATTAAAAGATACAGTGGCGTAACAACGTGAAATTTTCTTGTGTGCCAAATTGTGGAACGGGCCCCCCTCACCCCATACTCAGAATTTTTTACTTAGAAATATTATTTAACGAAAAAAAATTACTAATTAAATTAAGTATTAAAAAATTAAAGTCAAATTAAATTTTATTTTAACTTTATTTAATTCAAAAATAAATAAAAAGCATATAGTATAAGTACTAAATGAAGCATTATTAAGGGGACTAGGCAACGGTTAATGATTGAATTCTGCGCTCTTGTTTATCTTAATTTTAACATAGAAAGGAAACAGATACACTTCTGTAATTTTAACCAATGTTTATTGATATATAAATGATAAAAAAAATTGCGCTATGGAGGTCATATAAGCTTACAAAAAGGCGGCACAGTCTGCGACGTATTTACACGTTTTTCCTCCATTTTTACCGACTATCGTACTTAAAAATAATTTTTTTTCGGTTCTGTAACTGGTCTTTCTTTTCGTAAGATACGTAATTTCCCGCGAAACCTCCGAAACAATCCATAAAAATTCGAGATTTTCCAGAAAAAATTAAAAAGTCACGATTTTTTTGTCCAGTTACAAAAGAATCGTATTTTTATCTAAAAAATCGAGGTTTTTCGTCTACGAGTTCAATACTTCCGGTTCAATCGTTCTGATTTTAGGTTTCGCGGGAAATTATGTATCTTACGAAAAGAAAGACCAGTTACAGAACCGAAAAAAAATTATTTTTAAGTACGATAGTCGGTAAAAATGGAAGAAAAACGTGTAAATACGCCGCAGACTGTGCCGCCTTTTTGTAAGCTTATATGACCTCCATAGCGTAAATTTTTTTATCATTTATATATCAATAAACATTGGTTAAAATTACAGAAGTGTATACAGATACACTGTTGCCTAGTCCCCTTAAGGGTGCGTTCCACTTACAGCTCACGACGACCGCAGTTTACTATAGTAAACCTGCAGAGACCTGCTCGCTCGCTTTATCTGGTACACGACGACTTTTTGGTTATTTATTGTAACATTAGAAATTAATTTAGCATTAATTTTATATTTTTTTTTAGAAGGTGGAGATATCGATATTATTTATTGCGACAAATCATAACAAAATTTTTTCTTGCAGGACATGGGGATCATCCCTAAGGATCATGGGGTACACAGCGCATCTGTTGATGAATGCAGAGTCACTGTGTGAAGGATCTAGCAGTATAAAATGTGATTTTCGAGTAACAAATATTTTTTTAACAGCATGAAAGTGATTTTCTCCATGGTTGCTGTTGGTAGCTGAATAAAAGGCTAAATTATTTTCATCTTGAAAACAAAATTCCTGTAAGTGGATGGGAAAAATTTGTGATTTTCTCTCAACAACGTGTAATATGTCCCAAATTGGATTAGGTACACAAGTTTTATATTATGTTCCAATTCAGGGATATGCGATTCCTGAAGATTCTAAAAAAAATTTGTTCCATCTGAAATTTAAATATCTGAAAAATGGAATAGGAACATAGGCGCCGACTCCATGGGTGCTCCGGGGCCCGAGCACCCGACGGAAAGATTTGTCGGGTGCGGAGCACCCGACAGAACTATGCACCCTTCTATGACCACTATACTCATACTTTATTTGGAAGTCTTGAGCTTGTTGCGTACACCTTACACCCCTGGCAAGCAGCCCTGTTTAGCGTATTAACTTCTTGTAATTTATGAAGTTGGTATTGTTGTACTTTGATTGTATATATATTAGATTACATATTTAGTAATTTTCAACATATTTACGATAATAAAACACTGTGCGAGGTGAGGATTTGCAAAAAGTAAGAAAGTTTGAAAGTTTTGGCTTATAGAAATTTTATAGAAATGGATAAATTCGTAATAAGACTGGCGTCGACACGTACGAATACGATACCATCGCAATCAAATTCAAGTACTTGCACCACCACCAGCCCAAAAAAAATTCTGCAAACAACAGCATCAACATCAACGACAAGTAAGATGACAACGACCACGATACCAACACCAGGGCCTAATTCCACATCCCCAGCCACAGCTTTGAGTTCGAGCAAAAGAGTTTTTCAAGCACATTGGTGCTTGAGTTTTCCGTGGATATCCTACGAAGTACAGCTACAGAAAGTACTCTGCTCTACTTGTAAAAGGGCCAATGACTTGAAGGCTCCGTTACCAAAAATTTCAGTCGCTGATCAAAGAGTTATACAAACTTATGCAAGAGATGGCTTCGATTCGTGGAATAAAGCACTGGAACGGTTTAAAGTCCATGAAAAATCAGACGTTCATCGAGCCGCTATCGTATTCTGTCAAAATCTAGATAAGGGAACTAACGTACAATCACTTATGTCAAAGTCTAAAATTCTAGATATGAAAAATGCAAGAATATGTCTTGCAAAAATTTTCACTTCAATCCTATTTTTAGCAGCCCAAGGTATGCCACTGCGTGGACACACAGATGAAAATTCGAATTTTCATCAGCTCATTAAATTGAGAGCCGAAGATGTTCCACAATTAAAGTCTTGGTTGGCGAGATCAAAATATAAGTGGTTGTCACATGACATAATCAATGAAATACTGTCTTTGTTGAGCTTACAAATACAACGTAAATTAGTCAATATCCTGAAAAGCCAAAAATACTTTTCAATTATTGCTGATGAAACATCAGACATCGGTATTAAAGAACAAATGTCTATTTGCTTCCGAACTGTAAATGAAAACTTAGATGTTGAGGAACTTTTTTTTGGCCTATATGAAACATCATACACAAATTCAGAAACGCTTTATAAAATCATTATGGACGTATTGTTGAGGAATTCGCTTGAAATTAAAAATTGCAGAGGACAATGCTATGATGGCGCGGCAAATGTTAGTGGTTCCATTACAGGTTTGCAAAAGAGAATTAATAATGACGAAGCTAGAGCTATCTACGTACATTGCACGGCACATACGTTAAATCTCGTCGTTCAGGATGCCTTCCAAAAAATTCCAATCGTGCGAGATTTTTTGTCTTTGGTAAGGGACCTTATAACTTACATTAGGGATTCCCCAAAACGACTAACCAAATTCAAGTCTATTCAAGGAGTGGAAACTTCGTCAGCTTTACGTCCTTTTTGTCCAACTCGGTGGTGCGTCCGAATAATGTCGTTAAAAAGTGTTATACAAAATTATTCATCATTAATTGATTTTTTTCGTGAACTTGGTGTTGAATCGAGTGAAAGTGGTGCTAAAGCCAGTGGTTTTGAGGGAAAATTATTGTTGTTTGAAACCTTTTTTCTTTTCAAGGTATTGATTTTTATATTCGAACGCACGGAAACTTTGAATGCTGAGCTTCAAAAAAAAGAACTAATTTTCAGTGCAGCAAAAACCAAAATCTCTCTGGTTGAAGATTCGCTCAAAGAATCACGTGAGAATGGGTTTGATAGCTTTTGGCAAAATACATTGTCTGATGTGGAAGGGTTGGAAGTAGGAAGTCCAGTTTGTCCACGTCGTCGAAAAATCCCAAAGAAAATCGACAATAAAACAGAAACGGCGCACACTTTTGAAGGGCCTGAGGCATATTTCAGACGAATTTATTATGAAATCATAGACGTTGCAATTTCGAGTTTATCAACACGGTTTCAAAAACATCTTTCAGATCACATGATCAATTTAGAGCTTTTTGCTTTAAACAAACATGTAACCGCTGATTATATTCTTACATTTTACAAAGATGACTTTGATTGTTCTCGACTGGTTTTACATCGTGACATGTTTTTGGATATAACAAATGCAATCCCTCTCAGATGTAGTTTGTTTCCTAAAAAATCAAAAAGAAGTTTGTGAACTATTACCAGAATATGTGAAACTGATTAAAATTGTTTTAATTATACCTGTTACCAGCTGTACTGCGGAAAGATCATTTTCTTCTTTACGTCGTTTAAAAACCTATCTAAGGACCACTATGACTCAAAAAAGATTGAATGATGTGATGATTTTGAATGTGCATAGGGACTCGGACAGTTTTAATAATATTAATATAGATGAAGTATGTGATGAATTTATAGGTCAGGTGAGCACAAGACTGAATACATTTGCTTTATCTAAAAATGTATAAGTTTTATTTTTTTTACAAGAATGTTAAGGCTAGGATATTACAGTGTGTTCGAGGTGTCATGAAATTTTTAAATGATATGTATGAAACCCTAAGGAATGCGGTTTCCTATTTTTAAAATTTTTAATAAAATTTTTTTAATTAATATTTTTAAAATATCCCGTTTGTAATTTTTTTAGCGGAAATCAAGTTAGTGAAATTTATTGCTTATCAACAATTAAAATTTAAAATAGATATAAAAATACTCAAAAAAAAGGTGACCACGCCCATTTCCCCAAAAAATTTTCGCCTGCGGCGCGCGCCTTCGGCGCTGCTCGCTTCGCTCGCATTCTTTTTCCAATTTGCCCAAGCACCCGACAGATTTTTCTAAAGTCGGCGCCTATGAATAGGAATTAATATTTAACAATCAGCATTTACATTTTATTGCACTATTTTCCAAGCTGAAAATTCACAAAATTTTCTTACTTCAAAAATCATGAAATTTTGTAATAAATTTTCCGGTAAAATTACAATTTTCACATTGATAATAAACAACAGTTGATTTTATATTCCACGCCATAAAGAAAAAAAGGAATTAAGTTTTTGTAAAAACTTGTAAAACTTTTTTCTATTCAACCTGAATCATAATATTTTAACTTTCTTTCTTGATAGATAATAGTTCAAATAATTTCAATATTTTTTGTCTTCCTGCTTATCACAGCATTTTTTGCGAGTCATTATAGTAGAAACAAAAAATACATCACCTAACTTACTGATGATGCATCATTTATTTCAAAAAACTTTTATCGACGAAAATTAACTGTCTAATATTTTTATTCATTCTTATTTTAAAAATTGTCGAATTAACATCGTCCCAAGAAATTTGTGTGTGTTTCCTTATTTTGCATTATTATAATGAGGAAAATTTCAATTGAAGTTTCTTTTGAAAAGTTTTACTGACTGACCTACGAATTTCAATCTTAAAGAAATACCTAATTACATTTTGGGGTACAGAATCAAAAAGGAGCATCAGATTTGTATAAACCTGAAGATGACGTTCAGTAATTAAAACATTTTTCATGTAATTTTTTCTACTTGATAAACTTTCAAATCTGTTTGTTTACCAGAAAGTCATTCGAGGCTTCATGACGTGGAACATTTAACATTTTACTATCAAGTATAAACAAAAATACAAAATCAAATGGTGCTGGTTTGCTCTTCATTATCAAAGTGGAAATTGGAGTTTTCCAGAAAATTTAGTGTACAATAAAAAGTAAGTTAACATTTTTATATTTTGTTGGTAAGAAAATTTTGTGAATTCCCAATTTGGGTAGGAACGTTATATTGCAAGTATATTTTTGAAAAGGAAAAAAGAAAAATTGTAATCATGGTGTTTATAGAAATCCTTTCTTTGTAGATTGCCATTATATCACTATGAGTCACTCACAAGGGGACATTACAGTGAGATACCCACCAATGGAGATCCCAATTTTTTTGGTTATTCTAGGAGCTAAAAAAATTATCACTTTCTCGGCGTTTAGTCCAATGGCCCTTAGTTTTTGAGTTATGAATTTTTGAAAATACCATAGTGAGTTAACTGCTACTACTATTAGCTATTATTACAAGAAACCGTGGTGGTCTAAAGGTTAAGAATTTGGAATGGTAATTCGTTAGGTCGTTAATTTTTTAATTCCGATAATAAATTACATAATTTACAACAAAAAAATCTCCGGACGGATGCGTTACAACTTTCATAATGCTAAACCTATGGTAAAACCAGCCCATTTCAAAAATTCATAACTCAAAAACTAAAAGCCATTGGACTAAACGCCGAGAAAGTGATAATTTTTTTAACTCGTAGAATCATCATAAAAATTGGGATCCCGATTGGTGGGTACCTCACTGTAGTGTCCCCTTGTCAGTGATGGACTGCATGGCGCGGAACATTTTATTATCAGACCAAGTTCTTCAAAGAAATTCAGTCATTTTTGGATCAACTGCTGATGGTATACACTTTTTATCATCGAAATGAAAATTGCAGTTTTCTGGAAAGCTTGTAGAACAATCAGAATTTTATATTTGTATGTAACTTTTTTTTTGGTGGAAATTTTTATATTACGACTGGAGTTTGGTCCCATTGAAATGTCTGTTCTGTACCTAAATTTCTTTTCCAAAAATCCATTTTTCCATTTGGGTAGCAGTCGACACCGCAGCGCAAACCCCAGTTTTCCAGAGTTCCGAATGCAAGGAAAATTTCTTTGGAAAAAATTCTTATTTGTACGATACAATACTTTCATTTGAACAATATAAAAATAATATTATGAGTTACCTATACAAAATTGATATTTGAATTATTTTTTAAATCATCTCACAATTACCCCTAACACTTCATTATTTATAATTTTATTATTAAATACCAAATAAAAAATAAGTTTTTGTTTCTGAAGAAGAAGTTTTTCTAGTTTATTTAGGTAAGGTACATTTCGCTGACCCCAATCAAATGAAGTCAAGGGTTTTGATTTTTTTTTGCCTTCCACTCAAAATTTTTAGTGAAATTGGTGTGATAGGTTTAACCTTCAATTACCAAGGTATGAACACTAACAGTTGCATAGATATTCACAAAAACTTTTGGGAAGGGTTGAAAACAAATTTTTCTATTTTCCCTACAATATATTATAAGGCTTGTTTTTGTTTGAACTTCAATGAGCTTCATAAAAATTGTCAAAATTAACGGCTTTAAGATTTTCCTCGGGGATTTCCCAGTGCCATCATTTTACAAAAGCGGGCTCTCACATTGAATCGTTACAGGGTGCGGCTAATGTACAGGAACGAAAATTGGTCCGGCCCATCCGGCAATATTTGAGTGTAAACAAAACTTCCCATGATGTAAAATGTTGAATGTAGTTGCAAAATATTTGAAAAAAAAACATTGTAAATTCCATCATTAAAACATTTCGAAAATTAACTGCTTTATTTTCGTTTCAGAATTTCTACCGCCATGACAAGAGATTCATCCCTACATTTAAAAGAAAATGATAATATCGAATTTTTGGAAAGTTGGAGTTCTACTAGACAATTCAAAGTTGTTAGATTTATATACACTTGGACTTTAAATAATTTCTGTATCGGCCGAGAAGCAGCCGGATTGGAATCACCTACATTTTCGGCTGAAATCAATAATCAAAAGTCGGAATGGCGTTTGGAATTGTACCGAAGTGGAAAGAATAAGCAATATGATGAGGAGGGAGCCTCCCTCCCCCCAATAATTTAGAAAGTTGGAAAATAGTTGGTAAAATCACAAAAAATTGGGTAAAACCACTCAAAAGTTTGTCAAGTTGGCATAAACCGCTAAACCGACAATAGCAAAAATAATTCCCCCCTCAAAAAAGTTGGCTGGGCACGTCCCTGCGGGAACAATCACCGTACCACTAAGTGAACCTTTAGACTTCATGTTTCTACTCAACAGCAAGATGTTTAGTGATGTTTTCAATTTCCTGCACACACAAAGCAATTCTAACAGCTCATAGTCCAGTTTTCAGAGCCATGTTTGAGCAGGACATGGAAGAAGGTGGGAATAATGGTATGAGGAAAATAACCGGTGATCCTCCTGGGTTAGTGCATTACCAACATTAACATAAAAAATTAACCCCTGCTCCAAATCACTGTTTTCGTTTTCCAATTATTTTGGTCTGCCAATGAAAACAAAGTAAATGGTAGCCTTTTTTTTGATAAACTTGCGCACTGCTGAGGTGAAAAAACATAGCTGGGCCTCCGACCTCGCTTTTTTGCGCTTTGTGACCAACAATTACAACACTAACCAACATTAAGATGATCAACAGTTGTACTCCTTTAGGGAATTTTATACTACTCCTTTTTTGTGCACGTATGATTTTAAAATAGAAGTTAAAAAAAGGATGATTCCCTGTGCCGTTAAAATTTCTTTTTCCCTCCTTTTGTACAAAAAGCAGTTGACCACCTTAGCAATATAGCTCGGCCTACGGCCTCGCGCTTCTCCCTAAGGTATACATAATAAAATATGAAGATGTCCTAACAAAATTTAATTTTATTTCTCTGTATCAGAATTTTTTGTTGTTGAAGAATCCACCTGTTGAAGGAAGGTTGCTGTCGTATGCTTTCTTATTTTAGGATAATGAACTAAGAGGCTAAATGCACCCATGCTGGAAGCATCTACGGTGCTTCCTTTTTATCCATCTCTTATTCTATTTTATGCTGCTTGTCAGAACCAGAAGACGTAGATGATTCAGCAATTTCCTTTTTGTTCGAGTAATAACCCCAAATAAAGCAAAAGTACAAATATAAAAACTTACTAAATTTAAATAATATTTACTTCTACTAGTAGTATACTACTTTTATTTTCTTACAACTACGTTTTTTCTCTTTCAAAGATTATTTTCCTCAAAAAAGTTGGGAACCCTAATAATAAATTGTAGTAGACTGCTGTGGCCAAAAACTAATTTTTAATAACTGTTTCATTGCAACTTTGTGATTTGGGAAGATATATTTGAAAAGAGACGATCATTGCCTTGCAGCTAACGCAGTTGGATGCGAACGCGGGGTACCGGGTTCAAACCCGGGAAGAATCAAACTTTCTTATGTCCAAGTCTCTGTGCTTCTGAGGGCACGTTAAGCCGGCGGTCCGCCTGAGTTGACGAATTGCCACCGTTAACAAAAAACAGGGCTACGGGCACATCTGAATGCTAGGGTAACAAGCTGCTAACGGATGTAAAAACAACTATAGTCGAAAATCTATCTAGAGGCTTAAGTCCAGCAGTGGGCGGAAAAAAGGCTGATGAAAAAGATTTGAAAATCTCCTTGAATACAAATTGAAGCAAACATGTATGACGTCACTGGTGGGGTTGTATAGATATTTTATGTTAGTGGTGCACTAAAGTAAATTTATTTTTTTTTACTTATAGGTAGTATATACTGCAATGTTAAGGTCTTTCACCAATAATACCGCATACTTACTGATGATTATGAGATTATGACTAATTTATAACGTTTGGTTCTTCTCTGTTCCCATCTCCGACCATAATCAAACAATCGGCTTCTTCAATTTGCCAAACCTCAAAACGCAACACCCAAGATTGTGCCTTCCTGATGCAATGTAAAAATAATTTAAACATTGTGGACTTTGAAATGTGATTTTAGAATTGAATAATTTATTGAACAAATATAAAAATAGAATTTTGGCCACTTAATTAACAATGATATACATAAATTATGAAGTTTAAAACAGAAAAATGAATAAAAACGATAAATGGTTTCAAACAACTGTTTCCGGGATACCTTGGTCATGTTTGCCAAAACACATAAATTAATTTGACAAAAAATAACAAATTTTATACACAACGAATATTTAACATTAACATTTGTTTTTTGACAACTTGGTTTCTGACCTTTACTCACATCTTGTTATTCTTTGATCTCTGGAAACATGCTATTCGTTGCAATGAAAGCATGTCCTCGATGCCGAACCCATTTCAAACTGACACCTCCTCACTTAAAGGCTTCTTCTATTTTAGTTTTGAGCTTTTCTAAATCAACTGTTAATTATGAACCCTTATTTTACTCCAGATATTAGCATTTTACAACTTATCACTAAGTGCACTGTAAACCAATGTAAAAATTAAATTAAATTCAAATTGCAGAATATCAGTTGAACCTATATGAAAATAAAGCAATATCGTATCGCTTAAGATTGAAAATATATTACTTATTAAAAATAGTAATGTAATTGAAGACCCTGATGCAAGAAGGGGATAAGTACAAAATATTTAAAAATGATGTTATTGCTGGTTTAGGTTCTAAAATGAGCTTTATTCACTTGGTATAAAGCTGGGATTTTTATTGTTAATAGAAACGGAGCAACCAGTGAAAATCACATGTTTTTCCCTCCCATAAGATGATGCTGCAACAATGAGATATTTATTTTTGTAGTTCTGAAGAATTCACAAATGGCTATTACACATAATCCCCTTCTTGAACCAGTCTTCAATTTTCATATTATGTAGACTGAATTTTTTCTTTAGCGGTTGGGAGTGGCTAATGCGCAGAAACGTATATTCGTTATTTCGGTTCTATGTTTGTGTCAATTGGTGGAATTAGGTGTCACGGGTGTCTCCCTCCACATTTGCTGTGCAAGCGCAAGTTACGTGCCAACCACTAACGAAAAATTTACCTCTACATGTATCTGAACGTTCATCGAAACTACAAAGGAAAAGAAGTTAAGAATATTTGAAAGCTGTAAAAATTGCATTTGGTATTCTTATTTTACTAAAAATACAAAAAAGTAACGCTACTCTGATTGGTTGGTATTAAAAGAATTTTTTGGAAAACCAGTAAAATGCCCGGATTGATTGCAAGTCTGTCTCTGCTTGGTTGTAATTACAATTCTCAATACACGCAGTGGTGTAAGTAGAACCTCATACCTGAGTAACTAAGATGTTAAGGAAAAATAATTGAAGAAAAATTTTTTTTTAATTGTCTTGGCCTAATTACAAATTAGTTAATTTAGCTATTACTTCATTCTAGTAGTTACAAAATATTGCAACCCAAAAACAAGACACCCATTTTACAAAAACTGTGCTTGGGACCATTTTTATAAAGAATCTTGTCATGAATTTACACCGTAGAATTAACAGTAAACAAAATATTCACAAGTATTTTCTCCAATACAGCAATTAAAAATAAATACAAGAATTAGAACCGCGAGAATACTATTGATAATATAAAATTTGTTTAAAATTCTTGCAACATATCAGGATGATAACACCAAATAGAATTAATAATACAGATATTTAGAAGTGACAAATTTATTTGACAAAATTAAAAGACTGATAACATATTTCAACAAATTGTGAACTTAAAAAAATACAATTAAGAAAACTCAATTATTTTGAAAACGTTCATATAGTCAAAAACTATCCATCAAAAAATTAATGTGTCCTTCTAATGAATCAGTGGTGAACGAGTTGTATGAGTGATAAATACACAAAAAAATTGTTTTGAATTGTACATCAAAAGTTTTTTTTTATATAATAAAAAAATTATAAAAAGTACAGATTACCTATGCCAAATAAATTACGTTTCTTGGAAAAACCACAAAGTACTTCTAACTGTACAAACATAACTTGGCATACAAAATTTGTTATTTAACATTAAAAGCTACTCTATTCGAGGTCAGGAATTGGTTCATCGTCCGAATCTGCATCAGCCTCATCACCACCTTCATCTAAATCATCAAAGGAAGGTTTTCCACCACCCATACCACCTCCTAAACCGCCCATTTGTCTCATCATTTCTTCGAAGTCACCACCGCCACCACCCATTCCCATTCCTCCTGGTCCGCCACCCATACCACCGACACCCTCATCCCCGGAATCGTCTTCATCGTGCCACTTATTGAAGTCACATTTTAACCAGTGGTGTTTATCCGTGGTAGAGGTTAACCTAGGCCAGTAAGGTTCTTCTTGGTTTATTTTCGTTAATAAAAATTCAATACAACGACCCCTGTTGAAACTCTTACTGTTTTCAATATCAACTTCTTTGTACAACGGAATTTCTACTTCGTAGAGTTTTTTGTCTACACCGCCGACACCTTTGAAATATATCGAGCTTTTATTTATTCTGAAATTTTACAACAAACAATGATTAGTGTGACGTCGTTACCACAAATTACGATTTCACTTACTTGATTTCGGGATTTTTAGTGTCTTCTAAATTTATTGTCAAAAATATGTGATTAGATCGCTGGGCCCACATAACCGGTGGAGGAAGTGATCTGAAAGTGAGGTTATGTTTAATTTTAGTTTAATTTATCAAGCGTGCACATCATAAAAACTGAATTTATGAATCCCTTTTTGGAATACTACAACGTACAATTATGCAAATGTAAACTGACCGAAATATAAATTATATTCTAGAATTTTCCGCAATCGATTTGTATGTTTATAATACAACATGGCGGCATTGTAATTCTAAACTGGCTTCTATAAAAACTACCGACGTAAATTACAAGCCGCACTTACAATTTACGTACGAATAAATACAATTAGAAAACCAATACTTACACTTGATCAGTCATTTTGTTAGTTTCAAAATATTTCCTAAAACGTTTTTGCACACACTCGTTCACTGTATGATAAAGAATGACAATTCGGTAGTTGTGGTTCGCAACTGCTAGGTGGCTAGCGGGACGATTACAACAAACAATGCCCGGAAGTTAACTTTTAAAAAAACGTGGTAAAGTAATGACTCATCGTTTTATTTGACAAATAGAAATCATGGTTGCTTGATTATTTTAAATTGGTAAAAGATACAATCAATTATTTATTAATCCAATTCGAGATTTTCAAAAAATATTAGAAAGTTGAATTTTTACTTCGTTTCTTTGTATTGTAATGAAAACACTTTTTTATCAGATTTTGGCGAATTTACATTATTTGGCGACCCCCCACGAGTTGAAAGAGACCAAACATCAAGAAATGTCTGTAAGTCTGTGTGTCCTTATATCATTGAATTGTGTGCGCTCTAGCTCCCGAACCAATAAAGAATTTCACAACCAAATTTCATAATTAGTACTTTTTTATTGGGATTTACATTGAGCTGATTATAGATTTTGGTTGAAATCGGTCCATATGAAACTTGATAATGAGAGTGACGCGCATGAGTGGATAATTTGATTAACCTGGACAAATTGTCAGCACCTACCATGTTTCTGAGATCTTTAAATTGGCCTATGAAAGAACTGCAACATTAGAAAAAGCCATATACATGAAGTTTTCTGTTAAATAAATATAAATTTTCTAATGACAAATTTCTGCTCTCTTAGGTCACAGCCTGGAGGTCACAGACCAATCATTTGACGATGAACCCACCGATCTGGATTTGTCAAACTAGTAATATTATCTCTTTTTAATATTATCTAGGTTAACCTTCGTGCAAGCATCGAGAAATTAAAATAAAGAAATATTTCAAAAAAATTGTAGAGCTTCAGGGGCCCTATTCTTGAATTTATTCGAATTCATCGCATGCGAAAGTAGCCAAGTTTCATCAGTGATGCATAGATGGATTACTCGAGAATACCAATCCAAAACGTAAGTGAATCATTGCAAATTATCAATTATCATTTTGGTGACCCGTGTGGGTCATAGGTTGCCGTCCCCTGTTCTAAGATATCACTGCTGAATTGTAGTAATAAATTTTAGTACATTATAAGCTGAAGTCTATAATAAGCGAGTGCATCTTAACCGTATGCAATCCGCCAGTTGTCATTTTACCCCACCTTCTCCTACATAATACTTCTATCCTAATTTCTAAGTCATTGTTTTTGTAAAAGTGTTTCTAGTACACCTTGATATGGCCATACGGATGATGTGGCAGACCACGTCCGGTATTATTATTTACCAATTATACTCTGACCCTATAATTAGCAACTTTCGATTTACAGATTAAATTAAATTACAAATTGTTGAACATTTCGAATTTTTATTTTTGTAGTTCTTATTGACAAAAGTTCTTCTAAAAAAATTGTCGCCTGAATTTAGTATTTTAATGGAACATAATCAGGAGTCTTAAAGAGAGCTTAAAGAGCCTTAAAGAGGCGGTCGGAGCTTAGCGGTCACGAGAATTGACTATGAACGCTAAATACTCGGATCGAATCCCAGTAAAGTAAGAACTTTATTCTGGCCGTCTCTCCCCTCGGCAGGCAATGGCAAACCACCGGGGTGTAATCTGCCATGAGAAGCCTTTGTTAAAAAGGCTCACCACACCCTCTTTAGGGTAAAAGGATTGAGAAGGAAGGAATCAGGAGTCGCCAGGCCCGGACTGGCCAGGTCGGTGACGGCCCCAACTGCCCCAACCCAAGGGGCCCCGAAGAGGCCTCAAAAAGGTGGATTATACTTGGGGTAAAAGTGGTGTGTATTTTTTACATACCATCCAAGTGTCAAAATAGCTGAAAATGTGATTTCAAAAATCTCCGCTATTAGTAAGGGGGCCCTCCTCAGTTTCTAGCCGAGGGCCCCGAAAGGAGCCAGTTCGGGCCTGGAAGTCGTCCAACATGAGCCATTTGATAGAAAACGCTTGTTTGAATTTATTAAACTAAACGGAAAATAAAACTGATTTTGAAATTTCTAACTAATTCCATTGTCAAATTAGAAAAGAAGAAATTTATCTGCCTAATAAATATATCAGTCGGAGCAGGCATTAGTAAATATAAAATCGATATTTTAATTTTAGTATTAAAATTTGAAAAAGAATTATCTGGAGCTATGGAACAGTAAAATATTATTGTGCTCCGGCTCCAGCTCCGTATAAGAACCCATTGCTCCAAGGTGCATGTCCCCCCCTACTTAGAATTTTGAATCCAAAATTGTCTAAATCGCTTGTGCTTTTTAGTCCCAGTTGGTGCAACTATTATTTTCGTCTGTCCCCAAATAGCTATCGATAAATTTCAAAAATTATCTGCCGGGGGGGGGTGTTTTTTTGAAACTTCGAAGGGATTCAAAATAGTCCAAATACAGATTCTAGATTGTTTGTGCAAATTTTATTTTCGTTTGTACTCGAATAATTTTTGAGATATTCAATAAAAACTTCAACGACACGGACGCGCATGATTGGATTAACGAGATTCGCAGTAACGCATATGAGATAAAGTTCAAAATAATCTTAATCGTTTGTGCCTGTTTTGCAATTACTATTTTCGTTTGTAGCCAAATAGTTATTGAGATATTTAAAAAATTAAGTGGGAGAGGGGCTGGAGACTTGTCTTTTTGAAATTTCGGATTCAAAATAGTCTAGAATCTAGATTGTTTGCGCGTCGTTTGTGCTTCTTTGTAAAAGTTTTATTTTGAGCACGAATATCAGAGTGTAAATATGAGAAGTTTCAGAAAATTTTGACCATTTTTGGGCTTACAATTAGAAAAAAAATAGATCAAACAATCAAGACTATTGTGAATCCGAAATTTCAAAAAATATGTCTCCACCCGTACCCCCTTTCTAGCTGATTTTTGAAATATCTCGAAAACTAATTGGGTGCAAACGAAAAAAATAATAGTACAACGAACGACAAACGATTTAGACTATTTTGGATTCAAAGTTCTAAATGGGGGGGGGAGGCATGTACCTATTGCTCGATAGCTCCGTACATCAGCTCCGAGCTTTGCTGTAAAGCTCTGAAGAAAAGGACTACAATAATCTGTTACTGCTGCGCCTTAAACAAAAGTACTGATTAATATCCAAATCATCCACAGGACATGGAGAATTCAGTAGGTTCTTCCATCCCTCATCGATTGGAGAAATGGTTTATATCCTGTCTGTAGTGTCCTCTACTAATAGATAAAATAAAATAAAAACCATTATTAAGGGGGGGAAACATTTTCTAAGAAAAAATTCACAAAGTTGGACTTTTTATTTTTGGCGCCAAGGTGCAATGATGCCCCCTTAATGAATTAAATATTATTATAGTTTATAATTTATAAAAATTATATTACATATTTTTTAACAAGAAGCAAGAAAAAGAACATAATTATAGAATGTACTTTATAAGCAGGCCCGGACTGGCTTCTTTGGGGGCCCTCGGCTCAGTGACAAGATCCACAGCGGACCCCTTCATTACTTTATTATAAAAAAAAATTTAAATAACAATGTTATTGCACAAAGAACATGTAAGTGACAAAAAAGTATCGTAGATTTCCCTAGAAAGATTTTCTGGTGGTGCTAGATCCCAATCCCCCCCGCCGGGACTAATGAAAATTTAGCACTTATGAAGCTTCAGGCGCAATTCAATTTTGAGGCCACCTTCTAAATAATAATTCAACTTCCGGCACATGGGAGTGGGGAAAGCAGTGTCTTTTAGCGCCGCAGGCGATTTTTTTGGAAAATACTACCTATTTTTCACCAAAAAATGTTACTATTTAACCAGAAATTCCCCATAAAATTTTGATGTTTGAACTTCGTCATTCGTTGCCTCGTAAATATAGCTATAATATTTACTGAATGAATTACATTATTCAATTTTTTCAAATATTTCTTTATTTTGGCGTTCCTTCAGGGCGCCGGCCCCACGTGCAGACGCTCCGCCCTGGGGCCCTCGCTGTGTTCAATGTGCAAACTTTCATAGATAATTTTTACAAAATTGTCTGTAAATAATAGAAATTAATTTTGTCCGTGTACCCGTGGCCCTGGTGCCTTTGGGTCCGTGCCCCTTTGGGTTGGGGGCCCTCGGCGATCGCCGACTAACCGACCTGGCCAGCCCGGGCCTGATTATAAGAATAGTAAATTACAGTTCTTCTTATTACATCAATCAGCTTATTTTCACGCCCCTTTGTCTCAATTTACCTAATTATTTTAGACGCTATTTTATGGTAAAATTCATATTATTGAAGAAATACAGCATAAGAAACGGAAACTTAATTTTTGTTTTAAACCGGATAGTTAAGAATATCTCACCGCAACGAGACCACTTTGATGTTTTCAAAACTATGAAATATGTGGTGACATACCCGTGAACTTCTTGTAAACAATGCAACCACATGATTATCTCCATCGATAATGTTCTGTTTAACAAACATCTGTTTGTCTCAATGAACCCCATGCTCTCACAAATAGTAATATTAAAATATTATACCGATCCACACATAGGAAAATAACATGGGAAATTGATTTTTTTAAATTCATGCTTCTCATATTATAACGAATAAGAATGAAACAGGTATCAATTTAAAGAGTTTTATTTTCCGCGTCTAAAGATACCCAGCACTTATTCTCTAATTATTGTTAAAAATATAGAATTAAAATGAGACATTTTTAAAAAATCAGACCTGCTTTGGATGTTTGAACTGTCAAAACTTGAGTTTAAGTACATTTTTAACCAAATTTATTTTAATCTGTCCAAGTAATTTGTTGGCAATTAGTTTTCAAACAAAATCAATGGCAGTGAATTTCAAAAAAGGAATCAAATATCTTTTTAAAAGTGCTGTTATATCATTTTATTATTGAGTTTATAACAATAATTAAAGATATCTTTAGACGCGGAAAAGTAATCTCTTTAAATTGATATCTTTTTCATTCTTACCAGTTATCATCAGCAAGCAGGAATTCAAAAAATCAATTTCCTATGTTATTTCCCGTTCGGATCGGCGGTCAGTCACCCTGTATAATTAATATGACTAATTTGCCTTATTTGGCAGTATTCCGCTTTTTGAAGTTTTCTCATTTTGGAGTTACATTTTGGTAACATTTCTTTTAAAAGTGTTTAGAAAAATAAAAAAATCAAAGTTGCAGAATTCTAAATTCTAACAGAAAACTTTTCGTTAAAAATTTGATTTTTAAATTTTAAATGTTAGATAATATTTTTATTTCAAAAGTATTTCCAATTAGTGTTTCCACGTTAAGAAATTGACCATATTTTCTGTGATAAAAGAGCATAAACCTTTTATAATTAAGTTACTTATCTGAACCATTATCGCATAATATAATAAAAATAACTTTGTTATTTACATTTATTAGTATGTATATGTATATGTAATAATAATATCGCTTTAATTAAAAATGTGTAGTGATAAGAGTTGAATATACGAGGTGGCCACTACAACAATGAGGGGGGTTTCAAAAAATTTGGGTTCATTTGGGAGATGTTGTTTTCTCACATAACACCGAAAAATATCTATTAATTATATTTCCAAGTAAATACTAAAAAACATGTAAAAGTTATGTTTTTGTTACATATCATTCAGTGCTTCAGTGGCCACCCTGTATAATAATTAATAAAACGGTAGGTCGGTTTGTTTACACAATTTAATCGACGATTGCCTATTTGAAACATTTGAATATTTTGTAATACGAAGTTGTTAGCTAATAGGTTTGTTCGTTTGTATGAACTAACTTGAACAGGGTTATCTTTTGAGACAAAATACTCCCACCACAAAAGTTAGATAGTGTTCTAACTTGCACTGCCTACTCCTCCTATGGAGGTCGAGCAAGAAGTTCATGTTCGGTTATGAACTGAGCAGCCAAACGAACACAGTACATTGCAATAACTTGAACCGAGCAAGTTAGTTCATACAAACGAACAAACCTAATAAGACACCAATACACCGCTTTAGATACCAAATGCAGTCAAAAACTTCTTTTTGACATTTGTCATTTTGAAGGACCAATTATTGTGCACCATCCTGTAGTGTTGGAAATCGTGCAAATTTAATTTAAACGATAAACGATATTTAATAAATTCGCAAATTACCTATTAATAGAAAATTTCCTGGTTTATAATTAAACTGCAAAATTAATTTTCTAGTTCAAGTGTGGGTTTGTGTTGAGTGTTATAAATACAATTTGAGTATTTACATGTAAATGCAAAATAAGTAGATAAGGACATGTTACGTTGTTACGAGCGAGGTTGGATAAATATAAATTACAGATTTTTATTAAAAGTAACAAATAAGAAGATAAATTGTGTACAAGTACTTAGTGATATTTGCGTTGAATGAAATGTCTGTTGGTATTAGGATTTGTGGTGTACTTTCACGTTAATTTTGTTATCAATTTGTTATTTATGGATGCTGTACGTAACATTCAAGTTAAACTTTTAACAAACACCCCATACTTTTTGATTGACCCTTCTAATCAGTCCTTGATCTTTTAGTACAGATAACACAAGACGAAGATTTCAAAAACGTGCGTCGTTACCAAGTGTTGCTTTCAATATTGTGACTGATAAAACTGTTGTCAATACATAACACAATGTTTACGGTAGAGAAAAGAGAATCCTCCACATCAAAAGAGACCATACATTCGGGTCACTTTATGGTCTCGCAGTTTGAAGCAGAAGAACAGGATGACGAATATGAATTGGCTGTTCCCATACCCGAACAAGAATCAAACGAGTTTGTCGACATTTATAAAGAAGTTAGTGATGGGGTTGACGTGCAAGATGTTGTTGCTAAAACTACATATCTTCCTCAACCACTGCCCATTGATACAAGCCTATCGAAACTCTTTCAGTGCATGACCATCGCATACAGGTTAATTCCTCCGTTTGTACGTAAATCACAAGTCTTAACCCTTTTTCTTTATTTTAGACAAAAATTAACTTCACCTAAATGGAATCGATTTCGTGGTATTCGCTTAAGGTGGAAGGACAAGATACGATTGAATAATGTCATTTGGCGCTGTTGGCACATGCAGTGTAAGTTGGTTCGCTTTATCCAAAACTGTTTGTTTAATTGTTTTATTTTTTAGTCATAAAAAAGAAAGACACCTACATTTGTCAGTTTGCTTCACCTTTGGATGTGGATACGCATAATAAACCCGAGGTAAATTTTTTTTTAACCTTAAATTATTAGTGCTTGTGTCGAATTTTTAAGTGGTTTTTTTGGTTACATAAACATTTTTGGTCAGATTTATGATTTACTGATGAGGCCTAATCCATGCTGACTTAGCTTTTCACCACAGTAATATTTTAAGAGATATGTTATCTGCACGTGGTTTCCAGAATTTATCTGAAGTTAGGTGTATTATTTATAAGGGTCTATTTTGCAGTTTTTCTGTTTATTTAACAAAATGTGTTTGGGTCAAACTATGGTTCTTTTAAAATTAGTACTTCTGTTAACTACGTTTCTTTGGCGTTGTCTTCATGTTACCATACTTCAATTTGATTGGTTCTTGCACGTGTGCCTACAATTCAATACAACAAAATAAATTCTATGTGTACAGCATTAACATAATAGCCATAATTGGTAAGCTGAAATTTGGCAGACATGTGCGTTTAAAAATCCCCTGTGGACTTCCCCTGCTAGTGGGGATTTTAATTCCCCAATATGGTCTTTTTAATCGTTATACACTTTTTTCACTCACTTCTCACGTAGAACTCTGTGGCAACCCTGTATTGTTATGTTCTGGATTTACATACCACAGGAGTGGGGGTTTTAGTGGGGTAAATTTAAAACTATGTACTCCCAAGCACTGTAACTGTGAAAACTGTAATAGGTGAGAAGATTGAATGTAAATGCATTCAGAAAATTAAGGTATTTTTATTTAGATCCTGCATTTGAAAAGATGCACACGTTCTTGGTTATCTTGTAAGGAAGAGCTAACGTAATAAAAATAAAATAATTAAAAGATTTGTGGTTGGATTAATAAATTAATGGTGTACGGTAGGGTGCGGCGAAGGAGTAGTATCGAAAAGAGACGGATAGATTGGAATTTGGAGTTGTTAAAAATTTTGTATTCAAATTATGCTAATTGAGGCTGTATATTTTACAGATATAAACGTAAAATTTTATTTTATTTAAATAGCGCCCAAAAATCATAAAAATAATATGCGAGTATTCTATTGATTGTTTTCATAAGTTTAGCTCCGCCCACCCCTAAGGTTACACACAAGCTGAATCTCTGAGCCAGCTCACTTGAAAAAACTGCCCTGAAGCCCACCGTTCTCGAAAATCGGGATTTTTTGAGGCTACCCAGTTGAAAAACCATTGTAAAATAACTTTGTAGCAGTTATTCTCAGCTTCACACCTAACCGACAACTGAGGTAGACCCCGCCCCTTAAATAACCGTGCTATAAGTATTTACATCAAGTTTACGGACCGTCAACAGAATGAACTGCAATTCGAAGAATGGGGCAGTTCTTACTTGAAAAATCGAAACTTTACAATCGAGTTTTGGCGTTTCTCCATACTTTAAATACTTCATTTCAATGTTATCAATCAGATCCCGACACATTATAAACTAGGTAAAATAAAGTTAACATATTATTAGACACTACAGCAGTGGCTTGGTGTGATTATTGGTTGAGTTACAATTACAATGCAAAAATTTCTCGAAGTTATACCTCTAATCATGTACTAATCGGTACTCTTTAGTATATTTCGATAAATTTTTGTTACCATGGCTAAAAAAAATCATAAAAATCTCTCAATTTAAGTAGATATAACCCCTTAAATGAGACAGATTTCTTCAATTGGCGTTTTACTTCTTTTTTTGTCATGGAATAAAATAGTTCGTTTTACCATACCAGGATCTGCTAATTTTGTACCTAATTAAATTTAATGCAGTCTATTTAATGAATAAATTGTTTTTCTTTTGCTTTTTCACCTTGGCACAGTGTTAAATGAAGCTGTTAATTGAAGCAATCAGCTGTTAATCAAACAATAATTTTTCTTAATGTGTTTTCAGTGGTTATCAAACATTGGCACTGGAACGTTTGTAGAGAAGTATATTTTTTTAAATTCCATTTTAATCTTATTTGAAAACAAAGTAGCAATAAAGGTTTCTGCTGGAAGTTTTTCAACAATTTACTTTTCCAGCTAACCTCAGCGAAAAACTTAATGCAATACAAAGATAATTTTTCAAGATATCTTACTTAATTCACATGAATTAATGAGATTATCTTTGTATTGCATTAAATTTTGGATGAGGCTATTAATTTATACATATTGTAGAGATATTTCCTACGACCCTTCAACTTTAAAATTTATTTTCACCAGGACAATATCTCAACACTAGAGTACCGTCGGTAGCTATGTAAATCGTTAAGCATATGATTTCTGTACGAAGACAAATCACAGGGCTGGGTTCGCACTTCTCTCCTTTTCGGGTCGCCAAATAAAACAAAATGTACGGCCGTAATACCCGAAAACAGTGCGGTATTATTCTATTTATCTCAGAACCAGCGACTTAATTTCTGCCTACTATAACAATCTTAGAAACCAGCGACTTAATACACTGTCATTTCTGCCTATAAATTTCTAGACTCCCGCTGGGATCGAACCAGCACCTCCTGATCACAAAGCGGCGACTTACGCTATTGCGCTAACTTGTGTCAGTTTATAAATTTCTAGACTCTCGCTGGGATCGAACCAGCACTTCCTGATCACAAAGCGGCGACTTACACTATTGCGCTAACTTGTGTCAGTGGTAACATAAACCGACCTTCATTCACAAAACCGTGCTCGACCATGTTATTTCGGATAAACATCCCTTAATCTGTGGCAAATTATTAATGCAAAGCTGAATTACATTTCGTTTCATGACAATATGATATTGCTATTGTGACGTGTTTACGTTGTCAAAATCGACTCTTCCGCGCCCTCCGCTCCGTTACCTACGCTCCGGACCCTCAGAGCCGTTTTAACTAGCGCTCTACTGATTAAAAATATCCCCTAGGCCCGTCCAACTCGACAAAGTATGTATAAATAGCCACTTGCTTAAATTTTTCGCTGAGGTTAGCATACAGACAGCAGAATACTGGGAATACCGAGTTATATACTAGAAAC
This sequence comes from Rhagonycha lutea, assembly GCA_958510855.1. Lineage (NCBI taxonomy): Eukaryota > Metazoa > Arthropoda > Insecta > Coleoptera > Cantharidae > Rhagonycha > Rhagonycha lutea. Next base: position 97,036,101 of record OY294036.1, read on the forward strand.
TAGATCATTTACAAAAAAAAACTAAAATTATTTTGAATTATCTCGATCTGACATCAGATAAAATGGCTTATCAGCAATTTTATTCAATACTTGTCTCAAAATCGCATTTTTGCGAGATATCGCACTGTGTGGCTTTCAGGTAGCAACATGCTCTAGTATTCAGGAATTGAAGAGGGGATTGTTCTTTTTCCGACGAGAATAAGAAGAGGGGCTTTATTATTATAATTTTTGATTTGTATTGATGCTAAAACAATTTCATAGTAAACAAAACATGAATGTGCTATTGGTTTTTTGTTCTATTAAAAATTTGATAAGATAAAACTACTTTTTTTTATTATTTTTTCTCTTTCATTCAGTTTTCAAATATTTGTTTACAAGTTTGTAAATTATTATTAGAACTGTATTTAGTGATAGTATTAATTTTGTTGGCCATTTTTTTTATTACTACAGTACAAGATAAATGACGAAAGTAATAATTTAGAAAGATATTTATATTTGGCATCAAATATTGACAATTTTCTAACAGTCCTTAGGAGATACAAATTTTGTACTTTCAACTCTCTTCTTAGTGGGCACCAGTCTCAATACCCATGGTTTTTTAGACATTGATTCAAACAAGCCATTCAAAGTCAAAATTTCAATTTTCGTCATAAGAAAGAAAAACAAATTTTGCTTCATAAAATAGAAAATAATGCCAATTTTAAATTGAACAAACATCAATAAAGAGAAATACACGAAAGTTTTGATCAATTTTGAGTGTTAGTATTCCACATGCAAAAGAGTAAAAATCCACTTGAACTGTGTTTTTTTAAGAGTGCATGAGATAATTTATGTACTTTAAATTCTTCATTATTGTTTGGGATATTAAAACTAATTTCGAAATATTTTATTGTAGGCCATCGTACTAGAAGGAAAGTATTGGAAACGGAAACTAGCGGCAGTTACAGCAGAATATAAAAAATGGCGCATGTTTCATCGTACTCACGTTTTAGGCCATGTAAAAGATGCGATGGATACGGTAAACTTTTTTAAAATTGAAGAAATATTTGGGCTAATTTATTTATTTTAGTTAAGCGATTTCGAAGCATTTGCTTGGCAGTCCCAGGGTTCCGACAGTATGCACATGATGGTGGATGAAGATTATTTGGGACTTATGAGTGACACTCTGTTTTCAACTATTTCGAGTCAGCCATTCGCTTTTCCTGATAGCAGGGAAATTGGTAAAATTGTGTTATTTATTTTTGTGTGCAAAAACGTGACTGTCATTTTTAGCTAAAGCCGGACTTGCTGATTTTATTCAACCGAGTTTGGGTCCTTTGCAACCAAACTTAGACGATTACATGGATACGTTTGAACCATTACAAGAATTGTTTTCTGTGAAGCTACCCTCTGTACCTGAAGAAAATGGCGTCGAGTCGTATAGACATCATAACGCCAGCTGGTGCTACACCGATCTTGATCTTCTGGGCCCAAATGTACAGGTTGTTTGAAAAAAAAAATATGAAACTGATTTGTATGCTTATAGATGAACGCAACAAATAATTTTAATCCTGCTCAACCTCAAGCTATGGAAAAATCGGTACCGATACGAGACACAGGTCCTCAGCTTGCGGGTTACACAAACGAGATGATGATTCATCCCGTAGATATCTACCTTCCCCAACAACCTCAAACTTCTGTGTATCAATTACCTGTGATCTCAAAAGCCAACAAAACAATGAAGAAAATGACTCAATCTTCGATGTCGTACAATAAATCCGATGCCATGTATCCAACCTATAGTTTATCTGATATTTGTAATATCGAAAACCGTATACAGCGTATGTATTTTTAGCATTTCATTATTTTGTAAACAAATATGTACTTACGTAATTTTGTAGTGCCAACCCAACAACAAACATTTAAATCACCACCAATTTCTGATACTAACCAACAGTTGTCACGGGGTTACAAATTTCAAACTCCTACTACTATAGCACCCAATTTAAAATTTACATCACAAAGTTCAAATAATTATAAGCAATCACGATCTCATCTTCACACTCAAGGCAGCAGTTCAAGCATGCAGGCTAAACCTGCGAAAGAAAACACAGATGTGAGTTTTATTTTGCAAATCAATTTTTAAGCTTATTTTTGGTGTTGTAGAAAGACAAGTTAGAAAATAGTGGGCGTTCAGTTCGGAAAACAAACAGGCAACGATCAATATCGATGTCACGTGAACCCCTTAAAAGACCTCCACTCATAAGTGCCATAAGTGATCCATCTTTAGTAACACCAACAAATAGTGTTCTTCTCACTCAGTTACTCACAAATAGTAAATATTCCTAAGCATGATCTTAACGAGATTTTTATACTTCCTATTTTTGTAGATACGCAGAACGTGTTTCAACAATCATCGAATTTAAGCATAAAATCCGAAAGGTCTGCAAGTTGCTCAAGTATAACCGATGATAATTCTACGATGTCGTTGATTAATCACCCTCAAACATCGTCTTCAGGTCTTGTAGTCACGCCCGTTTCTTCCGGCGCGGATCCCGTAATAATGTACAGTTTAGTTAGGGTTGAAAGTTAATTTTGATATTGTAGTTACTGTTGGCATCATTGAGCGGTTCAAATGCATCGAGTCCTTCGAGCTCGCATGGAATTGGATCGTGTCCGACTTCACCTCAAGGAGTTTTAGGGTCCCCCACACGAGACAGAGATCATAGGCGGGTTGGACACATTCACGCGGAGCAGAAACGAAGATATAATATAAAGAACGGCTTTGATATGATATATTCCCTCATTCCGCACTTAAAACAAACTCCTAATGCGAAATTGAGTAAAGCTGCGATGTTGCAAAAAGGAGCTGAATACATTCGACAGCTACAGCAGGAAAGGAATCAATTGAAAGAAGAAATGGATGGTTTGAGACAACAAATTGATGCACTTAATACTTCTATTAGGTAAGAAAATTTTTTGATAAAATTCCGAGGTAGAAATCGAAACAGCGATTTCCAAAAATTGATTTTTTTGAAGGGGGTGTAGCAATATTAAGTTTGAAAACCACTGCGATACCGATTAGAATTTTTTCACTATTTTTAGAGTATTCACAAGTTTAATATTAACATAATTAAAAAGTTTCAAAATTATTCAACAAACTTTTAATTTTTTACACTCCCCTTCACAACTATTACCCCCAAAACGGTTAGAATTATTTATTTATATTATTTAACTTACAATCATCTCCCCTGGGATCGAGTTTCCAACCTTGGCGAGCTACCCGTCCGTGGATGGGCCTTCCAGTTCCTATTTTTTATAAATAAACATAGAAAATTAACAAATAATTATTTGATTTGAAAATTTCTAAATAGTGGTAAATTACTCGTTATTTATAAAAAGAAAAATCTAACTTCCCCAAAATTTGAGATTAAATTAATTTAATTCTGGTTTCTATGTAAATTTTTTAGGAAAACAATTTATTTCGTTTAAATTTATTGAATAATTGTACACTAATCCTATAAACCCAGGAATAATGATGAAAAATTCGACTAACAAGAGCGGTTTTTCAGAGGAGGGGGTATAAAGTTATTATCATCATAAATATAAAAGACCAGCACGCTGCTGCTCCTGCTCAGCGTGTCATTTTTTTAGGGAACGCAAAGCACTATGATTTGTCTTTGGTCATACCAACTTAAAATCACCTTCCCTGGGATCGAGTTTCAAACCTTGGCGAACTGCCCGTCCATGGATGGGCCTTCCAGGTAGTGTTTAATAATTATTTATGAGATTCAAATTAAAATACCCCCCCCCCCCTTATAATTTACTCCTTAGTGATCAGAATTTTTTCATTATTTTTGTAATATTCATAGTTTTAACATTAAAGAAATTATTATTAAAGAGTTTCAAAATTTCAATTTTTTACCCCCTCCTCCTACCATTTAACGCAGCGATTTGCAAACTGGGATGCGCGGACTGGTGCAAAGGGGGCACTAAAAGTTTGACAGAAATGTAATTTCATTAAATTAAAATATATTGTACAAAAAAAGTATACAATTTTAACCTTTTTTCCTTCCAGTAACTGCCAATCTCTTCTACCTGCAACTGGAGCTCCTGTTTCGAGACGAAGTAACAGTAAAATACAGGAAATGTTTGACGATTACGTCAAGAAAAGAACAATGGAGGACTGGAAATTTTGGATTGTATCCTTTTAAAACCAACCCACCAATTTTTTATGTTTCTACGTATTTCTCTTAACTCTTTTTCAGTTCAGTTTATTATTTAGGTCCCTTTTAACGTCCTTTAACAATTTTGTATCCACTTCGAGTTTAGAAGACTTGTACAGAACTACATTACACTGGGTCGAACAGCACTGCACACTCGTAGATCTCAGACCAGGTAAATTTTTTATTTCAGTAACCAAAAAAAAACAACTAGCAACTGTTTGTTTATTTTAGCCTTTTCGAATTCGCTAAAGTACCTGTGCACAAAGACAGACATTTTGTCGAAACCCGAAAAGTTACCCGAAGAAGCGAGACAGGCAGCTTCTTCCACTTGAAATATTGGCAATGAAAGTCAGCTTTAATTATTGTTTGCTCAATATTATGTTCGTGATATGCAAGTGCAAAGCCAATTAATATATTTTTCTAACTTAAGTGCAAATTAACTCCAATATGTTCTCGCGCAGTTAAAATATTTTTAAACGTTTTTGTTACCAGTTGAAATGTTTCAGATTTTGTCTTGTTAAATTTTGCATTTATATTTTTAATCGTAGTTAGCGTTTTTTTTTGTTACCTTTAGTGCTAATCGATCTTTTCAAAACTGACCTCCCCCTCCCAGAAGGTTTTAGTTTTCTCGTAACTTGAATTTTGATGTAGATCGATTAAATTTGATATTTTTAATCTTCTGATTATATCAACAAAAAAGACTTCCTCTGTTAATCAGGGACCCAAACTCGACCATGAAACTTGGAAGATTATTATATCGAAACGAGGTGTTGCTTAATATAACATTTTTATGGAAAAATGGAGCCGTACACGAAACGAACAAATAATTACTTACATGTCGTGTGATGGGGCAATGCAAGTTACTGCCTTATAAATTTAATTCTTTCTTGCATTTTGAATGTTAATTACAGTAGGCAAAAAAGTACAGAAAAACTTAAATTTAGTTGTAAATTTATTATGAATAAATTTGATCTAACTAAAATTTTAATTGCATGTAGTGCCTTACGAATTAAGCGTGATAATTTTCAATGTTTTAAGATGAACGTAACATTTAGCATGTAAGGGTACTTATGTTTTATTTTGCTGGTCATTTTATTGTATATATTTGTTATAATCTACATATATTATATATTTTCACTTTTAAATATGTTAATAATTTTACTTGTACCTTCATACAATAAATTTTTGTTTTTGTTTGAGAATTATTTCTCGATTTTCGTTATTTATTTTTGTTTCACCTTAGGTCCTTAAGATACGCCACTGAATGTGCAACAATGGAATGTTGCACCCCATCTGCCCTCTGCCGGTCATTGGTGGAAAAACCACTTATTCGCAAGAGTGGGATCAATGTAAATAAATAATTAAATTTTCTTTGAAAATGTCTTACGATAATTGTTATATTAAATATTCCAACGTATGCCGGACTTGCTTGGATTCCAACGCAAATATGAAATCAATCTTTACGATTGAATCGGTCATGGATCAACAAATTTCGCTCTCGGAGGTTTTAATGTCATTCACCACTCTTCAGGTTAGTTTGTTGAGGTAATAAAACTAATTTAAAATATATATTTAAATTTAGATCATCAAAGGCGATGGTTTTCCCGAACAAGTTTGTTTAAATTGTGCACAGGAAATGAACAGGGCTTTCTTATTTAAAAAGTTGTGTGAAAATTCCAATAGAACGTTGAATAATTATTTACAAATGGTTGTACCTGATTCGGATGGTATGGAACTGGATTTATATTATAATGGAAAAGAGTGCAGTGAAAGAGTCAAGATGGAAAATTACAATAGCAGTGATTTAATCGAAGATGGTTTTAATGCTAAAAGCAATTCAAATTGGCAACATTTTGGTAAGCATTTGACTTTATATTGTTTACAAATATGGACATCTTTAAGGGGGCTCAAAATCACCCCACTTTAGAGAGAGTTTAAAGCAGCTATCTAAACAGTTGATTCAATTTTGGTTACAACCCCCCCCCCCCACACTTTTAGTTATGCACATGAATGAATTAAAATTTCCAGTGTATTTTACAAGGACATAGAAAATAAGATCACCTAGAAACGAACAAAAATTATGCCTTCAATTTTGGTAAACAAATTCAAAGTAATTTAATTTTAAAATTAAGGACTCCCAGGAACGGACTAACGAGATTCCGGCAGTCTCAAATATGTAGTTTTATAGAAAATATGCGCACAGATTTGAGGCACAAAATAAGCTAGGGGGCTTAGCTATCGTAGAAAATAGAAAAAATGGACCAGTGCAATAATTAGTAGTCTAGATTAGGGCTGGGCGATTGTTAAAATTAACAATCGATTGTATAAAAACAATCAATTAATCGAAAACAATCGAACAATCGATTATTTCAAAAATATTAATCGATTATTATCGATGTTTAAATAATCGATTAATCGAAATTAATCCCCAGCCCTAGTCTAGAATCTAGATCATGGGGGTCGCGATCATAATTATTCTGATAGTTTCAATTATTTAATGTTTTTGAAACTGATCTTCTAAGTTTTGGACCTTGGATGTTAAAACCAGACAAAATAACAGTAAATTCTAGTTTTTCCCAAATATCTCCTTTCTCATGGAAGTTCGGTTAACACAGTACAAACGAAGAATAATTACGATTTGCTAATTGCACTGGCATAAAAACAGCAGCACAATTGTTTGTAAATATTTCAAAAAATTGTTGTTAAATTGAATTGAAATTGAACTTGAGTAAAAAATTAGATAAAATAAATTAGTATGTATACTTAGTTTATGTTTCCTAAACAAATCTTTCCCTGACATGCAGGGTCCTTTTAAAATTAAATTATTTCAAATCCGAGGGATCTGGGGGGTATGTAATACCCCTCAACCGTAAGTAAGCAAAAAGATGTCTTTTCAAGCATTAAGTTTGCGTCTTTATCAATTTTGAAAAGTTATCTCATTACTTCCTTATGCTGGGGAGTATTTCATACCCCCCCCCCCGTCCTCTCGGTTTCTTCACATTTTTGAGCTTCTAGCGGGCTTAGCCACCCTAGACTAGATAATTTAAAAATGTGATCAAATTTTGTGTAGTTCATGTTCCTAATAAAAATTTTCCCTGACCTGGAGGGTACTTTTAAAAGTAAACTACGGAAAACCGGAGGATGTGCGTATATGGAGTCATTCATTGTTGGGCAAATAGAAAAATGAACAACCACGTTATTTTAAGAGAAAAACGAAATATCTTTATTGGAAGTATTTTCATATCACTAGTACACATTTTTCCCATATATCTAGCAATTTTTGCCTACTATGCCAAAAAGACTATTCATTCTTTGAAGCAAACCATTCAGATACCCAATTTTCCACTTTCTTGAGTCTTTTGAAGTGCTGCTCTTTAAGTGCGTGTCCCATCGATGAAAACAAATGGTAATCTTAAGGAGCCAAGTCGCAGTGGTGGTGTGATGTGATTGTTGGTTGACTCACAGAGCGGAAATTCTGGATTCAAATCGCGGCAGGCGTAACCAGTCACCAGGTGAAACCGCCTTGCGGAGCTCGGTACAACGGGGGTGACAGGTACTTCAGGGAAACCTTCATCTCGAACCCGTCCGACAAAGCGGGTAGGTGGGTGGGGTCATCGATCGGGGGGTTGGCGGAACGAATTTCTTAGCTCGGCCTTCCAGAGGACATCCACACTGTTGGTGATCAAGGTAGTACTCGAGACCTGATCTGATAGGTCTCCATCTAACATCTCAGCATGGGTGGGGTACAATAGGCTAGTTTGCTTTAGTGCAGGTGGATTAAATGAGCCGCACCCGTTGACAACTGTTTAGGACTATTTAAGGAACCAAGACAATAAGGTGGGTGGGGTAACAAATCCCAGCCAAATGCCAAATGATGATAGACCACATGTGGTCGTTTTTCGATGAAAGCAAGGTTCAAATTGATCATGTGGTTTTAGTTTTAAGTGTCTTCAAACTCTTTTGGTTGTCCTGATCGCTCTTTGTCTCTCACATCAAAGTCACTATTTTTAAAACGTTTCAAACAGGCTTCACAAGTTGTTTTCGATGGACCATATTCACCATAAGCTTCTTCAAGCAATCGAGCAGTTTTCAAAATAAATATTAATAATAATATTCAAGACATTTGAAAAATTGAATTGAGTCTGGGCAGGGCCTTTCAAGCGTTCATTCCGCAACTGGCGATATGCGTTATTTTCTCATGTTGAAAGAAGGTGTGAACTCACAAGTTTAGTTTAAAAATAAAAAGATTGCTTCCAGCACAACTTTGTAAATAATACGTGACAATTTAAGATTCAAAAAATTATTCAATATGCCAAAATCCATTAAAAAAAGCTCAAATAACCATAAAGATTCGTTTTATGCAAAATATTAAGAAAAATGCAAAATATGCACTATCACCGTTATTTTTAGTCTCATATGCAACAAAAAGTAATATTTAATTTTCAATATTTTATTCAATATAAAATAAAACTACAATTTTTACAAGAAAATGAAAATTTTATATTTTGATTGTACATATTACGACTTTCTAGAACAAATGTTTTAAAATAAATTTTAGAAAAATGATTACATAAACACAAAACATCAAATACATAACATTAATAATTTGCAGAGAAATATAACAATACAAATTTAATAAGTAGTACAAGAAATGTATTAAAACATTTTCACGTAAAGGAGTCTCCATTGTGGATCTCTTTTTGACTATTAAGAGCTATACGTATCCTGATAATCTTTCGATATAGGTGCATGTTTCTGTGAATTTCCTTGTATCTTTCTAAGCTGCCCCTAGTATCCACAGAGGGCTCCGCTTTGATGCGATGAGCCTTAAGCTGAGACAAGTAGTATAACGATTTCTTTTTTTTTTCTGAGTTTCCTTCATCTTCAATACAGGATGTGGATAGCGATGCACGATCTTGAGACATTACACTGCAACTGATAATAATTAATATACATCGAACATTGTCGTCTAGTAAATAAAAATTTATTTCGTACTTTGCAGAAATTTGATTATTAAACTGGGTGTCTGATTAATGCTATTTGTCTGATTAATGCTATTTGTCTGATTAATGCTATCTGTCTAATGATAAATGTCTAATTATGCATATTGTCAGCTAAGAGTGTTGACCTAGTAAGTCACAAAAGTGAAATTTTACAGGAGACAAGACACACAGTGTAACTGTTTTGCTGAATATGACAATTTTACTGCAGTTAACAGCATTCTAGAAATGGCAGTATTACGTATCATAAGAAATTTACGATTTAACATAAAATTTGAAGTAAGTTGTTTTATCCTATAATGTAACAAATAATATTCTATTATTGAATGGTATCAAAAAACATATTTTGCCCGACGATATTATAATAAATTATAAATTCTTCTTTATTGAATTTTGAAACGGGCGAAAAATTATCTTCTTGCCCGGCTTGCTAAATCGTAATCTTCCAGAATGCCGCCCACTATCAAGCGACCTTGTAAAATTTTCGTTCTAAAACCAAATTTTTAAGAGGACTTTATACCTAACATAAAGTTTGGTTTACACTCATAATTGAATTAAATAATTCGTTAAACCGGCAATGTTATGGGTGTAAACCAAATTTTACGATTTAAATGCACTTTCTTAAAAAGCAAATATATAAGGGTTTTGTCTTGTATACATAGATATTTTAAAACTAGTTTTAATTTAAATAGTTTGTATATTCATGGAAAGTCACTTGCAGGTCACTGGAGTGATTAATTATTATAATAAAAAATGAAAAATTTTTTTTTTAACTTCTTAATGACTTTCCGTGAAACTAGATTTTTTTTCTAATCGTTTACTTCAAACCGCATTAAATTCCATACATTAATAAAAGAGCTATATGGATATTCGTTAAAAGTTAGGTATACAGCCCTCTTAAAATGTAATTGTTAACAATTACACCGTCTTCTTCCTAAAATTCTTATGCAAAATAACACTCTTGACTAATTTACTAGCTTTTATTCACTCAAAATTCAAAATAAAGACAATTTTGTCCGATTCTCAGACATCAAAAATCAAACTACACTCGCCCGTAGGTCAATGGCGAGTGACCTATCGCCTATCAATCATTCCCACCTCGACGAGCTCACATCGTCGCATAAACTTTACAATTTTACCAAATTTTTGTACAAATTTTAATTTTGTACAAAACAGTTGAAATTTTGCACAGAGGTTCCTGTTATCACGTGTAGGTGAAGAAAGGATTTTATGAAAATCCTATCCAAACGGGATTTATCATCTATTATCTAATTAGTGGTGACGCGTGAAAATGGCTTAACGAGATTCCCACTGTCGACGTCCCTCAAGTTCTAAGCACAGCCTAAACCTGTGGGTCTAACGTTTAGAAGCATGGAATTTTCTTTAGAAAAAAAGATATACATCAATATGGGATTTATCACCTATTATCTAATTCTAATTAGTTGTGACGCGCGCGAATGGATTAACAACTGAGATTCCAACTGTCGAAGCGGGTCTACTGTCTAAAGACATGGAATTTTCTTTAGAAAAAAAGATATACATAATCTTCTATTTTCTATAATAATTATATAATCTATCTTTTATACGGACTGACTGACTGATATATCAACATACAGCCGCCCAAACCACTGGATCTAGAGATTTGAAATTTGCACAGAGGTGCCTGTTATAAGATAGGCAAGTACTGAGAAAGGAATTTTTGAAATTCAATCCATAAAGTGGTGAAGAGGGGGTTCGTAACGTAACGGGAAGTTTGTAACGTCTGTAATGTCTTCAAAATATGATTATTATTTTTATAACTGAATTCCACGCGGACGAAGTCGCGGGCATCAGCTAGTAAAGAATAAGAATAAAAATGGTATCAATTTGAAGAGATTTTTATTCCGCTTCTAAAGATACCTAACAATTGATATTGTGTTCTTTACAATTACATATTACAATAAATTTGGTTAACAATGAACGCAAACACAAGTTTTTTTTAATTGCACAATTTGTAATTAAAGAAAAAAATAAAATTCTCTTTGAATTGATACTCGTTTCATTTTTAATTGAATGAATTGAATTGTTTCGCTGAATTGACTTTTTGTTGTAAGAGGGCCAAATATTTTACCTGGGGATTAATGCGGGCCGCACTTTTTGACAAATTCACTAAAACGAGCTTTAATAAAGAAGTGCAAATCCACAAAAAATAAGAGCTTTTTTTTTTAAAAAAATTTCATTCGTTTTAGAGTCCGCGGGCTGCGGGTTGCCGACCCCTGCTTTAAAGTGATAAGAAGCGTCATGGATTTCATACGAAATTGTTTATTAAAATAAGACGTTTTAATACCAATGGATTCGTTTGACCTGGTGACATTTTCCAATGAAAAAGGATTTCTGATGGCGTACGCAACCCCATTAACTTGAGCTACGTAAATACTGGCGAAAAAATTGCGTTCCACCTTTTTTATAGTTATATTATATTTCTTTTTTATCAATCAATCATTGGCTTCCCATCCTGTCGGAATATAACCACTTCTGAGAAATCTTCACAATCCATTTCATGAGGTGGATTACTTCTCCATTGATATCTCTTTTTTATAGCTGTTCGTGTGATTTTACTCGACTTTGTGAAATACTAACGGAGGGCGCCAAAATTTGCGACTTCAATATTTTTGCTACCTGAACACATAAATCTCAGTGCTGTGTAGCAATGTAAGATGAAAGTTCCGCTTTGGTTAACTCATAGAAGGCAAATAAAGTTATTGAAAATGGTTTAAATACAAAAACCTGAAGTTGTTTGAGGGTCCCATAATCTTCAATTAAAATTTCGTGGTGGAGAGGTCTTATAGTTCCCAGTTTTCGAGTTCGATAGGTTTAAGTAATAGAAATTTCTAAGCATATTACTTTTTGACCCTAAAAAGGACCGATTTACCATTCCAATGTTGCAGCATTGTAGCCTTCGAAAAGTCTCACAATATCTTGGCAGTTTGAAACACACAAGATTGCAAGTTAAAATCGAATGCAAATTTGAAAGTTGGAGCCTGTAGTGGGCGGAGCTAAGCTTACTTGCATTTTGTTTTTACGGTTTTTGGCCAATTTCGCCCAAATATTTAAATGATCCATAAAATTTACGGTTTATATTTGTAACTTTTACCCTCAACTACCATAATTTTAATAGAACATTTTTAAAATCAGGGGGCGAGTTAGCGTCTTCACCCCAAAAAGTGAATTCTTGTGATGATTTTGAATTTCTCATCAATAATTACGTATTTAATGCTCATAATTAATTTTTAAATATAAGGAAACCATATGCATAATTCATAAAAAAAGCTATGACATGGTAACCTGGTCCGATTTACAATCTTGAATTTAAACACCAAAAAAGTGTCTTACTTTTTGAAAAGAGGTGATATTGGTTCAATATAATATATTTTGATTTGCCCCTCTGAGAAGTTCGATGAACACAAAAGTTTATAAAGCTAATTTCATATTTTCGTTACGTTGCAGATACCGCACACGAATCAAATGATGTAGAAAAACGTGATGATACAGATGAAGAGGAATCCCAACAAAAGGTAACTTTTAAATTAAGAAGACATCGGCCACTCATAATATTCACTTATGTTCTTTATATGAAATGGCAAAGTTGTTTTTCAGATCAAAGTTCGAAAAAAATTTAAAGAAGTAAAACATGCGAAAAAAGTTTATCCATGTAAGGAGTGTAAAACTCGCTGCTTAGGTTTAGGAGAATACAGACATCACATGTCCAAATTGCATGGAAAGATCAACAAATGTGAAACCTGCGGAAAGCAGTAAGTTTGATAACAAATTGTTTATAATATTTGTTCAAGAGTAAACCTTTCAGGTTTAGCACCCAATCCATGTTTAAGCGTCACTTGCAATCACACATTGTATCTGTAAAGAACGAAAATACGAGACACGAAAAGTCCAAAAAGAATAAAAGTGGAATAACAAAACAACGCAATCTTTCTACTACTTGCAATATTTGTAACAAAACTTTTCGATTTCATAGCAACTTGGAGAGACACTTGTTAATTCATACCGGGGAAAAGCCATACCTGTGTAATATTTGCGGGAAAGGCTTTGCCCAATTGTCTTATTTAAAAATTCATTCGTTTATCCACACAGGCGAGAAGCCCTACAAATGCCAAATGTGCGAAAGAAGTTTTGCTGCTCCGGGTACCTTAATGACGCATATTCGTACTCACACAGGGGAACGACCACACATTTGTAAAATTTGTGGTAAAGATTTTCCCCAGTCGGGGTATTTATCTGCACATATTCGCACCCATACGGGCGAGAAACCGATTGAGTGTAAAATTTGCAACAGACGATTTAATCAAAGCGGTCGGCTCATCATTCACATGCGCATACATAGTGGTGAAAAACCTTACAATTGTGTCGAGTGCGGCAGAAGTTTTGCCGTTAAGGGAACTCTTAAGAAGCACATTAGGACTCACACCGGGGAACGACCGTATATTTGTAGCGTATGTGGACAAGCGTTCGCTCAAAGTGGCACTCTGATGACTCACATGAAAGTGCACCGTTCGAAATAAGGGCAGTATTAAATTTCTTCCAATTTTGAGATGTGATTTTGTAACCTCGAAAGTATTTTTTACAAATTTTTAAGCTTATTTATTTAATAATTTTAAAGTGTGATCTCTTAATAAAGGAAACTTTTTTAAATAATGTTTAATAAATTTACCTTTCATTCAATCTTGGCCATTATCTGAACCACATTACAATCGGGATAAACCTGCAAGATCGAATTTAATTCTTTCTCCTTAATTTTATTGAATTACCTGGCGCCTGTTATTTTTTGACGGTTGGTTGACAGATAAACATCTGAATTTCAATCGACGTATTCTGAATTAATGGGTCTAGCTGGGTAAGTATGTTAAAATAGCTTTTTTTGAATTTTATGGTGGGAATTTTTTACAAAGTTTGTTATGTAAAGAGACAGTTCATAATGTGACTAAATATTGGTGTAAAACGTTCTTTAAAAAGATTTGTTAAACATGTTTTTCAAGAAATGCTTAAATATTTTTGGAATTTTAAAAATTCAGCTCTTTAGCGCAATAGAATGATCGTTTCTGGAAACTATAAAGTATTTTTAATTGTCTTTATTACTACATTTGAAAAGAAATTTGACATTCCTTTTTTTGAAAATTCTGAATATTAGAATTAAAGATTTCTTTAATATACCTATTACTAAATAAAATTACCAAAAGTTGACAGTATCAAGAAAAAATTATTCTATTCCGCTATAAGTAGAGCTGCTTTTTAAAACCCACCAAGATATTTTAACTTTTATTGGAAAATATGCTTTACAAAGAATTTTAAAGGCCATTTTACACGGGCATTGCGAACAGGACCCTTAAGAAATTTGACATAATTCTGTTTTGGAATCCTTATAACTATAAGTTAATTTTAACTAAACTGAATTATAATTAACGCTTTCTGAAATAAAAGTGCAAAAAGTATAGTGAAATAAAATTCAATGTTTTCACTTTGGATTGGAAAACTTTATTCAGTCTTAATTTAAATTTTTACAATATACTGTATTAATAATTAATTAATTGACTCCACGAATGCGACGTCATCACTAATGGAGTCAATTAATCCTGGCAAAAAATTGCAATTCTTTAAAAATCTGTAGTCTACAAAATAATTGTCACACTTAATCACTTTCACCGGACTCGGAATCTTGCAAAACTTTAGCTTTATCAGTTTTTCTGTTCCTTCTAGCTTCAAAATCGGACTCATCTTCATCTGTGGAATAAATGGCGCCACCTGGTACATAAACAAAATATTAGAAAATTGTAAACTGGGCTCAAAAACTATTTACCTTTTTGTGCAGCAGTGGAAACCCCAGACTTGTACTTGTTTTTAATCGCGTTAAGAGAAATAGCGCCTTCTTCATCACTACCCTCTTCTTCGCGGAAACTCTCACGGTGGTGAGCACGAGTTCCTCCTTCACTCCGTTTCCGTGGCTTGCTAGTCCTAATAGGCTGACGCAATTTCTGTTCCTCCTCCTATTGAAAAACAAAAAACTTGGGTTACACCTAGAAAGAGAAGAATCGTCTTGGACTTACTTTAAGTAGCATCTTTCTGTCTTTATCGGGATCGACTCCAACCTGCGATATGATTTTAATACCAGACACTTTCTGGGAACGATCGGCAAGCGACAGCGTCATTTTCCTGTGAGTGAAACTCTCGGTCGAATGAGGTCTGAAACTCAACTTGGTTCGGAACACCGCTTGACCTTGTAAACCTGTACCTTGACGAATAAACAAGTGGTTGTGGTCACCCTAAACAAAATTGATTTTTAGTTGTTCACAATCCCGTTAAAATGCTTTACCTGTAAAGGCTGCTTATACACATCAAAAATTTCAGAACCCAAATGCAGTGAGAGGGAACCATCCGACCACCTAACGAATCTTGCATTTGATTCTTTAATCGTGTTGCCTTCCTTGTCGATATCTTCACGCCAACGGATTGTATTTTCCACCTTTAACTTTAATCTCGCACGACCTTCTTCATCCAAAGTTTCTTCCTCATCAATTTCATCTTCGTAGGTTTCTTGATCGAAAGGACGCGTTTCGACCGACAAGAAGTTAGGTAACTTTACAAAATGAATATCTCTTCCTAAATCGCAACTAATTTTAGGTATTTGCACATCGATTCTTGTTTCTGGAATCGGTTCAGGTTCCGGTTCCTTTTCTTCGTCCTAAAAAATACCAAAATGAAATTTTCGCGAAAAGAATATCTAATGAATATTTTGTTACATCTTCTATGACTGGACGTTCTTCATTTTCATTGTCAGATCCTGACTGGCGTTCACGATCGTCGCCACTATCTCTTTCATTTCTAGAATCGTTTTTATCCTCTGCTTCTTCTTCACTACTGATATCCTCAGCGTCGCCGAACAAAGCTGTACGACTTTGTTCTTCTGTTGGTTCTTTTGCTTCAACCACAGTCTCGATTTCTTCTTCACTGTCTGTATCAATCACCTTACTTTTCTTTCTAACCACCACTGATTCGACCGAGCTATCTCTTTTACGTTTACTAGAAGCACTGCCGCCGCCATCAGATTCTGCGTCAATTTGTAGCTGTGGGCTGTTGGATTTGCTGTTGTGGGATTGGTTTTGTTGACTTTTTGATCTAGAACGGGAACGATCGGATCTTGATCCACGTGAACCCGACCTTAAATTTTGGCGTGAATTTAGTCTGGTTTTTTGTTTACTGAATTAATTATTGTGTTTTATGTCATTTATTTCCAGGACGTTACAAAAATGTAACCTTTAAGTAGTGCCGTCATTTCAAATGGGAACCTTGCCTCGGAGACGCCCACGGCACCACTTAAAGGTTAAATTATTGCTAGTATTACACAATTTTTCAACACTTTTTTATTGAAAATTACGGTCTAGGTTCTAGGATATTGGAACGCGGCCGGTTGAACGTGAGCAATTAGATGCAATTGCACCCCCCCCCTTATTATTCACAACAATAAAAAAGAGGAGTGACCAGTTTTGAAATGTAGGCAAAGCAAAACAGAATATCATAAGAGAATCGGAACAGACCAATAATTGGTTTAATCCATGATAGTTGATGATGCTGAATAAAAAAGACCAGCGCGCTGCTGCTGCTCCAGCGTGTCATTTTTAGGACACACAACGCACTTGATTGGTCGTTGGTCTACCAACTTAAAATCACCTCCCCTAGGATCAAATAGCACACCAATCCTTTAAAAATTTAAAAAAACCGCAAACAAAAAGTATAAAGACCGAATGCAAAAAAATATAACACAATTTCAAAAAATTTGGCTATTCGTTCCAGTGTGTGACGCATGCGCTTTATTATTTTCATCTTTTCCCCCAATTTGTCGCTTATTTTCCAGAATTTTAGAAAATAAGACCCACACGGACGACGAATACGCTCACACCAATTAAATAAAAGCTTTTAATAAAAAGAGTTATTTTACCTGCTCCTAGATTTACTCGTTCTGGATCTGTTTGATTCAACACTTTTGGACCTGTTCGAAGCAGGCGAACCCGACCTTGACCTATTTGATGCTTGTGAGTTGGATCTCGAACGAGCAGAGCCTTTAGAACTAGCCGAACCTCGAGAAACAGACCTAGATTGACGGGAACCGGATCTCGAATGACGTGATCCAGACCCCGACCTCTGGGATCCAGAACCCGATCTCCGCGACGTTCTGCTTTCTTTTGATCCAGATCGTGAACGATTTGAAGCTTTAGACCCGGAACGTGATCTCGCCGATCCATGAGAACGGGATCGATTAGAACCGGCACTGGATCGTGATCTCTCAGAACTACCACTTCTCGACCGATTTGATTTGTTTGAACCTGCACTTGGTGATCTGTGCGAACCCGATTTATCCGACCCGGCACTCGGAGAACGCGATTTGGGTCTGGATTGTGAACGATTAGAATCCACAGAACCTGATCTGTTGGATTGTGTCGAATGTGATCGTCGTGAAGCTGGTGATCCTGATCCCGACCTACTGCCACTTCTAGAACGAACCGACCTGCTTGGAGATTTGCGAGTACGATCAGGTGATTTCCGAGAAAAATCAGGCGAATTTGAAGCGGATCGGTCCAATCCATAACCAGGAGTTGGTGCCGGCCCCTGACTGGATGGACTGCCGTGATGAAAATCATTATCTGATTCGGAACCTGACGCCATTGTAAGATTGAAAATCCACTTTTTTATTTTTTTAAAACACTTTCTATTCGCATAACATTTAACACAGTAAACTTAAATAATTTAAATTTGAGGTTAGACATGCAGTTGGCAGTGTTTACTATATACACAGTCAAACATAATTTATTTAAAAAATATTATTTCAACACTCTAATGACAACTGATGACATTTACGGTTCATTTAATAAATTCTATTGAAAATGTAGCGCGTTTCTTACATAGAAAAGTAATTTAAGCAACATTCGGCTTCGTAGTGTTACATAATTTTATCGGACGCCACTGGCTTGAAGCGGTAATCGAGTGAGCCGAAATATCGGAATATAAAGCGAATTTTCTTTACAAACTTTTAGTAAATTTCTACCATATTTTACAGGATTATTCAAAATTCAAGTTTGTACAATTTGTGGAGAAATTTTCAGATTTGAAAGTCGAGTAGTCCCGCACATAATTTGAATTGTCACGTTCAGCACATGACACCTCTTCAAAAATTGAGTCTATTTTGTTGATGCAAAAATGGATTTTGATTCTGACGACGAAATATCTGTAGTGAACGAAGACTATTACGCCTTTTTGAACGTTTCCAAAAACGTAAGTTATGTAATTTTTGGTATAACCTCAAACTACTTGTTATATTTATTTTAGGCCACGAAAGAGGAAATTAGCAATGCCTACAGAAACCTCAGTCGTGTTTACCACCCTGACAAACACATCGATCCAACTA
This sequence comes from Rhagonycha lutea, assembly GCA_958510855.1. NCBI lineage: Eukaryota > Metazoa > Arthropoda > Insecta > Coleoptera > Cantharidae > Rhagonycha > Rhagonycha lutea. The sequence continues at coordinate 97,054,754 of OY294036.1, forward strand.
AGAAAGCGAAAGCTGAAGTACTGTTTAACAGAACTAAGAAGGCTTACGAAGGTGCTTTTCCTTTTTTGCTTGTTAAAAGTTTCAAGTTGCCTAATTTGTATTTTTTAGTTTTGTCGGACCCACACCACCGAGCAATATACGATAGTTTAGGAATTAAAGGATTAGAGACTGAAGGGTGGGAAATTGTGCAACGTACAAAGACGCCAGCCGAAATACGTGCGGAATATGAACAATTGGCTGAAGAACGGGCGGAAAGACTCAAACAGCAAAGAACTAATCCACATGGAGCAATTACCGTTAATATTAATGCTACCGATATGTTCAACCCCTATATAGATGATATTGACTTGGATGACGAGTTTGACATGTAATCATTACACCATTTAGGGTTATGGTCCTTTTTCTGATTTGTTATTTTTGTAGAGAACAATCAAATTTATTACCGAATATTGAAATTTCTGGAATGAATTTTAATCAGTCAGTCGAGTTACCTTTAACACAAAAAGATACTTGCACGTTAGGTGGACAATTGCAAACGCGAAACGGAACAGGAAATGGTGCTATTAATTTAAGTTGGAGACACATTTTTTCTCATCGAAGTTGGGGAGAAGTGGAAGTGTTGGCTGGTAAGTGTTTATTGTTTTTAAATTACAAGCAAATGCGTTTTGGTTCGGATAGCCGCGCCTATGTAACTGCCGCCCTGGTAAAACTTTTCGTGGTGCCGCTTCAAATCTATATATATAAAAGAATAAACTGACCGATTGACTGACTGACTGATATATCAACGCACAGCCCAAACTACTGGGTCCTTAGCGATGAAATTTTGCACAGAGGTTCCTGTTATCACGTAGGCGAGCACTAAGAAAGGATTTTATGAAAATCCTATCCCAAAGGGATTTATCACCTATTATCTAATTAGTTGTGACGCGCATGAATGGATTAACGAGATTCCACTGTCGAGGTATCTCAAGTTTCCAAAGTACAGCCTAAATGTGGGTATACTGTCTAGAACAGGGATGGTGAACCTATGGCACGCGACACAATATTTTGGACACGCCACCGATCAAAGAATACAGTATTAAATATTATATTTAATTATTTGATGGCACGTCTATGGCCTCATTAAACATTTTTTTTAGAAAAAATGGCACGTTGATACATAAAGGTTCGCCACCCCTGGTCTAGAAGCATGGAATTTTCTTTAGGATAAAAAATATACATCAATATGGGACTTATCAACTATTATCTAATTAGTGGTGACGCGTGTGAATGGATTAACGAGATTCCCACTGTCGACGTCCCTCAATTTTCCAAAATACAGCCTAAACCGGTGGGGCTCCGTTTAGAAGCATGGGATTTTCTTTAGAAAAAAAGATATACACAAATATGGGACTTATCACCTAATATCTAATTAGTGGTGACGCGCGCGAATGGATTAACGAGATTCCAACTGTCGAAGTCCTAAATTAGTGGGTCTACTGTCTAAACTCTAAAGACATGGAATTTTCTTTAGAAAAAAAGATATACCGAGATATACATAATCTTCTATTTTCTATATTTACTGTCGTATTTTTTTTTTTAATGAAGAAGCAGTAAATTTAATTATTGAAAAATGATTGATTTATTTTGAAATTTCGAATTTTTCAAAGTTTCGCGGTAGATGTGGGTCCTGGCGAAACTGACAGGGGGAAGGAAAGAGGTTCGCGCGTAAAGCCAGTGTCTCACTATCAAATAATTATCATCAAAATTATTATAATAATTATTATACAAACGATGTGACGTCATTTACGTAAAAATATGTCAAAGCCATGCAGAGGCAAGTCTCACTATCAAATCAAGTTTGTATAATAACGATGGCAGCCACAGGTCAGCTGTGAAAAGTAAGGTTAGAGTTAGTTTTATACGTTCAAATATACTGGTTATACTGGTTCCAACTGATACAAATCAATTAGGAAACTGATTTGTGGTACCAGCCATAATAATTGCTAACCTTTTAGACCTAATTAAAAACCGCGTTAAAATTAAAAAATAAAACTGAAAGTATGGTAATGTCCACGTTATGTCAAAGTGTCAAAGATATAAGAGTGGGATATCGAACAGCCTATGGGAAGCCTGATCGCATCAAAATTATAGAAACTGTTCTAAATTCTTTTTATCAAAACGTTTGTATCAAATCGAATCCGTGACGTCATGAAAATAGAAGCAGCATATAAAAGTATGTAGCTTACGTCATTTTGATACAACTACATCGCTGTCACACTATCAAAACCGTTTGTATACTAAATATTATGATAATTTTGACGAAAATTTGATAGTGAGACACTGGCTTAACCCACAGAGTGAGGTGGTTGCTAAAATTAAAATAAAAGATGAAATTTTGCATAGAGGTTCCTGTTATCACGTAGGCGAGCACTAAGAAAGGATTTCATGAAAATCCTATCCAAAAGGGATTTATCACCAATTATATAATTAGTGGTGACGCGAGTGAATGGATTAACGAGATTCCCACTGTCGAGGTCTCTCAAGTTTCCAAAGTAGAGCCTAAATGTGGGTATACTGTCTAGAAGCATGGAATTTTCTTTAGAATAAAAAATATACATCAATATGGGATTTATCACCTATTATCTAATTAGTGGTGACGCGTGTGAATGGATTAACGAGAACCCAACTGCCGATGTCTCTTAAGTTTCCAAAGCACAGCCTAAATGTGGGTGTACTGCCTAAAAGCATGGAATTTTCGTTAGAAAAAAAGATATGTTGTCGTATTTTTTTTGAGCCCCAATTGACAATAAAATTGGATGGGGAAAATATTTGTACAAATAAGTTGGTATTGTTAAAATGAGAGATAATGGGGACTCGCACTTTGACCGCCGCGCCGTGCGGGCAGGTTGCGAATTTTGGTTAATTATATTGAAAAGAGTAAATTTTTGAATAATTGTGAAAGAAAAATAAATACTGTTGATTTGAAAAGTGTTTTTATTTTAGAGATCATTAATTTGAAGATTTTTAATTTGAAATTTGAAAGTGGAATTTGTTGAAAATTATTAGAAGGTCACGCGTAAAGTGGTGATAAAAATTTTTGAACCGACGAGCAAGTCGCGGCGTATGTTCGGAAGATAATTCAGCGGCTCGATTAAATTATTTTTGAAAAGTTTTTTAAGAAAATTCGGGGGCTGGATTATTTTACGACATCTTGGCTACCCTAACGTGGGACATAATTGGTGAACATTTTTGGATCTAATTTGGATAATTTTGATGGAAATAAATGTCACAAATTGAACCGACCTTAACCCTGAGATAATTTGGAGTCGTATAAAAGGCAAAATTATAACAATCATGGAAGAGTCAAGTGACGAATTATATAAATGGATGATGGTAAGAATGGCGGAAGGGATTTCCGAGGAAAGGATGAGGCTAGAGGATGAATATAGGGAAGAAATGAAGAGAAAAACGGAAAAATTTTATTGGGAAATGAATTGGGAAGCGACCGGAGGTCATGACGAAAGAAAGAGAAAATTGGAAAAACATTACGCAAAATTGCAAGAAGACCAGAATAGATACTGGGATAAGTTAAGGAGAATAGTTTTAAAAGAAGAGGATGAAAGAAATAAGAGAAGGTGTCGTATGGGCGATACTAGAGAAAAAGTCCTAAAACTGGAAGAAGTTACAGAAGAAATATGGGAAGAAATTAAAGTTGAAAAATTGGAAAAAGAAATTAGAAAGGATGAAACGGAAAAAGATAATGTCACAGGCGACATTGCAAATAAAAAATTCCTGGAGGAGGAAATTAAAAATTTTGAAGAAAAACAAAAAGAAACTGCAGTCGAAAAAATTGAGATGGGTTTAGAAAAAGAAATAATCGTAAAATGGGAAGAAGTAGAAGCCCTAATTTTAGAAGAATACCCTATCGAAAAAATCCTGGTTGTGGAAAAATTTAAAATAGAAGAATTTAAATTGGAAGAAATTGAAAACATAAAAGAAGTTGGGGTGATTGAAGTTATCGTGAATGAGGGGGTAGTAGCAACCCTAGTAGACAATGTCGAAGGCGACATTGATAATGAAGTCCTGGTTGAAGTTTATTCAAACGAGGGGGTAGAAATCCCAGCAGAAGAAAATGAAAAATGTGGTGTAGGCGCCACTATTAAGAAAGTCCTAGTTTATTCACGTAGGGAAGTAAGAAGAAGAAAATGGAACAGGCTGCAAGCCACAAGAAAATTTAATTGGCTAAAGAAACAAAATTACTCGAAGAAAATTATAAGTGAAATGGAATTAAAAATTAATTCTAACAAATTAAATTTTGAAATGGAAAGTGCTCCCGATTCAGGAAGGGAGGATAGTTTGGAGGAAGCTATCGCGGACGAAGACGTCATACCGTCTAATAAAATGAAATGGTTTTCCAAAATCGAAAGAAGTTTTAAGAAAATAAAAAGTAAAATTACAAGGAAGGAAAATTTTGGAAGTTTTCAAATTAAGAAAGAGAAGCTTGGGGTAGTGAAAATGCAGGAGCTTCCTGTAGAAAAATGGTCTTATCGCCGAGTACGTTGGAAATTAACTAACGAGGACAACTCACCCCAATGAATAAAGATAAAATGGGAAAATAAAAATTTAAGACGACCGGACATGAATTTGGAAAAGAATAAGAAAACGATATGAGAACGCTATCATCACCTGCACTATAAATAATCGAAGAAATGCACGCTTAATGTTTGAAATAAAATAACAACGAAAAATGGAATAAAATTAAATCGATTTATAAAATTTAAATTTATCAAAACAAACTAAAACTTTCGTGATTACAAACATAAATATAATTTTCTTTAAAAAATAAAACTTCGTTTAAAATAAGAACATGAAATTAAATAAAAGTGGAATTTAAAACAATTAACGACATAAAATTAGATCGTGTTTCAAAGTAAATAATTATGGAAAGAATTGTCAGGATTGGTTTTTATAAACAGAATTTGTTACTATGAAGGAAATGAAATTTTATGGTTTAAAAAAGTAAAGTTAAATGGAAGATTTGTTAAGAAGATTGGATGATGATAAATGAGTTTGAGATTGGATGTGGTTAATGAAAATTATTTTTGGATATTATTTAATGGAAAAGTTATTATTATGAAATTGATTAAGAAGATAATGAAGTTAGTAAATAATTATTAACAATTAAAACTGTAGTAGTAAAGGATTCAATAAAGGAAGCCAATACTGATTAGATTGAAAAAATGAAATTGCAGAAAAATACGAGAAGATCCATGTGCTGATTGTTAAACCACGAAAGAAGAATAAATTTTAAGGAAGAAAATATTACGAAGAGAAAATATAAAACAAGATGTTTGGAAAATTTAAATGAAATGAATGGAACTTGGTCCAAAGCTTGAAGAACAGTTGGAAGTAATTAAAATCTTTTTCAGGAAATTAAGTCTAGGGAAGATGGCATCTCATAGTTTGACGATTGTGAAGATTTTGTTCAGGGATGTAAATTAGATGTAACCTGACAGATGAAACCGGAGTACGCTTTTTAGGTTAAACTTTTTATTTTGAGTTTATTGTAAATAGTAGGTAGCAGAAAGCTTAGAAGGTGAGGGGAGAGTCCCAGAAGGAGTTCGATTGTCAATTGTACCTGAGTATTGGAACGACATGGTACATAACAACTGGGCGTCGTACTACGTCCGTCTCCAAATTGTTATGGAGGGGAGTTGTCGTATTTTTTTTGAGCCCCAATTGACAATAAAATTGGATGGGGAAAATATTTGTACAAATAAGTTGGTATTGTTAAAATGAGAGATAATGGGGACTCGCACTTTGACCGCCGTGCGGGCAGGTTGCGAATTTTGGTTAATTATATTGAAAAGAGTAAATTTTTGAATAATTGTGAAAGAAAAATAAATACTGTTGATTTGAAAAGTGTTTTTATTTTAGAGATCATTAATTTGAAGATTTTTAATTTGAAATTTGAAAGTGGAATTTGTTGAAAATTATTAGAAGGTCACGCGTAAAGTGGTGATAAAAATTTTTGAACCGACGAGCAAGTCGCGGCGTATGTTCGGAAGATAATTCAGCGGCTCGATTAAATTATTTTTGAAAAGTTTTTTAAGAAAATTCGGGGGCTGGATTATTTTACGACAATATATCAATACGGGATTTATCACCTATTATCTAATTAGTGGTGACGCGAGGAATGGATTAACGAGATTCCCACTATCGACGTCCCTCGAAGAAAAAAAAAATATTTGTTAAACAAAATGTGAATATAATTCCATGTATTTCGTTTATAATCTTACCTCATAATATGCTAGAACTATTAATTTTTTTAAAGACCGCTTAATTCCATTTACTATTTCCTAAATTCAAATATGAACTCAAATCAATTTCTATTTCTTCAATATTTTTTTTTCTTCAGTTTGTATGGTATTTATGACTATGATAGGCCTACACAGCCTGATAAATATAGTTATTATTATTATAAGTGAATTCCACGCGGACGAAGTCGCGGGCAACAGCTAGTGTTAAATAAATAAGATGTGAATTAAAAATAAAACCTTAACACATCATTTTTAAGGGTAGGAACTATATCCCTTGTGAGTTTCTTTTTGTATGATATTTAGAAATAGTCAGTGGTGAATTTTTAAATTGGCGCACGAAGTGCGCGCCTGTGGCCTCATAAATCAAGGTGGCTTTAAAATTGAACTGCCTTGACGCCTTCCCCCTTTATTTCATAAAATAATACAGACAGTTTTTATAAACTGTATTGTTTTCGGGATTAATAATGGTAATAAATTTACATAGTTTCAAACTTTTTAAAACAAAACTTTTACTTTTTATCCCCTCAAAAACTACCCCCTTTTCGTTTAGAATTTTTTCACTATTTTGGTAGAGTTTTTAGTAGTTTTAGTGTAAGCCTTTTTCTTCTGATTTTTCTAAAGCTGTTCGATTGGCTATGATTTCTCTCATCAATTCTATTGTGGAAGGAATCTCTTTAGATCTCTGCATGTCACAGGTCCTTTCAAAGAAAATGCGAGGCCTGAAGCAACGGATAATTTTTAGCCCCCTCTTCCACTGCAAGCATAGTCACTAAAAACCTCTTTCGTACCAGGGTTCTCTATTCTCTACCCTACCTAAAAATGCGTTAAAATGACTAACAAGTAAAATTAAATTTTTTTTTAGGTAATGGCCCTGCGTTGTCATTAAAAGCATTTAGGACACTCAATAAGCGATTTTTTTGGAATGGTGGCACAATTCTTCAATTCACCCATCAAGGAATTAGGCCTGGGATAATGTCAAGTAAAAATCTTATAATTAGGTTACTTCCACGATAACTTCTCTTTCCTTACAGCACTTGCAATGCAAATTGACAAACATTCGGTTGGATATTTCACCTACAACGGTGGATTAAGGTCGCTAGTATCAACTTCCGTCGTAAGAGACACTGAATTTGGTTTGTACAACTTTGCCGTTCAGGTTGGAGTGCCAAGTTCGTATGTGTCGTTCAGTTATACAAAAAAGATGATCAATCGGGAGCTTCGGTTTAAACTTTCTGTTAAGTATGGTGCAGTAATTTTATTTTTGAACTATTCTAACTGTGACTTTTAGAGGGGGTACGTTTGGTGGAGTTATTGAGTACGGTGCGGAAAAGAAAATTTCTAAACATAGTTGGTTATCGGCCGCCGTTGCCATTGGAGTGCCCAGTGGTGTCAAACTTAAAATTAAGTAAGCTGCATTGTATCTCAGTATCGGCGATCAAAGATCTAAACGGAGCGTTCATTTACAGATTAAATCGTGCTAACCAAGTATATTCCTTCCCGATTCACTTATGTGAAGAAGTCGTTCCTTCCGCAGTATTCTATGCTACAATCGTTCCTTTAGTGGTGTATGTTCTCGTTAAAAATGGAATCGTAGAGCCTTTCCAGAAAGAGCAGCAAGCGATTAAGGTTGAAAAACAAAAACAATTAAATAAAACTAAATTGTTAGAAAAACGTAAGGAAGCACTAGCTGCTATCGAACTTATGTCGGCTACTTACGCTCGTATTAACGAGGAAGAGACAGCGAAAAAGGGACTCGTGATAGTTCGAGCTCTATATGGAAAATTAGTGACGGAAACTACAAGCAATCACAGTGCTGCTGCCGCAAATGAAGAAGTGATAGACGTAACAATTCCGATTCAATGTTTAGTGAAAAATAGTAGTTTGGTTTTGTATGAACAATCGAAGAGTCACATGCCAGGTTTTTACGATCCCGCGGTTGGTGAAGACAAGAATTTGTTAGTAGTTTACACCTTTAGAGACCAAAATCATGAAGTAACAATTCGTGATAATGAAGTTTTAAGAATACCGCATACAAGTAAGTAGTAAATTTGAAATTTTTTTTGTGCAAAGGCGTAAATTCTAATTTTTTTTAGCGCATCGTACTAGCGTCACGTAATGAACATTGTTTTTTTATTGTGTATTATAAATTAGTAATTGAAAAATTTATAAAGTAGTAGATGTAATTAATGAACTACTTTTTCATAAAGTGTGCGTATGATGATCAACACAGAAGCCACGTCATTTTTTTTCTGTATAAACTGGTCTGTAGAGATTAAACGAAATAAGCCAAATTTGTCTTTTCTTTGGACTTTGGGACAAATGCGCGCTAATTATATTTTTTGATTGGGTTGAAGTTCGAAAAAACACAAGTGGGACTGGCGTAAACGTCGCCGAGTTCTTCGGTTTAAAATTTTCTCTTGGTGGAATTCAAAATATACTATGGTTTAAATAAAATTTTATTTTATTTCTTATATACAAAGTTACCTATATACATTTTATTATTTTTATGATTTCTTACATTTCCATTGCATGATTCTCTAACCTAAGTAAATCATTACATTCATTACCAGGCAAGAATTTTTTTAAATAAGACAGTTCGTTGTCTTTCTCTTGAATATTTTCTATAGGCGTCCAAGATTGATCAAATTCCAGCCTAAACGACCCTAAATACTTGTGAGGGCATTTAATCCATTCCTAAAATTTGTTTTTATTTAAAAATCTTTCCTCTACAAAGGACTAAGTTATACCTGTGGAGACAACATACTAAAATAATTTTGAGTTGGAGTTTTTTCGTACAAATGGTAGATGTTACCGGGAACCTTAACAAAATTGCAGGCCACGTGATGCAAAGCCGTGTCCTTTTTTGTTTCCATTAATACATTTTGTGCTGTCTTTTGGAGGTGACGTATCTAAAATGATCAAATGTTACAATGAAAAAGGGGGGGGGGGTTATCATCAACTTACTTGCTGCGAAATCACTTGCAATTTGTTACATGCGTTTGCATAAACAAAAGAATCGGCCTAAAAAATAGTTTTTGTTAGAAGTAATCCACTTTATAATGAAGAATAATTATTAATTAATGATCTACATCATTAAAGTGCTTATCAGACCATCACTTGTCCTTATTCCTACCTTATCGTATGATTATTCAAAGAGAGAGTAAGGAGACCAAGAAGAATCTGGTAAGTCACTTTAATTTTAACCCTTTAATTTTGGGAATATTATATCTTCGACACATTGAAAATTAATTATCATTAACTTTTTTATAAATCTGAGATTTGCGAATACATTAAATAATATGTGAGTAAATATCAGAATGAATGGTAGAGTGAAATTTTTCTTTAGCGGTTGAAAGTGGTTAATGTGCAGAAACTAATATTTGTCATTTCGGTTCTATGTATTTGTCAATTAGTGGAATTAGGTGTCACGGGTTCTCCCTCCACATTTGCCATGCAAGCCCTAGTTATGTGCCAACCACTAAGGAAACAATTCATTCTAATATGAGTATTTTTGTGAAATTCATCTAAAAGATTCCTTAATGATCATTAACTTGGCAGTGTGTCAAATTTCAATGCTAAAACAGTTTGCAACGATAAAAAGTAATTCCTACCTTATCGATTTCCATAGCAAGCTCTACAAGATCATTAGGTTGACTTTTACCAACGGCATATGAGTTAAGTAATAAATATCCGTTGGGTTCAAGGTTTCGTGCAACCACAGCAGCTAAAATTTAACCATAATTAAAAAACTGTGAAATATTTAAGAAATTCAAAATTACCCCTTTTAGCCGCATTTGCGGTTTCTTCATTATCAGGTTCGTAAAAACGTTTCATCTTAATCTTTTACATAGATTCGTTTCTATTTTTTATTCAAGTTTTTATCACAAATTTGAGGTTATGTTATATTTTGTTGACAACCTCATTTAAATAACAAACATATACAGGATGTTTCTAAATTTGACTAGCAAACTAATATTGAGAAGAGAGAACATAATATTATCTGATACAAATTTATTAACAGCCTAATAGCAGAGCCGGTTTCTCGAATAAACTCAGCTAAAACGAACATTGAGATAAATAAGGGCCGGTTTTACCACCTCTATTTAAGTGGACAGGATACACCAAAAAAAATTAATAAGCTACTGTTTGCAATGTTTCGGTCATTGTAGCAGGGTGCAAACTTAATTGAAGATGTGTTTTAATTATTAAAATGTTCTCCAAGGTTTGCATAAATTTCGGAATTTCGGTTTTTTTAATTTAACAATGTTCCGGGGGGCAGAAAAGGGTGCAAATTCGGATTTATTATTTTTTTACCTCCTTCAATGTTGTCTCAAAATTTGAAAACTTGCAATTTTCATACCTTTTTTGCTACAATGACTGGCCTAATAGACCTGATTACCGTTTAGCGAAAACCTCTAAAGTAATAAATCTGGGGTGATACATAATACACCTGATTGATTGGTTAAACAAATCAATGTTTGCTCCTATTCAGTTGGAAAGGAAAAAAATGATGGCATGACTAATAGTTAAATCGACTAACAGAATTTCTGGTAGTCAAGCTCGTCAGGCCAGTTTTAGATCTTGGTTTTTAAATAATACTCTTAAGAGCTGCATTTTTGCCGTTTCTTTTCACAGAGGGCGGCACAGTAGAAATTATTGCTAACTTTGAGGATAAAAATATATTTAACTCGATAAAATCAAAGTAATTCCATGAAACCATATTAATAAGTGATAATTGACTTAGAACGTGATCTATTTTTTACATTTTAATGTTGATGAGGTGTGATATTAAAGGCATTTGAAAGGTACAAGATGTTTGAAAAAATATCTAACAGATTCTAATAAAAACTAGATCAAGTTGCGGCTAATTAAATACTAAATACAATTGTAAAGTTTCGGGATTGTAGTGAACGTAATTTAAGATATTCTTATCCTCAAAAAGTAATGTTAGCGAAGTTTTAAACTATATATAATCAACTGAATGCTCATAGTGTTCAAGGGTTCCTTTATAGATGGCGCCAGTAAATTATGGCAATTCAAGTACCTGCAGATTGTGGTACCTGCATTTGTGACCTGCATTCAGTATCTAATTACGAGCAAAATTTCTCGTGAGGCCCGTCAAAGATATTACATTTTGACTTTGAGCTGTCTTTTCTACCTATATTTTTTATAATATTTCAAATAAAAATAAATAACATTTCATTATTTGAAAATTGTATTGCAATTTTGAAGTCATTCCACTTTTTGTTGAAATTTTTATTCTGGCTGTAAAATCATGTAGTATCGTACATAAACCCGGTTTTAAACTCTTAGGCCCTTGGGGTATTATAATAGTATATTCCAGGTACCTACTTATTATTAAAATAGTAGGTACTTTTATAATATTTCAGATACACTTTGACCGTAGTGTTATTTTATAATTTACATAAATGATGAAATTGAAATTTTCTTTGAAGAAATTCAAAGAGGTGAAAAATTTTGGAACGAGAAAATGCTTCCAAAATTAATCAAATTCTTTATTTGGATATCCTCCTCCCGCTTGGTGAGATTTGGTAAGATGTGGTGGGACCACCCTCCCCCTCACATGAGATTTACCCTATAATTTTTAAATTAATTAATTAATACTCAATAATTTGATATGTTCGTGTATTTTGCTTCATATAGTGCATTCTTATCGGTCAACTTCAGCTTTGCCTCCTTTCACAAACAATTAACTTCTTGCTGGTAATTTGGGGGGGGGGCATGTTTTTCTATTTTCGTTATATTTTTGAATTTTTTTGTGAAATTGGTGTCAAAAGTTAGAGCATCGTTAGAGTCTAAATGAGCTTCCATGTTTTCGTTTGAGCCTCACCTGTCGCGGAGTTATTCGCGAAATATTGGGGGGGGGGGGGGGGCAGACAAGTTTTTCTATTTTCGTTATATTTTTAAATTTTTTGGTGAAATTGGAGTCGGACGTTAGAGTTTCATTAGAGCCTAAATGAGCTTCTATTTCCAGGACCAGGACCATATATAACGTTAAAAAGGGGGGGGCAGCGACATGATTGTAGGTAAAATAGTCTAAGGAAAAATAGTCTACGGTAAATTGGTCTAGGTAAAATGGTCTACGGAAAAAAAGTCTACGAGTAAAAAAGTCTAGGTAAAATGGTCTACGATCTAGGTAAAATAGTCTAAAAGTAAAAAAGTCTAAGTAAAATGGTCTAGGTAAAAAGTCTATATTTCCATTCGAAGATCCCCCCCCCCCGGCGTGTATCCGCACTTGGGAAAATATATGTCTACAAGTTTAAAACAAAAAATCAATATTATTAAAAATTATTATTTATTAATATTAATTTCACTAGTTAAACCTATAATAGTATGACCAATATCGCGAATAAATTCGATCATAGTACGAGTTCTGTCCCGATATTATCAGGATTATCTCATAAACAGGGCTATCATCAGTAGAGCAAGGAATTATATGCAACAACAGATCGGTCTTGAGGTAACACCCCGGCGATAAACAATTTGTTAAGAAAAATTTGTTTCCAATAGAAAACGTTTATTAGCGCTAATAAATTTTTCTTAAGGTGGCCGAGAAGTCCGAATAGCAAACTAAATCTGTTTGGTGTCGCTACTGTAGCGGCAAATTCATTTTTCGCATTAAAATAGGTTTGTGGCAAAAATTTATTATCCTAGAAGCTTAGGGGCTGAAATTACTCAAAGCAGGTAGCAATCCTTTTCTTTAGGGACACAATAGGTAATTTTACATTTTACCGTAAATACATCTTAAATTTTGTAACATATTTTTATTCTAAACTGTGCTGTTTCAAATAATTTACTAGAAATATGCCTAAATGAAAGGATTTTACAATTGAAACGCGCGGTACCATTGCATTACCATTTATAAGGTGGGAAAATACTTTTAAGCTCTAGTGTTGTAAACATGCTAATTCATTAAAAGTAAATCACCTTTATTGATTGTGATGACGAAGTAATAATTAAGATATTTTAAAATATAGAGTTATAAATAAATTAAATAACAATTAAATTAAATATTATATTATTCTGACGAAGGGCGTACACATGTCTAAAATACAAGTACTAATTTGCCGAACACAATGTATGTAGAGTTCTTCTAAAGTTAGATAATTGGGCGGAGCCAATTTCTTGCACAGTAGAAGTGGTGAGAGAACGTGCCAGTGCCGTTCTCATTAATTTCATTTTCAATAATAACTAACAAGCAATTTCAAAAATTATTTATTTTCATATTTACACTAACGAACATACGAAAAATGTTACCAGATGCGAGCGAATAACATCTTGGTTGAAGTATTCGAGCGATTTGGCGGATACTACTCTTGCTTATTTTCATCATTTTCAGAATCAAAACACAGCTACTAGCTCATTTCGTTTTCCCCAGTCAAGTTGTGACAGTGAGTAGTTTTTCTTTTATTTATGACTAAACCGAAATTACTAGCTGTCCGACGATTTTTTCTCTCTGTGATAAAGAGCTCAGAGTCATTGATATGTGTGTTATGTTATTTATTTCCAGGACGTTACAAAAATTAAAATAATTGCTAGCATTGCACAATTTTTCAACATTTTTTTATGTAAACACGCTAAAGGAAATTGATTTATTTATTGGAATACCACGTTATCCGAAAATTAGAATGTGGGAAACTCCCCCCCCTCCAGTCTTAGTTTTCGAATAATTATGCTTCTATAGAAAACTTCTATAATATAGGATATAAATAAATGACATAAAACACAAATTATTCAATGTAACACTGGATATAATTAATTATAATATAATTCTTCTTCTTCAGCCCAGGATAGGTGGTGCAAACGGGCATTATACTAATAGTAATAATAACTATGATAATAACAATTCAACAAGTAAAAATACTTATTCTATAAGTATCATACTATGTTATAATTATCGTGCTCCCTCATAACCCCCCCCCCATGACTAATGTCTATAATTATTTTTTTTGAACTGGAAAGGTTTGGGGAGTGACAGGATCGGGATGAATTTTTTATTTTGATATATGCACTAAACCGGTGGTCCAAAAAATCTGAATTTTGAGGTCCCCCTTAAAATCAAATTTTAAAACACAATTTAATTTAATTTTGCTTTTCTTTCTCTAACTTATAATTAATAGTTTGTGTTTTTTAAATACAGTAGACTCGCGTTAACGTGAACAACAAAAATTAACCTGAATAATATTATAAAAAATCGTTAAATAATACAACTTTAAGTGTTTTTTGTTCTTTATAATCCTTTATTATCCTTTATTATAAAGAACAAAAGACACTTAAAGTTGTGTTATTTAACGAATTTTTATAATATTATTCAGGTTAATTTTTGTTGTTCACATTAACGCGAGTCTACTGTATCTTAACTGAATAGATTTATTACAATTATTGTAATAGTAGTTGCAACCGTACCTAAAAAAAATTTGGGTATATTCTTAGGTATATATTGTGTGCTCCCTTATACCTGGAAGGATATTACCGTAAATTTTTAAAATTAGATCTGCACTGTTGGTTGCCTACATATATGTGTTATTAGAAAGATTTAAAGACATTTTCTATTCGACACAAAACTCAAAAAATAGAAAATTTTAACATACCGACTTTGTGAAATATTGTTCTTCAAGGTTTCCGCTACAACTAGAATCCAAATTTGGGCTTTCAAAATTTACGATGAAAGAAATATTTGTAAAAAACTCTCATTAAAATAAATTTTTTGCGATATTTTTTTTTGAAAAACACCCAATTTGTAATATCAAACTTAGGCTTTCTGATACTGTTTTTAGAATTTCTTCAACTTTATTCGTTTTTGAGATTTGTGTCGAACAAGAAAAACGAATTTCTCGGCCACCTTAACCAATTGTTTATCGCCGGGGTGTTACTTCAAGACCGGTCTGTTGTGCATATTTTGAAAATTAATTTGAAGATAATAAAAAAATTTAAACAATAGCACGTGTGTAAGATATTTTTTGTTTTACTCTATTTTTAGCACAAAAGTGGACCTATAAGAGGCACCGCTACAAATAGTTAAAACTCGAAATGTAAAATCTTTGACGGGCCGCACGAAAATCGAGAAAGTATCATACCTCATACCTGGCTCCTACTACATCTGCAATAAGAGAGATAGCATATTAGACACAATAGAGTAATGCCCGTTTTCACCAACATTTATTTAAGAATTTCCTAGTAAAGAACTTCTTAGTTAGGTATGCCATAAATTTGATTGGTCAAATTTGACATAGTATTGACATAATAAACTATTATGTCAAATTTGACTAATCAAATTTAAGGAATACCTACTAAAGAATTCTTTACTAGGAAATTCTTAAATAAAATGTTGGTGAAAACGGGCAATAGTATTTGGGTCTAAGGAATTTGAGCGCCATCTAAGTATTTTCCTGTAACTAAGAAATGGTAATGATCTGTACTATGAGAGAAGCTTCACTTCACACTAGCGTCCTCTTACATAAAATATATTTACCACTATTTACCCATCCAAGTTTTGTACCCGCTAACCTAATCCCCTCTCCTTCAATGCCGCTCTTAAGAGCGCGCTGCAAATTTTGATGCAAAAATATGTTTCAACAGATGGCGTACCCTAAAATATTAATCTTTTATAGTTATCTTTTCACCAAAACAGAATTCTCAGTGGCGGATTTAGCACTTCAGAGGCCCGAGGCGCAATTCAATTTTGAGGCCCCCTCTAAATATTTTCACACCTATGTCACACTTTTTGGACCACCTGTATACGGTTTAATATAAGTAGGTATAATAATAAAAATAACAAATCTTTTTTCGCAATACTAACAACAAACTAAATCGGAACTTTTCTCGCTTTAGCTTTAGCAAATTTATCAATTAGACTTTCATAATCAATTAACATAACTATATCATTTTCTATAAACATCATAGACAAATGACTTAAATGAAGTTAAGATAAGGAATTTTTTAAATAATTTTTAACTCTTTTAAGAACTGAAAAAGAACGTTCTCCACTTGCATTACAAATTGGAATTGTCAAAAATATTTTTAAAATTGTGACATTTTCTTCTCTTACGTAGGCAATAAAATGAACAAGTTCGTCTTTAAAGTTTTTAATATCAATATCATTTTGATATTTTGTACATAAGTTTTCCACACAATCATTAAATTGGACGTCAGGCATTTTAAAATCAAAAAATAATCCAAAATCTTTTAAAACTTCACTCTAAATGGCGCTTCTTCGTGATAATTCTGATATGAGTACATCACAAACTATCACAAATAACAGTAGGTCAAGGCCAGGTAGAAGAAAGGTACAAAACAAAAAAAATTTCAAAATTTCCCAAAAAGTAGCTTATTTGGCAAGCAATTTGTACCTACCTGCAGATTAAAATCGGTAGAATTTGTAACAATGGGGTCTATAAATACAGAAATTTATTTAAATGAATGCATCAAGAAACGGTTGCTACCCTTTCTGGCATCACAAAACACCCCACCATTGTTCTGACCCGATTTGGCAACCTGTTCATCAGATTAATCATCAAGTTATATAAGAGCAACATCTATGAAATTATGAAGTACGCTGTGATAATATTAATTATTTTTATCATAAAAATAAAATTATTTTATTTTATTGTGAGAGCTGAAATTTGAGGCCCCCTGGATTTATGAGGCCCGAGGCGCGCGCCTCATGCGCCTGTTCGAAAATCCGCCACTGAGAATTCTAATAATTTATAAAAGTCATATGAATAAACGATAACTAAGCTAGGCAATAAGGAAGTTTGAGCTTCCAATGTTGAATATTTACAAGTATATTCCAAAAAGATATGCACATGTGAAAATATTGAATATATTTAAAAATATTTATCTTTGAAAGTTGCAGTTAACCAGGATTATAAAAAAAATAAGCCCCATCTTAAGGTGGGTCGAAATTAGCGGAGTTTACAAAACCCCATTCCCCCCTTAAGTTAAGAAAAATTTGAATAATTCTGGAGGTTTCAGGTGCAACAGTTGGATGCAACTGATCATAAACCCCTTCATATTTTGTGCCCCTTCACATGCGGACACCTATGGAATGTAGCGAATTTGTTTTCCTACCATGTATATCATATTTATGATCTTATTATTAATTTTATTAATAATTTTATTATTAATTATTATTAACGTATTTTTAACAATTATTTGGTATTTACGACAATAAATATAATGGTTCTTAATTAATTCAACGTCTGTAATTAATTATAATTAATGCAAAAAATACCCAATTCAAAAAATTTGGCAATCCCGTTTATTTCAATTTCAAGGTTGGCAGGCATGATTAAGATTATTAAAATTTGAACTTTCTGGTGTTTACAAATTTAAAATTTGACATTTGGAAATTGTTGGTGAAGTTTTTTGAAAAAAATGTTACAAAATGTTACATAATTTAGGAAAAAAGTAATTAAAAATATTTATTAGATAAACATGAGCGAATAAAAATTGTGTTAATTTGCAGGGCCGTTTCGCCACAAAATTTAATAACATTTCTAGGAAGCCTCCGATGCATGACATCTGCAGAAATTTCCACTGCTCTTAAACCATTTTATTTTTCTGTTCATCCAGATTTATTTGGTAAATATCCAAATGAGCGCGTGAGTATGACGTCCTCTGTGAATGTTACAACATTTTCATGGTTATTTTTAGTCTGTCAACGAAAACTCGTTAAAACAGTTAAGTTTGTTTATTGAATCGATACAATCGAATAAAAAAAGTACCCCGTGCAACTTACAGTTTTATATACGAGATAAGAAACTTAAAGGAGGTTTGTGCAAAACTTTTTTCTGCCGATTTAAATTGTACTTTTATTTTTGTGTGTAGACAGTTTTCGTTTGATCAAAATTTATTTGAAAGACAACGACTTAAAAGAGTCGGTTTTAAAAATTTTAAAGAGCTGTAGTCTTTCCACCGAATATGTGGAAAGGATTGCAAAGCGGTTTAAACCAACACCAAAGCCTTCGGTGGTTCAGAATGAAACAGATCAAAAGTCATCGTTTTATTATAACACGGAAGAAGATCTAGCACACAATTTCCAGGATCCGATTAATAAAGCCAGAGATGCTTTGAATCTCAAAAGTTGGATAGATCAAAATCATAAAGTTGCTCTCCAGCTATGTAAGTCTTACAAACCTGTTCGGGAGGAAATTGTAAGACTTATGACAAATATTAGAGACAATTTAGGATTGCTTGAGATACGATGGGAGTGTGGTTGGAACGAGCAACATTTTAGGGGTTGTTTACAAAGTTTGCAGTCGATGGTGGAACAAAACCCAGAGCCCATGCATATTTTGAAAGGTTTTTCATTTGTGGGCGAGCGAATTACCCTTTAAAAACGTTTTTTTTGTATTTGTTATGGTGCCAGTCGGTACAGTCAGAAAAGGGTGCCTCACTCGCCTACTGCACTACACTACTTCTGTCAAATTAAACTAAACGGTTGCGTTGTAGGACGGGTCCTAATATTTGCACCTTTTACTGGAGTTAATCTCGAAGGCCATATCATGTTGAGTAGGGAGGAAGTTCGTCACAATTGGTTAGACGTTAGTAAACAAAACATTGTCCCCTTTAATCGACGTAAAACACTGCAATTCTTATATTATTTTAGTTTATCAAAAATGTGAGAATACACGACCAGGCGTTGTTACGCATTCCAGCTTTTGAAAGATCCGTATCCCAAGTTTTGCGGAACATTCAAGTAGTTCGTAGGTAAATTTGGTGTTGTGTTTGTGCAATTTTTACAACAGGAAAAAACTGTTCCAGAAAATTTATGCCAAAAATTTTAGCAGATGAATATGAATTAAATTTGCAGCAATTCACAACCAATTTAAGTGATTATTTAAGCC
The DNA here is from genome assembly GCA_958510855.1 of Rhagonycha lutea. NCBI lineage: Eukaryota > Metazoa > Arthropoda > Insecta > Coleoptera > Cantharidae > Rhagonycha > Rhagonycha lutea. The sequence continues at coordinate 97,073,925 of OY294036.1, forward strand.
GGCAATCGTATCCATGTTCTTGGCCAATATCGTTAGAAGATTTCGAAATTGTAATTGAAACGTAAGTTATAAGTGATTTTAAACTTTGTTTTGAGTGTTTTAAATGTTTAGGGAAGCGGGGCCACTTATGGTTTCACCGACGGGTCAAATCATAGCGCCTTCATCTTGTCCGGGATTTTTATTGGTTAATTTTATTTCTGACCACATGGACGAAGCCGCCGATAAAATTGCGAACTATAAACGGTAGGTGTGTTCTTGGATAAGCACTGATTGTTTATTTGAACGATATTTGCTCGTAGAAACAAACATATCGAGCGTGCCTTGCACTCCCGATGTATCAGCGAGTTGAACTTGTTAGATCTCATTAAAACCGATAATGTAACTCCAGATCTAATGATTGTGTGTTGTAATCGATTGTTAGAACATAGAGAAGCTCTAGGAAATTTAAGCGGGATTTTATTGAATATCAGCAATTATTACTCAGTTTTAGATGATGGTACCGTTTGTATACCTTGGAATTGGAGCTTATGAATTAGTAAATTTATTTGGGCCTTCAGTATATTTTACATGATTTGTTAAGACCCAATCTGAATATTTGTTTCAAAATGTACAAATTTATGTTTTGTTATAGTCGAATTAAACAACTGTGATTTTTTTTGTGTATCCACAAATTAGGAATAATCTAAATAAATGCCATATTTTTTATTTTACTTTTTGATTGTAAAAACAACCCACTAACATACAAATGTTTTTGATTAATTTTTGCACAATATTCTGAATATTTTTATAAAAACTTCAGAATTAATTAGGTAAATACTTTTATTTATCAAAACCTTATACATGCAAATATTTACATACATATCATAGTTACACAATAAATAGTATAACATCTAAAAATATATTTCTGAACAATACTAACATTTTATAAGTGGAATTACAAAAATATTAATTGAAAAATTAAGTTTTCCTTATTAGGAAAACATCTGTTTTATTCAGACAGCGCTCAAAGATACGCAACCAAGTACAATAATTATTAACATTTTTCTAAAATGATGAATTATAGAAAAAACTTTGTACCTATAATTAGTCATTTAGAAAATTTGATAATTGAAAAAGTATTCAAACTTCGATCGACAGTAAAATTATAATAGTTATTGAAGAACCAGCTGCGTCAGTCGAATTTTCTCCTCAAACTACATTAGTATCACTCGAAAAAGCGATGGTTTTCCACCTCTGACTTTTTGAACTGAAAAAAATGCAAAGGGGTTAATCCATCGTTTTTTGCAAAATCCGATAAAATTTTCCATGGCTTTTTTATAATTCATATGATGTATTTGGATACGTAGAGTGCGTTTTTAGCTAGAGGAAGCGCTCGAACAGCCGGTTCTCACTATCAGATTTTTCATCTGACTTGTCTTATTTCTCACATGAGAAATATTTTTACGTCCAGATTATATAATTTTTGATATTATAGAAGTTATGACTTTTATGACTTTAGCCGAGATCTCTTACGGTTTTCGAGATAATCGACATTTTCCAATTTTAGTCTTTTTGGCACTAAAAATAAACAAAATTTTGTAAGATTTTTAATTTTTTCAATTTAGGACATTCAGCACTTGATTTTTATATTTGGAAGCATAGATTTACTGGGTGTGTATTTCGATGGGGGATCGAAAAATCCATTATTTTTGCGATATCTCTTACCGTTTTCGAGATAATCGACATTTTCCAATTTTAGTCTTTTTGGCACTAAAAATACACAAAATTTTGTAAGATTTTTAATTTTTTCAATTTAGGACATTCAGCACTTGATTTTTATATTTGGAAGCATAGATTTACTGGGTGTATTCCGATAGGGGATCCATAAATCCATTATTTTTGCGATATCTCTTACGGTTTTCGAGATAATCGACATTTTCCAATTTTAGTCTTTTTGGCACTAAAAATACACAAAATTTTGTAAGATTTTTAATTTTTTCAATTTAGGACATTCAGCACTTGATTTTTATATTTAGAAGCGTAGATTTACTGGGTGTATTCCGATAGGGGATCGAAAAATCCACTATTTTTGCGATATCTCTTACGGTTTTCGAGATAATCGACATTTTCCAATTTTAGTCTTTTTGGCACTAAATATACACAAAATTTTGTAAGATATTTAATTTTTTCAATTTAGGACATTCAGCACTTGTTTTTTATATTTGGAAGCATAGATTTAACGGGTGTATTCCGATAGGGGTTCGAAAAATCCATTATTTTTGCGATATCTCTTACGGTTTTCGAGATAATCGACATTTTCCAATGTTAGTCTTCTTGGCACTAAAAATACACAAAATTTTGTAAGATTTTTAATTTTTTCAATTTAGGACATTCAGCACTTGATTTTTATATTTGGAAGCATAGATTTACTGACTGTATTCCGATAGGGGATCGAAAAATCCATTATTTTTGCGATATCTCTTACGGTTTTCGAGATAATCGACATTTTCCAATTTTAGTCTTTTTGGCACTAAAAATACACAAAATTTTGTAAGATTTTTAATTTTTTCAATTTAGGACATTCAGCACTTGTTTCTTATATTTGGAAGCATAGATTTAACGGGTGTATTCCGATAGGGGATCGAAAAATCCATTATTTTTGCGATATCTCTTACGGTTTTCGAGATAATCGACATTTTCCAATTTTAGTCTTTTTGGCACTAAAAATACACAAAATTTTGTAAGATTTTTAATTTTTTCAATTTAGGACATTCAGCACTTGATTTTTATATTTGGAAGCATAGATTTACTGGGTGTATCCCGATAGGGGATCCATAAATCCATTATTTTTGCGATATCTCTTACGGTTTTCGAGATAATCGACATTTTCCAATTTTAGTCTTTTTGGCACTAAAAATACACAAAATTTTGTAAGATTTTTAATTTTTTCAATTTAGGACATTCAGCACTTGATTTTTATAATTGGAAGCATAGATTTACTGGGTGTATTCCGATAGGGGATCGAAAATTCCATTATTTTTGCGATATCTCTTACCGTTTTCGAGATAATCGACATTTTCCAATTTTAGTCTTTTTGGCACTAAAAATGCACAAAATTTTGTAAGATTTTTAATTTTTTCAATTTAGGACATTCAGCACTTGTTTTTTAAGTTTGGAAGCATAGGTTTACCGGGTGTATCCCGATAGGGGCTCGAAAAATCCATTATTTTTGCGATATCTCTTACCGTTTTCGAGATAATCGACATTTTCCAATTTTAGTCTTTTTGGCACTAAAAATACACAAAATTTTGTAAGATTTTTAATTTTTTCAATTTAGGACATTCAGCACTTGATTTTTATATTTGGAAGCATAGATTTACTGGGTGTATTCCGATAGGGGATCCATAAATCCAATATTTTTGCGATATCTCTTACGGTTTTCGAGATAATCGACATTTTCCAATTTTAGTCTTTTTGGCACTAAAAATACACAAAATTTTGTAAGTGAATAAATTACCCCCGACCTGAAGATAATTTATGGTTGGAGCCAGAAATGATAACTACTAGAGCGTTCAAATCTGACTGAATTTTATTATCAAAATGTTGGTTTATATACAATTTTCTAACAAAGAATATTTACAGGTTTCAATTACATATTGCTTATCTTGCAGAAATAATATAATACTTTGATATCATGTTACATTCATTAAATGATGAGTTCTTGTAATTAGTTTCGCAATTTACCTATTCCTAGTTATTTGCAATTGCATTATTTAGAATTATTTGATGAGTAATAATATGATACTTTGTTACATACATCCGTCTTGCAGAATTGCAATTATTAAAATACTAAGAAATCTTAATTAATTGCCAAAATTGTTTAAAAAATATAATTCTGTTTGAATTATATTTTGCATGGTTAAAATTATCAAATTTGTAATTTGTTAATTTTAAACAGTAAGATTTTTAATTTTTTCAATTTAGGACATTCAGCACTTGATTTTTATATTTGGAAGCATAGATTTACTGGGTGTATTCCGATAGGGGATCCATAAATCCATTATTTTTGCGATATCTCTTACGGTTTTCGAGATAATCGACATTTTCCAATTTTAGTCTTTTTGGCACTAAAAATGCACATAATTTTGTAAGATTTTTAATTTTTTCAATTTAGGACATTCAGCACTTGTATTCGAGTTCGCATGCATAATTTATAGGGGGAGTTGCATAGTAAACTGCGTCAGTAGAATTTGCTCGTCAAAATTCATTAAAATCATGCGAAAAGCGATGGTTTTCCAACTTTGACTTTTTGGGCTGGCTTAATTAAAAATTAGGAAGAAGGAAAGCTAAATTGTCAGATTTTTAAATAATTTTATTGATATCTTTTTTATTCTGATGACATAGTTGAAAATTGATGGCGGGGCAAAGATTTGCAATATATTTCGCTTATCTATAGGATATCAACAGATAAAAGAATTAAACGAAAATAAAATTGAAGAACTGATTTTCAAAAAATTATTTTAATCGAAATATTCATTTAATGACACTTCATGTGTGTTTTAAGGGTACTGCTTTGCGAGAACGCAGAATTGCACAAGGTGCACGTATACGGTCTTTCTCCGGTATGGATCCTTTCGTGAACCTTCACTCGTTCGTTTGTCACAAAAGCTTTTCCGCAAAAACCACACGAATATGGCTTCTCTCCAGTGTGGTATCGCTTGTGAAGTTTTAAAGCCTGGCTAGTGAAGAAAGCTTTCGTACAAATTTCACATTGATAAGGTCTTTCTCCAGTATGTTCCGAACGGACGTGTAATTTCAAATGCGCGGAAGACGACAAATTCTTATCACACAACTTGCATTGATATTTACATTCCTTCTTTTCTCCACTATGCTTTCTCAAGTGCTCTTTTAATTCAAAATTTGTAACAAATACTTTCGCACAAACCTGACACATAAAATCTTTTTGTTTCGTGTGAACGTATTTGATGTGGGATTGTAGTGAGCCTTTCATGGAAAAGGATTTTTCACACATCGTACACTGATGAGGACGATGATCCGTGTGAGTAATCAGGTGAGCTTTTAGACCGTCCTTTAGGGCAAAGGATTTGCTGCATATTTCACAAATGAATGGTTTGCTTCGCCGTTCAAAGTGAGACTTAAAAAAATACAAATTAAGTTATCAAAAATTGCACTAGAAAATCATAACGTTTACCTTTCTGTGTTTACTTAAGTACGATTTAGATGGGTAAAATTTGAGACAAATATCACACCCAAACGGTTTTTCTCCTGTGTGGATTCTTATGTGTCTAATTAGAGTTGATCGTAGGTCGAATCGTTGATTACATTGGGGACACTTGTGAGGCTTTTCTCTTCCTGAATGTTTCGATAAGAAGTGCTTCCTTAGAGATCCGGATTCTATGTAAGCGTTGCCACAGACTTCACAAATATGGCTTCGTATTCCGACGTGGGTTTTCTGGTGCCTGGTTAGTTGCCTTTTGCAACTGAACGCTTTATTACAAATTTGGCACAAAAGTTTATTATCATCTTCAGACTTAACGTTTCCAGTAGATTTTCTCAAGACACTCAAAGCCTTTTCCATTTTTGTGTCTGTTATCGTACCTTTTCTCATTTTAATAACTTTTTTCGACTTACTTTCTTTGGTGCTTGAATTTTCTTCAGATTCGTTTAGATAATTACGTAAAATACGAGCAGACGTTTGAATTTTTTCTTTAAAGTTATAAAAGTTTTCCAAAATCGAAAAGCACGCGTTGCATAAATTTTGGGGTAAGCCATCGTTCGGAAGTGCCTTAAATATAGAATATTTAGTTTTTAAACAATTTTGAAACTTAAATGTTTACCTCTACTGAAGAACACTCTCGAAACACTTCCATGACGCGAGAAGAAAAGAAAAATTGAAGGTTGTTCGATTCCATCAAACAAATTCTACAAATTTTGACAAAATCCAAATTTTTCAAACTACTATTTTCCGTATTCGTCATTTTATAAAAAAGTATAAGCACGCGGAAACTCCTACAGCATGCAATTTAGGGACGTTCGCTCTCTTTAGTGAGTATTGACGTTTTAGTTGCTTCCGTAGTCGCTTAGCGACGAATCAGTGTTAGGACGAAGCCTAATCACGGCGGCATTTTTTAAATTTAAAAGTTTTGTACGGAAACGGAAATAATGGGCACCAACGTATATTTATCTGTTTAAAAGAAAGGTTTGAAAGTATTCTTGTGCCTTAGGCGATTCGATTTCAATAAGTAACCGAGGAAGATGTAATTTGATGACAACAGCGGTCAATTTCAGAGTGATCATGAAGATGAAATCAACAAAATGGCATTTTCGATGACCTAGCCTTCTCATACAGATCGACGATATTATTTCGAAGTTTAGTTCCAAAATTATTCATATAAGCTTATCGAAGCTGTCGTAGCCTTAGTCCATACCATCACAATTATAGCCGCAGGAACTGCTGAGGTAAACCATAATAAGATAGACCAAACATTTTAGATTATAGAGTTAGTGCGGCCTTTAGGCCGCATAGCCTGGGCTATCTATAGGTCAGTTCGTTTCTTCGCAGGTAATATAAAAGTTCATGTTCTGTACGTCATCCAAATAGCAAACAAAGTAGATTTTATTTTTTTTATTAATTTATTTATAACGAACTTATTAATTAATTTGCACTGACTTGTTAAGCAAACGAACAGACCTTATATTATTGAATATATTATATATCGTCTTCTACTACCACTATTATAAAAAATAAAAATAGCATGGAAAATTTTTCAACATAGGTAGCTAAGTAACTCCTTATATCGCGACGGCTAGCTCAAAAATTCTCAAAATAATTAACTTTTATCCTGAAAAAGAAAAGCACCATGTGGGTGAATCTCTCACACAGTAAAAACTCTTATAGAAACTTATGTGATTATTTGAACTTATAAAACGTAGTTTATAACCAACAATCCCTTTCATGTGCCTCTAAGCAGATATTAAATTTTAAATTAACCTATTGCTTACTAACACACTCAGAAAAAATTTGCTATAATAAAAATTAAACGTTAGGTACCTTTTATCTTCTTCCAATCTTAATCCAAAATTATTAACCAAATACACCGTTCAAATTCTTCCATTTGATGTAACGTTTTCATGCACATGTGACTTTAAAACATTACCGAGATGAAATATTTCAAAAAGATATTTTTCAGTCCAACACAGAAACTTGAATATTTTTATCTATGTAGGAAATTATAACAATGTTCTGTTTCGATTAAAAATAGACCACGATTTTATTATCCAGAAAATACAAATCGTTTCCGCTTTCAAGGAATTTAACTTCCCACAAGGATACACGCTCGGGAAATGAAATGCAATCAAAATGCCAAAAATTTTTGACAAAAATTAGATTTCGTTCTAATATTTTGGAACTTCATGGAAATACTAATAATATAGGTCCATTACCCCAGCCCCCCCCATTTCGAATTTTGGAAAATTTTTTGTGTCATTCGTTTGTGCATCGTTTGTGTAGGTTTGTGCAAACATTTTTTTCGTTTGTGCAATCTCCGTTCGCGAATTATTTAAGAAACAAGTTTGGGGGGCTGGGGAAATGCCAGCCCCCCCCATTTCGATTTTTGCATAAAATTTTATGTTAATCGTTTGTGCATCGTTTGTGTACGTTTGTGCATTCAAAATTTTCGTTTGTGCAAATACCGTTCGCGAAATATTTACAATTTTAGTGGGGGGGGCTGGGGAAATGCCAGCCCCCCCATCGCGAATTTTGGGTCAAATTTGGTGTCAGTCGTTTGTGCATCGTTTGTGTACGTTTGTGCATTTATTATTTTCGTTTGTGCAAGCACGGTTAGCGAAATATCGTTAATTGAAATTTCCGCGATCATTTCTCCAGCCCCCCCCATTTCGATTTTTGACATTTTTTTGGTGTCATTCGTTTGTGCATCGTTTGTGTACGTTTGTGCAATAATTTTTTTCCTTTATGCATTCACCGTTCGCGAATTGTTTAACAAATCAATATTTGTAAATCTCCGAGCAACAGTCGCCATAGTGTCTTAAGTTAGATCAACTTGAAATTAAAATTCCTGTTATGGTGTCAAATGTACATGTATTGAGAAAGTGTAATTTAGATTGTAAATGTTTCTTACACCTTTAAGATCTAAAAAAGTACCATTTTGTAATCAGCCACTGACATTTACTCAGGGGCGGCTATAGCAAGATTTTCAGATAGTGCGAGATTTCATATTGACTAAAGGTAATATACGTTTCTACATTAATAATAACTTGTATCTACGAAAGGTTAGTAGTATATAGTAGTATTTTGGATGAGATACAATAACAGTAACATGAATTCAGTCTCCTAAGGGGGGGGGCAAAATGAGATCTCACGCTACCTGAAAATATTGCTTAGGTCGAGCATAACTAAAGGTTCTGTCATAGTATTATTAAAAAATGGTACTTTTTTAGATCTAAAGCCGGTATGACACAACATTAAATTTTGCATACATTTTCTCAATACTTCTATATTAAACACCATAACACGAATTTAATATTTTCAAGTTTAGCTAACTTAAGACACTATGGCGACTGATGCTCGGAGATTTACAAATATTTATTTGTTAAACAATTCGCGAACGGTGAAAGCAAAAACGAAAAAAATTATTACCTAAACGTAAACAAACGGTACACAAACGAAAGAAATGAAAATTAATTCAAAAATCGAAATGGGGGGGGGTAATTATTGACCAATTTCTGTGTCATTCGTTTGTGCAAATACTTTTTTTGTCAAAATTGGTGGCAATCATTTGTGCATCGTTGGTGTACGTTTGTGCATTTATTATTTTCGTTTGTGCAAGCACGGTTTGCGATATATCTTCAATTGAAAAAACGACAATAATTACCCCCCCCCCACTTCGATTTTCGGATCAATTTTTGTGTTTTTCGTTTGTGTACCGTTTGTATACGTGTATGTAATAATTTTTTTCGTTTTTGCTTTCACCGTTCGCGAATTGTTTAACAAATAAATATTTGTAAATCTCCGAGCATCAGTCGCCATAGTGTCTTAAGTTAGCTAAACTTGAAAATATTAAATTCGTGTTATGGTGTTTAATATAGAAGTATTGAGAAACAGGAAAAATGTTGAAAAAATTCTAAGGCCATAATTGCTTTATATTTTTGGCTCTTTTTGATTTCAGTGCGAATTTTTATTTAAATATTTTGAATAAAATTAAATAATGTTGAAATAATCTGAAATTATAAGAACAAATTCATTCTATTATAATAAAGACAGGAAAAATGTTAAAAAAATTCTAAGGCCATAATTGCTTTATATTTTAGATCTTTTTGATTTCAGTTCGAATTTTTATTTAAATATTTTGAATAAAATTAAATATTGTTGAAATAATCTGAAATTATAAGAACAAATTAATTCTATTATAATAAAGACAGGAAAAATGTTAAAAAAATTCTAAGGCCATAATTGCTTTATATTTTAGATCTTTTTGGTTTCAGTGCGAATTTTTATTTAAATATTTTGAATAAAATTAAATGTTGTTCAAATATTCTGAAATTGCAGGAACATATTAATTCAATTATAATAAACACAGGAAAAATGTTGAAAAAATTCTAAGGCCATAATTGCCTTATAGTTTTGGCTCTTTTGATTTCAGTGCGAATTTTTATTTAAATTTTTGAATAAAATTAAATGTTGTTCAAATATTCTGAAATTGCAGGAACATATTAATTCAATTATAATAAACACAGGAAAAATGTTGAAAAAATTTTAAGGCCATCATTGCTTTAAATTTTTGGCTCTTTTTGATTTCAGTGCTAATTTTTATTTAAATTTTTTGAATAATATTAAATATTGTTCAAATATTCAGAAATTATACAAAAACATATTAATACTAATATAATCAACACAGGAAAAATGTTGCAAAAATTCTCAGGCAATAATTGCTTTATATTTTTGGCTCTTTTTAATTTCAATGCGAATTTTTATTTAAAATTTTTGAATAAAATTAAATATTGTTCAAATAATCTGAAATTACAAGAACATATTAATTCTATTATAATAAAGACAGGAAAAATGTTGAAAAAATTCTAAGGCCATTATTGCTTTATATTTTTGGCTCGTTTTGATTTTAGTGCGAAGTTTTATTTAATTTTTTTGAATAAAATTAAATATTGATTAAATAATCTGAAATTACAAGAATATATTAATTCTATTATAATAAAGACAGGAAAAATGTTGAAAAAATTCGAAGGCCATAATTGCTTTATATTTTTGGATCTTTTTGATTTCAGTGCGAATTTTTATTTAAATTTTTTGAATAACATTAAATATTGTTCATAATTTTTTAATTTACGGTAATTTGATTTAGCACCTGGACGAACAACTTTTCTGCTCTCTAAGCACACAAACAACAATTTAATTAATATTTTATTAACAAATTAAAATAAAAGGAAACTTTTTGAAATCTGAAACGAAATTTCTTGATTATTTCCAATGTGTTTTCATATGCGTTCTAAGAGCACTACTCTGGATGTAACATTTTCCGCATATATTGCAAGTGTAAGGATGTTCTCCTGTGTGGATCCTCTCGTGGACTTTTAACGTAGATTTTTCCCCAAATGCTTTTCCGCAGTGGTTACACAAAAACGGCTTTTTTCCCATATGCCTCTGCTTGTGTGAATTCAAATTCCCTTTGGCTATGAATCGTTTATCACATATATCGCAAACGTAAGGCCGCTCCCCTGTGTGAACACGAAGGTGCACCTTTAATTCAGCAGCAGAACCGCATTGTTTACCGCAATCGTTACAAATTGCGTTGGGTGGTCGGCCAAGGCCCAAGTGTTTCTTTTTCATGTGGTTATTCAAATGAACTTTTGTACTGCAAACTTTTGAGCAAATATTACATAGAAAGTTATTTTCGATATCGTGAATCGCACCGTAATGTCTCTGCATGGCTTCCTTTGTAAAAAAGGCCTTTTCGCAACTAGAGCATGGAAAAGGTTTGACTCCAGTGTGCTTGCGCTTGTGAGTTTCTAAACTTCCCGCTGTTAACAAGAATTTATTGCAAATTTCGCACTGGAATCTTTTTTCCCGTATAGTGTGGACCTGCAAAAGGGAAAAAAGATTGTTAAAGTTTACTCAAGCGGAGTTCGAGGGGAGTCTTACCACAATGTGTTGCCTTAATATTGCTTTAGTGGAAAATGCACGTTCACAAACTTCACATTTGAATGGTCTTTCACCGGTGTGGGATCTGAGATGGTCGTTTAAGCTGGCTTTAGCGTAAAATTTTTGACCACAAACTCCGCACTTGTGCCTTCTGTCGTCATAATGGCGTTTCATGTGTTCGGCTAAAACTTGAGAGGTTTTGAAGGGTTTGTCACATTTACAACAAATATAGGGACGAGTCGAATCGTGCGTTTTGACATGCCTGTTGAAAGAGTTGGTGGAGGAACATTGCTTTCCACAAACTGTGCATAACAAATCTTCTGGAGTCTTTTTGCGCTTTACCACTATTTCTGAGGATTCGTGAGAGGTCACTACATTATTTATTGTGTCATTTATGGACTCAACTCCAGAGGTAACTTGACATTTTTCCGTCTCAAAATCTGGAGCGTAACTGTCTAAGAGATTTTCCAATTTTCTTACATCTTCTATGATGGAACTCGTGTTGGACAAACTGGAAGCGATGCTGTTTTCATCACCAACAAAAAAGTTTGGTTCTTCTGTAGGATCGGAATGTTTTTCGGTTTCCAGGAAACTTTTACCTTTTTTGTTTAACAACCAACGGCCGATCTCGAAAGATTGAAGGACCTTTTGCTTAAAAACATACCAGTGCCTAATTTCGGTGGTACAATTACTGCATATTAAGTTGAATAACCCATTTTCCGGAGTTATCTTAAAAATATCATTTAGTTGAGAAAAACTCAAAAATTGTTTTTACCTGCACTGAAGCACATTCCAGCAACATATCGGCTACCCCAGCATCACAAATTAAAAACATGTGATCTCTTTTGTTGAGGCATACCCTGCAAACTTCTTCAATTTGCAAATTTTCGTATTTTGTAAATAATTCCATAATTTTGAAAAGTTATTTAGCAATACTAATATTTTCCTAGAATCGTTTGTTTAACGCAAAATCAACGCATTCACTCGTTTACTTCTCTCTACGTCGATCTAATGTGGTTTACCTTGGTTGATGAAGGACGACGCATCAGCTCTTGCTCGCTCTATCACGCGCAACAAGATCAATAACTTCGCAATACATTTTTTTTCTTCAATATAATTTGCGCTGATATTTTATTGTTTGGGTTTTTTATTTTCTTCATCGCATTTTTTCAAAAACACTTTTTGAACAAGGTAGGTACTTAAAAGTACAACGCATACAAATAATAATTTTCAAAAATTAAAAGGACCAAAATAATTTAATACTGTAAGTTGTAATGCAAACTAATTTTGATCAAAATCCAATTAGACATTCCAAAAATATGAAAATTGAAAAGCAAAAAGGGATATGACTAAAATAAGAGAGCGGGATTTTCAAAAAACAAATGTAAAAATAAAAAAAGTGTTATTATTTAAGATGATAGATGTTTCGTTTCTTCTTGTCCTTAGTCGGCAATAATATTCCTTTCTATCTCCGTGCAAAGATGCACTTGGTATCTCGATAATCCATTCATACGCATCACTAAAAATTGACTTTTCAAATCGAAAAAGAAAAATTCATATAGAAAAGCGTCGAGGTTATCTATAGCCGGAAGATGTAGCGAATTTTTTCACCAAAGTTTGCAAGCTATTTTATTCACAATCATTTTGTAATTGAGATTTATTTGTTATATTTTGGATTTAAATATTTTTTAGCAAGTAGTCAGATACAAATTTGTCTGTCATAATAATAATTATTATATTGACAAAATATTTACTTCCAACCTACGCACACAGGTCTCAAAGGTCAGAATATTTAAACTAAATTTTTAGTTTTTACCCCCCTCCGCCCCTCAAAAGCAGCTCCCTTAGTAATTAGAATGTTTTCACTAAATTTGTTGTATTCACTGTTAGCTTGTTTACAAAGTTTTAAAATTATTTAAAAATATTTAATTTTATTACCCTTAAAAACTACCCCTTAGTTGAAATTTGATCGTAAATTGTAGCAGGAATTACTAATAAAACATAAGGAAGTGCACATAACCTTATTGATAAAGAAAATTATAATTTAATAAGACCGGTGGGTCTCGAATACTCCCCAGCCAGTGGCGGTGATATAAGTAAGCTAGTGTAAGCAATGCTTAGGGGCCCGGGACTATAAGGGGCCCTACCACCCCACTTTTTATGCAAACAAAACACTTACGACCTTTTTTGGGGGGGGGCCCGTTTTGTATATTTGCTTACGGGCCCTAGCTATTCTTGCACCGCCGCTGTCCCCAGCGTCCGTCAGGAGGTTAATTAGTTCTATAATTTTTGTTTGATGTGGAGGATTGTGACAAATCAAAAGAAAACGGATATTTATTAGGTTGTATAATTATTTTAAGTTGGTTGGTAAACGCGCTTCAATAAATGACACGAAGGAGGAGCTTTCTAGCAAATTATTATATTATTGGATTCGCTATAGAAATGACACAAGTTAGTATAAATTAATGCACTTCTTGAGGAAAGTAAACTTTTTATTGCTCAGGAAACATAATAGTTGTCACTTGCTCCCAATTATTGAGGAGTACAGTGCCACTTTTCATATTTGTATGGAAATGATGCTCCGTACTTCCCATATCGAGTAATATAGCTGGGCCACCCATAACCCCTGAATTACAAGAAATAAAATAGTTTACGATTTTGGTCACTTCTATGATCCGGTCCCCATGTGCAGCGTGCACAGTGTAGCCATGACTTCGGAATTACAAGAAATAAAACAACGGCATCTTATTAATCAAGCGATATCCAAATTGGGAGGCCCGCTTCTCAGGCGCGCAAAATTTTGTTGTTAAAAATACAAATTTAATGCATTTTTTAATGTTTAAAAATGTGTGTATTATTTTATGAAATAAAGGGGGCCTTGGAAATTAGATTTCTTTTAAACCACTGCGCTAAATGGTAATTTTTGAGGGGGGGGGGCAAAAATTTTTGAAACTTGGTAAACATTGTCATATTGCGTTTTGATTAAAAAGCACCAAGAGTTTGATCCCCTAAATATTTTTGAAATTTTATAATAATTAATGAATTTTTTTGAAAAAGGATAGATTTTACAATGTGTGTGTTTTTATTTTCAATGTTTAGCTTCTGTTACAAAGTAATATAGGAACTTTCGTTGGAGAGAAAAAACAAAAGTTTTTATAAAGCTAATTTCTTCTATTATAATGTTCTATGGTACCCCCGACTTACCTAAGAGAAATCCTCTCAAATTCTACATGGGGAACATGTCTAAATTTTGCAAAATGACCGCCATTTTAGAAATTCTAAAAAAATCCCTATAACTTCGATGAAAAACAAGTAAGCAGCAATAGAACATGATCCAACAATAAAATGTCCAAAAATAATTTTTTAAATCGAAAAAAATTTTTTTACTTTTTATCTAACAAGTATTTATTACCCAAAGTCCAGAAGTCCTTTACCAGAAATGGTGCGTGCCGCATGTAATGATTTTAACAGGGTGTGCAGGAAATATTATAACAAAAAGGGGAGATTTATTTTCAAAATTTGGCTTCCGTTGTTGGGGAGACTACATCAACCCCCCCCCCCCGTTATTTTACAAAACGCGTGTGCCTTAAATAATTTTGAATAACCAACAGCCCTGATAGGTAAGGGAAAAATTTTCATTTTTGATTAATTTTTAATGGTAGGAAATTTAAAATTTGTGTTAGTAGTACTTTTAATTTAAAAGCAGAAATTAATTTGGAAAGTTTGGTAAACTTATGATTTGTAAATTTATGATCAGAATTTAAAAAAAATTTTGTTTCCAAATGTGGCAAAGAGATATCCGGAAGAAAACGGGTGGGACAGTAAAAAGAAGGACAGACGATCCTTGCGTTTCTTCTGTGTTTTCCAAGTGTCCAAATTTGGACTTATTTTGCGATTTGACTGCGTTAATTTTCCCGAGAGTGTTATCCAAGTGTGGGAAGAGATTTGAGTTTTTCTCGAAAACTGGTTTGGCCGTTGTATTACAGCGTGGTGAATGTTGAAAACTCGAACCAGGACGCTAAGTTGGAAATCGAGTTAAATACCGGAAAATCCACGGTGTTTGGAGTTAATAACATCATTTTCTACGATTGCATTTTTGTACTGAAGATTAGACTGGATGAATTATATTATTGATTACAGGCGTATTTTCGCGAGGCATAAAAGTTAACCAAAAGTGACCAAAACTAACCGGTGTCATTTTCGCGACGAACGGTTAAAGGGGAGGTAGTTTTTGGTTAAAAAGTTACCCAACCAAAGACGACCGCTCAAAATCAGTGGTTACTTTTTGCGGTTGCTTTGCTAGTACAAATGTGCGCCACAATTTAAATTTTAAAGTTGGAAGTGGTTCTAAACGTTCTAAAGACGAGGATTTGAGGTTATGTTAAATTAGAAATTGTGGTGGGGGACTAACCAAAGTTGACCAAAAGTAACCGAGCGGTATTAACCGGGATCCTCGCGAAAATACGCTTTAGATTGGATCTTGATGTCTAAGCGGCATTTTGAATTTTTAAATATCTGCTTAGAGGCAAGGGAAGGG
This sequence comes from Rhagonycha lutea, assembly GCA_958510855.1. Classification (NCBI taxonomy): domain Eukaryota; kingdom Metazoa; phylum Arthropoda; class Insecta; order Coleoptera; family Cantharidae; genus Rhagonycha; species Rhagonycha lutea. Next base: position 97,089,632 of record OY294036.1, read on the forward strand.
TACAGTTGGTTATAAACTACGTTTTATGAGTTCAAATCCCATAATAGAGGTGTTGAATTTGTCTCATTTATTTATGCACAAAATTTATCTTTTAGAATTTATTAAAGTTTTGTTTTTGATTTCTACAAGAGTTTTCTTATTGTATGAGCAATTCACACATGGTGCTTTTATTTTCAGAAAAAGTGTAATAACTCTGTAGTCTTTTGAGCTGGCTGTAGCAATTCAAGTTCTTACTCTGCTACTGACTGATAGACTTTTCCCCATATTTTTTTATGATAGAGGTAGTAGAGGACAATATACCACCTTAATTCCTTAATAGATGATAATTCTTGTACCAAGTTAAGTTTTTGCATGTATTTTCATGTGCGTTTTCAATGTACTCCCCTGCGTGAAACTTTTAGTACATAAACTACACTTATACGGTCTTTCACCCGAATGTATTCTTCCATGCGTTTTCAACGTCGATTTGGTGGTAAACGCTTTACCGCATTCATCACACATAAAGGACTTCTCTCCGGTGTGCGTTACCATGTGAACTACTAAAGCCGCTTTTGTAATGAAACGCTTACTGCAAACGTGGCAATTAAATGGACGTTCACCTGTATGAGCCGAACGATTGTGGTGTTTTAGCTGTGTCGTAGTTAAACATTTTTTCCCACAAATATTGCATGTGTGTCGAGGTTCTCTTTTCTTTCCCGTATGGGTTGCGAGATGTTGTTCGAGGGTGTATTTTGCGGTAAAAGATCTGGCGCATACATTACATATAAAATTCTTTTCAAGAGTATGACGGTATTTAATGTGAGATTTTAATTGCCCCTGCATTGCAAACGTTTTGTCGCACTCTATGCATCTAAATGGTTTTTCACCAGTGTGGATTCGCATGTGCATTTTTAACTGATATCCATCGATAAAACTTTTCTCGCACACACCGCAGACGTGGTATTTTTCGTAGGTGTGTTCCTGTTATTAAATTATAAAAAAAAGTTTTTAAAAAACAACTCTTTTTGGAATCAAAAACTATCTACCTTTTTGATATGATTTCTCAACAACAATGATCTAGTAAAAGTCCGCTGACAGGCGTCGCACTTGAAAGGCCTCTCACCGGTATGAACCCTCATGTGTTCGGAAAGACTGTATTGTTTGTAAAACCGCTTCTTGCAAATACTACACGAAAAATTTCTAAAATCGTAGTGCCTTTTCATATGATCAGTCAACGATCGTGCTCGTTTAAACACTTTCGTACACTTGGAGCACTCAAAAACCTTACAATTCTCACTTTTACATTCATCCGAGTTTGATTTTTTTACAGTACTAAAATTGGGATCCCGACTTGCTTTATCGATTCTAATCATTAATTCAGTAAGTAAACAAAATTCTGTTTTTTCAACATTAACCTTTTCACAATTCAGGGCTTTTTTGCGACTTTCACAGAGTAACCGACGACAAATTTCAAAATTTCTTTCTACTTGTCGTTTGAAGACGTACCAATGGTTTATCTGTTCGGTACACCAATCGCACACAAAATAAACATCCTCTTCTAGTGAAACCTAAAAGTTAAAATGAGACAGAGAAACTTGGTCGAATAGTTTAGTTACCCTAATGGAAGCACATTGTAATAACATATCAGCTACACCACCTTCGGAGAGCAAATTCAAGTGCTGCTTTTTGCTTAAACAAAGACAACATGTTTCTTGTACGTTAAAATTGTTGTCTTTGAGTAAGGAATCCATTTTTCTGGTTTCTAGGTTCGATGCACTTCAAAATATGATTATGATTTGAAAACTTCAAAATCAGCTGATTGTGATCTCAGATGTCATTTACAGAATGTGATTTCAATTTAATTCGGTTATTTACCTGATGCAGGCGAATGAACTTGAATGGGAATTGAATCCTTGCATGTTTCTGAATTCAAATCGTGGATTACTTATTAAAAAAATTATTATTTTAATAATAAATTTTGAAACAAACAAACAGTGGCGAAAAGCAGTCGAGTTTGCGCAAAAGAAGTTAATCTAGTGGAAGTTGACCCTACAGAAAGAAAAAATGTACAAAGATTGCTGTCGTGCATGTTTATCAAAATGTGAAGAAATGATATCTTTGTACGGTTTTGTTGAAGGAATACAAATTTCTATAATGCTGAACAATTTGATTTCGAAAAAGGTAAAAATGATGAATTTATATATAGGATGTTTAAAATTTGTTCATCGTTTTGATTCACACCCCATTTCTTGGGACACTCTACAAATAGAGATCCTTATGGGTTGCCTAATCCAGTCACCATCATAATCTGTTTATCTGTCATACTTACAAATTTCTAGTTCTGTCTGTTAGTAACGCACATGTTAGTATCTGGGGTACGAATAATAAATAGTGAAACTGCACTGTATGGATACTGGGGGTATGGAATACGCTACAGTTTTGTATAACAAGCAAATTACAATTTATTATTATTTATTTATTTTTTCGCGGATTAATAATAAATTATAGGTTTGAATCACTGTTTTGTAATTCGAAAACTAATAACAAAATTATAACGACAAATTGAAGTTGGTGGTTTCCCTCCTCCCTTCCGCTAAATTATGAACTATATAATAATTATATAAGTAAGGATATGTACGTTATTTTTCTCAAAAAATAATCACGTGCACTGGAGGGTATTCCGTACCCCCAGACCCCCCGGTTTAACTACCCATTTCTTGAGAAGCTATAAAGTTAGAGGTTCTAACTTCCTAACCCTGCGGGTTAGCTCCTGAAGTCACTACAATCAGTTTTTCTGTCATACTTATACATTTCTAGTTCTGTTTGTCTGTTAGTAACGCTAAGGTCACGTAAAAACACAATTAATGAGTAATATTCTATTCTATTTATATCATCCAAGATGATCCGAAATATCAGGATTATTGATTAAAAGTCAGTCCAAATTACCGAAAAATTTGAATTGCTGAGGATCCGCATTATCCAAATTCTACTGTAATAAGTAGTATTTACCTCTAGCAAAATGACTATTTCACAATAAAAATGAAAACAGTGTAGAAATAAACCATTTTGTTACCCCCAATCTTCTTCCATTTCTGCGATTTTACACATAAATTTTTTTAGATTGCGGTATCTGATGGAACATCAAAATTTATATGCAAACCCTGCAGTTTAGCTTTAATTTCCGCGTATAACTTTAAAATCTTATGTGAAAAGTCGAACAATTTATTGGAAAATCATATACAAAATGAAACGGAAAAGCAAATTTTAAAAAAACCTTCATCCATCAGATTTACATCAGCTGAAGCAAAGAAAAATATTTCACATACAGAACAAAGTGTCAACGTACTTCACAACTCTGAAACAAAATTTATGTGTTGTAAGTGCAACAAAAGGTAGGATTTTCGACTAAACAGAACAAAACTTAGAACCCTTTTAATTTAGCTTCCCATCCATAGAGGAATTGAAACTTCACAGTCGCGTTCACAAAGAAAAATTATTTTTATGCTCAATTTGTGGAAAAAATTATCAGCGTTCCATGCATTTACTAATCCACATGAGGAGCCACACTGGAGACAAACCGTACGTTTGCGAATATTGCAAAAAAGGTTTCAAACAGAGCAGTGACCTCAACGTTCATTTAAGAATCCATACAGGGGAACGAAAAAAAACTTGCGACACTTGTAAAAAAAGCTTCATCACATCAAGTGCGCTCAATAAACATCTCAGAGTACACACCGGTAAGTTAAACCCATGGTTTTTTTAATTTACAAAATTCCTTTTGTAGGAGATCGTCCCTTTAAATGCACGATTTGCAATAAGCGATTTAGTGAGTCGTACGGTTTGGTGAAACATACGCGTGTCCATACAGGGGAAAAACCGTATAAGTGTTCTATTTGCAAGAGGAGTTTTACGCAGTCGACTTCTTTGAAGAAGCACGAAAAAATGCATACTAAATTGTAGATAATTCAAAAGAAAAATAGATTTCAAAATTTTTATTCACATAAAACAAGATTTTCTTTATCTATTTAAAATAGAGGACTTGATATTTATAATAATTCAGTCATTACATTTAAACAAATGTACTAATTTTTTAAATGAACACTTTACATCTTAATTAATATAAAAACTCAGTAGCGGATCCAGAATTTAATCTTCGAAAATAAGGATTTTGCTTAGAACCTGGGGTTAAATTAGGTTAGGCCATAGGTTTTCTTAAGTGCAATGAACCAGAAGTGTGAAACTTATTTCCCTGGTTCTAGCCTGCAACCACTACTGTAAAATGTTTCTTAAAAAAATTATTTGTTTGAAATTAGTTGCGGGAAGTGGTTGGAAGTGAAACCTACAGTTAATGTGGAATACGAACCACGGAAATCAGATTGAAAATGCCTTATGTAGTTAATAAATTTGATGAAGAGAAAAATGTTTTGTTTACATACCCATTCCCACAACTAACTGAATAGTTCTAAAATTCAACTTATTTTAGGCTTAAAAAATGTTTTTCAAGTGATAAAATCTCATCATTTTTGAGTTAGTGGAGAAAAACCTGAACAGAGTCTAAAATGAGTTAGATTTCAAAACCTCAATTTGATTGGCGAAATTGAATTGTTTTAAAAACAGGAAATTACACATTAAACATTTGCATGGGCGTTTTTTTTTTTATGATTTGAGAAAATCGTCTTTTGTTGGTTCCAAAAACAATGTACCTATGTCGTTTTATTTATTTTAGGTACTATTTCTATTCAGAAATTATAGCAAAAGAAAACTAAACGCAAAAGTGTAGTTTTGATATTACAAATGTCAGTTTTCCGCTTGGCGTCAGTTGTTAATAATTTTTATTTAGTTATTTATACCATTGTCATGTCGAATTGCTTGGAAAACATAATAAAACTTATTTTTGAAAAAATGTATTATCCTGTTTTTAAAAAAACATTTCTCAATATTATTATAAGTTATAGCTTTGATTTTATGGTATCAGATAAGCAAATCTCATAGGACTTAAAAAGTTATTTACAGAAAATTGGAATGTACAATAAACTGCTTTAGCATCAATACAAGCTAAATAGGAGCATAGCTAGTCTTGAGTGCTAGGGGGAGGGGTTTTAAGCTTACATCATGTATAAAATGTGAAGAACTTTGCAGAACAAATTTTAATATAACGGACTGATGAGTATTTTAATTAAAATACTAATAATCAAATAATACAAAATAATCTTTGTAATATATCCAGACGTGTAGGAGCGTCTAAAATATTGAGAATCGAAAAAAAAAAGAAACGATTAAATATTACAATTTGATCCGGCTTTTACCTTGTTAGTCCTGGTACTCAACTGTGCCAAACAATTTATTGCAGCATCTGTTGATAATCTTTTTGAACTATACGGAATGTTTCCAAACCTGCCATACGATTTGCCCATTTGATACTAATATAATCCAAGGTTATAGGTTGATATTAAAAAAAACATTCTTATGATGTATTGAAAAATGTATATTATAAGGATCACTAATCTACCGTTTAAATGCTAACTCTACAGCACGGATGGAATAAAATTTTTAAAAGTAGTAAAAAAAAATGGGGACAATCACAGATTTATTAAAACTAAAAAAAAATATCATCTTAAGCATTAAAACTTATTACCTACAAAAAATTGAAGATATTTGTACCTATAAAAAGATCTTAACGTACAAGAGTAACCAATTTTTATGAATTGAGTCAATCTTGTCACAAAATCTCCAACTGGGATCAAAATAAAAAACAATAAATTCAAAAAAGGCTCATCGTGCTGGCTTATCACATAAGATGATAAATTTTGATTTCATATTTTGAGCTTCAATTAAAAGAACTTAAGCAAAACTCTCTCGAAAGAACATAAAGAGAATGGGGGTTGTCTAAGACAATAACTTTGCACAAAGAGCAAATCTTTCTATCGTCTCTACCAAATGTTTTTCTTGAGTATTTAACAAAATCATCACTGTTATTGTTTTCATGGGGTTTCTGAATCACTTTAAGGAACGCAGATCTTTTCGAAATGCCCGTTCGATAAGAAGACGGTTTACTCCGGCAGTGTTAGTGTATATCTTGTGGCACATGAAATATTTGGTGTTCTTTTACATTTTACAAAACTTCACACAACATAAAACCAATTATGCATGCACATCAGACCAATTCGGGCCTAATAAATTGGAATCTTCTTCGTAATAGTTTTTCTGCACATGTGACACGTTCTTAAGGTATCTGCGCACCTGGAGCAAGTACCGTGACCACACAAAAACACAACGTTTCGCTTCCTCTCCATACAAATGCTACAAGCGTGACTTTCTTCGATTTCGGCAATTTTGGTTTCCAAGTACCTCATTCGTTCGGCACTCGGTTGTCTGCTCTTTGCGGGTATCACTCTGCCATCTTTTGTAACCCTTTTTTGAACTATCAAACCGCACTGTAAACATTTTTTCATACGAGACGCGCAATCCTCACAGGCCGGTTTGTGACCGCAAGGTTCCAACGTAACATTTTCTTCCGATAATTCCGAACATACCAGACATTCGACGGGTTTACTGCTGACAATTTCGTTTTGGTAGTGAATTTTGTGACTAGGCGAATTTTCTTGTGACGTTCCACCGAATTCAGTCTTGTCGGGTTTCGGTTCACGCCGCGATTTACGGTGACCATTTTTGTTGTCTTCGTTGATTACGTTTCGATAGGGACTACCCTTCGGAACGGTTTCGGTTAAATTGTACCCTTCGGTGTTATTTCGAAGTGAATCTTGTATCGACAGTTCTTCTAAATTAATTAATTCCGTAGAAGCTTGTAACTGATTGCTGTCCACCGTTGGCTTGAAACTCTTCAAAAGTTCCTGTACTGACGAATCTTGTAGAAGATTTAAAGCTGGTTGTCCTTTTGCGTTGAGGGCGTCCAAATCGATTCCCATTTGTATGAGATAACAGGCAATGGCTATGGCAACTCGATTTTCAACACTGACACTTATACTTTGATAGATAACAAAAATGCCGGGACTGTCTTCTTCGTTTACTTCCGAATTGATATGTGCACGCTTTATGAGGACGAGATGAAGTGCGGTATCGCCGTCTTCGTCCTTTGCGTTAATGTTGGCTTTCAGTTTTATCAAAAGTTCGATTACACCACAATGACCTTCAAAATTTAACACTCAGACTTGAATTAATCGTAAATAACATTCTTACCTTGACTGACGGCTAGTAAAAGTGCAGATTGGTTACGATTATTTCGTAAATCGACGTCAGCCTGTCCAATTTTTATTAAAGTTTCGACCACGTCTTTGTGTCCATTTAAGGAGGCCAAATGTAAAGCAGAAAAACCGTCGTCTTTCTTTATGTTCACCAACTGACGTGCTTGGGTGAGCAAAATGCGTGTCGCAAAGTTCTTACCTTTCAGCGCTGCGTGATGTAACACATTGAAACCACGCTTGTTTTTTAATGTGAAATCGGTTGCTGAAAAATTGTTTATTTATAGTTGAAATTTTTTGTACGGTCCTTTTCACACCTCCACCAAATAGCACAAACTGTTGGTTTTTGGTAACAAATCAATGAAAAAGTTATTGTCACAAGAATAGCCCCACGTTGGGCGCCATAAATCACAAGACTTGCGATTTCTTTGTACTGTACCTACTGTTTGTGCTATACGAGATTCAAGCTTTTAGATGTGAAAAGTAGCGAAACTATCACACAAAACACCTAAAATCCACAAAGTTACCTAAGGGAAATCCCCAAGTAGGCGTTTAATGTAGTAATTACGCTACTGCATTTTAAATTAAAAAAAAATCAGTCATACCGGATGCACTACACAACAGTTCGACGACTTTATAGTTGTCTTTCCCAATGGAATCGTGTAAAGCTGTATCTCCGTAAATATCTCTACAGTTTGGATTTGTGCCGGCGCTGAGTAAAATTTGCACGCAACGAGCTGGATGCTTGTGTGCAGCTATGTGAAGAGCGGTGCAACCAGCACGATTTGGAGTGTCTAAAGTGGCTCCTCCTTCGATTAACAATTGCAAAATCTGTTAAAAAGTTTAAAAAATTAACCAAGAACTTGAAAAAATTGGATATAAAAAACCTCGGCCTGATTTCCAAACGCGGCATAATGTAAACAAGTATCCCCATCGGAATCTGTTGCGTTGACATCAGCACCTTTACTTAACAAGAACGTAACAATCGGCACATATCCTTGGTGGGCGGCAACTTGCATGGACGTTTTACCCCCGCTACGAATGTCAACCATGCCGGCCAACACGCCTTCCATTAAATTTTTTACCATTTCTAATTGTCCTTGCGCTGCCGCTCGCACTAATTGATCTGCGGCATTGTTCGTCTGTGCATTGGCGAGATTTGGGGGTTGCCATTGCACTAAAAACAAATAATAGTATAAAATTACCCTGTTAATTGGGGGAATCACTTACTAGACGGTTCTTGCCGTTGGTTCTGATTAGCGTGCATTGTGTTAGCCAACTCAGCAGCACTGCCAGGTACTAAACGCACGCACTGAGGGTTCAAAGTCCATGCACGTCCGTCCAACTGAACTCTTAAATCACCATCTGAATAAACTTTTAAAACTTTACCCAACTTTCCCAAGGTGTCTCTCATGATTGGAATCCATTCTCCGTGACCTTTTTGTAAATCTTTAACCATTTCTAAATCAGTGATTACTGTAATAATATCACCAACAGCAAAGCTATTAACTTTACAAAGCGACGCAGGATTAAATGTCCATCTGTTATTACACCCTTCGTATTGCACACGTATATCACCCTTTTCTGTAACTCGATGTACAGTTCCAACTTTTCCGATGTACTAAAAAAGGATCATAAACTTTTTTTAAAACTTAAGAATTAAATATTCACATCGGCCATTCTTTGATTCCATCCCCCGTGCCCTTGTTGCATGTTTTTTAATTGTTCTACAGTTACCATGGCTTGTACTTTATCACCTACACCAAATGGTGCAGGACCAGAACGAATAGATGATGGAATCACGGTTTGTTCCGTGGCTTGACCTAACAAGCAATCAATTAAACTAAAATATTATACAACCTAATTGTTTACCTAACACGGGAAGATGATCGGGGTAATAAAAACCACCACTAGCTGATTCTATAAATTTAATATCACAATTTCCTTTATGACCCAGTCGGTAAACGTTCGTCGAACCCGAAACCCACGTAACATTTGCGACAGAACGACTACTTTCGTTGTCCCAACCACGAATGTCTACCACTTGCCCAATTTTGCCTTAAAAAAATAATTTTAGTTGCAAGCACGTTTAAACGATTTCAAAAGTTACCTTCACCGCCGTCTTGGTTTCCCCATTCCCAATTAAAACCACGCACAACTTTGGCACCAGTGAATATTCCACGCAGTTCAATGCGTCTCTGATTTTTACGTATTGGTAAATCGACACTAAAAATATTTTTGTTCAGTTAATGTAAAACTTCTGCATAATTTAAAAAAAATTTAACCGCATAATCGACAGTTTTGTCAGTAATATTTACATAATTGGTAGTTTTCATTCAAAGTTGATAAAATTTTGGTATAGATGATAGCTATCATTTTTTGAGCTCATGTTTTTTTATACGCTTGTACTGAAGTTTTTCTAAAGATTTAATAAAGTTGCTATAATAATGGACAATACTGTATTTTATTTGAAGTATTTTTGGAGTTATAGCCAAAGTTCCCTCTGAGCTACGCCCTAATTTTTCGAAAGTTGCGAAGCCTTGTTTGTATTTTGCGTACAATGGGTTTGTTCACCATTTTTTTAAATTTCATTTCATAAAAGAATTGCATCTAAAAATGGCAAAAATCGAAATTTCACAAAAAAAAAGTAAAATTTAGACAGGCACAGGACCCCCACCCCCTTTTGCACACTTTTACATACCGTAAAAGTGCTTTTGCTTACTGCAAAAAGTGACCAAGTCCATATTAGGACCTTAAAGGATTACACTGCATGGTCGGTTTTTAATTCTCTTTTTAGGCTTAAATTTTAGTAAAAATTAAAAAGAAGAATGTGGGATTAAATTGTTCGACTTTCGGCCCCTCTGGCAAGATTCTTTTTTTTTTAATTTTAACTAAAATTTTAACCTACAAATGAGAATTAAAAGCTGACCATGCAGTGCAGTCCTTTAAGGTCCTAATATTGACTTAGTCAGTTTTTGCAGTAAGCCCACGATACGTTTTGAACATTTTTGTTCCCATATACTTTTGTACCGCGCAGTCAGTGAAAAAATTATAGGGAAAATTAGTTATAGCAGTTTGAATGGACTAAGGTGAATTACTGTCAAGTTTTAGGATGCAAAAATTTCAAAACTAGCTTCAAATATTCCATAAAATACAGGAAAAATACAGAAAACATTCTAAGCACCAAAGGGTAGTTTTAAGAGGAATAAAATTAAAAATAGTGAAAAAAATTTAATTCCTCTTTACAAGGAATAAAACATTTTGCCAATAACATCTTCTTTTTTCTCTTTTCTAGAAGCAATTCTCTAAGAGAATTATCTTCTAGTGGGCCTTTAGGGCCTGTTATTTTCCAACATCTGCGTCGTTTTCTTGGCAGTGTTAAAAACTTTGAGCATATAAATATTTTACATCCATCAGGTAGCTTGCTAGGCTTGCCTTCAGATGTGCCTGTATCCTGTTTTTTTATGTTAATGGTGACAATTCACTCACCTAGGGGAAGACCGGCTTAACGTGCCTTCCAAATAACATGTTCGGTTTAAAGAACACTGGACAAAATTTAGTAACAAATAGTTAAAAAAAAATGGTTTTGTACTTCACAAAATTTTATATTAAATGAAGCTTATTAACGATTGCAATTTGGATTAGAACCTTCTTTTCCTTCTTTACAAGTTTCATGTTTATTTAATTAGTTATTTTAAAAAAATAGTAATCCCAATTTTAATTAGCACTATTAAAAATTTCCAGATGACTCACCCCACTGATGATGTTGAATCAAAGCGTTTAAATACGTGACTTAAGTCATGTGTGTTACCATGGTAACACATGTAACAAAGGTCGTAATCATAGCACACATTGCACTTGTACCTCGTCCCTGCTACTCCTTGACTTTTACAACCATCGCAGACAATGTTTGGATGTTTAACACCTACAAAAAATTACGTCAGCGAACAGTAAATAAGCTGCAATTTAATGTTACCAATTTGTGCATTATCGAGTACCATCAAATCAAACTTTCCCATGTAACCGACTCGATAATTGGTTCGAGTACCACTATCCCACTGTACTACCACAGTTTTATCAGGTGAACCAATAGTGCCTTGTTTTCCAATTTCACAAACTGTTCCTACATGTCCTTCGCCACCATCTAAAATATTTTGGTTATATTCAAACTTTCACAACTAAAAACAATTTTACTACCTTGATTATTCCACGACCAATCAGGTCCACGAACAATTCTAACACCAAGTGATAACATTTTAATTTCCTTAATTAATCCACTTTAAATCTTATAATTTGTATACTTCTAGGTTAACATTTAATCGATTTCAAGAAGCACAAAGTACTAAGTTTAGCTCTCTTCAGTAAATGTTACCTTTAAATGATTTTTTTGAAGTTCACAATTAAACCATTTGGTTATTTATTGTAAAGTGATAACAACATATTGCAAAATTTAATCATTATTTACATTTTCATTGTCAATTTTGAAACCAAGTTCTTGCTAAGTTTGCTAGAGGGCGTGGAATGAACTGTGTAGTTCGCGGGGCGCTCAAAAAATTGTCGCATTTTTCAAAAATATTATCTTATAAAAGCAACTAAAACATCGATTTAGCCCCACATAAAACGTACTATTTTATCTTAAAGCCTCGAAAATCAGTTAAAACGTGAAAAAATAATTTATTTGACATTAACAACATAATTATAAAATTTAAGGCGCTTCTCTCGCAGATTAGTAAAATCAAATATAATAATTTAGGCTAATGTACTATTTAGTATTTGGAAAATATTGTTAGTGACACCCACACAGTTAAAAATAAGATAGACAATCATACAATCATGTAATTCGAGCCATTTATTTTTTAAATAATTATATTACTTTCACTTATTATCATTTGGGGGAATCACGTTATCACTAATTTTTATCTTCAAATAAGTGCAGACCACATTTTTATATTTTCTCTCATGTTAATGTTTGCATGAACTAAGTTTGTTAACTTCTAATTCTGCATTGCTTGTCTGGGTGTCGTTCTTCTCTAAATGATAGCAAAGTTCTTGCAGAACTGTCTGCTGTAGTACATGCAAATATAACTTTAACCAATTTTTTGCATTTGCAAAAGAGAATCTTGGGAAACACTTTAGGAAGAGAATTTCAAACAAAGGTGATAAAGTAGGAGATTTAATACCCATCAGTGTGGCATAGAGTGAAACGTAATAGACTACGAATAAATAGTTGCGGGTTCAAATCCTTCTCGCCTGTTGGGCCGATTCTAATAACCCAATATTAAAACGTTTTTTGTTCAGATTTATCAATTGAAGATTTCTTTTTTTAAGATTTATTCTACAAATTAGCACCAGAAAATGAAAAAGCGCCGCAGGCAAAACTTCTTAAAATTTCTTTCAAAATAATAATTTCTGGGGTGTTTCATCAGTCACTCAAAATCTGATAAGAACAGTGTCATATTGATTTAGATATTATATTATCTGGGCTACATTTTCATGTAATTTTTTAAATTTCATTTGAAGATGTATTTTCCATCGAATGGCTCAGGTTTCATGGACTCTCGATTTAGTTCAATTTCATTGTTAAAATGAGAAAATTTTCACTGATGTTTAACTTTATTATTTGTGAACAACATAAATAATATTATCCTGCTGCAATGCGCGTGAATGGGCTTATTACTTGGCTACCAAATCAAAATAAAACGACAATTGAAGTTACGTCTTTGAATGGATTAACAAGATTCCCACTGTTTTATTGTTACAACTGCTGAGCAGTAACGAGGCGAGGGTAGAAAGCGCCTGTAGTAAGCGGTTTAATTTGCGCTACCCCTATTTCCCGTTTGAACGGAAGTTAAAAAAAATTGTTATTCACCAATGAACAAAAAATAATGTAGCAAAACAGTAGCGTAACTTCAAATTTTAGACCTGGGAGCAAAAGCTTTGACGGGCCCCTCGATTGAGAGGTATGCGATTTAAAAATAAAATTTGGTCCCAAAATAATACAGTTTAAGGGGACCATTCCTCCCTCTGCCCCCTCCCCCGTTATATATACCTCCCCAGACCCTAGATTGTACACTCATTTCTTCACATTTTAGGGTGATTAGTGGGCTTATCCACCCTAGAAAATTGAAAAACCCTTCAAAATGAGATAAAATTAAATATTATCAATTTCAGTAAAATCAATTAAAACCTTTTAAACCAAAACAAATGTATTTCCCTTGAAATGGGCGTGAAACCGGGGGGTCTGGGGGGTATGGAATACCCCCCAGGTATACGTAAGCAACAAGCCGACTTATTAAAATTGATAACCAAGCAAGTTTGATTCTTGAATAATAATTTTATTCTGGTTGCTTACATACCAAACGGAATATTTAATACCCCCAAGCCCAGCTGGAGTGGCTTGGGGGTATTACTACAGTGCTACTAATTACTACTAATTGCTACAATGGTTCCATGTGTCAAGTTTGAAGAGAATCATTGGTAACCATGGCAACGATATTTGCTTTTATTTGGCTTTTTTATCTTCCGCAAAATGTAGACCAAAAGATCTAGAAGAAAATTTGTTGGGAATACCCCCTAGCACAGGGAAGGGTACACAACAACTCGGCACCTACGGATCTTTCTTTTAATAGTCCCCTCATTTAAGAAAATCATTTCCTAACACTAACCTAAGCTCGACCGGTGGATTCCCGTTGCCGAATTGTCCGTTTTCGGCTTCCATAGGCGCTTTTTACTCTTGTTTAAGAATTTTTTTACTTTACATTGCCTCGGGCCCCTAAGATTTTACGGGCCGTGTTCATTCGCACACCGCGCACACTGGTAGTTACGCCACTGTAGCAAAAATATTTTGTTTTTTAACCCCAACGACGCGACGCGGGATTATTGAATATTAAATATTAGTTTTTGTTAGAAACTATTTTTAATATTTAATTTTATCTCATTTCTATATTTTTTTTCTATCCTCTAGTCCTAGTCTATAGTCAGAAATGTAAAGAAACGAGTGAGCATCCGGGGGGTCTGGGGGGTATGGAATTGTACACAACAATTATGGTATGGAATACCCCCCAGTACAAGGAAGCAACCATATGACTTTTCAAAATTGATAATAACGCAAATTTAATTCTTGAGAAAATATCTTTTTCTTTCTCACGACTGGGGGGGGGGGTATTCCATACCCACCAAAACCTCTGGTTTTCCAATTGTAGACCGGGCCCTGGTGAACGATTCATAGCGGGCCCCCTTCATTATTTTATTATAACAAAAAAAATTAAATAATTTATTTATTAATTACATTTCCATTAAATAATAAATTAATTGCACAAAAAACATGTAAGTGACAAAAAGGCATCGTAGATTTCCCTAGAAAGATTTTCTGGTGGTGCGAGACCTCAATTCCCCCCCCCCCCGGAAGAGACTAATGTAAACAAATTTCTTCGGGTGAAATTCAATTGTGTGGCCCCCCTCTAAATAATTCAACCTCCGGCATATGGGGGTGGGGAAAGCAGCGCCTTTTGGCGCCGCAGGCGATTATTTTGGAAATTACTACCTATTTTATATAGGAATATTGCACTTGAAACCTTGTTTTAATACTAAAGCTATACTATAAGTATAACTTTTCATAAAATCAGGTCTATTAATTTTTCACCAAATGTTGCTATTTAACTAGAAATTCCTCATAAAATTTTGATGTTACAACTGCGTCATTCGTTGCCTCGTAAATATAGCTATAATATTTACTGAATGAATTACATTATTTAATTTTTTCAAATATTTCTTTATTTTGGCGTTCCTTCAGGGCGCCGCACAGTGGTCCCAAATCCCAACAAGCTGGTCAAAAGTCGGGTATTCGGGTGAAAGTCTGTACTCAGAGGTTTTCGGGGTCGCTGATTACGAATTCGAAGTCAAAATTCCGAAAAACTAAATGGCGGATTTTGAGATTTTTTGAGCTTTTCAATGAATGAAAATTATAACAAATATCGAAGTAAGAATAATTTTACTGCTAGCTATCCACAAAATACTCATATATGGAATAGTATGTACCTAATACTCGATTTTTGAGACAATGGCTACGCCACTGAACTCAAGGGTGGATTATTTGACTCACCAGCTGTATCGTTATCCATCACGTTATGCATCACCGCAACTGAATACGCAGTTATCAGCAGCTAATTTTTGGATATGTTTTGAAGAAGTATCTAAACAACAATTTCTATTTTGTTTGAGAGCTTTACCCGGTAATACTTTTGACTTATTGCTTTTTCTAACACGACTTTTCAGAATGTGACCAAAAAAAAACCACTACTCTTATTAATGACTTATTGTTTCATGTAATATTACATGTTAATAATAATTTCGAGCAATACATTTAAATTGTAGTTATTTTCTGGCATAGAATCCATTTTGCAGAATCCAAATCGGTTAACTTTTCACGATTCTATACGCTTCTGAGCTCCGTGTTACTTTTGATGTGCGACGAGTAAATGATGCGCCACGCTCGACGCTCACGTCGGAATGCATACCTGGGCCTGGTAGGGACCCTTCCCCCTTACTAACGGTCATAATACAAACTAGATGAACCACTACAACTATTCCAATCATTAAAACTGCATAGAAAAAATATTTTTTTGTCGACTTTTGGCCAGCTTTTTGGGATTTGAAACCACTGTGCGCCGGCCGCCCAGTGCAGACGCACCGCCCTGGGGCCCTCGCTGTATGTTCAATGTGCAAACTTTCATAGATTATTTTTACAAAAATATCTGTAAATAATAGAAATCAATTTTGTCCGTGTACCGGGCCCTGGTGCCTGGCACCACTTGTTGCCACGTCACTGGCTGGAACCGATGATCATAAGAAAGTAACGAGATGATTTAAAAAACTTTTGATTACTTACTGAGGGGGGGTATAACATAACTACATGATACTTAAGAGGGCGCCTTTAAAAAACAGGTTTCAATAGGTGGCGCGCCCTAAAATATTAATCTTTTCTACTCATCTGTTCACCAATACAGAATTCTAATAATTTAAAAGTCATATGAATAAACGATAACTAATTTAGGTAATGAGGAAGTTTGAACTTCCAATGTTGAATATTTACAAGTATATTCCAAAAAGATATTCATATATTTGGAAATATTGAATATTTTTAAAAATATTTAACTTTGAAAGTTCAAACTTCCTCATTACCTAAATTAGTTATCGTTTATTCATATTACTTTTATAAATTATTAAAATTCTGTATTGCTGAAGAGATGAGTAGAAAAGATTAATATTTTAGGGCGCGCCACCTGTTGAAACCTGTTGAATATTTTGAAAATATTTTTTCCATTTTTTAGGGTAGCCAAGCTCCCTAGCTTACTTTGCTCCTCAATGATACGGCTGTGTTCAACTGTTCCTGAAGTTTCTCGAAGTGTCTTCTTCTTCTCTTCTTTATCAGACTTTTCCGTCCAGTGCTGGACATTAGCCTCTCCATATTATGGAGGTTTGGTTTGGCCATAACTCACCACGCTGTCCAGACGGGTTGGTGAGTAGTCCGCAGATCGATTTTGGACTAGTTGTTTTACATCCGGTAGCAGCTTGCTAGGCTAGCATTCAGATGTGCCTGTAAGCCCTGTTTTTTGTTAACGGTGGCAATTTGTCAACTCAGGGGGACCGCCGGCTTAACGTGCCCTCCGAAGCACGGAGACTTGGTCTTAAGAAAGTTTGACTCTCCCCGGGTTTGAACCCGGTACCCCGCATTCATCTCCGAGTGTATCCGAGGCAATTAGAAAAATGCAGCAAAAAGGAGGAAACCTGGCTTACCATATATTTGCTATTCCAAATTCCATATTCACACATCGTCAACTTTCTATATCCCAATGCGCGTTTCGATACACAATTTACAGTTAGCTCCAGAAAGTGCGCCGTATCTGCCAATGGCGTAACAAGGTGATACTTAGTTGTGTACAAAACTTTAATCCCCTTCCCGTTTATACTGACTAATAATGATCTAAATTCTAAAGGACTATAACTTTTCAACTCATGAAATAAATAACAATTAAAAGTTAAAAAATTTCGAGTTAATTAAACGCATGAAAATCAAAATTGTATGCTACCTTTTAATTTTTTTCTGGGTTGTCTGCGGGCCCCTGGAGCTTCCGTGTCGATCTGAAAATTAAATGGCTCTGATTGTTAAATCTGTCAATTTTACATTAAATTTTAATACTGTTCCAACATTAATTTTGTACCGCCACTGATCCGTCAGCTATATATAGTATTATTTGTATTTATAAAAATGTAAAAAAAGTATATATTTTGTTATAGTTTATTTTGTATGAAGCTCTGAAAGTCGCGTTTACTGTACAAGCAGGCCATTTGCAGAATGAGCCGAAGGCGAATCATTTATCCTAGAATCTGCTAGTAAAATCATGAACTTTAGAAATATACTAAATGAACCATTGTTTACATATTTTTTTTATTTAATAAATAAGATATTTTAATACTATGTACAAAATAGTCTTAAAAAATATTTTCTAAAAATATGTACAAGTTCTAAAACGATAAAAGGTACACACATTGGAAATGATGCAGTTCTAAAATACTTAAATAATTCAGTCACAATACTTTTAGACAAATCACGCATTAACAAAACCGGTTTTAAACAATTAAGCGGCCACCGGGAACTAAACCAAACGAACCGAATAATACAACATATTATATACTTCATTTAGTTCCCAATGGCCTAAAAACCACTTTCGAGTGTCTGACCAGTCTTGTCATGTAATATACACACATTTAAAAAGTAAATTAAAATAATCTCTAGACATGGACATCCTATTTTAAAATTGTAAGTAACAGATACAGATAGGTAGGTGATATACCAGAAAGTTATTGAAGAGGAATACTTAAATATTTCAAATCACATTGTAACAAATTTTAAAATAGCGTAATATTAAAAGTCTGTAAACCCATTGGATCAATATCGGCATAAGCTAAATTAATTAACGAATTTTTTTGTACCGTAACTCCCGTGAGGCTGGTCGGAATCCATTCTTTAACATTCACGTGAACAAAATTAGTGTTATCTTGAATTTTCGACACAGAACAACTAAAATTTTTATTTATGGAACAATCGTAACCTTGCCTGTGGAAAACAATCAAAGCATGCGGCGAGGGAAACTGAGAATAAACAACATCCGGTTGTGTCCTTAAAGTTAACAAATGTAAATCACAAGGCAATTGCTTATTTATTAATCGAATAGACGAATTTACTTTTAATTCTAACGATTCGTCTTCTATGATAAAAATTGTGAGCGGGTAATTTAACGAATTAGACATTTGATTAGCGAACAAAGAAGGTCTAGAAAATTCCTTTTTTAATTGCATAGTGGCAGGCGCCTCTGTGGGAACGTTGAAGGTACGAATGGAATCGCCCTTTTCGAACGCTTCGTTTTCATTTTCAAACCTCTTAGGTTCTTTTTTGTCTGCGATATGTTGGACATCTTCTAGGAGCAACCAAAATTTGTTGACGGTTCTGCGGTTGTCAACCAATCCTTCACCCATTCCACGAGAATCGTCGTATAATGTTCGGCGATCCAGCATCACCTCCAAATAACCGGGTTGCCAACTTGCGGCACCTTGAGCGTGGTTTGTTAACAAACTGAGACGCATTTCTTCGTCTTCGATATACGCCATTGTTGTGATGGGAAAATAGTTTCCTTCGATTCCAATTTTTTCGATTTTGATACGTTTTTGCATTTGGAAACCGTTGGAATCGGAATAAAACTCGGGCGGTTCTCCATTTTGGATGTCGGATACAAACCGCATAAACAGTTCCGTTTCGCGATTTTTGGGCGGATTTTCAAAATCTATTTCGTTTTCTATGTAGATTCCGTCAGCTAAGTTGGAGTTTTCTATATGAAGGATTCGAACTGTGTGCACCAAAAACGGACCATAAATAACAGTGATTTCGCTCGAAACAGAACCAGATGTGATGATGATGCTCATTTGGTCTTTGTATTGCAACAAAACGTCCTTCTCGATATCCCGTTCGTTCGGATCCGGCATGAAAAGGTAGGCGCCGGAGTGGAATTGGGCACTCTTGTAAGCTGAAAATTGAAGGGCGCACTGCATTATTTTTTGGGTCCGTTTTCGCGTTACGGTTTTCATGAATCCAGTATTTCCGTTAAAAAGAATCTTTAACTTGTGGTTTTCTAATTGGATATCGCCCGGTTGGGTTTGTTTAATTTTGAAAATCGTTTTCAAAAATTCTAACTTAACTTCCTCCCTCTGCATATTTGGATCCGTGGTGGTTTGGGGACTTTTACTGTGACACTTGTTGCAGTAAATTAGGGCCAGGTTTTCTTTAACGCCTTCCGATTTAAAATACGTGATGTTGTACGTAGACAAACTCAATGCGGGCAATTTTGCCACAAATACCAATTCAAATTCGTTGTTTGAAATTAGCATTTTGGTGTTACTTTCGCTCGCGTTCCATACAGGATTAATTTGGAAATTGACGTTGTGTCCTTCGCTGTCAATTACTTTCAATTTAGTGGTTGTTATTCGAAATTGCACCAAGTAATCTTGAGGCTGCGCTAAGGAATTGAACAAAATTATCTGGAACAAAATGAAATTATTTGTTAGTTTAAAAATTTAAAATTCATGAGGGTGAATTGTATTCACTTTTTTTTATATAAAAATTTACATTTCCTTAATTGACGACAAAAGAACGCTGACATAAGTAAAATTAAATTGGGGATGTACATAAATTAATGAGGTTATACGCTTGTCAACCATCAAATGCAAGCGAGCGGAATGGGATAACTTGAGTTGGGTTGAGAACAAATCGTTTTCTAATTTACAAAGAAAAATGATTAAAAATTTAACCCGAAATATTTTTTAACTTGAACCACAAGAATGATAGAATTTTTGATAACGCAATCGACAAGGAACATAAAATTTTACTACACAATTTTCGTGAATAAAATTACCTACTGTGAAGAGAGAAAAGTTCATTGAATGACGGAAAAGTTAAATTGGTTGGAAGTAAAGACATGTTCCATGTCACCTAAAATCCTCCACTAATAAAACATAAAGAAACCTCGAATATTTCAACAAAGTGGCTGTGACACAGAAGACGGTTTTATAACTTCAATGCTCTTCAACCGTACTACACTTTTATGTTACACTGAGAAATAAATGGCTTGTTTATTTAAGATAAAACACAAAAGAGACGCAATTTCGATTAAGGAATGAATCTTTCCCCGCATAATCAGATTTTTAAATTTTTGGGCGTGACATTTCACTTCGAATCGTTAAAATTGTATCTATAACATCTACAAATCCCAATCGATTTCAATTTTTTTAGGCTCACTTTAAAAATAATTGCCTAGCTTAAAAATGTTATGAGATGAATTTTTTTCTTAGCGTGCATATTTTTTGAGATATTATTAAACTAAATCAGAAAAGTTGCTTCATTAAAAAATATACCCAGGCTAATTTTTTAAATGTTTAGAATTTATGATCCAAATTAGAAATGTTTTAAAAATTCATGTATTTTTAATTCCTTAACCAATGTTCTATTTGTTTAATCAAAAACATTAAAATGGTCGTATATTTTGAGCTATTGCTTATCAGTACGAAAAGTTTCCGATTCGGATTTGAATAATTTTAACGAAAATAACTGGAATTAAACATCTTTTCGGTTATTTTTAACCTAAAACTGTATTAAATGCGTTGTTTCCAAAATTTCTTATATTACTTTTCTATGAAATATTTCATATTCTGTAACTCTAGTTTTTTTTGTTAATAATAATAGAAATTCATCAACCCAGGAGATTGAGATAATAACCGGAGTGATTCGTAAAGTAATTCAGAAAGAATCAATTGTAAATCAGATTAACTGGTACTTCCGGTCTCATGACCACTCTTCTGGTTAACTTTAAGAGACCGTTAGAAGTTCAACTTTAACTCTTTTAAAGGTATTCGACCTCGTACAATTCTCTAGATGGGTAATGGTGAGGCAGGAAATATTGACTAATCTGAACTGCAATTGATGCTTTCTGAATTAAAGCTTGAAATGGTGTAGACGTTACAAAATCGCATGTAAATTTATTTGTACATTTTCGTCCCCTCCTCCCTAATCCCTGATAACTTCCCCAATCATTGATAACTCATAATTTTTCAATAACAAAAAAAAATCAATAAAAAGAGACTTTGCTGTGGGAAATTGCACGGAAACACAAACAAGTGCTATATTTTTTCTAGTACGCGTACACTATCAAAACGTTAAAAAGTTCAAAAAGGTAAAAAAAAAAGATCAAAAGTTAATAAAAAAGAAAGCATTTTCCCCCGTCTCAAAATAAGGAACTTACTTTGGGGCCGTCCATTAATTACGTAAGGTTTGGGGGAGGGGTCCGACGTATTCCTTACGTAAGTTTCTTAAAATATTTTTTTAGATTAATTTAAAAATCTAATATAATTTTTTTTCTTTTTTACAACACAAGGTTAGTGATCCCAACAATCCCAAAACAATTAATTTTTTTTTTAATTAATCCTTACGTAAAATGTGGGGAGGGGGTTGCCACAATCTTACGTACCCTTACGTGGAAAGGGTCAAAAAGTACAAAAATCATCCTTGAATCTTGAAGTTAGTAATTTCAAATTACCAATTTAGTTATTAACTTGAAATTAAGAACTTGAAGTTCTGAAGATCAGATCTTGAAGTTAGTAATTTCAAATTACCAATTTAGTTATTAACTTGAAATTGAGAACTTGAAGTTCTGAAGATCAGATCTTGAAGTTAGTAATTTCAAATTACCAATTTAGTTATTAACTTGAAATTGAGAACTTGAAGTTCTGGAGATCAGATCTTGAAGTTAGTAATTTTAAATTACCAATTTAGTTATTAACTTGAAATTGAGAACTTGAAGTTCTGAAGATCAGATCTTGAAGTTAGTAATTTCAAATTACCAATTTAGTTATTAACTTGAAATTGAGAACTTGAAATTCTGGAGATCAGATCTTGAAGTTAGTAATTTTAAATTACCAATTTAGTGATTAACTTGAAATTGAGAACTTGAAGTTCTGAAGATCAGATCTTGAAGTTAGTAATTTCGAATTAAATTTGAGGTCAAAGTTGGATTAACTAGATAAAATATTCCAAAAAATCACTTACTTGTCTGGTTCGGTCTTCTTCCAACACAATCGGAGTTTTCTTTGGTAATTTTTCATAAGAATCCCTTTCGACATCTCTCAAAATAATATTTTGATCAGGTCTCGGCAACATCGTCGAATTGAGAAATATCAAACTTTGGATGGCGTTCTGCTGAATGGTGGTGGTGTCTCGAATACTTTCGAACAGTTTCATGCCATAGTCCCTCATAACAAAAGACTTGCTGGTACCGGTAATTGCATCGTGATGCTGAAACAGTCCCAAATTTCGCCTAGCTTGGACTAATTTTTCAAAATCGCGATCCAAAACTTTTAGGTAAGGCAGGTAATTTTTTTGTTTGGCGTTGTTGAAAGCAATGGTGTACAGAATTTCAGCGCTCCTTAAGTTACTTTCGAGTTCTCTGTCTAAAATTTTCATGAACGGTCTGGTTGTGTAATAACCTGACCAGTAGGCCGGTCTTCCTTCGGAAAATATGTCGGAATATACGAAAAAGTCACCCTTTAGGGTGGGGTATTGGTCATATCGCTTCTCAATTTCTTCAAAGTATTCTCTGGGTGTTCCAAATTTAATGTCAGTTTTGTAAACCTTTCTGTGTTTGTTTATATAGTCAATCATTTTGATGTAATTTGTGTATTGTTGATCCCATTCTTCGATCAAGTTATACCGAAAATCGTCACCTAACGGCATGAGGACGACGTTGTGTGGGAAGAGTGATCCGGTTCTGGCGTATTGTTCTAGGAGCAGTTCGCTTTTTTCTTTGATGTTTTTTTCCGTGATGGGTTGCGATTTTATGGAGTATTCGGTGTATTCACCTTGTACTTTGCGGAAGTCAAAATTTAAACAAATGTATGGATGTGGTCCACAACTGTGCTTGATCGAGTAAATATCGAATGGTTGGTTGTGTGTAAGAATGCTTTTCTTCGACGACCAATTCGTCGTCCATTTGAAGTCTCCGTATTGTTTCTTGGCCAACCACTGCTTCCAAGCGTAGTGGATGCGTTGTATCACAGTTCCTTTAAAATTGGATTCTGCTAGTAAGTGAGGTTGTGTGCTACCGTGTCCAAATGGATCTATAGACCACCCCGATGTTGGTTTCACCTCCAAATTTTTCAGCAGCCACTGATGACCTAAAAATTAAACTCGGGTTAGTACATCCCGGAAATAATTGTAGTAACTAAGTCGATACCTTCAATTAGCTGATCCACCATCGCATAGAGATGGGAATTTGCTTCATCAGTCATAACCCACCCCCCGGTGGTGATTTCTAGCCTTCCCGATTTTACTAACGATTTAAGGGCTCGTTGCTTGCTGGGATGTGCAGTCTCCCACCATGCGTTCAAAAATGCAACTTCCGACCAAATGAATGTTAGATTTTGGTACTGCTGCATTTTTGAAACCATATTGCTTATGATTTGACGAGACTGATAATTAAAATAATGTTCGAAGGTTTTTAACCATCCCGGATCGTTGTGGGAATGTGGAACAATTATCACCTAGAAGAAAAAAAATCACTTTAGGACCGAAACTGCCTAAGTTATTATAATTATGAATGTGGCCACAGTGGCGGTCCATTAGTTCTTTTACACTCGTACATTTTATGCGAATAAAAAAATGTTTAACCAATTTTAAAGTTACCTTTAAGGGTGGTTTTTCAGAATCCATGTGTTGTCTTTCGTAACGATCTTCAAAAAATTTGTCCCAGTATTCTTTGGTTTTCATCCAAGACGGCTATAAAAAACAAAAAATTATGAAATTTCTTAGGGGAAAATTAAGAATTAGAATAAATTATAATAATTAAGAAATAAACGAAAACAATTTTCATATTTTAAACAAATTAAAGCGGCTAATAACCTCTCAAGTAAATATTATATAAAAATTGTTGAATATTTAGCATTACATAGATATTTTTCTACATAAAAAAATCTTAATTAGAAATTAACAATGTGCGGTAAAATTTTTTTAATTAATATTTGCAAAAATTGTTTTATATGTGTGTTTTCATAAAATTTGTATTAAATTGTCGAACCGTTGCCAGTGGAAAAATTATTTGTTCAAAAATTTTAATTTTAAAACTGCGCGAAACCTTCATGAATAAATAAATGGTTTCCAATACATTTTTTGCTGAAAGTTTAAGAAAAAAGGTTTATATTTCGTCGGTTTGTTCATTTCGTGGTTTATTGAAGTGCCACTAAGCGAACTAAAGTGGAACATTTTTATTGCAAATAGAAATTCCTAGCTGAATTTTCAGGCCAACATTTTGAAACTTTGACTCTTTTCGTTTACTATGCAAATCTCTTGGATATTGTTCTTGGTAATGTCCACAATTTTGTTCGACTTTTCTTCTCACATGCTCATTTTTCCATATCAATCGCGGAAAATCTACTTTAACTTTGTTTATCATGATGTCACAGTTAACTTATGCGGCTAAATGAAAACTCGCGTTGAAAACAGATTTTATCAGTTTTGAAAATTGTATACATTTCTAACATTTCCAATGTCCGATTGTACTTATAACTGCATAATATCCGGCTTGAATTACCATATTCAGGCTTTTCGAAGAGAGACCATAAATTTTTGATTAATTTAACGTGTAAAAACTAACGACACAAATGGAGTAATAAAACATGAATGTACATATCCAATAATTAAATAATTTATGGTTTGGAGTTAAAAACCAACCTGGACTATATAGAAAAATCCATTAACGTCGATATACAAACACAATTATAATTCCACTTGTAAAACTATTTTATTTGTTACGGGGACAATACATAGAAAATTATCAAACCATAAAAAACACCTATATGTAATTGATTCACAATATAATAGAAGTAAATCTATAAATGAACTTCATAATTGCATTTCAATTAGGTTCCTGGTATACTCGGAAATTATTTATTGTGTGCTTTAATTTATTGCAATATAAAACTAGGGGAGACCGAGGCTAGTTGACACAATACAATTATTTAGATTACCTGTCAACAAGGCTTCCACACTTTAGTGCTACCGATAACTAACGTACTTGTTTCATACGTAGAATTTACTGTCTTATTATTTACCAAACAAAATCGATTTTAAAAAATGAACCGAATATCAATTAGCCCCGGTTTCACCTAACATCAAATAATAGAACTGATACGTAACAATGCATTGTTATGTACAATTAACAAATTGTAATTGATTTCTTAATTAGAAAAAGTTTTAAAAAGAAAATCATATACATACAGTAAGATTTCGTTACAACGAACTTGAAATTTCCGACCGTTTTTCACCCGAATTAAAAAATATGAGCTAACCTAGAAGGTCCCTGATTTGCTCTTATATGCATTTAACACCTCAAAGATGTTTGGGGTTTGGTCGTAAAAATTGCAATGTACTTGGTCGGGGTTTGATCTCACAACTCGAATCTGGATTCATATTTTTTCGAAAAATATGAGCTAGAACTTATACTAGTACGTGCCATGAATTTATTAGCCTGAGGGAAATTTTAAAACGAGATATTTTGTAATTAACACGCATAAAACTTAAACTACTCAAGATAAGATTAACGAAAATTTCTCTTGGCAGTGACTTGATGAAACAGTGTAATAAATAACTCAAAGTTTCTAGTTACGAGAAGTTGTGAAAACCAACTAACAAGAAGCTGAAATATTTAACGGAACCGAAACTACTAACAGCCAGAAAGAAAATTGTAACAAGGAAATTACTAAAATTAAGTCAAGCTTGTTAATATTCCTAATATCTGGTTTTATGAAGAGGAAAAATAATTTTGTACTTTATTATCGATTAAATTAAACTTTTACAAGCATTTTTATAATTTGGAAGCCAGAAGGATCCGATAATAAAAAGTGAATTTCAAAACTTTTGGATTATATTTGATTGGTTGTCCTGCCAGTGTTATCGGGTAGTTAAAGTTAACAACTCTGTAAAAGTTTTACTGATGCTATTATGAAAAGTTGTAATAATATTGTTATCACCCAGTACTGATACGGCTAATAAAATTGAATAGAAATCAAAAATATTTGTGGAACAGCATTAATGGAGAGGGGGTTTATGGATTAAAGTAAATTTTTAGTTAAATGATTCGATGTTGATTCCACAGAGGTAAAATGCACAATATGTGGTGTTATTCAAGCTTTTCAATTACACACTTACACGTATTAAAAATATCTGTAAGCAAACTGAGCAGTAACCAGAGCAAAGGTATAAAATTACAACATGAAATTTTTTTATTTTTGCATTATATAATTTTAACTCATATTCTAAAGCTGCATTCTCAACCGTGAAATTAACAGAACAAAATGAGTAACACATAATATTAATTTGTCATGCTTATTTCTAAAGCAGTTGAAATTTTGAAAGATATTGTAGATATATTTCCTACGACCCTTCAACGATAAAAATTTATTTTCTCCAGGACAATATCTCCACACTAGAGTACCGTGGCAGCTATGTGTCGGTTCACATATAATTTCTGTACGGAGACAGATCTCAGGTTTGGGTTCGCTCTTCTCTCTCTTTCGGGTCGCCAAATAAAACAAAAAGTATGGCCTTGATGCCGCACTCTTGTTATTAAGTTAAAATTCCACTTTTGGGAACAAATTTCATGAATTGCCTTAATCAAAACTATTGTCGTTATCGATAATGCTACTAAAATAAGTTTGGGTACGTCTTGTTGCATGTAAACAAAATCAAACTCAGCTTTGTGAAGAACGACTAATTTAATTTTCATAAAAAAAGAATAAAATCAATTTTAATGAGCAATAAACAGTCGAGCATGGGCTGTTTACGAACAGATTCGTTTTGGGCGTCGGCGTGTAAAACTGTGTTATAGGAACCCTTCGCATTTGCATTTAATTGCAAATCGAAATCTCAAAATACTCCAGGTTTCTATAAAATGTAATTGTGTGACACAAATAAAATTATAACAATAAATGGTGTACAATGTACAAAAATCAAAGTTTATTTATTTATCAGTAATGCGGCACTTGTTGAGACTTGTTTTCGAACCACTGTTCTCTTGTATTCCACACCTCGACACCTGTCATTCGAAACGTGACCTGAAACATCTGTGATTTTCACAAAAATCGAATTGTGGCATCAAACCTTCGCAATTCTTCCAAAAATATCCAGATAAGGACGATCGACAATCGTATAATAAAATTTGTTGGCAAAACTCAACCGATTTGAACCAATTTTAAATAAATCGTATAACTAACCTTAAATTTTTGTGAGTAAAAATTATTCGATTCAAATTTTAACTAATTTGTATTTATTCTTCTAAACATTCAATTGTAGGCACGTAATCTCTTCGATTACAAAAATCATTCGATCATTCGTCAATAGCGGACAAAAAATTATGCACACCTGGCATATGGTAATTTTCTACTTCTACTTCCAAATCAATCTAAAAACACTCGTCTACTTTAGACGACACGACGCACTAATTCTCAACTTGAAAAACACTTGGGTTTTCCAAGAAAAACTCGAAATTTGGTCACTTATGGTGGACCTCACCAAAAATACGCCTTGCTGGCTTCACAGTCGCCCCTTGAGCTCTCTCTTCTTCTCCTTATCTCAGAACCAGCGACTTAATTCACTGTCATTTCTGCCTACAAATTTCTAGACTCCAGCTGGGATCGAACCAGCACTTCCCTGACCACATAGCGGCGACTTACGCTCTGCGCTAACTATTAGTGTCAGTTGTAACATAAATCGACCTTTAGTTACAAAACCGTGTTCGACCATGTTATTTAGGATAAACATCCCTTAATTTATGGCAAATTATTAATACAAAACTGAATTTGGATTTCGTTACACGACAATATACTAACAAAGCGGACACAGATTGGTAAGCTAACATGGAGAACATCTAGCTGACCACCCCATAATTTTGGTGTTTTTTTCGATAAAAAATTAGGAAAGATTTGTGTCGTTAAATCTAATGCCCTCTAAATGACTCTAAAATTTGTGGAAATTACGCGCACGAATGGATTAACGAGATTTCAATTGTCTATCGGTCATTTTCAAATTATTTTATAATGAAAATTATGTTAAATATTGTGCTCGCGATGTACCACTTTGTGCTGTAAATTATTACATTTTATTTTGAAAAATAAAAATGTTGCTCCTGAACTTTTTGATATTTAGAAAAACAGCTTACTAGAAATTAGACACAATCAGTTTATTTCCCAACAGTGTGTACGGTGGGACTAGGAATAGAACCGCGAAATTTCGCTCTCTAGTCTACCAGATATGCTTAACGCCACACTGCTGATGATATTAAAAATTTGAAGTTTTGCTTGATTTGCGCTATTAATTTATTATAAAATATGATTTTGAACATTAAAAATGTTTTCAGTTAAAAAAAAGGACTGTGCTGAATTGTGCTCTGTTGGTGTTACTTTGTGCCATTCTAAAATTTCATTTTTCAATATAAAATTTCTCTAAATCAAATATAATTTTATCCAAGGAAGTTAGCCCAGACATTTTCCATGCGTGAAAAAATACTCTTTGGAAATTAAGTTAAAAAGTCTTTGTTTTAAATTATTTAAGGTGATGTGCATGAGTAGATTAACGAGTTTCCACATTTCTTTAACACTAACTTTAACTAACATTTTCACACTTTATGATTGCATTTTAGATCTATTAGCGTCACCTGTTGATAATCTTCTTAGTTGCGGAACTACCGGTGTTCCACATTTTCCACTCCAGGAGCAAAAGCATTAAAAGTAAGAACTTAATTCTAACCGTCTCCCCTCGGAAGGCAATGGCAAACCACCGAGAGTAATATGCCAAGAAGAATCCTTAAAATGTTAGTGACGTAAAATAGTCCAAAACTGATCTGTGGACTATGGGGAAGGCAAACCACCACCCCATTAACATTAAAATTTTCCCCGTACAGCCTTTTTGGCTAAGCAGGGAGGATCGCCAAACATCCGGAATCAGATAGGTATCTAAAGAAAAAGTACAAAATATTTCTGTGAAAAAGTTATGGAAAAGTATTTGCTTCGATTATACTGACATAAGAGTGAACTATAAAGTAGGTACGTACTTCAAAATGTAAATGTTATACTACTTGTAAAGTAGAGGAATGTGATAAAATCGAGTATGTAGATTAATTTTGTTCCTTTCCTGAAGGATCTTCCGTACGTCTCACCCCCCCCCCTCCCGGTTTACACTATAGTCTATTTATTTATCGCGTGCAGTGGAGAATAACAAATACATGCAGTTTGCACGTGATTTATGGGGAGGAGTTTGTCATTGCGCAGGGACGCATCTATTTTGACCTTGCAAACACCCAATTGCAATTACAGCTGCAATAAACATAATGCAATCACGTGCATGTCACGCGTTGATCACTGTTTACATCCACTGCATGCGATAAATAAATAGACTATAGATCCTTGACAATTTATATAACCAAAATCAATGATATAAACACCTTACAACAAAAGGGGGGGGGGAAGCATAATGTTATTTTTAATTTGTTATGTCAGTTGTCTCCAATTGATATTGGAATATCCAAACCGTGCCTACAAAAGAAATGGAACACCACTGGATGTGCGACTAACAGCAGCCGGGTCTCAAAAGTCTCCGTCCAATAGGAGCGAACTAACGTCGAGCGCATTCGTTTTAAATTTGACGTTTAAAAATTTTGAGTAATGTTAAACCGATAAAGATTTTTTTGAATAAATAAAGTTAATTAAGTTTTGTAGTTGGTGCTTATTTCTTTTTAGAAGGGTAAAGTATTTTGGCTGAGCAGCTGGGGGCGAGATTGGTAGCCCGGACCGGTAAATTTTATTATTTTGGAAGAGTTTCTGTTGCCGGGAAAAACGAATGCGCGCGACGTTAGTTCGCTCCTATTGGACGGAGACTTTTGAGACCCGGCTGATGTTAGTTACACGTCACCGTTGGTTCCGTAACTGGGAAAATCCTCACGAGATGGTGCCACTAAATTTAAAATGCAATCGTGAAGGGTGAACATGTATCAGAAAACTTATACTATTTTGCCTCGAGGGGGACAACTTTCCCCACAATGTCACTCCCGTATTGTTTCATCCCTTCGCGCTGTGATGACAACCCCTGAAATGTTAATAGGGATGATATAGCAAGTGACACCTCATTTGAAAGGTCTTGCTTCCCTGAATTCAGCGATATAATTTTTTTGAAGTTTTATCAATTATTCAACAACAAAATTGAAGCTGCAAAAATGCGAAATAAATCCGATATTTTAAGACATTTAAGAATAAAAATGTGAAAAACGCTTGATTAGGTTGATTTTAATTTCAAGGGGGCTACTTTTACTGCTATTCATAAACAGTGATAGTTCAACCCTTAAGGTAAAGGGCAAACCACCCTTAGAATTTTAAATGAAAGTATGGGTCTGATAAAAAGATCAGTTTAATCAAATTATTGTTCAAATTGTTCACCACCACCTTCTTCAATGGAAGAATTGTTTCAATTCCTCATTGCATTCAAGACTGTAAGGGTGGTTTGCCCTTTACCTTCAGGGTTGAACTGTCAATGTTTATGAATAGCAGTAAAAGTAGCCCCCTTGAAATTAAAATCAACCTGTCCAATGGTTTTTCACTTTTTTATTCTTCAAAAAAATTATTTCGCTGAATTCAGGGAAGCAAGACCTTTCAAATGAGGTGTCACTTGACACATCATCCCTATTAACATTTCAGGGGTTGTCATCACATCGCGAAGGGATGAAATAATACGGGAGTGACATTGGTCGCAAAAATTGTCCCCCTCGATGATAAAATTGACGTATTTTTTCATTTCTTGAAAAAAAAAGTTCTGCTGGCCACAATCCCGCCTGTTTCGTTTTCACAGGGCCACCCTGTAGATAAAACTTTTAGATTTAGATACTGCTTTAGACTTAACAATTAGCTCCCCTTAGAGAGCTATCGGATCTTAATTTATACCTCATGACAAAGGATCCGCAGCAAGCCAGAAGGCGAGCTAGGGTACCTACCCATCCCAGATTGCAAGATCCGGTCCGGCCTTAGGTGGAAGGATCACGATAGACAGATCGCACTGAAGTCAAAAAATCTTAACATGGACACTTTTTGCCTAACATTCCTGAAACCACGTGCCACTACTAACAAGGGGACCTTGTCGACGACTTTTCCCCGATTGACACAATTTTTAACATACCTTTTAGGAAATAATTTTTTATACTTCAGCTTAAAATTTCAGGACCCGGATTTGAATAAATTTTTATTAAATCGATTTTAAAAATCCAATAAATTCGTATTATAAATTAGGTCTAATGCGAATTGCCTCCAAGTTCTTATCTAATTTAAAAAGGTTTGTTCAACTATTTAACCTCACTTTTTGTTACATAATTTTTAATAATAATTCTCTTAAAATCACGCAAATAACTAGTTAATATGTTACTTAGACATGTTACAATTACTGAGAATTAATTCATAGCATTTTCTGTACGTTTCATATGTACATTTACACAGTTTAATAGTTAACATAATGCTTTCGTGGGTATTCAAGATTGAGACAACTGCCAAAAGGAACATTGCAAGTTTGTTTTAATTTCTGAAAGATTTCAAACAACAAATTAGATTAAAGGAACTTCTCATATCAGAATTTACTGCAAACGTTGGATTTATAAAATATCAGATTAATGAAATTACTAAGAAAACAAATTCACAAGGGTGAAAAGCTTTGTGAAATAAGAATAAATGCCTTTAGGTATTATTGTTACTCTTATTAAAAAAGTAAAATATAATTATATAATAATATACATACTTCTATTTGTTTAAAGAATTGGCTAAAGTTAATAATTTACAATATTTAATTAAAAAAAAAATTCATTTCCTTTCGATTAAATTCCTTCGGTTGATTCCGATTATCGCTTTTCTTCTTCTACCTCCTTTATTAATGGGTTTTACAAATTTCTAAGTGCCCCAGTTACCTGTAAAAGAAGTATCTAAATTATTTATAAAGGATTCTTAAATTCTTATTGATTTTCAAATTTAAACTTACACGGCTTTTCACCCTTGTGAATTTGTTTTCTTAGTAGTTTCATTAATCTGATATTTTATAAATCCAACGTTTGCAGTGAATTCTGATATGAGAAGTTCCTTTAATCTAATTTGTTGTTTGAAATCTTTCAGAAATTAAAAAAAAACTTGCAATGTTCCTTTTGGCAGTTGTCGCAATCTTGAATACCCACGAAAGCATTATGTTAACTATTAAACTGTGTAAATGTACATATGAAACGTACAGAAAATGCTATGAATTAATTCTCAGTAATTGTAACATGTCTAAGTAACATATTAACTAGTTATTTGCGTGATTTTACGAGAATTATTATTAATAATTATGTAACAAAAAGTGAGGTTAAATAGTTGAACAAACCTTTTTAAATTAGATAAGAACTTGGAGGCAATTCGCATTAGACCTAATTTATAATACGAATTTATTGGATTTTTAAAATCGATTTAATCAAAATTTATTCAAATCCGGGTCCTGAAATTTTAACCTGAAGTATAAAAAATTATTTCCTAAAAGGTATGTTAAAAATTGTGTCAATCGGGGAAAAGTCGTCGACAAGGTCCCCTTGTAAGAGCAAGCTTGACCCTAGTGCTCCCATCCCGTAGTAGTTTTTATTTCTGAAAGAGTGGCCTCCTTAGGTCCAAATATTTCAAACATGATACGTAAACAATCCATAGAGATTTACTTGAGCATCTGTAATCCACCAGGATTTCGACCTTCCGTGCCATGCAAGTCTCTTTGTATGTGTTAAGACCATCCTCCCTTAGGTGTCCATTTAATATTTCTTAAGCAAGTCAAGTGGGCATGAAAGCCAGTCTAGATAGCGACCAACCAGTCGTTGCTTGAAGCTATTATTTAACAGGTTCTGTTAGTTCTGTCCTGGCGTCATCCAGCAAAAGACTGAGGATTAACCTACTGCACCACAAGCAAGTCGCGGGTTAAGATTTCAATCCTTCTGCATGTTATGGTTCCATTCCAGGCATAACCTTTTATATCACAATAAGGCATGAATTAAGGTCTTTGCCCTTTAGGACCCGGGTGGCTATGAGAAGGTCGTAGTGCCTGAACCTTGTGTATTGAGAAGACAAATTCTGTACATCATCCCTTCCAACCTCTTGTCAATCGTGCATCAATTACACCAGATAGCCGTTCTTAAACAGGTCTTTAATTGGAGTGGGTGGAGGTTCACACATAGCTAACTATGGGCAAGACTCAAATAAACGGAAACAGGTTAGTTACCATTAAAGACACTACGTGGCGCTTCAGCAAGTGTAAAATGCCAATTGCAAAGTACAAAACAGAAACAAATGCGCATGCTTGGATTCAGGATCAAATATAAAAATAATAAATTAGAGATATATTTTGAGAAATACAATATTATTACAAATTGAAAGCCATTTTTGGCCAAAAATGTACTTGTAATGTTATATCAGAATTCATAAGCCCTAAATAATTTAAATCATGCACTTTGAATGAATAAAAACTCATGAAAACGATAAAAATCATGTGCGGCCAAATTGCCGCGTACGCGATCGGAAGTGTGAATTTAATAGGTGCGAACGTATGGAGGTTAAAAAAACAAATAATTTACAAAAGAAAATTAAAATACTTCTAAAATTATATATTGAGAAGATTTTCTTTAATATTAAGTTTTTCTTCAGAAGTTGGTTTACTCAACTTGGGCTTTTTTAAATTTCTAAATAATTAAACATCAAAATTTAATGATGACGATTAACATTAATTTATAGGTTAACTTTCTACATTATTAAACGTCAAATTTAAAACGAATGCGCGCGTCGCTAGTTCGCTCTTATTGGCCGGAGCGTTTTGAGACCCGACTGCTGTTAGTCGCTCGTTAAAATTCCTCTCAACAGGATCATCCCATCCACAGATGGCGCCACAGTCACAGCCAGGTTATTACTGTCGCGAGACAATCGTCAAACTACAGGTGATGCCATCAACATCCCCTGCCCAGAAATACCGTTAAATTATAGGAATTTTGTCAAAAGGACAATCAAAACCAAGTCTTCCACAGGGTCCCCCGAAAACGAATATAAACCGCCAGAAACTGAAAACCATGCTGGAGGCTCTCCCCAAAACCCCTCTCCTCTTCTTCTTAAACTTGCACCAGAAAATAGTTAAACATTTCTTTGGGGCAGTTGACCCTTTGCCCTCCAAGATTAAATCGCTTATTTATTTATTCGTGTGAGCATTAACCAAACATGGTAAATCAAATCTAAAATTCAAAAAGGAAGCTTACTGATGAGTATTTTCTTAATTAAAAAATCAATGTAAAAATATCAAAGCAATACCGTCATAATTCGGGGTCACAAAATTACTTGCAGGGTTTTTTCGAAGGCGAAATATGGCGGATTCACGGCCCTTATTAATTATTAAGTAAATATTGGGGCGGTGTCCTTTTTTCTGAATTAGGCCGTACGAATGTATCATTTCGATAAATTTTGATTTAAATTTTAGATAGAGTTATCAGGGTTGTAACCGCAGTTTTTGCCCCCGGTAGTTCGTGGATGTATACTTGACACACATCACTGGTACGAGACCGTAGAGAATTTAGTTTAAATTTAAAGCTATAACGTAAATCTGAATGTAGTTGAAACTTGAATCGATTGAAGGATTAATTGATGTTTCATTTATATTTATTGCTACGTTTCAATCTATGGAGTAAAAAGAGCTTTCTTATTTTCTGTTGTTAAGCTCAGCAGTTAACCTCAATAGTTTATCATTCTTTAATATTTTATTTTAATTGAGGGTTGTCTTTCGTTTTTATGCTCAGATGGAAACTTTTATCTCCATATCCTCACCATCAAGCGTGATAATATACCATACATTAAATGAAGTAATCAAGAATTAATTGATTTGGGTGTAATGTTTGAAGAGGCAGCATGATTCCCACCTTTTACCTCTGTGGGGGAGTCAAATGCAGTTCACTTTAGCGTTCTTGGCTATTAAAATCGATCAGAACTAATGGCGATATATAAACTACAATCGGTTCAACTAAAATCAATTAAAAATTTAACAATCAGCAACTTCAGACACGGCCAATTTGTTATCATTACTCGGCACGATTAGTTTTGTCAAAATGGTTTAGACTTCTCTAAAAGGAACAAATTCGACTATCGTTCGATTAGGCGTGAAAGTAATGAAAGTCTGAACTACTTTCATCAGTCACCCCAAGCTTTGATATTTCTGAACGGAAGCTTCAATAGCTGTTGAGATATATGGTTGGATGTTAGGTTCTATCAGACCATTTGTCACGAAATGAAACGCAAACCACAAATAAAAGTACTGATCAATATTTTTGGAAGGAACAATTTAGGAAAACTTATTTCTGCAAGAAAATAATAAAACTTTTTTTAATTTAGCAAACAATTTAGGATCAACTGCCTAGTAATCCAACGCCACAGTATTACTCGAGAGAAATCGGTTTTCGTATAAAAAAATAATTAGAAATTAAATTCGAAACAAGAAAAGGTTTGTGAGTGGTCGGAAGAAAATGTTTTATTTTGATTAAAAGTTTAAAACCAATTTAATTTTAATTAAGTCTTTCCGTCTCACACGAAAAGTATATCGAAAAAGTCAATTAAGGATCCGTTATATGGGTTGATATTTATTTGGAAAAGTGTTAAAACAAAACTCGAGAGTAAATGTAGGGCTCGAAAGTCCCAGGAGTCGTTGTGTGCCGAAAAGTTTAGTTTAATCACGTTTGTCGTCAAATAAAAATAAGAAAGGCGTCTGTTTTATGTCCACTCATAAAGAAGCGAGTTAGTGAATCGGAGGGTAGCGAATTGAACGAGAAAATATAGAAACCTGAGCTTTGGTTTAACAAAAAAAAACTTAGTTTCATAGGATGAAACTGTAAATCATGGGGCTTTCCAACAACTTAAATGTTTGCGCAAATTGGAATTTTTTCTTTCAAAAATTTGTAAACTTTCCTCTTCTTTATATAGGGTGAATCTACTATAGCTATACCTATGGACTTCTTTATTCTATATTATTAGGTTCCACTTGTCCAATCATCATCATCATTTATTTAATTTACAAGAATATTTTAATTTCAAGTTGTTGGTTTCAAAAAGTCATAAAATAAGCGAAATAAAAGTTTTGATTATGGCCGCGTTCGGTTTGACACTTTCTTCGCTTTAAAGCTCCATTAAACGCTATTTGTAAGTTTCATTTGGAGCTTTTGCACTTTTTTGAAAAACTTAAATTGGATGAATCTAAAGCAATTGTAATGGCCTAAAAGATTCAAATTGAACTTTCAAAATGAGTTTGATACAGCTCCAAAGCGGAAAAAGTATCAAGCCGAACAAACACACTTGGTGCAGTTTAAAGGATTATTCACAGATAATCACGTAACAGGCGCCACTGATTTTAAAGGCGTAAGAAATTACTTTATTATTATAATACCTGTTTGTATTGGTACTAAAACAATTCATTACGCTTTACAATTTAATAACGCTAGCGGTATAGGTTGATAATCTTTTGAACTACCCCAAGTGTTGCAAAGTTCTCATCAGATTTGCTTATGCTCAAAGATAGTAAATGTTACGAAAAGCAAAATTTGTAACACAATTTTTTTAACAATTATTATATATTTTCATGTTTATTCGCTTTCTGCTGCGATTTACTGTATAAATTACTATGGATGTATGGAAAGATAACGTAATTTAGGCTTGTTTTGGATCATTTTTTCAAATTATTGATCGTCAGGATGTTTTAAATTCTAAACAGTTATAAATAATTATGACCATAAAAACTCAATGATTATAAACACATTACTGTAATGGTGTAATGTGTGAAGTTACCGTGGGATTGGTCGATAAACGTGAAATCACTTCTACATTTTTATGATACTTAATAAAATACCGATTAAAACAATATTCTCGTTCATTACTCCTGGGTTTCAATAAAACAAATTGCCATTTTATAGTGAAAAATGTTGCCAAATTCAGAATAATTCTAAACAATACAGACGTGCCTCATAAGAGTCGCGACGTTTATAATACCCAAATATTTTGTAAAGATTTGTGCCAGTGTCAACGTCAGCAACCAGGCATATAAATCCAACTTACAAGGGGATTGCCAACACTGGTCATCACCGATTTGCAGTATGATTACTGTATAAATTGCATTTGCATTATTTTAATGTATTTCTTATAGACAAATGATCGGTGATGACCAGTGTTGGCGGTCCCCTTGTTAGCCCGAGAATAATGTACTATACTAATTTATTGTAAGTGAAAGCAGAAGAAAGTATTTTATGAATCAGTATTTTATTAAAACAAAGAGCTGCTTTGAGAAGCGTTAATTATTTTTCACAATCCCCCCCCGCCGAATAAGGTAGAATATCGAAATACTATTGCCTATTGTACGTCTGGTCAGATTCATCTTGATCGAAGCCAAAGATCGAGCCACCACATCAGTGGTAATATCTGGGAGATCCATTCTAATCAGATAATCGTTGTCCTGACCCCCCGGTCCTAACACCACAAAATGCTAATATTCCTATTTGGACCGTTACGATTTAATAAATTCAAAGATATACACGATTCGCTGTGTGCATTCCTCCTGCTGCCCTCTGGTGGCCCAATAAAGAAAATGAATTGGGACTGTTTTAGCAATAGCAACTGTTTTAATTAAGGATTTTTGAGGG
Source organism: Rhagonycha lutea (assembly GCA_958510855.1). Lineage (NCBI taxonomy): Eukaryota > Metazoa > Arthropoda > Insecta > Coleoptera > Cantharidae > Rhagonycha > Rhagonycha lutea. The sequence goes on from OY294036.1 coordinate 97,127,655, forward strand.
AAATTTAAATTTAAACTTTGTTTAAGAGGTCCGTGGTGGATTGGTGTGTATGCGAATCACATAAAATAAATAATAATAATTAATAGATAGATAAGTCCCGTTGCGTTTCTAACGGCTACTCCGAACGCTTCGATCGGTTTTCGTATCCTCTCTCCACCCACGCACATAACGAATATTCAATGTTAGGTAGTTATTGTTATCAAGGGATTTGAGGAGTACGGAAGGGTGGATACAATTTCAACTGTTCGTTAAGGGGGGGGGGCATAATCCAATACAGTGGCGTAACTTCAAATTTTAGGCCCGGGAGCAAGAGCTTTAACGGGCTACTTGATTGAGGTGTGCGATTTAAAAAAAAATTTGGTCGCAACATAATATAGTTTAAGAGGGTCCAAAACATTATGCCCGGGACCATTTCTCTCCCCCCCTCGTATTTACGCCACTGTACATACCTCTGCAGACCTTCGGTTGCAAGTTCATTTCTTTACATTTTAGGGTATTTAGCGGGCTTATTCACCTTAGAAAACGACTTTCAAAAGTCAATGAGGAATTTCTAGTTAAATAACAACAAAAATAAAATACATAGGTAGTATTTTCCAATAAAAATCGCCTGCGGCACTAACGGACGGGGCCTCTCCCCACCCTTATGTGCCAGAAAACCATTGCTGTAAGAGGGTGTAGAGGTGGTAAAAATATCTAGAGGGAGGCCTCAAAATTTAATTGCGCCTGGGGCCTCATAAGTCCTAAAACCGCCACTGCTTGGACGATATCTTTATAATTTATAAGTAAACCGGGTGCTATGGAATTTCACAGCCGTAATATGCAAAATATGTATTCTCAAGAATTAAATTTGTCAATTTTGAAAAGTCATATCGTTACTTCCTTATGTTAGGGCTAGGGGGCAATACCTCCAGATCTCCCCCCCCCCGGTTTCTCGCCCATTTAAGGAGAATAAATTTGTTTTACTTTAACAATGTTTTTAATTGTATAAATAAATATTTAAATAAAACGTACCCGTGACAAACTGTTTAATTTGCACTACACCACGCCCAGGCCCGTACAAACAAAAGTTTTCTTATACCGGGTGACCGGCCGCCGATGTGAACATAGGAAATTAACTTGGAAAATTGATTTTTCTTTAATTTCTGCTTCCCATCATAAAGGATAAGAATGAAAAGGATATCAATTTAAAGAGATTTTTACTCCGCTTCTAAAGATACCTAACACTTAATATTTTGTTCTTTAATTTCTGTTAAAAATTCACTAATAAAATGCAAAATTGCGGAATTAAAAAAATTTTAGTTGCCTTGTTTGAATTTTGTTGCAATTTTTTTTACTTGAAAATCAATAATTTCCAACAAGTTATTTTGACATAATTACAATAAATTTGATTAATAAATGAACACAAACTTGTAGGTTTGCAAGCAAAAACAATTGCAACAAAATTCAAACAAGGCAACTAAAATTTTTTTAATTGCGTAATTTTGCATTTTTTATGAGTTTTTAACAGAAATTAAAGAACAAGATATCAAGTGTTGGGTATCTTTAGAAGCGGAATAAAAATCTCTTCAAATTGATACCCTTTTCATTCTTATCGGGTCTGGTGGGAAGCAAGAATTAAAGAAAAATCAATTTCCCATGTTAATTTCTATGTTCACATCGGTGACCGGTCACCCGGTATATCAAAAATCAATTAAAGCATTGTTAAACCAAAACAAACTTATTTTTCTGAAATGGGCGTGAAACCGGGGGGTCTGGGGGGTATGGAATACCCCCAGCACAAGGAAGAGTACGCAAAAACTCATTTCCTAACTCTAGCTCGACTGGTGGATTCCCGCTTATCGAATTGTCCGTTTTCCGCTTGCACAGGCGCTTTTTACCTTTGTTTAAGAAGATTTTACGGGCTGTACACTTCGCACACTGGTACAATATGTAAACGTAAAATCACATCGGTTCAAATTTGATCTATTAATTGACGCCCTTCTCCCACCGGCACCGGTCAGATTTTTGAGATCTCCTATTTTTTATCGAAGATAATTTTGGAAATTTAGATCCCTCGTAAGATCTTTAATAATTGTCGTTAATTTTATTTTTAACGTAAAATAGAGCCAGTGCGGCCGTCAGGCCGCACAGCTTGAGTAATCAGGTACATACAAAACCTACATTTTTTTGAGTTGATATAAAATAGACAACTGCCTATTACTAATTACGTCAAAAATATAAAAAAGGTAGGCCTCTAATGATATTTTTTCACCCAATATAGCAATTTTTAATTTAAAATTTAATTCGTCAACAGATAATAATTATTGATTTGTAGCCACAAGTTCATTACATACCTAAACAATTTTCCATCGAAATCGTCAATATTTAAACAAATTCTATCTACACACACTAAACTTGACACAAACTCGACCGTGCTGTAGGACCACCGGAAGCAAACTAAAACGTAAATATTATTGAATAGGTACTAAAATGAATTTTAAATAGTGACAAATACTCGTTACATTACCGATAGTAACGTAAGCACGATTTACTATTAACAATGCAAATTTACAAGGGAGAAAAAAATTCACCCTGTATAAAAAAAAGATTAAGGATTAGGTATAATAAATTAATCTCAATTTTGAGCGAACAAAGAAAAGGGCTCTCATTCTTTGCATAGACGTAATCGATATTTTCTGAGGAAAGTGTTCGACCCTAACCAAATAAAATTTTTTTGCCAAATAATGAATTTATTCCGCAAAGAACACTTTCATTTTCTCGTCAAGCTTAAACCCGAAAAAAACTGGATAACGTAATAATGTGGCGTACCCCTTGGCAAACTTTCAGTTCTTTGTGTTTTTCAAGAGCAAGTAAGTAAGTTGGCGAATTCGCAGCACCCTAATGTGAGTTCACCCCAAATGCAGTAACATTACAATTTTACGACGTTAATAACTCATCACTTACTTTTTTGTCATCAAAAAAGTATTTTTATGATAAAAATCAAAATACTAAACAGGAAGCTTCGTAAGCAGTTTTTCTTTTGATGATTTAAAAGCCGTTTACGAGACTCTCGAAATAGCTTTCCACTACTGATTAAAGTTTCATTACAACGAGATTAAAATTGCAAATTAAAATTACACACTCAAGTCTTTCGGGTAGAGCTTTCATCTTTTAATTTGATATTACAAAGCTGAAATTCGTTTGAAAGAAAACTTTAATCTAATAATTTCCAGTCATCATGTTACTCCTTACTCTATGAGATTATTTTTATTACTTCTGTTACTTTTCTAGTTCAGACGGAACTTTCCGTGTTTCTTTTTCTTTTTAGTTTAGTTCGTCATATTTGTAAAATTGTAGTTTCCAATCCTGGAGATCTTCCAGGTTGTCTGTTTAGAGTGAACTTTTTCAACGTGTGCGATTTCTGACAGTTTATCGTTGTGGTTTAATGGTGCATATAGTTCGCTGCAAAGAATTTATCTCTCTGTATTTTGAACACTCAACTTTTCTTTTATCTCACTCAATCGCAGAGCGTTTTTCGATAATTGATTTCGGAATCTTTATTTCAATTTTACCGGGGCGGCGTTCTTGTAGGTTCATTTATTTTTATACCTACGTAGGTTTTCACGTTATTTTTAATGGAAGGATAAAATGGAATTATAAATCCCACGAACGTGCAGTTTGTTGGATTGTAATCCGGTCTTAATTCGGATAAACCTCTACTGATGAGGAAATTCAAAAAACAGGGTACACCGAGCGAATAGAAAAAATGCTAACGCAGGGTTAATGAGCATCGGTTGATTACACTAAACATCACAATACTTTTTTTTCACTTTAACCAAAAAGTACATACATAAATTATATTTATAAACAAAAAAATACAGTAGCAATTTTTAATTCGGTTCGTGTTACGGTCACATTTCGGTTTATTCCTTTTTTCACGGTTTAAAGGAAAAATGTTCCACAAAATTTTGTCTTAATAGCGTCGTAAATTATTTAATTACTTTTTAGAACAAACAACAACAGTAATATACTACATTTAACTACAAAAGTTATTTAAACAAATTTTAGTTGCAACTTTGTGTTTCCTTTTTTTAATAAAAGAAGTGAAAATGTATCTACTACTTACCACTACCAACTTCGTCTACAAACTGTAGCACTTTAAAATATTTTTCTAGGTATGTGTCACCGTCAACTTTTAAATATTTCAATTTATAATTCAAATCGTAAGAGGAGAGCAAATAAAATCCAATTTTATGTCGTAAATCAAAAATGAGAATTTTGCTGCGTATAACTTTAGACGACTTGAAGTGAAAGGCTTCTTCCACTCATTACGTTTAATAAAAAATTTCCCAAGCTAGATGATCGCTTGCAATGTTTACAACCTAATGGCAGTCTAGCCTGACCCGTTCATCATTTAGAACAGTGTTTGCAATGGAGATTTAGTATCACACGTTAAATTGTGCAAGTTTGTGTGAAAAGTTCAAAAACCACGATCTATTTGGAGGAGGCTAAGGCAGCAGTCACAATGTTTGCATTTTCATATCCAAAAAAATCTTTTTTGTTGTAACATCTACTTTTTGGAAGGTCTGCCTTGCTATCGCTTCTCCAGGATCCGTAGATTTATTTGCAACAATAAGAATTGCATTCTTATCAGATGATTAACATCAACTCAGTCGGCATGATAATTCTACTCGTGTTTTCTCCTTAATCTCATCTGTCACACCACATTCTTCTCTCACATCATCATTCTATACTCTATCCATCATGGTCTTACCCTATATCATTCTTAATGTACTCATTTCCATCACAATTTGATGTGTTACGCTTTTGATCGATATTCGAGAATTTAATTCGAAATGATAGCTTCTTCGACAAACAAATTGAGATATCAGTATTTCTTGAGCTCATATTGGACAGCCACTGCCCCAGCTTAATCTTTTTCTTCATTTTAAAAGGGTATGATTGGTTTCACTTTACCATTTCGTCTCCGGTAGATAAAGCAGCATTCGACGTGGAAGCGGCCAGATGATGCCAAACATTAAGTTTGACATCATCTGGCGATTAGGAGAATTTATTGTTTATAACATTTTTGTCAATTCCTTTGGAACAAATGGAATGCAACTATTCGGAGGTATTTTTATTTTTGTTTTCAAGTACAACGAACAGTTTTTGTAGTTTTTACTTTATCCGAGACGCGATTTAGACGATGATTTGGCGTGCGAGTTAACTTTAATTTACAATACTTATTTTGATTTTTGCGAAAGATTATTTTTATTCACAAGAGTTCGCCTTCATTGAGGCCATTTCAATCCATCTCACGGTGGCAGTATTTTCGCAACGCAACAGCGTTGTAAGAGGTTTAGTGCCCTGGTTTGGGATTTAAAAGTAAGCCCCTCCTCAATCAAAATAAAAGCCCTCCAAATGTCCCGATTGAGTCCACTGGATCCGCCGATGGAACGAGCTCGGTGTTACATCCAAATCCTCTGCTAGGTCCGGTATGTAAGTAACCGAGTCAGCACCGGTCTGCATATAAACATTCCTTACCCTCCTCGACACAAGGGTCTCTGCGCAGGCGCCAAAAACATGTGTCGATTGGCTGAAAATTGCGCCGGAGCTCTAGGTACTTGTCAGAACTTAGCATTTTTATTAGGATCAAAAATACTAGGACAGGGTTTTTAATTAATTTAACGACGTTGAATCCGATTGGAAGATGGTTGTCTTGTGAAAACTGATTCTTCCGCGCCCCTCCGCTCCGGACGCTTTAGAGCTCCTCAAGACCTAAAAAATTAACACGGACTGAGAACAGAATATCCAATAAGGTCGAAAATAGAGCGAAAATTGGAAATTTTAAAATCGATTATTAGCCAAACTAATCCATATACGACATTCTTCCGTATCCAGTTCGTTTCATTTTAATGTTATCTATTTAAATCCGTTAGTTTTCTTTAAAAAATTTAAAACTCTCGGGTCCAGGTTAAGTAACTACACCCTATATTTTTTGTAAACATAAATTTATTTCATAAAATTTTATTGCTAATGAATTAAAAGAATATAATACATTATTATTAAATCTAAATAATTAATTAAAGACCAGCAGTCTGGCGTAAATCAAACACGGTTAGACTACAGAGCGGGAAACCGCGGTTCTAATCCTGATTGCGTCGGATATGTGCTGTGATCTAAAAAGTCCGAAATCGATCTGTGGACTATGGAAGGCAACGGGAAACCACCCCATTAACATTTCCCTAGTAAAGTCTTCCTGGTTTAGCCAGGAAGATCGCCTACGTCTAAAGAAGATATGGCACTAGAAGAAGAAGAAGAAGAAGAATAAATTAAAACAGAATGGAATATTATATTAATAGAACATTAGACCGTTTAAATGGTCTAAGAATAGAACAAACAACGCCTATGAAAAAATAAGGTTAGGTTAGTTGAAAAATGCAATGTCAAATGATGCCATACTTGTCAGCCAATCACCACAACATGTTTTGGCGCCTGCGCAGAGACCGTGGTGTCGAGGAGGGTAAGGAATGTTTATAAGCCACCGGCATTAGTGTGGAAACACAGTGAAAGCCAGCTTTATGTGCTGTCTAATTAGCATCATCTTCTCTTCCAATCTAAATTAATGTAACCGAACACAAACGAAGCAGGTAACCTGATAGATATTTCAATTTAAATGGAGAAGCTAGTCAAACGAAGCATAAAACCTATTTCCACTGTGTACGCACAATTAAGCGGCGTTCACAATGAAGTGGGGTCTTGCCTTGCGTCGGTAGAAAGCTGGAAAGCGCCAATTAGATTAAAGCATATCCTTCTATCCTTTTCTATCACTAAAAAATTGTTAATTTTGATTGGCTCTTGCTAGTTTTCTACCGAAGCAAGGCAAGACCCCATTTCATTGTGAACGCCGATTTACTCCTTAAATAGAGAAAACGTTTTAACGGCTAAAATCAGTGCCGCGGCTAGATTAAATTGCTAGAAGTGGTTGTAATCCTTTATTGCAAGTTACATTGTAAAAAAATATGTACAGAAGTCAATGTGAAACCAAAATGTCTGGGGGAAAACACCAAGAAGACTATTCAAATAGACTCAAAATTTAGATTGCTGTCTTATTGCTTGCTTATGGCTGGAGGGTATTCCATACCCCCCAGACCCCCCGGTTTCTAGAAAAACTGTATTATGTAGAATGCCTGACATGATGTACTTAATTTAAACACATTTTTAAATTGTTTTCCATTTTCTAGCTTGAGATTTATTTTAAAAATTTACAAAAATATCAGAATAGCATAGTGGAACTTATTATTAATAGGAAGAAAATGGTGATAATTTTCATCTAATAATTATTGTAGTAGTGATATAACTAAAATTCACTAGAATTCTATTTAGGAAATGCTAGGATTTTTTAATATAAAAAATCTTCTGTTTTCGAAGAGAATAAAAAAAGCACCGCATGCGATTTTTTTTTAAATGAGTCACTAAAAGATGTGTAGATCTATTGTCATGTTGTAGACCAATGATACGTAAACTATAGGTGGGATTCCAAATTCCAGAATTGGGAAAAAATTTCAGAAAGAAATTCACTTTGACTATATTGACGATCAGAAAAACGTCAACTGTCTATCCAGATAAACTTTTTATTTAACAATTTAAAGTGGCTTTCAATAGTTTGAAGATTTTTTCTAACTTCTTGGGAAAAATCAGTTCAATATAATAATAATGTTATCTCTAAATCTAAATCTCCTAGCCTAGAGGCTGGTTTTACAGAATCATTAGAACCCCGGTGCTTCTGCTCAAGCTGCAGTAGTGGTTTGATGTGATCGCTGGTTATGTTACAGAGCGGCAATTATGGGTTCTATTCGAGGATAGGCAATACCGGTCAGAGTGGTACTGCCTTGTAGAGCTGGAAGAGTGAATGTTTTCTTTAGTGGTTGGGAGTGGCTAATGGGCAGAAACGAATATTCGTCATATCGATTCTATGTTTGTGTCAATTGGTGGAATTAGGTGCCTGCGTTCTCCCTCCATACTTGCCGCGCAAGCCCCAGTCACGTGCCACAACTAAGGAAAAATTTCACTCTACAACCAGGTGGCAGGGACCTCAATGAATCCTATAATTTCGTCCGTCGCAGCGAGGGGCAAGGTACAACGATCTGAGTGCATCGCTGACCGAACCGAATTTCTGAGCTCGGCTTTCCGGAGGACATCCACACTGTTGGTGATAGAGGTAGTGCTCGGGACCTGAATCTGAATAGGTCTCCTCCTCACAATTCATCTTACATATCAGCAAATACAGTGGACTAATTTATTCAGTATGGACAGGGTACAATGGGCTAGTTAGCTTCAGAGCAGGTGGGTTAAATGAGCGACACCCGTTGAGAACTGTTTACGACGCTTCTGCCTACGAATTTTTTTTATAAAGATAATAATTTATTAAATAATATAAAAGAAGCCGATAGGCCGTCCCGACCATCTAGAAGTAATTAGTTGGAACTCGACAGATTTGCTGCCAATCATAGGCATAAACTTTCGTTTTAGGTTTGAAATTAATAAACAGCCAGTAAAAAGTGCAAGAGAGCGTTACGAATAGAAAGACAGACAGAGTTTTCTATGATATTATTCTTATGTTTATAAATACTACTCTACTCTTTATCTCCATGCATATTTTCAATGCCTTTTTGGAGTAATGTAATCTTTGAATTTTCCGACGGTTCCTTAACCCTCCAGTGGTCGCGTGGTCTACGACGGTAGACCATGCTTTTTTAATCCTTCTTTAAGCCGCCATAGCTCATAACAGTTCGAATTATATCGGTTGCATCTTTGAGTAGTTGACAAAAATTAGTCAATCTTTTGGATCAGCAGTTTTTGAACTTTTAAAGTGGTAAATTATTGGTTTTATTAGTTCTGAAATAGGGTTGGTCTACAAGCGTAAATCACGCGCCTAACGGAGGGTTAAAGAAAATATAATGATGATCTCAGTCTAGTCTGAGAAATGTCAGGTTATACTTTAAAATTATGATATCTATTGCGTATTATTATTACTTAAGGCCAAGCGCGAACAGGGCAAATTTACTTGCTTTAATGTGTTCACAATAATTATAATAAATCCAATAAAATAATTTACTAGAAAAATCCTCCTACTCCGTTAATAGGCTCATTAATAGGCGAGCCATAGATTGGTTCAATTTGGGAGATCAATTTGATTTATATAATTGAATAGACAAAGTTGACTGCGCAGTATATTCAAAAATTAAGTAACTTTTAACCTCCTTATATTGAGGTATATTTCAAAGTTCAAACCTCTTTGGACTGGAAGTATTCCATAACCCAAGACCCCCGGTTCTAATTTCAAGATAAGTTGATATATGTTTCGAACGGTAAGGAAGTAATAAATTCATGACTGTGTTGGCTTACGAGACCGGGGGGTTTGGGGGGTATGGAATACCCCCCAATTATAAACATAATTACGGGGTTTGAGTTTGCTAAGGACACGTAAAATCGGAATTGTCACCCACACTCGCGAAGTGGCAAATGTAAATAGCCATTTTTATTGCTGAATTAGCATCCCCCAACTAAGTTCCACCTTTGAAGTGTCGTTCATTTATTACTAAAGTCTGACCGATTTAGTATTGTACATACATTTGCGCTTGGAGAAAAACTAAAACATTTTGTAAGCTTCCCACTTCCACAAAAAGACTCTTTTCATGATGCTTATACGTAGTAAAGGTCTATTTGTTATGTTATTCCGAACTACTCCGAGTAAGTTAGTGTAAAAAGTTGCGAAAACTGATTGGTGTAAAAAGTGAGTTGGTAAAATTACACCAATCAAATTGTAGTTAGTGTAATTCGGGTTGCACTAGGACTATCATATCAATAAACGCTAGTATTAATAATAATCATTTCTATATAAAACGAGTGTTATTCTTCAATAATATCAATTTAAAAGTTTATAGAATTACACATTGTGGTACACAACAAAATAGCTATGGATATAAAAGGGAATTTAATGAGCATATAAAATATATACGCTAATAACGAACGAATGCTTACAAATCACTTGGATTTGTACAAAACGATTCTCTTCCTGGCTTATCTATTGTGTAAAATAAACAATAAACAATTTCAATTGTTTTTATTTCCAAGTATAAATTTCTAGCTACTATGTAGGTACCTGGATTTATTTGAAATGGAAAAGTTCAATATAAGGATTTGTGAGTGAATTTTCTTAAGAAAATTAAAAGAAAACAATATTATGTCGCGAGCTTTAATATTTAAGCCATCCGTTGTGCGAGTTATGGTGCTGAAAATTCTGGATTTACCCCCCCCCCCCTCTATGGATAATTTTAATTGATATATAGTTATTATTTCTAAAATGTCACCGAAAATTTTATGTTTTCAGTTTGTAAACCACATTCTGTCGAGCGTTGGAATTGCAAATATTTAAGAAACTTACAATTTAATAACTTTAAAACCATTAAATCGATTTCAACTAATTAAAAAAACGGTAGCCTGCATAATACGTAAGAATGTGTATGAATGGTTTCATAAAAATTAATTACGAATAACGACAAAATAAGTTTTAACGCTTCGTTTATATTTAATTATATGAAGAAGCCGATACATTAAAAATTTAATTTGTTTTTTGTTTGGTGTATCCAATTGTATCGTAAGTAATTCTCTCGTGTGTGATGACTGATGAGATGAATAACTCCTAATATTTTATTATTAAAATAATGAAATTTTAAGTGCTACTGGTTAGCACAGTGTTAGTTTACGCCAATGAGGTGCTTTCATTTTGGCACGGTGGTGTAGGTCTGTAAACGACTTTAATATGCTCTCTGTGCTCTCCTTAATTAATCAATGTCGTTGTATCGCATGTTTGGACAGAAATAAAAATTATCAACGATTAATTTTTTTTAACAGAACAAAAATAATATTAACGGGAATAAAATTGAACGGAGCGATGAGGAAAGCTAACCTAAAAAACTAGATTAATAAATTAATCCGCATAAAAATTTGTTTTAAAATTTGTATGAAATATTCGACAAGTCAGATGTCCGCTTTTCTATTTTTGAATATTCAGGAAAACTAAAGCATTTAAAATTAAATTATCACCGATAATGAATTTCAAACTTGAATAGATATTTCCTGCGGTTCTGTATGCGATAGATGAATACCGACGTCATTTCATTTGTGAATATAGGCGACATCTCTATTTATTATAGATATCTAATAAATAGAAATGTAAATTTACATGTCAGTATTCCGCTTATGTAAATGTCAACAGAAACCATTTCGAATGCTGCTGGAAAACGTGAACACTTATTACTTATTGCCTCGCTTTGTGTTGGTTGTAAATCACCTACGCATGCAAAAGATTTTAATATTCAATTAATTAATTTGATTTTAAGGCTTCTTGAGTAAGAGGAGGCTTAACTTTGACTTTGCAGCTGTTTGCTAAAATTGAAGCTCGACATATTGATGTAATAAAGCTTCAATGAATCGAGCCAACATTTAATTAAATCTTACTGATACGAAAACTACTTTTGTTCTTGTATTCCTCTTGCTTTCTGTTCTTTGTTCCATTATCATCTAGGTGATCAATTACCTGCAGTAAATTGAAAAGAAAGCTGATGAAATGATAAGGAAATAGATTATAACGTTGTTTAGCATTACTCACGATTTTATTCATTTCAGTGGAATGTTCCTATATGCATTGGTGCAGGAGAAAAACTATTGGAAATTACCAAAATTTCTCAAAGTAATTTTAAAATGTACTACGTGTTTCGCAATTTTGAAACTCATCAGTTGAAAGTAATCTTTTTATCTGTTAGATTTTACGCAATAAGGATTAACAAATTAATTGTAATTCTAATTAAGAAAAATTGAAGACTTCGTTTATTCCTTAAATTATTTCTACAAAACAAAACGAATTAGACGTTTGAGAAATGACGAATGTTTCTTTCACAAAATGAAAATGAGAATATAATATAATTGCGTTTTGAACAAAATTGAAGAGGCATATCGATTTACGGATTCATTAAAAATAAAATGCTCTTACCTGAAAGTCAAAATCTTTGAAAACTTCAACCGTGTTGATATCAGTTTCTGCTGCATCTAGAACAGGACAGCTGTCGTATTTGGATCCTTTCGAGTCGACTAAACTTTCAGCCTTTTCAACTTGGATTACTTCTATTACTTCTGGTCTTCTTTCATTAGGTTGAGAAACATTGTGCCTTACATCGGTTACATAACTCGCGTAGTAAACGCTCAGTAAAATTGTGACCGCAATAGCGCAGAGTACGAAAGTCTTGGGAGACAATCGCAAAAACATTTTAGAAACCATTGTGAAGGAGAGGAAATGAGCTTTAAATTTTAAAAACGACCAAAACTTAAGACATGTTAAATGCGAAAGTAAAAATAAACGAGACTTGGACTAAAAATTAAAATGAAATTGATTATTCGCCAAACTTATTAAGGAAACTTTGCCGAAATTTACTTCTCTTGAATACTAATCAAAAGTTTTTATTGTATTAATTTTTTTTCGACGATGATGTCTTGGCCAAGGCATGTCTGAAATAAAATAAAACATATTAGTTAAAATTCTTCTAACAATAATTAATTAACATGTTAATTTTTGGATTTCATGCAAGAAAGTAGAACTCGATTGGAGTGCTAACTTTGGATTAGAATGAACGACGAATCAGCATCGCACAAACTTATTTTGGGTTGGTAATAATAAAGGGACCTAAAGAAAGTGTGAGAGAGCGTTACGAACAGATAGACAAATAAAGTTGTTTTTTACGACATTCTTATATACATTTTGTTACATTTCTTTTGTGCCTTCCAGCAACGATTTATAGCAGTACTTAAAAAATGACTGGAGGGCGCGAATGAAATTATAAAATATTGAAAAATGAGACAGTTTTACGTAGGTATATTAATTGTTTAAGTCATCCATTTCGAAAGCATACGCAATGCGGATGAAATTAATGCGAGTGTCGTAAAAGACAAGAACACGCAAGAAAATGATAAAATTTAATATATTTTGTTATTGAAAAATGAAATTGATTGAAAACTTTGCATGACAACCTTGTGTAAAATTGATTGAAATCCGAAAATGCTTTCTTGTTTTTTCAACAGTTATCTAGCAGTTGTATACAGACATTTTCGGTACTTAAATATTGCAAAAGAACCGAATTCGTGACAATAATGAAAGTGCGCCGAATCTAAACATCTTAAATATTTCAAAAGTCTTATTTCAAGAGAAAATCTTGAAAATACTAGAAAGTCTAGGGTTGTAATGTCCACTTTCGAAAAATTTAGGGTCAGGATTTTTATTATCTCTATTCTTCTGCTTATCTTCACCGAAAGCGTTTGCTTAGTGCGCGCCACTTCCGTAAATGGAAGACAGCGGGATAGCACCGATAAAAGAAAAGATTATGGTTTTCACATTAATTTTTTTAAACTGAAATCATCCCCAATAATTTCTGGATAACCTTCTCCAATCCTAAAATAAAATTTATGTGATCCAATAAATAACAAAAATAAGTTTAGTTGTTAACTTTTTCCGACAAAAATAAACAAATTTTTTATCATAGAACCACACCGATGTTGGCAAAAATGGTTTTGTAAAAATTTTTAACACGAAACACGTTTTTTAAATACCAAGCAATTAATCTTTTCGTTTTCCTATCTTAAGCCGACATTGAAATAGGATTTAAGGAACGAAATAAATAATCAGCACTTTCGATGTCTTTCGACCAACTTTTACATCTTTTTAGCAAACAAAGCTTACCAGAAAATCCGAAATTTACATAAACCTATTTAAATTAGCAAACAAATTTTTATAAATGTCGGGAAAGCCACATGAGCATAATTTGCAATAAATTTTGAATATAAAACTTGGGTCGAATATGTCAACGTGATTGTAATGTTAAACAGCTTTTTACACTGTAAACAAATAAATTTAACCATGTTATTGTGTTAATATCACTTCGTTTCCATCTTAACCTATTACGTAATCATTAAAATGTCGTCAATTTTCCAAATCTTTAATTAGAGAATTCAACAATTCCACTGAATATCGGAAGCGTACGTTTGATATTACAGAAATTTTGCAGAATGGGAAATATTCTATAAACTAATTAATTTATTTATAGTTTTGTTCATACAAGCGTAATGCAAATTACTTGGTCTAAAAGTTTGTTAGTTTAATTACTTTTAGTAGCCTGGAGAATAGTGGATTATATGAATATTAAACTTATAAATCAGTTTTCCCAGACGTGGTTTTCTCATTTCTTTAAGGCGTGATTCTCCTTTTGAGTGTTTCACTGCTTGTTTTTTTTTGGATTTTTTGCACAAAATGTTGCGAAAAATGTGCTCAATATATTTTCATGAAGATATGGAAACAAATAGCATAGCACGCAAGAGTTGGTTTGTTGGTTTTCCGGTATTTATTAGATTTAAAAATCAACTTTCCAGTAATTGCACATTCTAATTTGATGTTTGTGTTTATATTCACCGGTTCATTTCTTTGATAGGTTAATGAACATGTAAAAGAGTTGATTGTACTTCCATTTTTACAACTTATATTGCAGTATATCTCTGAACGATTAGAACTCTTGACTTTGCTCATTAAAGGGTCTGACCGGTTAAGCATGTTAAAAATGCCTTTTTTGAATTTGATGGTGGGAATTTTTTACAAAGTATGTTATGTAAAAAGGCAGTGTTGTGCAAAATTTCAGCTTTCTAATTTAATTCCTGTGGACTTTAGGGAGAAAAAACCACTTTTTTACATTTCTTAATTTTTTTGGTACTAAAAGATATCCGAAAAATTTCAAAAAATTCAGAAAAATCAAAATTCATATAAGAAATATGAAGACAATTTTTTGGAATTCCTCCACTATTAAATTCCACGAAATAAGAATTGATCAAGTTTTAAAAAAATTATTTGACCATGTTAGAATTTTCGTACTATTCTAAAAAAAAATTGACATAATTCTGCTTTAAAATACCTACAATTTAAAAAAAAAATCATCTCGAAATTCCGCCGACAACACCATCAAAAATGCAAACTTCAATTCAAAGTTGTGACGACGCGTCGCACTACACTGTCGTCGAGTCGATTACACTGCAAGCTATCAGAATCCTATAATTTATCGCAATTTCTTCAATAACTTCAATTTTGTCTGCTATTTTTAAGAACATAGTAGATTCAGTGTATTGCATTATTTCTGATTTCCAAGATTTATAAATAAACTATAGTTCTCTTGTGCTTCATAGAAATCCAATATCTCTTCACAAATCATTTAATTAATTTATAGTACATAATATTTTTATTAAATATGTTTTAAATTAAAAAATATGTTGTATATCATCAAAGAAGAAAAAATTATAAATAAATGCTGATTGTTGTTATTATAATCACAAGTAAGTAATAATCACAGCAAAGAACGAAAAAAGGAAAAACCTCCCTTCCACTATCGTGGTCATCTGGTGTTGTACGTCATTCTCTTTCTTTGTGTTGATTATGTTACAAGTGTTTTGAATCTTTTGTGTATTTTTGTGTTTTGTTTTTTAACCCTTATGGAGCCATACAAATTTACACCTTATATCGGCCATACCTAGTACCCGGGTACTACCATATATTTATATGCAATTCCTGTTATGCTCGGTCTTTAAGCGGATTTTTAATATTCTTATAAGCGTTTTTAATAACAATTATATTTATATCGAGTTACATTTATGCATAATGTGATTGTGACTCATGGTTTTTGGCAAAATTTTATTAAATTGTAAGCAATATTCTCAAGTAACGCTCATTAGTCAAGTGTAGATGTTACCTTGTCGATTGCAGTAGGTGGTTTTTCAATAACATAATAAATACTAATAAATTTAAAGTAGCAGTGAATCTTAATAATTTATTATTTGGTGCAATTCGTGATTTTTTTTCACCAGTAATTCTACTTCCGCATCGACATAAACGCGGAACCTAGACTAGACGTTACTAGCCACATGAAAGTAACATGATACTGTTTTTTATGTTTATTGGATGTTTCGAAAAGGCAAAGGCCCGAAAAAGTTGCTAGAAATACCAGAAATCTGCGTGACCTTATATTAATGTCCCTAAAAAAATTTGTAGAGCAGAATATAATGAAATATAACTTGATTTATTTTTTATTTCAAATTGCCTCTATTCTAAAGTTAATTTCAAGTAAAATGTGAAAAAAGTTATATTTTAACACATCATACTATGTTAAATTGTTATCAATAAATATTATAATAATTTTGAATGAATGGAGCTATTCTGTAGTATTTATATCCCATATAAAAGTAATGCAGACTATACGGATGGCCGGATTACGTATAGTTTTAAAAAATTTTAAAAATTTTTGACTTAATATCACTATTTTTCCGTTTTATAACTTTTTGTGTGCAGAGAACCGTTTTTGTAGAGATGTCACCGAAGCTCAAACAAATCGGCTCGGTAGAAAAAAAGTTGTGTTGTTTTAAAGTCAAAATAGTACCCGGGTACTAGGTATGGCCGGATAAGGTATAGTTTTAAAAAATCTCAAAAATTTTTTACTTAAAATCACTATTTTTCTGTTTTATATTTTTGTGTGTGCAGAGAACCGTTTTTTTAGAGATGTCACCGAAGCTCAACAAAATCGGCCCGGTAGAAAAAAAGTTATGCTGTTTTAAAGTCAAAATAGTACCCGGGTACTAGGTATGGCTCTTTAAGGGTTAAACTTTGTATTGTGCAAAATACCCATCAAAAGACCCATCATTATTTCGTCTCAAAATCGAGACAAATATCTTTAAAAACAAAAAATTAAAAGATTTATCTAAAAGAATCGATAATATCGAAGGATTGCTACCAAATTCTACCGAATTCAATCATTCAGATTCTCGTGAGATCACGACATGTGAACAGCAAGACATATAAATGCTACATAGATTATACTCGGAATTCACAAGGTCCTTCAGGAATCCGGCGTTATGTTTGTGATTGTCCAAACGGTAGACGCACTGTCGGATGCTGCTCGCACATCGCAGCAGTGATTTATTATTTGGCAAATGCTCGATATTTATCCAGGATTATAAGACCAGCCGCGATTCTCACAGCACTTTTCGATGTGGAAGAAGTAAATGCAGTAATTAACAGTGACAGTGAAGAAGATTAATGTGTATTTTTATTTAATTTATTATTTTATTAATTTACTTAATTATTATAAAAATCTATGCAATGACTGTTTCCTGCTAATTGTAAGATATTATTTTTTCCAAAACATTTTCTTTTTAATTTCATTTTATTGTACATACTATTAACTTAAATAAATAATTTTATTTATAAGTTTAGTTTTAAGTTTAAATAAAAATTTTCTTGAATTTTAATCTTTTATTGAATCAATTAAATCAATAAAATACTATTATTATACACGCTATCTGCCAAAAAATTGCAAATAAAGAAGTTATTAGGTACTTTGTGAGGTGTCCTGTTAAAAGGACCCGGTATTAGCCCGGTTATTGCGGATATTTTTTGTCATCGATGAAATCATCTAGAAATAACAAGATGCCGTTTCAAATCATAAAACCACGTTGAAAAGCAGGCATAATTGAAGTTATTGAAGAAATTGCGATAAATTATAGGATTCTGATAGCTTGCAGTGTAATCGACTCGACGACAGTGTAGTGCGACGCGTCGTCACAACTTTGAATTGAAGTTTGCATTTTTGATGGTGTTGTCGGCGGAATTTCGAGATGATTTTTTTTTTAAATTGTAGGTATTTTAAAGCAGAATTATGTCAATTTTTTTTTAGAATAGTACGAAAATTCTAACATGGTCAAATAATTTTTTTAAAACTTGATCAATTCTTATTTCGTGGAATTTAATAGTGGAGGAATTCCAAAAAATTGTCTTCATATTTCTTATATGAATTTTGATTTTTCTGAATTTTTTGAAATTTTTCGGATATCTTTTAGTACCAAAAAAATTAAGAAATGTAAAAAAGTGGTTTTTTCCCCCTAAAGTCCACAGGAATTAAATTAGAAAGCTGAAATTTTGCACAACACTGTCTTTTTACATAACATACCTTGTAAAAAATTCCCACCATCAAATTCAAAAAAGGCATTTTTAACATGCTTAACCGGTCAGACCCTTTGTTCTGAAGCGCTAAGGTATCAATAACTGCTTTTTTAATTAAAAAGAGTGTATGACAAATGTTTTTTCGTTTAAAAAATATGAGAAAGCATAAAATTTGACAAAATTCATTGTAATAAATTCACAAAAATGATTCTCCTTTCTTTTAACGTTCTGATTTTACATGTAATTTAATAAATCTGTTTTCATATCTTGAGTAGTTTTTGAGTTATTCGTACAGCCCGGATAGGTCAACTCGGCATGGTTTGAAAACCAAAGCCTTGCACGCTGTATCGGTTCGATAAGAATTTAAATTCAAGATACGAAAATACATGCAAATACTGAAATTCAACCAAATTAAACTGTCATTAGAGGAAATTTACATTTTAACCGCCATCTTGGATTTTAAAAATATTTAGACAAATTTTGAAGTGGCACCATACCTTAAAATTACCCTTAGGGTATGCCCATTCATCATGCCAATTTAATAATTTTATACACAAGTGAACAAAGATGTAATAATGGCACCTCATGTAATGCATCCGATTTATAGATAATTTCAAGTTTCAGATCAAGTTTATATTTAAAATGTGTAACTTGTTAACTTTATTCTAGCACTGGGGGGTATTCCATACCCCCCAGACGCCCCGGTGGTCCTAATGCCACGTCGGAGGGAGATGGTATGGAATACCCCCAATCATAGGCGGAGTTATTTAATAAAAATAGTTACTTTTCTGCTAGTTTCTAAGAACAATTTCACTTTTATTTACATTCCTCAGAACAGCTTATTTTACTGCCCTAGACCCTAGAGCGACAATAAATATTTTTCACCTTAAAAGTAAAGCGAAAGGAAATAAATTTTTAACATTTTGTGGCACATTTGCAAATTTAATGCAATTTTATTCATTCATAAAATTTCTTAAAATGAATGTAAATATAAAACCAGAGGGGGGCTTAGAATTTTTTTGTAATTTTTTCTGTGTTTACTACTGCAGAATTGATATTTTCATCAAATTTAAGAATATTTGGACAAAATTAATTTTTATCAAAAAATGTAAATCAAAAATTGCATTGAAATCAAAATATCTGCAAATCTAAGGTACTTTAGGGCTTAGAATTTTTTCGTTATTTTTTCTGTGTTTATTACAACGGAATTAATATTTTCATATAGTTTCAGAATATTTGAACAAAATTAAATTTTTATCAAATAATTTTAATCAAAAATTGCGCTGAAACCAAAATAACTGCAAATCTAACGCATCCTAGGGCTTAGAATTTTTTCGTTATTTTTTCTGTGTTTACTACAAAAAAATTAATATTATCATAAAATTTCAAATTATTTGAACAAAATTAAATTTTAATCTTTAAATAAAAAATTACATTGAAATCAAAATAACTGCAAATGAAATGCATCTTAGGCCTTAGAATTTTTTGGTTACTTTTTCTGTGTTTATTACAACATAATTAATATTTTCATAACATTGCAGAATATTTGAACATAATTAAATATTTGTCAAAAAATTTAAATCATAAATTGCACTGAATTCAAAATAGCTGCAAATCTAAGACATCTTAGGGCTTACAATTTTGTCGTTATTTTTCCTGTGTTTATTACAACGGAATTACTATTTTCATACAGTTTCAGAATATTTGAACCAAATTAAATTTTTATCAAAAAATTTAAATCAAAAATTGCACTGAATTCAAAATAGCTGCAAATCTAAGACATCTTAGGGCTTACAATTTTTTCGTTATTTTTTCTGTGTTTATTACAACGGAATTAATATTTTCATATAGTTTCAGAATATTTGAACCAAATTAAATTTTTATCAAAAAATTTAAATCAAAAATTGAACTGAATTCAAAATAGCTGCAAATCTAAGACATCTTAGGGCTTACAATTTTTTCGTTATTTTTTCTGTGTTTATTACAACGGAATTAATATTTTCATATAGTTTCAGAATATTTGAACCAAATTAAATTTTTATCAAAAAATTTAAATCAAAAATTGCACTGAATTCAAAATAGCTGCAAATCTAAGACATCTTAGGGCTTAGAATTTTTTAGTAATTTTTCTTGTGTTTACTACAAAAAAATTAATATTATCATAAAGTTTCAAAATATTTCAACAAAATTAAATTTTTATCAAAAATTTCAAATAAAAAATTATGCACTGAAATCTAAATAACTGCAAATCTAAGGCATCTTAGGGCTTAGAATTTTTTCGTTATTTTTCCTGTGTTTATTACAACGGAAGTACTATTTTCATACAGTTTCAGAATATTTGAACCAAATTAAATTTTTATCAAAAAATTTAAATCAAAAATTGCACTGAATTCAAAATAGCTGCAAATCTAAGACATCTTAGGGCTTAGAATTTTTTCGTAATTTTTCCTGTGTTTATTACAACATAGTTAATATTTTCATAAAGTTTCAAAATATTTGAACAAAATTAAATTTTTATCAAAAATTTCAAATAAAAAATGTATGCACTGAAATCTAAATAACTGCAAATCTAAGGCATCTTAGGGCTTAGAATTTTTTCGTTATTTTTCCTGTGTTTATTACAAATAGCGTTAATATTTTCATAAAGTTTCAGAATATTTGAACAAAATTTAATTTTTATCAAATAATTTTAATCAAAAATTGCACTGAAATCAAAATAACTGAAAAACTAAAACATCTTAGGGCTTAAAATTTTTTCGTTACTTTTCCTGTATTTATTACAACGGAATTAATATTTTCATAATGTTGCAGAATATTTGAACCACATTAAATTTTTATCAAAAAATCCAAGATTGCACTGAGTTCAAAATAGCTGCAAATCTAAAGGCCCATTCAGACGATCAATATATTGTCAATATTATTGAACGTGTGAGGGTCAATAAGTATTATCGTCTGAGTCAAATGCACCGTGCCAATATTTATTGACAGTATTGACAATATTTTATTGACAATATTATATTGATCGTCTGAAGGGCCCTTAAGGCATCTAGGGCTTAGAATTTTTTCGTTATTTTTCCTGTGTATATTAGAACAGGAATTTAATTAATAATAATTAAATTTTCCTTATTTTGAGGCCCCTTAATTTACGAGGCCCTAAGCGCGCGCCTCTTGCGCCTGTTGGGAAATCCGCCACTGGCCTGACCGATTTTTGTTGTCATGTTAATTATCCTTTTGACAACTTTAAGCAATTTCCATTTGGAGAGCGGTTGTGGCACAATACTGACAGGAAAACCAATAAAAATTTGTAATTGTAAAAATGAATCATTTAAAGAAATGTAATCGAATATAATAATGTGCTAGTAACCTCCTCCTCAGTGTCATTTATAAACTATCCTTAAACTGACCCCTGATTTTGAACCAAAAGTTTACGACCAACAAAATAGATGTTTTTCGATTTGCTTTCTTTTTTTTTTATTAAAACCGGCCCAACCATTTACTTTACTTTAAAATATTACCTTTCGTAGGAATGCACCTTAAATTAAGATTAGTAAATTCTTCTGAAAGGTCACGAATTTTTACGCCATATAATTGATTTGTCTCTCTCAGTGAAGGCATCCATCAAACCAGTGCCTCTTAAGGGGGCCGAATGGACAGGCCGGTGTTGAAAAAACAAAATTGGCGGAAATCTGGCAACATTACCTCCGAGTGAGGTTACATGCCGAAAATTCTCTCGTTTCTAAGGACTCGGTTTTAATTTTCTGCCCTATGTCGGTAGTACTTTCCTCCACTCTAGAAATAAAATTGTACCGCACTCTGGGCACATTTCAATTACAGTCCTCATTGAACTGAAATTTGGGAGCAGTTTTGTGTGACTTTTAGATCTCGAGCTCTCTGCCACTGTGAGAAATAACTAGATCAGGTTTGGAACTTATTACTATTCCAGCTGCGCCTGACCATATTTCTGTGCGAGGTTATTTTTTGCTGTTAACAATTTTAATGTTTGTACATCTTACGGTGTTATTAAACTTTGTCTTACGTACTCTCCAGGTTGTTAATACTTCACAGCTTTTACATATTTTTCTGGTTTTTCCTGATGAGAATTATAATAAAAATTTGTGATTAAATTTAAAGAAATTTAATGATGCAATAAAATCGTAATAAAATAAAATAAAATTTGTGGTAATAATAATGTTAATGGTAGTGTGAAAAAAAAGTTTGGGATAAATAGTCGTGAAAATGATAATACACCTTAATTGAAAATATTGGAAAATACTTTGAAAATAGTTTGACGACTATACAAATTTTGTGTTTTATAAAATATAAGCTGTGATTGTAAAAGCAATGTTACTGGGTTTTAAAAAAATGAAATCAATATTCTACTAATAACTTAAGTAATAGTAAAATCGAGTAAAATTTAATAGCTATTGTCAGTTTTCTTTTTTTTTGATCTTATCTATAAATAATATGAAAATGATTATAATATCTATAAGAGAATCATACAATTTGAAAATGGTAGAAATCCAGGAAAAGTAAATTTGTAAGAACTTTAATCATAAGAATAAGAAGAAAAATGATTTTTATATTTTGCATCGTTTTATGGCCCTAGCCAACCGTCGCCTCTCTACATTAACGGCTGGCCAGCAAATCTGTCCTGCGTTAACAAATAAATTAAGTAAATTTACACCATAAATTAAATAAAATCTAATATTGCAGACGGTTGGGGGTTGGCCTCCGAGGAATTTTCCACATTGCTGCACACACAACAGATAACAACTAAGGTTAAAATTACAAATTGGTGACCCTTTGTATAAGTTATCGTAATGGAAGTGTCTCGAGAAACAAGAAATTTTAAAGAGGTAATTCCCTGCAGCGCCATTGTTTTAAAGCCTCTTGTTAAAAATTGCAAATTGATTGTCGTCTGTACCTCTTCCATTTAATTTTTTATCCAAATTATAATTCCATTTCTTAAAGCTTCGGTTAAACAATGCAAATGAACTTTTGTGATTAATGAAACTTTCGTTTTGCCTGACCAATAATTTATGTACAATGTTCTTGCACCAGATCAATTTTTCATCTTGTAGGAATGATTAATTCTTGGACGTTGGTGCAATAAAGTGCAGGTAAAATACAGACGATTAATTTGTGTGGCAATCGACGCCAGTTATGCAACCGCAATAAAAAGAGATAATAATGAAATTAAGCGATGTTAATTTTATTACAGAGCTTCCAAAACTGTTTCATGTCATTATAATTCGATTTAATCGCAGAAACAATTCACCAGAGGTTATATTAGGTAGCGTCTGAATCAATAAATCACAAAGTAACACCGCAAACGTAATTGTAGCCGTAATATCCCTTTGAACTCGGTGCAAATTTACAATAGCGAAATTAGCCTAATAATGATACAAAATTTACATGTACCGATGCAGGATATGATGTGGTTTGTTTCGTGGTCATCAAAGACAGTAATAGTCGACCTAAATTTGTTTGAATATTGTTTCGATCATTATGCTTCATGGTTCTTAGCAATCGTCAGATATGGATCAATTACTTCGCAATGATTTAATAGTTAGGTTAGGGTTTCCTAATGTCAAATAAACGACAGTTTTATTTTTTTGCGTTTGTTTCACAAAATGCTTAATAGTAGGGTTAGGTTATCCTAATATCAAGCAAATAATTGCTTTATTTTGGTTTTTTTTTTTATATAATTTTATGCGATTATAGAGAAAAACACATAAAAAACGCGAATATTAATTTATGTTAAATGCAATCGATCTTCAGAACCTTCAGCCGTTTTTTACCTTAATTTATGATAAACTGGTTATTATATTTTTATCGTCGTTATTGAAATAATCTAACGAGTGAATTTATTGCATGTTACAAGGATACAAATTATTAATTTCAATGCCATCATGAAAATGTCAAACACGTTGATAATGAACTTGTTAGTTCCAAACCAAGCTGCTCAAAACAGGAAGAGCAAAAAAAGTTTTGTCAATTTTTCCAAATTTTGAGAGTAAATAAAAATTCGTTGCGGTAAAAGTTTAACATTTTCTCCCATGGTGGTAACTAAATTTGATAAAGCCTTGTAAAAAAAATTGAATAAAATAAAACCAATTTATCGTTTTATAGCTTCATTTTATTTTGAACAATAAATTCCAATTGTAAAACTTGAGATTGAACGACGTAGAAAAATGTGAAACGACTAATTAATATTTGCAGTTTAGTTTTTTCTGTGTGATCATCAGCTAAAAATTTTATATTGTAGATGGGCAAGTCAGTTTTTATGACGTTAATTCCTACAATAACGTCTGCTACATTTTCCATCTTCGTTTATTTGAACATTGTTGCGATTGCTTTGTGTTTTTGAAAAAAGTTCATCAAAATACTAAAATTCCAAAAAATGGTTAGGAACCCGGGAAGTACAAGACGAAAGCGTCTGGTGAGGCAGAATGATGTACCGAGTGGGACGACGTAAGGAGAACGAAACTTTATACTTTTGTTTTGTGTTTAATTATTTTTATTCCAATTAAACATTTCTCTTCTTAGTTGAAGTACAGACAAACAAGTTACCATGCCTAGAGGATATGTTTCGATGGCTTGTAATTCTTCTATATTATAAAACTTCGACAACTTATTTACTATGCAGTTTGAAAACCGACTTTGGTTAATTAAGCACAGTGTAATCTATGGTGTGTGGTTTGAAAATTAAAATTGGATTGTTCCATTTTTAGAAATTTAATTATTAAAATATCAGCGAAAACATTAATCATCGAAGGAACAACGATGCAAGCAAAGTTCGTCTGCGCTAGGCAAAATTTGAATGAATACTGACGCTCATTTTGATAATTAAACATTTCAATTTTTTTTCGTTTAAAAACATTTAATTTGTATTAAAAAGTAATTTTAATTAAAACTTTAGCACTAATAACAAAATTTTAATATAAGCTCTATGAATAGCAATTTAAACTCGACTTAATAAATGACACAATGGTGAACTAAAAGAACATTTAGCAAAATGACTTTTTTACAATAAGACTGCAGTTTTACGACACATTTGACAGTTTTCCCGTTGTCTATGGAGATAAACTATTCTGCAGTTTCTGGAAAAGTCTTTTCCTGAAGTTATTTTTCTTACGTCTAGAGGCACTTCGCATTCATTAACTTCGCAACTTTAGCTGCATTACCTGAATATATTTACAAACTTATCGGCGAAATGTATTGCCAATTTAAACCGAAACGTCAGTTGCATAAAATTATGAATACAAATGCGGATTTCGTGGCCGTATCCACAGAAAATTGCATTTTTTTTCATGTTAAATAATTTAACTGATGCTAAGTTGGTATTCGCATCTGGAGAGCAATTTCCTGCAGATTCATTAATGAAATATTAATATAGCGGTTCCCGGTTAGTTAAAAATAACATTAATAAACCATAAATAATTACAGTCGTTATTTTAGAGTTTGTTTTGCCTTCCTTATGCAAGAATAGTAGATTCGAAATCAGCACATAGTAAAATTTCTAAAAATAAAATTTAAATTTACTATTCCTTCTCCACCTAGTTCGGCCTAAAATGTTTTAAAATTAATTGAAAAACCACAATAGCAAACAAAATTTCAATTTAATGTACAAAAAGATTTTTTCGTGTTGCTCACAGTAACAATATAAAATAATTTTGGCTATATAATTGAATTTTTTGTAACGGAAAAAACCAATAACGAAAGACCAATTATTACATTTTATCCCATAAATTGATTACTCTAACATCAATTTAAAAAGAAAGTATTATACATATTTATAATTTGAAAATCCACAAAATGGATCTCTTAGAATTTCTTGATAAAGTAAACATCCGGAGAGTAATTTTACAAAAACCTTAAGATGAGGTGGATTTATAACGATAAGACTGAAATGCTAAACCGTTAGCATTTTACTTACTTAGTAACTTTCTTATTTCGTAGTGGATTTAAAAGTATATAAAAATATTTTATTTAGAATTTAACGATCTATAATAATTATCTTCTCAGTATTTTTTGATTAAGTGAGGCCTAGGAGAGATATTTTGATAAACACCCAAATATTACAAAACTGCAGTTAACTTCCTTATTTTTCAGTTGATTTTTAAAAAAAATGGAAAAGAATCGTGTTTATAATTTGAAAATCTGCAAAATTGGTCTTTAAATTTTGCCCAATACTAAATACGACAGTTATTTCATTTAAACTTGCACCTAACCTAACTTTTTTTTACTACTTCTAGGGGACAGGACGAATTATGGTACTAGAGCGTATAAATTCCAAGTATAAAACAAAAATTTGGAGGATCATTAAAAATTGGCCCTCAATTTAGCGAAATAGTGAAAATTAGTATGCGAGTATGGTATTGGCTATTACTATACTAAGTGTGGTTCCACAAACCCCAAGTTTCTCCACCGCTCACAAAAGGTTATAAAAAATATAGGTTTGGTAATTATGCAGAAATAAAGTTCAGCCCTTTTTAGGACTAAAAATACTGGAAAAGAGTTTGCATTATTTTAACGCACTGAACTAGAACCAGGATCTCCGAGATAGATAAACTTATTAAAAATATCCCTCTAGGTCCACCCAACTAAACTAATCGGTAATTAACATTCATTCTCGCCCTTTAAAAGCTTAATTTTAAAGTTGTCTGGAAAATCCCGTTGAGTTTTTTTTTATAACTATAATATCTTTTATTTCTAACCTAACGCTTCTTCTTCTTCTTCTTTTTCTAGAAGAAATTCTCTTCTAGTTTAGGCCTTAAGACCTGCGTCATTTTCTTGGCAGTGTTAGCCCTATGAACATATAAATATTTTACATCCATTTGTTAGCTTGCTGGGTTGGCCTTCAGATATTCAGTACCCTGGCTTTTTTATGTTAATGATGGCAATTCATTAACCCATGAGTAGCACCGGCTTAACTTGCCTTCCGAAGCACGGAGACTAGTCATAAGAAAGTTTTACCCTTCCCCGAATTTGAACCCGGTACTTCGCATTTACAACCGATCGCGTTAGCTGCAAGGCAATGCGCGGTCTCCTAAAGCAAGCTAAAGCTGCGTTCACGATGAAGTGGGGCCTTGCCTTGCTTCGGTAGAAAACTAGCAAGAACCAATCAAAATGAACAATTTTTTAATCATAAAAAAGGATAGAAGAAAACACTTTAATATAATTGGAGCTTGCTATCTTTCTACCAAAGCAAGGCAAGACCCTACTTCATTGTGAACGCCGCTTTACTTTATACTTCTTTATTTTTGAAAAATTTTCTTAAATAAACTATGAAAGTAATTTTTCATCTAATTTTTAAACTTCTGGTTTCTAGATTTTTAACCCACGAATTATGGTAACTCTCCACGGTCTCACATTCATATCTTCTTACCCAGCTATTGCCCTACAGGAAGGAACTATAACCCCCCCCCCTTAAACTCGAGTTAATTTATTTAATATATTATCGTTAGTATAATTTTTCAAGTTAATCTAATCAAAGCTAGTGGATTAGCCAGAGTTGAAATATATGATATATCAGCCGCATATTTTAAATATATCTTCCAGAAACCCCACTTGTGATGAAGTTATGTGGATAAAGTGAAGTATCTGTGACATTAGTAAGAACTTTATTCTGGCATTCTCTCTGATCCTCCAGGTTGGGGGTTCTACGTCGGGCTTGCTCCTCGTCTAGGTAAAAAATGTAAAATGCTAAACAAACCAAATGCCAATTCGCAAGGTTGGTAGTTAGGTATCGGATAACGTATCAAGACGTTTCAAAACCGACTATATAATAATCTGTGACATTCCAAATATATGTTATAAATAGTTTTATTCATTAAAATCAAATTTAGTACTTAGGTAGTTCAATCTAAAAGATATCACGACACGTAAGAGGAAGTTCAAATACCTAACCGGAATGATCAGGTTATTAAAGTTCGTGGCGCCCTCTAACACATTTATTGACAGTTAGATTGACACATCATAACTTTAAATTCAAACTGTGATCAAATCAAAGAGTTATAAAACAAATAGACAATATTGTTTTGTAAATATTTGATTTAACCTTCATCCGCTCGCATATGATGCAAATTGGCCGCAGTAAGACACTTAGGGTAATTTGTGGCTATACTGAGCCTGCTGTTGGAGATTTTTCTTTATCAGAATACAGGCATGGTCTAGTGGAGGAGATAGTAAATAAAGAATACAAGCCCTTCCCACCCCTCCATGGAGCTCTGGAAGGAAATGGGAGAGAAAATTCAAAAAGGCACATTCCAGGACCCAAATACGCGAGAGAGAGGATGAAGGTTAATAAAAGTCGTGGAATTTAAGACATGCGAATCCTTGGAAACGCAGTAACTGGTTTCAAAAAAACTCCATTCGATGGTAGCACAAACTCGATTAACCGAATCATTTCGGTTTGCAAATTTGAATATAATCTGGATATTATTTTCCTTTTAAAACTAATTATTTTGTTTTATTCTTTCTTTGAAAGCTGAATTCAGGGACGTGCCCAGCCAACTATTTTGAGGGGGGAATTTGCTAACTTAATAATTCAAAATTGCCGACTCTTTGTAATTGTCTATTTTCCTATTATAGATTTAGCGGCTTTTGCCAACTTGACCAAATTTTGAGTGATTTTGCCAACTTTTTTCCAATTTCCTAAAATATGGAGGGAGGAGGCTCCCTTCCTTTTTTTAGCATCAGAAAATATTTTATATAGCAGTAGGGTTCGTCGACCGGTAGATGAACCAGCTAACGTCGATAAAACTGCCAAACCACCGTTAGAATCGTGTGTTTTGGAGATTTATTGTGCCATTTTGTTAATTCCATCGAATCCAAACGAAAGCAACCGTTCAATAGTGATTTAATCAGTGCCGTAACTTCAAATTTTAGGCCCGGGAGCAAGAGCTTTCGAGGGCCCCTCGATTAAGAGGTGTGCGAGTAAAAGAAAATTGGTCGCAATATAATGCAGTTTAAGGGGGTCCAAAGCATGGGGCCCGGGACCATTCCTCCCTCTTACTCCACCCCCGTATTTACGCCTCTGTCCATACCTCCACAGACCCTAGGTTGTACACTCATTTCTTAACATTTTAGGGTGTTTAGCGGGATTATCCACCTTAGAAAAAAGAAAACACTTCAAAATGAGATCAAATTAAGTACCGCAAAATGGGGTAACTTTGGCCCTAGTGTAACTTTAAGCCTATGATTCATGCAGTAATCGCCGATTATGTCAGGCTATCTACTATATGAATTTGAAACGCTCAGCTTCCAGCATACCTACATGATGCAATCATTCTTTTTGTTTTGGGACAAAGTTACGCCTAAGGGCCAAAGTTACCCCATTTTACGGTATCGGTAGGTATCAATTATATATTATATATTGCTATTAATATGTAGTTTATGAAGACCACGGTGTGGAGTGATGTGATCGCTGGTTGAAATACGGAATGGAAATTCTGGGTTCAAGTCGCGGACTTCGCAGAATTTCTTAGCCCGGCCTTCCGGTGGACATCCACACGCTGTGGTGAAAAGTTGTAGTAAAACGAGTAGCAAAAGAGGGTTAATCCACCTCGTGAAATAGATTGTAAAGACTTCAATACTGTGGGGGGGGGGCGGTAAGAAAAAGATGTTTTCTCAAGAATTATATCAATTTTGACATATCAAATGATTACTTAGTTGTTCTGGGGGGTATTCCATTACCCCCCAGACCCCCCCGGTTTCACGCCCATTTCAGGGGAATAAATTTGTTTTACTTTAATAATGTTTTTAATTGCATAAATAAATATTTAAATTAAACGTACCCGTGGCAAACGGTTTGATTTGCAGTACATCCCCCCAGCCCCGTTCAAATAAAAGTTTTCTTTTAATAAAAAATCAATAAGACATTGCTAAACCAACATAAATTTATTCCCCTGAATTGGACGTGAAACCGGGGGGTCTGGGGGGTATGGAATACCCCCCAGAACAACTAAGTGACTGGGCACAAAAAAAGGTACACAACAACTCGGTATCGGCCTACTCAACACCGCACCACTTGGCTCCACCCGATTCGGCACCGGCTAATCTTTTTTTAACGGTACCTTCAATTAAAAAAGTCCTTTCCTAACACTAACCTAAGCTCGACCGGTGGATTCCCGTTTCCGAGTAGCCCATTTCCGGCTTGCACAGACGCTTTTTACCTTTGTTTAAGAATGTTTTAATTTACATTACCTCGGGCCCCTAAGATTTTACGGGCCGTGTTCATTCGCACACCGCGTACACTGGTAGTTACGCCACTGGATTTAATTCTTGTTACTTTAGCTTAGCATGCAATTTTTTTATTTTTAGCTTTGGTGTAAACGCAATTTAGACGATGAGGTGTAGATTTTCCGCATGGCTTAAAAGAATTTTGAAATAAGAAATCGAAGATTGTAATAGACGATTTGATTTTACATTGTCTCAAAATGTCCCTTCAGGGTTTTCCCCTGAATATCCAACTACCTCTAGTCTGGAGGGTTAATACCTAGTCATCCACCCATAAACATCAGGTAGGACGTCGAGGCACTGACTCAAATATTTCGGTAATTTGTATTCTGAGTCATTAATTATTATGCTTTTGGTTAAATTATGTACGTACTTAGAAATTTATTAGTTAAAGCTGTTTCTTTTGTAATGAAAAACCTAAAAGTCACGTAAATGACCTTGATCACGGGCGTATTTAATACGATGCACCCTTATTTCTCCACCACTCTCAACTTTAAGGTGCTCGCTCACTTAGGCGACACCACACCACAGGACGCGACATTGAGGTGTCTCGAGAGAGAGAGAGAGAGAGAGAGCTACATTGAGGTGTCTCAAGCTATCTCTCTCGAGTGAGCGAGCACCTTTAAAATTTGACTACCCTTTCCAATATGTCAAACAAAAGCTATAACAAAATGCTTTCTTTTTACTTAAAAAATTTTTAATTTACCGATTCGTTCTCGAGTTACTACAAAAAAAAATTTTTTAAAGAAAAAATTGCTTTTTCTAAATATTTTCTATCGAAATTTGATACACAAAAAATTGAAATCCATCTAAAAAGTACCCACGTACAAAAGCGTACCTTTCCTGTAATGTAACGAAGGTACAAAGTTTCTGGGGCTTTTCCGACCTCCTTATACATTTTTATACTTTAAAAAAGTATTTGAAATATAAAGTTCATCGGGTTTTAAAATGCCACAAAGATTAGAAACCCTAGCTTCAATTTAAATCCAAAATTTCAACATAAGAAAACGCGATAGTTACATGTGTGCCTTCTCAGTGACTGACGTAAAGGTTAAAAAATACTATTTTGTAGATTTAAATTTTTTTACATAGAAAGATAGTATTTTTTGATAGCTTTTGTTTGACATAGTATTAAGAATATAATCTGTATATTTTTGGTATCGGTATTATTTTACTGCACTGAAATTTTTCTAGTATAGGGTGTTTTTTTTAGCTGCATGAAAACTTTCAATAGGGATAACAATTGAATCAAGATTGCTATGGAAACAGTTTTTCGACATTTGTGTTTAGCAAGGTTTGGCATTTGATAATGCATAGATTGACCATTGAACAACGCTACTAAATTGGGCTCACAACCAATTGGAAGTGGATCCATTTTTTTACCGTAAAATTTTGTTCAGTGACGAGGCACATTTCTGGTTAAATGGGTATGTGAACAAACAAAATTGCCGTATATGGAGTGAGACCAATCCGGGACATTATCTTGAGACTCCATTGCATCCATTAAAATTGACTGTTTGGTGTGGAATACACGCCAACGGCATCATTGGTCCATATGTCTTTCGAAATGAGGAAGGAGCTACCGTTACGGTGAATGATGTGAGATATCGACACATGCTCAATACATTTTTGTTTCCAAAACTTCAAGAGCTAAACATTGACAACTTATGGTTCCAACAGGATGGTGCTACGTGCCACACGTGCCAACGAAACCATCAATTTATTGAAAGGACAATTTGGTGACAACATCATTTCAAAACGTGGTCCTATCAATTGGCCTCCAAGATCGTGTGATTTGACACCTCCAGATTATTTTCTGTGGGGGTATGTTAAATCCATGGTTTATGCTAACAAACCAACAACTCTAGAAGCATTGGAGGCTAATATTCAGCAAGCCATTTATGAAATAAAGCCAGAAATATTGGAAAAAGTGGTCAAAAATTGGACTGAACGGATGCGCTTCGTAACCATTAGTCGTGGTGGTCACATGCCGGAAGTCATGTTCAAATCATAAATGCCTTTAACTGTACTTTCATACAAAAATTATAACCAAAACATTCCGTCAGGTTTTTAATGTTTAATTTCATTTTGAAGTTCTCATGCAGTTAAAAAAACACCCTATACATATGGGTGATCAATCAATTATTATTAGTATTATGTATGACATTACATTTTTTACATTAATAACTGTAACTTTTGCAGAAAATTACCTCAAGAATAAAATAAACAAATATTTCCTCTCACGAATCTCATTTATAGCAATACTAAATTTTTAAAATTTTCTTTGCAAAATAATTATTGACCATATCATTTACTATTTTGTAATTTTTCAATATTGAAATATCGGTGAAAGAATTAATGACGCGACGCGACCATGCCAATACTATATTGAGCGATGAGAAAGTTTCGGATTTAAAACTTGAAAACTGAAATGCTGAACTCTGTAAAAGTTTTTACCTTCCACCTTCCTTACTTTTCAGTGAATTTTAAAAATGGAAATATATTTTATTTAAATGACATTATTGTGTAATAGGATATATAAAATTATTTTGAGAAGGTCAAAATACTTTTTATTATATTTTCGACATAATTCTGTAATCTTTCTCGCAAGCAAAACAAAGGTTAAATTGAGAAGCACGAAACCAGGTCTTGTAAGTAAAGAAATTATTTGAAAATAAAGACTTAAAAACGTTCGTTTTCGTTTATTTTATTGTTTTAAAAATATTTACGGTTGTTTCAAGTCTCTAGTGTGGAATTTGCTGATTTGAATTTACTTATAGAACAGAAGAATTGTTAAACCGATTGATTATCTTCCTCTTACTCAACCGCGACCATCTGAACCGCTAGTCCTCCCGATCACAAAGAGCAGCAGGGAGGATCCTCAATTTTTTATGACATTTTAGCTTATAACTTCTTTATTTGTTAGTGGATTTTAAATAACTTTAAACCATTTATTTGTAATATTATGGGCCAGTTGTATAAAAGAGGGTTAACTCGGGGATCAGCTGATCCTGGTTCAAGAGCTGACCCAGGATCAACGTAAGGTAGATAAATTTACTTGATAGGTTTATTTTATAAAAAAAATTTACTTGATAGGTTTATTTGTAATCTATCTACCTTGCGGCGATCCTGGGTCAGCTCTTGAACCAGGATCAGCTGATCCCCGAGTTAACCCTCTTTTATACAACTGGCCCTAAAAGTTCTACAAAATTAGTGTCTTCATTTTTTTTATGAGGTGACCAGGAAGCAAGCTATTTGATAACAACGCAAAACTTAATGTTAAAAATTTTTTCTTCTAAATTTTCATACTACGAGGTGTTGGTAAAAACCCAGTGACATAACATGATTTTAATCCTAATTCGTAGTGGTAATAATAAACATCGACATGAGTCAAGGTGATCAACATAAAAAAATTTGTTTGTTGAACCTGTACATGTTGTAAGAGGCTCGATTCAATAACCTAGATAAGATAAACATAATTTTGCAAACCGATACCTTATCGATAATATAAGCAATGCAGGTATTTAGTCGACAGCGTGTCTGGTATGGCATGACAGTAACGTCGTCACGGTTGGTTGCTAATTTAAAATCAACCAGGAGGAAAATTACAAATTGGTGATTCGTAATACGGAGATGGATATAAAAATAAACCTGACACGTTAGAAAATCTTCCTAACTTTAAAATCAATGATATGAAAAGCTGGTATTCTTCAGGAGGAACTTGGACAGGTTCTCTTTTAACCTATACATTTTCTAAACGCAATTTTCACGATCACCTAATACAGGAAAAAGTTTCGCTTGAATGAGTAACTCATTTAATCACGAAAGCTTTTAAGCTTTTCCTATATTGAAAAAAATAGAATGCAACTTATAGTTATTATTTATTAGACGATTTCGCCAATACATAACCAATCGATTTGTTTTTTCTTTAATCGGAATTGTCGGAGTTCGAGCTTAATATTGACTCAAAACTTTTCAAACAAAATTTTTATTTCTCGAAAGTAAATAATATTATGTGAGATCCTAACAACAAAATCGCATTTCGAATTTTTCAATTATTTCAACTATACAATTTTCAAATTTAATATCAAGTGCAATTTGTATCGAAAGGAAGGGCAAAAGAAGTTATGAATTATAAATTATTAAAATTCATTGCGCGTGCTTCATTATTTATTAAGTATTCTACGTTTATTTCGTGATTAACATAATCAACGATGTTGATAATAATCAATAAATGCTATCAAATAGATTTGTCAAAATTACCGAAAAATAGAATTGTTGAATTTTTTATGTCTGGCCTGAACGTAGGTTTTCATGTTGTACTGGCAATGGAAATAAAGAAAAACTTTTTGATTTCCTATTTTGCATAAATTAATAAAAAATCACCAGAAATTTACCACCTATTAGTAAAATCAAACTGGTTGAGCTATATTAAGCTGTTCGAAATTTAACAATTTTGTAATTTTATTTATTGTAATGCTATCATACCGAAATCGAAAACGTTTCCATCAATTATTCAATATAGGTATCAATTATTAATTATCATTGTGAAATAGAAAAAAATGTAAACAAGCAACAAAATCCGACTCGAATTTCGATATTCAACAATTAGGATATAAGGTGAAGTTGTTTCTCGGCGCTAATTGCCTCAGTCTGATGTTACATTTAATTATATACCAGGAATTAGACTAATTAACGAATTCGTCAACGTGCTATTACTTTGTCCGATTAAAATTCAAAGACAACCTACATTACTATTTGCTCAAAAAAGTGGAATTTGAAAAAAAACACTTAATTTTACCAGTACACAGAATTTAGTTCGATGCTTCTGTTTGAAATACTAAAAGCTTTGTTTCGTAGGTGGTGACCTCCTTCCATCTGTTTTTAGTAAATATCTTTGAGTTACTTCAAAAACGGTGAGCCCTCAATTTTCTACCAAATTGGTTTTATCGTTCTTTTATAGCATTGTCAATTTACGATCAACGTAGCTGTAAATCTGGAATCTTTACTTCACACTTAATCGGCGTTAATAATATCAGGCGCGATTTGTAAATGAAGACTACCGGGCGCGCGCCCTCCACGCGCCATCCAAATTATATACTAAAAATTGAAAACGTTACTTTTGGTTTACTTGTTTGACAAGACTTTTTTTTCAGTAAAATATCACGAGTCGCTACTGTGCTACAGAAAGCCGCTGGGTACTGCTATGGATATTGTTTAGTGTTCAATCCGTAAGTAGTATTTAATTTTAATGATTCATTTCGAACTTGAATTAAATTATAATTGCTTGTTATATTGAATTAATAATTATTACTATTAATAAACTAGCGATAGCAAAACAATTTTATCGTTTTCAACGATAAGCTATTTTTCAATTACATTATAATTCCAACAGTTTTCAAAAAATTACCATTTTCTAGCAGAATGAAACATAAAAATTGTTAGAAACAAAAATATCAATAATGAATCTCAATTAAATTTTCCAATCATCGATCAAACCTAATCAAATTTATCGATTTTTATGACCAATTAATTTGTTATTTAACAACGTTTAATATGCATTTATAGCGTAATTGCGGAATTTGATCAAAAGTTGACTTGTAACCAAGTGCAAAATATCAATTATTTCGCTAATTTGTAATCATTATCTTATCTTAATATAATTATTAGCTACAGTGCTTTTTTATTTTTTTTATCATTGTTCAAAATATCATCAGGACTGATTCAATAGGAGCAGCGCAAATCGAATCATACACTTTACCAGACGCGAATTTTTCTTTAAAATTTTACCTACCACTCATTTGATCTAGAAATTAAAATTACCGGTGCTAATTACATTAACACCAGATTAATTTAATTTTAACACGAGACACTAAAAAATATAATAAATTTGCATTTAATTTAAAATAAATTAAAAACTAACAAGTTATATTAAGCAATAAAAATCAAATAATTTTTAATTATCAATTAGCTAACGAAAATAATTTTATTTTTATTGTTGTTATAGCTTGTTAATTTTTAATCATTTCTTTAATTAAATCCGAGATTAAATCAAAGTAACATGAACATAATATTCGAAACTTTATTGTTATTATTGAATAAAAATTTTATTGTAGATATTAAAATAAATTAGTTTCGATACTACGGAACATCTTGAAATTAAAGTAAGGTCTCAAAATTCTCAAAAATCGAACTCAAAATACTCCAGGTTTCTATTAAGTGTAATTTTGTGACACAAATAAGTTTACAACAATACAAATGATGTAACAAATTATAAAGTTTATTATTTACCAATACTGTGGCACTCGTTGTCGACGTTTTGGAACCGCTGTTTCCTTACGCTAGACACCTGACATTCAACAACCTGTTGCATCTTTGAGCATCTGTGTTCCATAAAATATCGAATTGTGGCTTCAAATTTTCACAATTATTCCAAAACATCAAAGATAAAACGATCGGCAATCGTATACAAAAGTTTATTGGCAAACCTCCCCCAATTTTACCAATTCAAGAAAATAGCGTGACTAACCTCAAAATCCAGGCAAGCAAAATTATTTAATTCCAATCTCAACCAATTTGAATTTATTCTTCTAAACATTTAATTTGTAGGCATGTAATTGTTGTGATTACAAAAATCATTCGATCATTCATCAATGGCGGACTGATAATTTTCACACATCTATGTGATACAAAACTTTGTAAAATGTGCGTTTTCAAAAAACGCTGCAATTTTGAAGATTCCACTTCCAAATCAATCTAAAAACACTCGTCTACTTCAGACGTCACTTCGCACTACTTCTCAGGTTGAAAAACACTTGGTTTTCCAAGAAAAACTCGAAAATTCGTCATTTATGGTGGACCTCACCTAAATACGCCTTGTTGGCTCCACAGTCAACAGCCAACACCTCTACGCCAACTTTTTCTACCTTCGAAATTTTGAGCCATTTCGCATGTCAACTTGAGATAAAATCTCGGGCCCAAAATTCAAATGTAAATAATTAAATTTGTTTCTTTTTAGATTAAATTGCCACAAAAATTTTTTAAATCACTGGATTTCACTAACATTCAACAATAAGTGTGTGTTTGTGTCAGCGGTAACATGAATCGACCTTTATTCAACAAAACTGTGCTCGACCATGTCGTTATGGGTAAAAACATCCCCTAATTCAATGATAAATTATTAACACAAAGTTGGATTTCAGTTTGAATCACGACAATATATTATAGTATAACTGACGGACCACTTAAATAAATATGGATTATCAAAAAATTAAAGTAAAAAAAAGTGTCTACAAAGCCGGCCGCCATACTGTGCGTAACTGTTATTAGTTGAATTATAACCAATGATAACTTAAAATTTTCGTGGTAAATTCAAATTTAATACTTTCAATTGTTACATAATATGACAAACACAAACATCTGACTTTAATTAATTTTTTAAGGTAAACATTTAATTTCATAACAGAATACCAGCACAAAATCGTTAAATGAAAATAACTAGATCGGAAAAATAGCAATAAAAAAATAATGTGTCTATTTTATCCGAAAGTAAGGTTATGTCTCTGTTCATGTGTCAATTTCGCTAACTAAAGCACCAACAAAAAGCCAGTAAATATACAAAATTCCCCAGAACAAATACACAAAATTGTGGAGATCAGCGTTGTTTATTTTCATCTCTGTTCTTTAGTTAACTAATTTCAAGATTTCTGAAACTTCGTAGCGCTTTTTAAGGTCAGAAGTTCCATTGTTTTTCTTTCGAACTGCGTCAAAGGAATGCTCTTTATATTTTGTGGCAGTTTGTGTATAACTTGGCAACTAGGTTCCTGACAAAATTTAAGTCTGAACCGCGATGTTTGTAGTCGGTTCCTTTGTCTACTTTCATACAGGAATAAACAACAAGGATATGTTGTCTTGTATTGCTCGTCTTGTTGATTATACATTTTCGTGACAGAATATAGGTACACAGAAAAAAATCATTATATCGAGGAGGGTTTGAAATAAATACCTAGAAGTTTTTACATCTCCGATATTATAGGATGACCAGGGCCCCGTTAAACAACAGCATTTTGTTTTAATTAGGTTCTTATATCTTTTTTATATATTAATTATATATTAATTATATATTAATTATATATTAATTATATATTAATTATATATTAATTATATATTAATTATATATTATTGTGATTTGAGGTGCTTTAATACCGCTCATCAGCCATTCATTGCCTTCTTATAAATCTTTTTTTTATGTTTTATTTTAGTTTGTTGACATTACAAAACAAAATCCTCCTGGGTTTGATGTGGGGACCCACAAAATATTTAACCTCGGTCCGCAAAAGAGGTTAGGTCTGAATTAACGCGTTCGCTTGCGATGAATTGTATTATTCATGAATCCTTCACATTGTAAGAATGTAAAATTTTGCAACTTGTAATTGTAAAGCTTTCCTTGTTAGAAAGACTTAAAAATAAGTGGCTTATAAATTTTTTATAGTTCTACTTTTAATGAGTTTTAAGTTAGTTAATTAGACTTATTGTACCTATAAGAATTATAAAACATTTTATTGTTGCAAAAAGTATATTAAATTTTGATTGGATACTTTCTCTAATATTAACGTACCTAATAACAAAATTGTTTTAATTGGAAAAACAGCGTAATTATGTTTTAGTTTGTTTATTCAGTGCCGATGAAGTTTTAACAGCACGAAAACGAAGATCAAGGGTTCGAATTTCAAACTTCGTGCAATTTCTCAGCTTAGACGCCCGGGTGGACAAGAGAATCTGTGATTGAAAGAAAAATCATCAACACATTTAAATTCGTGCAAAACGTAACTGTATGGATATAATGAACACAATGTTGCCGAAAGGAACATAAAAATTTCAAAAATGGTTGAAAGGAAACTTTTTCAAATAAAGACATGCAGTGTACAAAAGAAATATTGGATTGTGACGCACACATCCGCCGAGTAAAGCCACAATTGAAAAATCATAAAATGTTTCAACATTTTATTTTTTTCCTTTACAATATTAATATTTTTGTTACCTAAACCTAACCTTAAAAATCACAATCCGTGAACCAATAATATATCCTCGATTAGATAATCTTTGCGTCGATATACCGACCCTAAAAGAAAATTCCCACAGCATTCCAAGTACGCGCATTGAATATAAATCAAAAACTTTCTTACCAAATTAAAATTTTCCATAAAACTGATATTAGTTTCGCATGCGGAATAAATCACTCAAAAATACAAAATTCATTTAACGTATTTTAAAAATTAGTAACCAATCATAAGTACTACAAAATGACCCATAAAGTGATACATTCCATTATCTGTATTAAAGTTGTTGTTTTAAAATTACAGTTATAAAATCTTCCCAGATGATAACCCAACGAAGGTTCACATAATTATAATCCTTTTTTTAAACGAAATTATATAACTTTTATCGTCCTAATGAAATAATTATAAGTTAATTGTAAATAAGAGAGGATCCGCTATACTGAATAAATTATTAATTGGATTATCTGAACAGAATTTGGCAATAGTTGGAACAGAGTTGGGGATTTATAACGTTAATCTGAAATGCTAAACTGTTCGTATTTTACTTAACTAATAATTTAATTGTATATTAAAAATAATTTTTTTAAATTTTATAATGAAGTAAACAATAAAAGATAATGAAGTCAGGTAATTTTTTGATTAATTTTGAATAACCGAGGGGTCTTGCAAAATCTCATTTTACGGCCTTGTGATGTAAACAACTATTTAATTTCATTGTAATTTTTAGTCCAATTTTTATTTTGTTATGTAGTTAAACTTTTTTTTAATTATTAGGTTGTTATTTGATACTAATTTTATTTTAATTTCTTACTATTATTTTTAATTCATTTTATATTTTTTTCCTCATAATTTTAACCCAAATATAGCCGAAGGCATCCGCTGTCATGCAATTTATTTACAAATGTTTAATTATAATTAACATTGTTAAACCAAATTAATGACAGAAAATAGTTGAAAGAAAAAAAATTCTTTATTAAATGAAAATACTTACTAAAAAAGCGAATGCTTTTTATGTATTGTATTGTCATCGGAAATATACAACTGTGCCAAATTTGATAGAGGTTGCTCAATTGGAAGTGCTTGAAAAATTGGTTACAAAAAAAATCGGCAGTCAAGAGGACAAGAAGAGAGTTTCCACACGAATTTTACCGATTTAAATGTTTTATAACGAAATATTACATTTTTTCCCCAATAAGTGCAAAAGAAGTTGTCAAAAAATTAATAATTTGAAATAATAAAGACTTCGACCCCCAAAATTCAAATTAGTCCTCCAAAATATCCTAAAAATTATTAGTTTTTAACGGCGAATTTAATTTGCAAAAATTGTTTTTGTTATTATGGTACTTCAGCTTATTAGTGGGGAAAGAAACTTGAATTCATTAGCAAACGATAAGGTTAGCGTCGAAGGCCAGGTTTTCGAGAAGCTTATTATTTTTCAAAAAATAGTTTTCTGGCCCCGAAATCACAAAAATTAGTACAAATACATCTTTTTATAATTTCTAACTTCAAATCTAAGCTAACCTTTGTTGACCTTTAAAATCTAAATTTTTTGCCTATTTTCTTTTACCCCCCACCCTTAAAATATTCTTTGAAGACTTTTTTTA
Source organism: Rhagonycha lutea (assembly GCA_958510855.1). Classification (NCBI taxonomy): domain Eukaryota; kingdom Metazoa; phylum Arthropoda; class Insecta; order Coleoptera; family Cantharidae; genus Rhagonycha; species Rhagonycha lutea. Next base: position 97,168,622 of record OY294036.1, read on the forward strand.
ACCCCCACAAACTTTTCACCCTAGTTGCGCGATAGTGTATCTAAATCTAATATTGAGATATATAATTTTATATGTGGCCCGCGGAGTTATGATGCATTTCCAAAGTGGCCCGCAAGATCATTTGGGTTGGCCACCCCTGATCTATATGGCAATTAATTTCAAAATTCTTATTCTAAACTTAGGTTGGTAATATAAAAGGATGCTCTACATTTTAGGGTGATCCGTGTAAAATGTGAATAATTGAGTATAAAATCGAGGGTCTGGCGGATACGGAGTGTCCTCCCTTGCTGAGGTGAGGTGCGAATAATCAAAATATTTAACAGCTTACCTGTGAAGCTGCGTGAGCTCCCAACGCAACAATTAAAAAAAAGGCTGCAAGGGATACTGGTAAGCAATCCGCTGTATAGCATGGATGACTACTTTGCGGTCAATTTTAAATCACCCCAGATTCGTGACCTTACAGCGTAGAGATGAAAACCGGCACTAGCTGATCTCCACGTGTTACATATTATTAACTGTATTTAGTTGTTAATTTGTTAAAAAATTGTAATAAAGAGTATTATTATTATTATTAGCTACGCCAATGACTATTGTGGTGAATTGTTGTGGTTTAACCTAAAAAACGGTGTAATTATATTTTGGAATCTGGATTTTATTGTGAAGGGCAAGATCAGCTCGCATGTACTCGTATGAGGCGCGACTAGGAATAAAACTGCGGTTTTCCGCTTTCTAGTCAGCCAGTATATGCTTAACACCACTGCTGGTTGGAAAAATCTCATATTCGGTTAGTGCAAAGTGCATAGTGGGGGTATTAAAACACGACGCCAGCGTCCACTGCGGACAAATTATGCAAAAAAGTGGTCAAATGTCACGCACCCATTAACTGGGTGCGTAGTGCATAATGATGGTATTAAAAACGACGCCAGCGTCCGCTGCGGACAAATTGTGCAAAAAAAGTGGCCAGATGTTACGCACCCAGAGAATAACTTCCTATGATTTACCATAGAATATTAATGATAGGTTCAAAATCGGACAACCCTGCTAGGCAGCAAAGTACCACTTTCTAGGTTCTAGGACAAGGGAAAAAGGTTTATATCCGAGAAGAAAACGAAGGTATTAATGTGTTTTCGCCAAGAATTTTTAACGTTACTATATAAACTTTTACAAATTTGCATTTTAATTCCCAATAAAATGGTCCTGTGTCAAAACGTTGCGTTTTTTTTTATCTTTTGGACGCGTCAGTAGCGTATTTAAAAATTGCTTATGAAGGGGGTGTTAACTATATTTAAAAAAAGGGAAAGCCCAAAAACCTGGACCAGATTTAAAATATTTTCTATTGAAATTATGTGCCAATCTATCATGCTCTAATTTTCCAACATATCCGTATGGATTGCATATTGACAAAAAATGATTAAAACAAAAAAATTAAGCTCTGATGTTTCAAAGGAGCATATTTCAAGTCCACGGTACTAAGAAACTGAGATCTCTAATCCCGCTCGATTAGAAAAATATCCTTGAAGCCCATCCAATTCAAAAACCGGGATATTTAAGCTTGCTAACTTGAAAAAACTTGCTTGAATCTCAAGCAACTCCAAAAGAGGGATGTTAAGGCCCACGAATCTGTGTGATGGTGTTTTTAAGTTGCGTTATTATATTGCGCTCCAATATGTAAAAAGTCAGAAATTAGCAGATGTAATTTTTATGTCTAATTAATGAATGTCCAATTGAGATGTTTCTAATGGTCGCGCGTCTAAATATCCGCGACGGTTTAACGAAATAACCAATAAAACATATAGTCCAGTCATTATATCCAAAAAACCGACCATACCCGTGAATAATTTCTTAGTGTTTCTTTTTTCGCAGCTGTCTCGGGGGGGGGGGTCACTGGGAGTGTAAATTGAAAATCTCGACCAAATTATGCTTTTGCGTATATTTGAAAAATGTTTTTTTTTCGTAAAAAACGGTTTTTCTTGAATAACTCGGCCATTTTTGATTTTACATAAAAACCGTGGGGACAAAAATTGTAGGAAATTTGATTATCTAGAAGTTTGGTTCTCACAATTTTTCTTCTAGGATCGATATTTTTGGAATTGGACCCGAAAAAAGCAACAAATTCAAAATAATATCATTATCTCTTTTATTTTCAACTTAACGGCATAAATGAAAAGGAACAAACTTGTAGAGAATCAAATTTTGGACAAATTTGGTCTCCACCTGTTTTTACAAAAATCGATATTTTCGGAATTTAACCTAAAAATATGTACCCATTTAGAAATATTCCCATTATCCCCTTTTTTCAATTTTACAGGTACAAAGGCGAAAGTTGTATTGTATGTAAAGTTCTTTTCGGGTCCAATTCCAAAAATATCTATCCTAGAAGAAAAATTCTCAGGTGTTAGGTATAAAGGGCTTAAGTCAGAAAATGGAAATTTTTTTTTATTGCTGGAATGAAATCTATTTTGAATGCTCTTTCGACTGGTATACAAATTTTAGTAAATTTCGTTTTATTAACGCAGTAATGGAATAGTCTAAAGGTATTAAGTCAAAAATAATTATATGCCGTTCAGTATGAAGGGCGTAAGTTGACTTATGCCTCTGAGACCACTGCATATTCCGTATTCCTCTACATATTCCGTTCGGTATAAAAGGCGTAAGTTGACTTATGCCTTTGAGACCACTAAAATATTCCATATTCCGCTACATATTCCGTTCGGTATAAAAGGCGTAAGTTGACTTATGCCTCTGAGACCACTATATATTCCATATTCCGTTACATATTCCGTTCGGTAGAAAAGGCGTAAGTTGACGAGATCGCTAGATATTCCATATTCCGCTACATATTCCGTTTGGTATAAAGGGCTTAAGTTGAGTTATGCCTTTTGAACCTATACATAATTTTATTATGTTCGGTATAAAAGGCATAAGTCGACTTATGCGCTTGAATATCATTTTGGCTAATTCCCGTTTTTTAAGAGATTAAAGTATTATATTATTATTATCCATTTAATCCAAGTTTCAACAGATGGCGCACCCTAAAATATTATTCGTATTTTTTATTCTTATTTCATTTTTATAATTACTTAATAAATACATATATATTTAAAAATAAATTATTATTGACGTATAAGTGCCTGAATTACAATATTTCATTACAATTCGTTTAATTTTCTGACTTAATCCCTTTATACCTGGCATCAATACTACTAAAATCCTAATTACAAAATCCTACGGGCATAAGTCATTGAAATTCGCGTAAATATGAACAATTCCAAAATTTTAAAATATACAATCTTTAATTAAAAACTATATCTAATAACCTATCTTGTTGGAATTTAATATAAATAATTATCCGAATTACAATTTGCATTACAAACTTCTTTCTTCATTTTCTCAAAACTACGTTTTATGACTTAAGCCCTTTATACCTAACACCTGAGAATTGTGAGGATCAAACTTGTAGAGAATCAAATTTCCTACAATTTTTGTCTCCTACGGTTTTTATGTAAAATCAAAAATGGCCGAGTTATTCAAGAAAAACCATTTTTCGAATATACGCAAAAGCATAATTTGGTCGAGATTTTCAATTTACACTCCCAGTGACCCCCCCCCCGAGACAGCTGCGAAAAACAAAAATCACTAAGAAATTATTCATGGGCCAAAGTCTATAATGACTGGACTTAATAGTAAATAGACTTAAATTTCATTAGTTTTATTAGGGTCTCTGTACTTTATTTTAGTTGCTAGGATGATCCCCATACATTATATTTCTATTTTCATGTTGCAGATGTTGTTCGGAGCACAACTGTTTCAAAAACTGCCCAATTATTTCCTAAAAAGTGAAAGTAAAATAATGGAAAAATTATTCTCATCTCGAAATGATTTTATATTTACTTAAAAAATGAATACCGGCCTAAAATTTTTGTTTAAAATAAAAATTCAAGTTAGTTTACGTGTAAAATTGGAAGAATAACTCGGTTCTTTTAGAGAAAATTACATAAACGAAAAAATTGTTTGTATTCAAAATGAAAAGCATTTTAATTTATTTCTTTTTTCTTTTAAAATTTGTTTGTTTAAACAAGATAATATTGATATTAGGATATTAATTTCATAAAATAAAATATTATGAAGAATTATTAATTTATGGATTTGAAATTTTTCAGAAAAACGTAAGTCGAGCAGATAATAATAAATCACCAAAATGATCATTTGGAAGGTTTTTTCTATTATCTAGAAATTATTAGGAAATAATAAATTAGGATAGGGAATTTTTGCTTTTACTGAATTTGGTTAGACATTCGAGGATGGGTTTATAATTCTATTGGCTTGGGGGTAGGTTAAATTACCACTTAAACGGTAACTATCACTTTTCACTACATTAACCACGAATCAATTGAATATTTTGTTATCGTTGTTTTCTGATCTACCAAATTATTGTTGTTTTGAAATTTTTCAACAAAGTAAACAGGAAATGAGTTTATTTCACAAAACTCAAAGGTCACATGGTGTACCGTAAGTTGCCCTGTTACATATTCACTAATTAAAGTTAATTTAGCGAAATTACATTTAAAATGGTAAGAAAATAATTAAAGTGGAAAAATTTTAATTAACCGCAATTTAAATTTTTGATTTTGCAAAAATCATAAAGTTAAAAAACTGTTCTACTTTTGCATTGTAAGAGGACCGATATATTTGTACGTATATTGTACAAATTAAAGTAGGAGTAGTACGTAGAGGTACATTAGGTCATTTCCTCATTAATCTATTTATTCTTATTATTACGCCCCAAGTAAAAGCATTAAAATGTGAATTCGTCGCCACTTTACGTAATGCACGTACAAACAGCTAATGTAGCCTAAATCATCATTATAATATAAGAAGTTAATTTACTGTGACGAATTATTTATATTATCCAAAAATAATATAAATTTGGAAAGAGTACTATAAAAAATGTCATTGAGGCTTATCGACACATTAATGCACTGATTGCATAATACAAATTTAGCCGGAGGTACCGTAATTAAGTTATGCAAATTAGTTACGTTCCATGGCTTCAATTGTCTTCTTGAAATGAAATTAGGTCCGACGAATGGACAACTCTCATTTATTATTCAATTTCGCTTAGAAATTTTTAGAACTCTTTCAAAAGTTTCTTCTCGCAAAATTTTAATTAACAAAAGTACTTGAAGCTGAATTGTTGGGACATAAAACTTCACACGATAAGTTTAATTAAATCTGATACCGACATTCATTTTACATCAATTTACCCTATACACGTAGATTAAACGGTCGTTAATTACAACTAAATGTTAAATCACCCCTTATTTTTGTAGTTTCAGTTTTTTGACAATATCACGCGTGATATAATTTGGGAGAGAGATAAAATTTATTATCAGCTTTTCGGAAATAAAATATGAAGATTTAATATTCGCACCAGTAATCCCGACCGAAAATTCCTGTTTTACAAAATGTAATCGAGGAAAGGAAGGTTCAACAAATTAATCATCAATTATGTCACATCACACGTTTGCAGTACGTTTAACCCGAAACACATCATTTTGGCTCAGTTTGTATAATTCACCCAATAATGGAACTATTGATTGACTGCCCTTATTACGTAAATGTTTGTCACGCACCAAGAATTTTCACATTTTTTACGTTTCAGTGGCGTAACACAAAATGAATTTTTGAATTAAAAACTTTGTCAAGCATATAAAAATGTTTTACAAGTCGGTCGCAGGAAACTTTCTTTCAAGAAAGTTTTTGGCTTGTAATATTTTATAATTTTGCAGCTCTTTAACCACTAAATAACGCCCCCTCCCGCATAATAAAAGAAAACACTCACGTGACAGGTATTATTGTATGGTTTCGTGCTATTGAGTGCCAAAAATAATGAACTGTGTCCACTAACCAACTAGCTCCGGTTTCCCCTAAAGTCGGTTAAAGTTTCACAACTTTGAAGCTGTCCTGATTTATTATTTATTTTATACATTTCTAGTACATCACTATGGATTCCCTTGGGTCGAAAATACTTAGGATTGCGTAAACCTGTTCCATAAAAATCAACTCGAGAAAATAATTCCGTTTAAACAAACTGTTTATGTTATTTTAATACAAATATTGTAGTTCTCCTCCATATTTGTTCACCTGAGCGATTCAAAAAAAAATAAATAAAAAGATTAACGAGGTAGGAATTCATGAGAAGAAAAATAGCACTTGAAAACTTTATACCTACCTGTCATTGAAAATAAAACATAAAAGAACACTTTGAAACTGTTTTTGTTAAGAAACGTGGATTTCTTAAGTTAGAATTAATTTGGTAATTGGTACATGGGAGCTTTAAACTAGACAACTGACGTGTGGGCTAAAAATTAAATTATTCTAATTTTACCATATTACATACGTAATTTAAACAATTGATAACTTCTTGTGGGCAAAATGGATATATTGGAGTCGTCCCCGAAATGCTACTGTACAGTTCCAAATTTTGAATCTAAACTTTGTTGAAATCATAAAAGTTGTTTTTGTCTGCATCAGAGATAAACTTTATTTGAAAAGCTGTTTTGGGTAATAAATTTGATCCAGGAAGCTCTAATGTGAAAACGGATCACATCAGAATTAAATTCGAAATATCTTCCATATTAAACCACCTCCCTAATACTTCAGTTTCCTATTGAAATGGGGGTTTCCGTTAATATTAACCAATAAAGGGAACCTACAGCTGACGAGTTCCCAATTTCAACAATCTTTTTTTGAAAATAAGCAGATGAATGTTTTATATGGAATAATAAGAGAAAATTATAGAGGAAAGAGAGAGATAGATTATTTTAGAAAATATTTAAAATTGCCAATTAATGGGAATGGTCCACAAAAATGTGATAATTTTAATTACAGTCTATTTTGTATAAAAAACCCGGAGAGTCTCCTTGTGTTTTCAAAGTGAACGAAAGGCAAATTCTGTAGTTTATTAATATAATTACAAGAATATCCCTGTGTAGTGCGTACTTTATTTTTCCTCCAATCCTTTAATTAGAACGAATCGTAATCTGTTTCCATAACGATGCATTTCAAAATAATATTGATTATATTTCAACACATATTAATAAAATTAATTTGTAAATATTATGCCAAGCAAATAAAGGATTAATGTAAGTTAAATTAAAAATATTTAGATAATTTTATCAATATCAAAATGTAACCAATTTTTTAGGACTGCATTTTTAAAGGCTCTTCCTCATGGACAAATTAAAAGCAATTTTAAACCAATTTTGAAATAAAAAATTTACCTTATTATGGAGCATTACAGAAGAGGTACCTAATTCATTTTAAAAAAAAATTTCTAGGAACCGGGGGTTGGGAGTATGGGCAGTGGCGTAACTACCAGTGTGCGCGGTATGCGAATGAACTCTTAAAATCTTAGGGGCCCGAGGCAATGTCAACTAAAAAATTCCTAAACAAGGGTAAAGAGCGCATGTGCAAGCCGGAAACGGACAACTCGGCAACAGAAATCCACCGATCGAGCTTAGGTTAGTGTTAGGAAACGATTTTTTTTAAATGAGGGGACTGTTAAAAAAGAAATCCGCCGGCGCCGAGCTTTCCCGGTGCCGAGTCAGGCGCGTTGACGAGTAGGCCGGTGTCGATTTGTTGTGTCCCCTCCTTGTGCTGGTGGTACATCCCCCCAGCCGTACAGTAATAAGCAAAATAAGTTTTCTCAAGAATTAAATTTGCCTCCTTTATCAACTTTGAAAAGTTATATTGCTACTTTCTTGTACTGGGGGGTATTCTATACCCCCCAGACCCCCCGGTTTCACATCCATTTTAGGGGAATACATTCATTTTAGTTTAACAATGTTTTTAATTGTATAAATAAATATTTAAATTAAATGTACTCGTTGCAAGCGGTTTGATTTGCACTACACCCGGCCCCGTTCAAATAAAAGATTTTTTGGAATAAAAAATCAATTAAAACATTGCATGTTAAACCAAAACAGATTTGTTCCCCGAAAATGGGCGTGAATCCGGGGGGTCTGGGGTCCCCAGTACAAGGAAGTAACAATATAACTTTTCAAAGTTGATAAGGGGGCAAATGTAATTCTTGAGAAAACTTATTTTGCTTATTACGGTACGGCTGGGGGGGGGGGCATATATAGCATAATAGGCATAATATATAGCATATAGGCATAATAGCACCCGGTTAAATTTGCCTCCTTATAAACTTTGAAAAGTTATATTGCTACTTTCTTGTACTGGGGGGTATGGAAGTGGTGCGGTGTCGAGTAGGCCGATGCCGAGTTGTTGTGTACCTTTTTTTGTGCCCAGTCACTTAGTTGTTCTGGGGGGTATTCCATACCCCCCAGACCCCCCGGATTCAAGCCCATTTTAGGGGAACAAATCTGTTTTGGTTTAACATGCAAAGTTTTAATTGATTTTTTATTCCAAAAATCTTTTATTTGAACGGGGCCGGGTGTAGTGCAAATCAAACCGCTTGCAACGAGTACATTTAATTTAAATATTTATTTATACAATTAAAAACATTGTTAAACAAAATGAATGTATTCCCCTAAAATGGACGTGAGACCGGGGGGTCTGGGGGGTATGGTATGGTATGGTATGGAATACCTCCCAGTACAGGAAAGTAGCAATATAACTTTTCAAAGTTGATAAGGAGGCAACTTTAATTCTTGACAAAACTTTTCTTTTTTTTTTTTAGGTTCTTTTTAGGAACATAAACTACAAAATACCAATGCCATGACATTATTATGAGCTCATAATATTATCATTGATAATAATGCTTAATTTGATCTCATTTTGAAGTGTTTTTTTTTATTTTCTAGGGTGGATAACCCCGCTAAACACCCCGAAATGTGAATAAATTAGTGTGCAACCTAGGGAGGTATGGTGGCAGAGGGAGGAATGGTCCCGGGCCCAAATGCTTTGGGCCCCTTAAACTGCATTATTTTGTGACCAAATTTTGTTTTTAAATCGCACACCTCTCAGTCGAGGGACCCGTCAAAGCTCTTGCTCCCGGGCCTAAAATTTGAAGTTACGCCAATGGGTATGGGATATGGAATATCCACCAGATGTAAAGAAGTAACAAACCGACCTTTCAAGAGATAAATTATAGTCTGTTTTTTAAAGAAACGAGTAAAAAATTTCTATTCCACGTGGATAACGTGAATGTTCACCAATGAAATTGGTTGAAATTAAATTTCAAGCAAGGTTGAACCCTATTCAATGGTTTTTTTTTTTAAAAACAGAATATAGAGTCATTATTAATTTTGAAAAGTCACCTTGTTTCCATGCAACTGGAGTATACTGTAATTGAAGGGTCACCCCCCGAGCCCCCCGAATTCACATCCATTTCTTTGCATTTCAGTCTCTACAATAAGGAACTGTAGCCCCCTCGCACTTGAGGTTAGCTACACCCAACATTTACCCAATTTTAAAATGAAATAAACGCAGTACATATCTGAATTGTCACAATCCCACCAACTGAGGCCGCAGGCCGAGCAACTGTGATATTCACATAATGATCACATTCCGCATGATTAGGGGATGAGCTAAAGGTTACCCGAAAATTCCTGTGTAAGATATTCAATAAAATTTGTTCGATAGGTCCAGCCTCGGGTCCAGCTTTCTTTTGGTTATTGTACTTTTTCTTATTGGTTTATATTTTTATTTTAGAGGGGCCAGAGAATAATTATCGACAGTCTAATCCACAAAAGCTTTAAATTAACCTGAACAATTCAATATCGCTAAATATCAAAACGGTAAGGTTTTAACCACTTTGAGTTTAACAAAACCTCGAAAACGAAAGATGGCTAAAATTATTCAACTTCCCAAAACAACTGTACAAGTGTTCCCTGGTTCAAGCAACTCAGCAGTTGAATTGTGCTATAATTCTTAGTACAAATTGATCACTGCATAATTTTTAACCTACTGATCCTAGGGAACTTTCGGTCCTGATTCCGCTACATGTTGATATATCTAATTAAATGGTTGTAATTTAATTAAACTAACAACAGAACATATGCTATGGTATCTGCGACCGGGGGGGGGGTATGGAATACCCCCCAACCACAGACTATGTTATGGGTTTGCTAAGTATACATAACATTGAAATTAGTAACCCCACTCACGAGGAGGGAAATATTATATTTTAAAATGCGCCGCAGGCGAATTCTTTGATTTTTTAAAGTTTAATCGTTTTTAATTAATATTTGGGTTTCGTGACACATGTTTTCGATTTTATGATTTTATAAAAGTATCGTTTCAATAAGAGAGAGAAAGAGAAATTAATTGATGCCACGCCTGTAAATTGTGTTCCGCAATAAAAAAGGCACGAAACCAACGAAACAATTGAACCATAAATATTAAATTTATATTTGTAAATAATAACAAGAGTAATAATAATTTTGATAGGTATAAGAATAATAAATAATATAGTCATCCTGAATGATGTAATCTGGAATATTGTAGGTATCCAATAATACATCATTAAATTTCTTGTCGCTTCTGTATATTTTATACCGTATAGAACCACGACACAGAATTTGAACCCGGTGAATTCAATTCATTATCCTGCATTTCAAAATGCTTGTATGGTATGACCCAATTCAATTTTTACCAGGCTAGAGTAGTCGAAAGGAATTAAATTCTGATGTGGGTTTACAAAATCTTATCGCAAGGGAACGTTATTGTATTGCAACTTTTGACATCTTTCGGAGTCGCATCAGAGAGATCAATCGTATTACAAAGGATATTGTTTTATTTTAAGAAATTGTTTGCAATTGCAAGTACATCGTAAATATTTTGTAATCGATAACGATTACCGTGAGAAGAGGCAAATCTGTTGAACAAATTTGTACTCATTAAATTAAAAATTATTGTGCAATTTGCAGAATATTGCTACATCCATTCAGGTGGTGTATCGTAATTGTGCGTAGGAGGATTAAAATTATGTCAATTAAAATGCCTAATTAGGAAACCGTTAGAACGAAAAATCGATACATTTGAAGACGACTGCAACATGAAATGGTTTCATTTAAATAAGTACAAAATTAGGACGACGTAAAATAGACGTAAATTAGACGTCACCTACACAAGACAAAGTAAACAAAGCAATTTAAAAATGCATAACGGAGCAGCAGAAGCAATTAGTTAATTTTGTAAAACCGTAATTATTAACCTGTATTCTCTACCACGAAAGTTATTGTTTTTGAGAAATTGCGGAAGTTTTCTGACATCTTTTCTTGTACACAGTACTGTTATAATAAAATTATGCAGGGCATAAAACTACATTTCTTACTGGATGAAAGTAGAACAACAATATTTTATTGTTTTGTTTCACAATTTTCAAGTATTCGTAAAACAATTTCAGTTATTTTTATTTATTTATTCTTCTTTCGCTACACTTTTTTGCATAGTACATTTGTTGCACATTAACCGTACACAAACAGTTAGCACTACGACTAACTTAACGCACGTTTTATTGTGTGGTGCAATCGTGCAGCGCCGAAGAATTATGTGGATATTAACATAGCATAATAGCTTATTTCGAATTCTCTTCGTTTACCTGCTTATCTACATTATTACATATCGCGGAGTTGAATCCTAAAGTTTTATGTTTTATTTTTAATCAATATCGACTAAATTAACCTTTTTACCTTTGCGTGTCGGCTAATGTTTATTTAACTTTGTAACAATGTCACATGTGAGTTTTTCAAACAAAGATCGTATATTTAATTGTCTCGGTGCAGTTTTAAAACTTTAATGCGATTACATGTACTAGTAGTTTACCTCGGACGCCGATCCGCTTATCGATCGCAATATTTCTTAAAGTTTCATTTCCTAACCGGAGATTTTCGTTTTACTAGTAATATGGATGTATAATCAGGAAACACTCATAATGCGGAAAATTTCTGTTAATTTTGCATTATTGTTGTAGCGCCATCAAGATCATTTCCTTATTATTCCTTGATGCTCATTCATCAGCTAGCAGATTGGAACCCGTCGAAAATCACAACTTTTTTCCGTGTAATTCTCAGTTAAGTTCCTAACCATCGGGGTCGTTACAGCCTAAATAGGATGTAACAAAATGCTAGCAATTAGCTTTCACAATTTTATTAGATAATTTATTAACTGCACTATTGTTTCAAACTCGTGTCTATTTTCTGTCATAGTACGTCGGGTAAACATTCTAATTATTGAGCCAACTCGCAGGTTAAGTTACTTTACAATTATGAAGCCAAATTTCCGTCGAGTAACTTTTACACCAATCTAAACGTTGCCTGAAATACCTTTAAGAAAACATTTAGTTATAATATTATGATTGATGATAAATATTCGAGGATTTAATTGTATAAATATTACGATTTCGTAATATTATTTGAATAGCACCAAGATTTCGCATCTTCCTTAAATTTTACTTTCAATTAGCCTGAGTGCCAGGTTTGGCTTATTGTTTTCTACATTCTACTCCATTTCCTCCACATTTCCAAAAAATTCTTTTCATTTCGATCCACTGCTACAGCACCTGCCAGCGAACAGTAATAAATGTCGTTATTTGTAAGTTCTGCACAGTTTATCCACCTTTTAAATTTGTTCCACACCTGGCATAAATTGCCACACTCACACACGGTTTGTTATTTATTTACTTCTTAAAACCTACCAATTCAGTCAACTGGACAACTTTAAATTATTATTTCACACGTAAAAAACTTTTGGGTCTACTCGATGTCTCCATAATAGTTAAGAATTCGGTGCCCATAAATTACTAACCTGGAATCTACTAATATTACACTGTGACATTCCAAATATCAGTTTTCTGCTGAGTGTCAGTTACGAGGGTAATTAAGTTTAAATTTAGTTTGGAAATTAAGTTCTCCTACCTACCAGGCCGACTCTTCAATCCTCTGGAGTTTTATTTGAACGACTGGCCCTCCTAATATTAGTTTTTTATTTAGTTAGTCAAAAAACAGCAAATGCGGGGCACCGGGTTCAAACCTGGGGAGAGTCAAACTTTCTTATGACTAGTCTCCGTGCTTCGGAAGGCACCTTAAGCCGGTGGTCCTCTGGGTTAGTGAATTGCCACCATTAACATAAAAACCAGGATACATGGCACATCTGACGGCAAGTCTAGCAAGCTACCTGATTAATGTAAAATATTTATATGCTCACAGAACCAACACTGCCAAGGAAACGACGCAGATGTTGGTAATAACAAGCATTAAAGCTTAAACTAAGAAGAAGAAAAAACAGCCTGACTGGCACTGTATTGCGACCTATGAACTTTTTCAGATCGACTCCACTTGTGTCCAGGAGGAAACAACCGTAGCTAACTACGAACGAACATCAGTTAGGTTATTAAATTAATGCCACAAAAAAATTTCCTTAATTATTGATTGAAAGATTCAATGAGTGCAATGACATTTTTCCTATTTGGTTTTCATTTTATAGCTACAAAGTTCACCGGAAGTTAAATATGAGACGTTTCATTCTAAAACTTATTTGCAACAATTTCTCTAGGAGAGACGTGTCCCCGGTTGCCACCAGGTAACTTCAAGGATCAAAGTAATTGCTACGAAACGTAAAAACAATTTTCTATCAACAGATGATAATATTCTTTTGATGTTTTCTAGTATTCCTTAAATAATGGTACAAAGGTATAATTTCCTTTAATAAAGTTGCCTGTGCATAGAAAGCAGGTACTAGTTATATAACAGTCGCAGATTGAAAATTATACTTTGACCATCTGTTATTCTTTGTAATATTTTAACTGAACCAAAAACTATCATATTATACAGGGTGAATGAGAGCACCCGTATCAGTCATTTTTTTCAAAAACGGCTAGTCCTAGAGAGTCGGGTTAAAAATATTTATTATAAAAGCCATAATAAAGAATCGAATGGTGATATTATTATTTCTTGGAAAGGTCGGCGTCCCGAGTAGATTGCTCCAGAAACTCCAGAACTCCATAATTTTAAATGGCACCATAGGTCGAAAATGGTATCGGTAAAAAGATCTTTAAGAAATAAGCAAGTTTTGTAGGAAAAATTATTTTATTACTCCCTCCCCTTTTCAGTAATATTCGATTGCATATGGGTGAATGAGACCACCCGTATTAGTCTTTTTTTTTTCAAAAACGGTAGGTCGTAGAGAGTTGGGTCAAAAAAATTTATTATAAAAGCCGAAATAAAGAATCGAATAATGATATGATTATTTCTTGGAAAGGTCGTCATCCCGAGTAGTTTGCTCCAGAAACTCCAAAACTCCAGAATTTTAAATTTTATAGGTCGAAAGTGGTATTGTTGAAAATATCTTTAAGAAATAAGCAAGTTTTGTGGGAAAAATTATTTTATTACTCCCGCCCCTTTTAAGTAATGGTAGTCTCATTCACCCATATGCAATCGAATATTACTGAAAAGGGGAGGGAGTAATAAAATAATTTTTCCTACAAAACTTGCTTATTTTTGCAAGGTCTTTTCAACGATACCATTTTCGACCTATGGTGCCATTTAAAATTCTGGAGTTCTGGAGTTTCTGGAGCAAACTACTCGGGATGCCGACCTTTCCCAGAAATAATAATATCACCATTCGATTCTTTATTATGGCTTATATAATGATTTTTTTTACCCAGCTTTCTACGACTTACCGTTTTTGAAAAAAATGACTGATACGGGTGGTTGCATTCACCCATAATATTCAATCGAATATTACTTAAAAAGGGTTGGGAGTAATAAAATAATTTTTCTTACAAAACTTGCTTATTTTTGCAAGATCTTTTTAGCGATACCATTTTCGACCTATGGTGCCATTTAAAATTATGGAGTTCTGGAGTTTCTGGAGCAATCTACTCGGGACGCCGACCTTTCCAAGAAATAATAATATCACCATTCGATTCTTTATTATGGCTTTTATATAAATATTTTTAACCCGACTCTCTACGACTAGCCGTTTTTGAAAAAAATGACTGATACGGGTGCTCTCATTCACCCTGTATACTGAACATTTCAATTGAATCAATAAATTTTAGCCATTGGCCGAAATTTACTGTATTCGTAATATTAATGAAAAAGGTCATTGGATTTATGAATTTGTTCATTGCTATTTAAGAAATACAAAATTGATATTTATGTAATTTTTTTCAGTGTATAAAAAGTTATATTACCTTTTATCAAGATCATTTGGAAATCAATTTTTCAAGGAGATATAGAACAATAAAATTTACAGTCTGCGTTCGCAAGTCAATCAGTCTGACTACTAGAGGATGCAGAAATATAATTTAATGTTCATCAGGGTCTCGATTTGCGTCATCAAATCAAAAATATAATATAGAAAATGTGATCTGCGTCGACTGGGTCGGTATGATTCAATTTGAGTCCTTTCATTCCAGAAATTCCATAGCTTCTTGCTATGGAAGCAACCCAGCTGACTTTTCAAGAATTAAATTAACGTCATTATCAAGTCATTTTATAATTTCCTTGTAACTGAGGCACTGGGGGGTATGGAATACCCCCCAGACCCCCCGGATCCTTATCCATTTCTTCACATGACAGTTCCTCTAATAAGGAACTCCCACTCGCACTCGAGGTTAGCTATATCCCAGCTCGTAGATGAGTAGCAAGGTCCACACTACAAAATTGACTCTAACAAAATGTGAACTTTCTGCAGAAACCGGGGGGTCTGGGTGCTATGCTGGAATATCTCCCAGTTGTAAGGACGTAACAAGTTTCAAAGGAAAGTTTCAAGGAAAGCTAGTGAAAATTTTTAGTTTTGCCATGGAAAATTTCTTCTTCAACTTAGTTTAAGCCTTAAGGCTTTTTATTTCCAACATCTGCGTCGTTTCTTTGACAGTATTAGTTCCATGAGCATATAAATAGTTTACATCTATTAGGTAGCTTGTTAGGCTTGCCTTTAGATGTGCCTGTATCCTGGTTTTTTACTAACCTAGGGGACCACCGGCTTAACGTGCCTTCCTAAGAAAATTTAGAAAGAAAACTCAGGAATTTTATATAGAAAAATTCAATGAAAATCCTGAATTAAAATTTGCATATTTATTATTCGGCCCAATTCTTCTGAATTTTTATGTGGTTGATGAGGGCCCAAAGCCTCACTTTATAATTATGTACTTTAAAATAATATGTTAATTGAAACTCGTTTCAGCGAATTCACATAATATGTGATTCGATTTGCGTTGTTTCAGAATTTTCACAACATAACTACGATTAAAATCACGATCTTTTTGTAAGCAGAAGCGTTTGGGTCTATTATTCATTTTGAGGTTATGGAGAAAGATAACTTCTTTATGCAGTAAATTATAACGATAACAATGTCGTATAAAACTCTGTCTGTTTGTACGTAGCGCTCTTTTGCACTTTTATTGGTCGTTTATTACCACTAACTTGAAAACAATTGACGCTTTTCTGATTGGTAATTCACCAATAGAGTTCCAACTAATCAATCACATACGTATAGGTCATTTGGTATCCAATATAATAATTTGCTAGAAATCTCCTCCACTTCAGTGTCATTTCTAGGCACACCTTTGATTGATTCATTCAATTATTATCAACCAAAAAAAATTATCAAATTAAAAATAAGTTTACGAATTACGAAAAAGACCTTCTATTAAAAATAGACTAACTATGACCTTCACGTATGGTTGCAGCCCTCGGAGTGAAGCCGAAGGACGAACACCACATCTATAATAGTATCTGGGAGATTCATTATAATTATAAAGTTAAAGTTTTTAATTGAAAAATTTTGTTTACTGAATATTTTTAAAAACTATAAACAATTTAAACTCCCCATACCATGGCGTGGGGGATACACCCACCATACCTCTGATTTTATTACCACTACAAGTTGATGTTTCTATTTAAAACGGTTGCTGTGTAATAAAATTATTAACAAATTATAATGCTAAGTTAGTTTTTAATACCGGGGGGTTTGGGGGGTATGGAATACCCTCCAAGAATAGACGGAGAAGAGGAGTTTAAATTTAAGAGTTTTAAGTTTTAAGTTCGGGTGAGGCGAAACAACTATATAAATCACGCACTAGGTGATTAAAGAAAGCCCAATAATGAATATTTCGTCTGTCTATCTCTCTGTTTGTAACTCTCTCTAATAATTATAATGATTGTTTCTTCCTTAATCCATTTAAACTTATGGATGCACCTTGACTTTCAATTAGTGAAGCAAACAATCTCCTTAATTTCATAGTAAGCTATATATTTGATTAGTACCTATAGTATTTAAAAGAAAAAGTGGAGGGAATAAAATATTGTAACTAAATGGTTTAATGGATAATTGGTCAAATCAAATTGATTAAATTATTCTAGGCTTAATTAGTGCATGCTGTTTAAGTTCATTAGTAATTACGTCGTGACTCTATAATAATTATATAGATTACTTCTAGTTCGATAATGGCGCGCATGATTGGATTAACGGGCAATTAAAATTAATTGTCTTCCCGATGACGGTCTTCTTACCAGACGCCTTTATCAAACCGGAAATAAAAGTAGCTCAGCTCCTGTGTAGTAACTCCTCTACTAATACCTACTAATTAAATTATATTTTTCTAATGTTTGATTTTCAAGAACAATATTTGATCAAATAAGTATTGATACTTAACTACATACACGTCGACTCGAATATAAACATTAAGCGGCTTGATAACATCTGAATGTGATGGTTTCCTGCATTGTTTGGAAATTACCCGATTTTTGATATTTTTATCTAAACTAATCCATTAACCTTGTATAGGAAGTCATGCCACAACTAACACTTTAACCTTGATATACATTTACTATCAATAAATCTAATGAAGAAGATATAATTAGATTCCCAAACTAAATTTAACAATAAGCTCATTAAGATTACGGTTTAAGTTTTATAACGCTCGAGTTTTATTTTTAATGTTAACTGCTGTATTATGTGGTTGATTCTGTTTTAGATTTGCGATAAGAATGGAAATACGACTTTTAGGATTTTCAAACCGCTTTGAAGTATCGAAAAAAATTTATTTATTCTAATTTTTCGTGATTGTGGTACTGCCAGACATCCATAAATATACACCCAAAACAATTAGACGTTAATTTAAAAAAATTTCCTATTATATTATTAACATAGAGCAAAATTGTGTTGGACTAATTATATAACAATTAAAAAATCATTATTACAATTTATAAATACCTCTGTTAATAATAATAATAATTGTCGTCTGCATTACCGAAACTACGATTATTTTTTATAAAAAAATTAACATATCATTTTAGATTACGAAATATAACAAAAAATATTTAATGTTTTATTTAACCTACATACATTGCTTTGTTATAATAAATAAGTTGCCGATTTGCTTTCATATTTTTTATCAAAAATATTTTGTCAAACCGGAAAATTACAAAATTTAAATAATCATAAATATCTACAATTTATTTATACAATTTTTGTGCCGCTTCCAATTACTACTAAATATGTAAAAATTGTTATATTAATCACAAAGACGAAAAATTTAAAATTGGTACCTACAGGAAATGTGACGATATTTTATTTTCGCAAAATGTAACCGTACGTAGTAATTATTATTAGATCAATATAATCAATTTTAATACTGAAGTTCCTTTAGTAACATAATCTCCGTGGTTAAAGTTCAAGCAAACACTTTTTATTTTATTATTAACATTAAATGTTACCTAAATGGAAAGTGTAGAACCGATATAAAATATTTATTGAAGACTCGTTTAAAGGCGCAGCTTAAAATGATTTAAATGGGCTTAAAATGCGGAAAGGAATTTTTACAAATTTAAAAACAATAATAGGAAAAATGTAAAAAACTGTTTTCTTCCAGAAGTTTTTCAAACAGACAATAATTAGAAATCATATACAGTAGAATCCGCTTATAACGAGTAGGTACGTACTGGTTATAGCGAGCATGGATGGTTTGGTTTTGCATGCACTGTTGTAACTGGATTCCATTATCGTTAAAACTAAAACTTTGTTTCGCTCTCTTCTGTTTACAAATTTTAATATTTGTTCATGGTTATTTTTCCAAAACAGAGTAACATTTAATTTGCTGTTTGTTTCAGGAGTCATTGTTTAATATGAGATAACTTGCAATAAATGAAATGTAAACACTTAACTGTGTATTACTTAATATTTTCCCTCATTTGTATGTGTATACGCGTATTTCGCTATACCGCAAATTAGCAAACAAATTACAAACATTGTAAATTGGATAAAATTATGAATAAAACAGCAATAACGCAATACGCAATACTTTTGAATAAAAGGCAAAAGTTGAATTATTGTGCTGCCAAATGGAACTCTTTGTATTATATTACTTCAAAATATTGTTAGATTATGAATGTATGAATGAGTAAGAGAGAATCTGTGCTTAAAAGTTGTAAAATTATACTAGACTGGACTATAAAAATTATACTAGAGACTAGACCCAAATTATGCAACTTTTAGGCACAGTTTTTGAAGACTTCCCCGATAAAATGAATTTAGAGACAGGTAGCAAAAAAATTGTATCAATAATGGTAATCATATTGGTGTAAATAGTATTGCTTCCTTTAATAGATTGAATACGAACACAAAGCCATTGTTATATTTCCACACCTTGCTGCAGTTTAACACACCCAGGGAAGCTGGAAGTTCGACCACCTTGTCAAACGTAAACATTTACCTTTAGGTACAGGTAAATCAAAATAAGAATTTAAAAAAATTTTAGTTTTAAAATTCAAACGAAAATCTCGCCTCACTTGATAAATTCAGTAATCAAATCTCTTAAGATCTTCAAAGGAAAAGTACTGACCCCATTTAGGATAAAAATAAATCTAAGTCTTCCAAAAAGTAGGTGCAAGTAGGTCTAATTAATTATTTATCTGTATCGCAGTCGTAAATTACAAATGGTACCAATGACGAGCGATTGAAAAATTTAAATATTTAAAACCAATTCAAGATAGAAATTTAGAAATATACAAATGTGAGTTTAACATGGAATAATTGAGATTAGAAAGCTGAGAAGTACCCGAAACTGATTTTAGTCTACCTTTTCCAATCATTTTCTGATAGCTTTTGGTTTAGAATTACGTTGAATATGAAAATGGAATCTTTTGGGATTGTTTTACTACTGCTGATAAGATCAAGTTGTGCATTTGATTATATTCTAAAAATAAGAGATCGGGCAATCGTTTTTGAATATTGTAAAGCTCTGGTTTTAGTCGAACAAATTGTTGATAAATACTAAAAATATATAGATTGTATTACATGTTATAATCTTGTTAGATCTCATTAGTGACGTCTAGAAATAAATTCTTGAAAGTGACTGATTTTATAGTAGATCGTATTACAAACATTTTATTGGCATGACTAAGGTCCTTAAACTCGAACATACTATGCAAATTTTTGGTGTAAAGAAAATCACTTTTAGGGATTGCCTTCTATAAGCCACCGATGAGAAAATATAAGATCGAAACATGTATGTCTTTGTTGGAGTTCCTACTTGCGACTTTGAAATTTCTAAATTCTATGAACCCAGAGGATCAGGTTTAATTTAGTGTCAAATGATATGGTAAATTTTGTGCGAAATTTGAAAGTCTCATTTTACTTGATAAGACGGACTGACGGACTTACAGCGACAAGAGCTTAGTCACTAACTGCGTCACTAATCAAACATTACCTACTCTAAACTAAGTGAATTGATTCGAAATCCAAATACAACGTAGGACAGTTTCTTACTGTTTAGAATAAAGTTCTTACTTTACTCGGATTCGAACCGGGTATTTAGTGTTCATAGTCAACTCGCGTGAGCGCTAAGCTCCGACCGCCTCTATCTCTGAAGACTACTCCATCGATAATCCTTCGTACGGTTTGATTGAATTGATGTCTATTGAAGATATCCGCGTTTACGAAGCGCGCGCATTCAAAAGTGATAACGACGCAAATTTGAATTTAAAAAGTTGCATTGTTGCTTACTTACGACTGGGAGTTATGAAATACCCCCCAGACCTCCAGTTTCTATAAAAATAAAAACGTTTGTAGAGACTTTCACTCTTATCCCTTAACCTTCATCCACTCGCGTATGCGGCGAATCGGCCGCAGTAAGACACTTAGGGTAGTTTGTAGCTGTACTGAGCCGGCTGGTGGAGCTTTTTTATTCAAAAAACGGGCATGGTCTATTGGAAGAGATAGTAATTACTAATTAGAGAATACAAGCCCTTCCCACCTCTCCCGTGACATTCTAGAAGGAAATGGGGGAGAAAATTCAAAAATGAATATGAAACCCGGGGGGGGGGGTTGGAGGATATGGAATATCCCCAGCTGTAAAAAAGCAACAAACCATTCCAAAGTAATAACAACGCAAGTTTAAATCTTAAACAGTTGGTTTGCTGCTTACTTACGACTGGGTTATATTCCATATCCCCCAGACACCCCGGTTTTTGTAGAAACAAAAAATATTTGAAGATGTTTTCATTTTTACCTCTTAATTAAAAAAAGTTTCTGTGGCGAATATCAGTGGGGCAGCTAGCCTAAAGTATTAGAAGCGGCTGTAATCCTTTACCGTGGGATATCTAAAAATATGAATGTGAAACCGGGGGGTCTGGGGGGAATATCCCCCAGCATTAAAAAATCAACAGAAAACTATTCAAAAGCAAATTTAAATCTTAAAAAGTTGTGTTGCTTACTTACAGCTGGGTGGTATTCCATACCCCCCAGACCCCCCGGTTTCTATCAAGACTTCTTCGAAGAAAATTTCCCTACATGATGGGACTTAATGTAATAACATTTCTAAATTGTTTTTTTCTAATGCGGGCTAAGACTCTCAATCATTTTATGCGCCAATTTTTAGAAATTTCAGGAAAACTAGAGGAATTATTTTATACAGGGTGTCACCGCACTCACTTTACATAACTTAGGTAGTGATAGAGGACACTTTTCTAAGAACAATAATATTTAACAAAAATTTTTTTCTAAATTCAAACGCTCGAGAGTTAGGCCTCCTTAAAGCATTTTTTTTAATTACCATCTTGACGTGGCCATAGCTCCGAAAATAATGATTTTTCAGTAAAAATGGTTTAGTGCTTTTTTAAAGAGCGTGAAATAATCTACAAACAAGATTTACACCTTTTATTGTCTAAAATCAACAGCTTTCGAGTTATGAATTAAAGTAAGCTAAAAAATGTCGAAAAATTTGAGCATTTCTTTTTTTTGTTTTTTTTCAAAATCCTGTATCTTTTAAACGAAACATTTTACAAAAAATTTGACGCCCCATTCCGGATAGGAAATTTAAAGGACTACAACTTTCGTCTAGTAAAATTTTTTGAGAAACCAATCCATTTCACAGAAAATCAGAAAATAATAAACAAGGCCGCCACAAAACAAAAAATTAAATTCATAAAATTTTTATATTTTTTGAAAAATTATTTTATTAATTTATAAAATGTCCCTTTTTGTTAAGAGCCATTATAGCAGGGGTGGTCAACAAGGTCGAGGGATTGACCGGTCGATCACGAGGTCAATTTTGGTCAATCGGTGAGTGTGAAAAGTGTAAAAAATTCGAATTTCTGCGATTAAAGTGTCGAAAAATCGACTTTTTTCGAATTTTTTCGACAAACATTTTTTAAAACAATCACGACTGTGTATTGAAAATGAGGGTGGTCATTTTCAACAATTACTTTATTAATGTAATAATTTAAAATTAATTAATAAAATAATTTTTCAAAAAAAATAAGAATTTTGTGAATTTAATTTTATGTTTTGTAGCTGCCTTGTTTGTTATTTTCTGATTTTCTGTGAAATGGATTGGTTTTTCAAAAATTTTTACTAGACAAAAGTTGTAGTCCGTTAAATTTCCTATCCGGAATGGGGCGTCAGATTTTTTGTAAAATGTTTCGTTTAAAAGATACAGGGTTTTAAAAAAAAACAAACAAAAATAAAGCTCAAATTTTTCGACATTTTTTAACTTACTTTAATTCATAACTTGAAAGCCGTTGATTTTAGACAATAAAAGGTGTAAATCTAGGGTATAGATTATTTCACGCTCTTTAAAAAAGCAGTAAACCATTTTTACTGAAAAATCAATATTTTCGGGGCTATGGCCACGTGAAGGTGGAAATTAAAAAAAATGCTTTAAAGAGGCCTAACTTTCGAGGGTTTGAATTTAGAAAAAAATTTTTATTAAATATTGTTCTGAGAAAAGTGTCCTCTATCACCATCTAAGTTATGTAAAGTGAGTGCGGGGACACCCTGCTGTATACCTCCCAGTATTAAAAACTCAACAGAAAACTATTCAAAAGCAAATTTAAATCTTAAAAACTTGTGTTGCTTACTTACAGCTGGGGGGTATTCCATACCCCCCAGATCCCCCGGTTTCTATCAAGACTTTTCCGTAGAAAATTTCCCTACATGATGGACTTAATTTAATAACATTTCTAATTTGTGTTTTCCATTTTCTAGTGCGGACTAAGCCTCTCAAACATTTTATGCGCCAATTTTTCAAAATTCCAGAAAAGCTAGAGGAATTATTTTGATTAGAAAGAAAATTGACTGTGAAGCCGGAGTGAGCAACCAGGAAGCTGAAAGACTCCCTTTTAAAATTGATGATGAATCTAATTTGATTATTGACCAGAGTAATCTTGCTTCCTATTTATCGTTAGGGGATACTCTTAGGGGGAACTCCCGGTTCCTGAGGAAAACTAACCAATAACTGACAATAATTTACTTAATTTTATCACATTATTTAAATGCGGTTTTATTATTTTTAAGTTGGGCTAAGCACAGTACAGCTATGACTCATATCCAGCTTGTTCAGAAAAGAGTACGTCATCTACCTTAGGATCTTCTCTCCCCCTGCCGTAAAAAAAAAGAATAAATGACAAATTATGAACCACCGATACTGAGTCGAACAAAAGTGTCCATTTATTCCATCTTCCTTTACCACGCAAAATGCTAATTTCATCTAAACCAAAATATCAAAACACACTAGGGACTAGGATATATTTTTCTAACTTGAATATCGTATCAAAATGGTAAATTCTTAACACGTTACCATGGCAACAATCCATGCATCACGAAGTATGATTTTAAAACCGAAATTGGGCTTCGGAGCCAACTGCTGTGAATGTAGGTTCAATTCTTAATTGCTACCAAATTATTTATGTCATGGTTCGGAATCCACGTTAAGCCGTTGATCCCTCTTTACGTTCTTTACGGCAATAAAATCTGATTTGTAATTCGATCATCTCGAGTTATCCCAAGTGTAAAACAGTTTATCCGTAAATTTAATCAAACAATTTTGTGTTGAATTTGAAATGTCGTTCTTGTAATTTTTGTTTACCGAAGAAGGGGAGCCAGTTACGATTTACGATAGGGTCCACAATACACCTAGGGCGCACTGGTCATATTATATAGACAAGTGCAAAGAAAATTCTCCTACGTTGATCCCTTTGAGACCTATTTGACCGTTTGAATCTGGTCTGAATTTTGGTGTGAATATTTTATTAGTGATTGGTAAAGGTAGCCATTATTATTTTTTATTCTCATGTCCGTCATTGCACTGAGTAGCTTTGTTACAGCTTCGTCAAGTTGAAAGGATTGAAAGGAACAACAAAATCGTGTCAGATTTTAAATTATAAACCAGATCCGGATTTAAGTTGATTATGTTGCCTATTAATTTTATAATCAGTAAAAATTTGCAATTTATCTGCTTTATAGCAAATCTAATTTTTTGCTTTATAGCAACTTTTATAGATCCTAGAAAATAATGTTGTGAAATAAAAAAAAATCTTGTTTGAAATTGGGTGTAAAATTAAATTGCCCCTTTTTATTTTCAACTTTGAATAAAGTACTGGGGATGGGGAGAGCAAGAACGTTTCCTCAACATTGTTAAAAAGTTGAAAAATTACTTAAAATTGTTAACTTTCTATAAAATAAAAAATAATTGGTCAATTTTTATTAATTCAGGTAACAAATTGGGGATTTCTCTTCCTCTAAAAAATTTAGTTGGCTGAAGAAACCAAGGGGGTAGGTTTTTCTTATAACTTTTCACGTTTTTATTCCTATTCTCTTACAAATTTGTTTCTGCTTTCCATGAATTTCATTAACTTAAAATTTAAATTTTATAACCATTTTCCACATTATACGAAATGTTGAAAAGTGAGGAGTGAAAAGTTTAAAAAAAAATACCTCCACCCTGTGGTATTATACACTTTCAAGGTGTTTGTATGTGAAATCAAATAATAAAACGTTAATAATTAATTTATGTTGTTTTATTATAAAAAATTGCGTTATTTACCGTCTACAGATAACACGCCGAAAACATTACAATTTAAACGATTTGGGCGGCCCTAGCACAGAGTCCTCTACGCTTATGAGAGGATTCCACAGAAGCATCTTCCCAGAAAACTTTTATCGTTTCCAGTTAAATTTGTTGCTAATTCAATTACCTTTTTTCTCACGTTACAATCAATCAGGTGCAAGAGCATTAATCTCCGCTTCATGCAATAATTTTATTAGATACTACCAAGTAACCCCCCCCCCCCGGAGACTTCCGTTTAATTTATTGTAGGTAACCTTAGTATATTATTGAAAAATTGTGCGTTTGTCAATACCTTAAAAATAATTGGATCAATGATAAAATTAAGATTACTCTTAAGTAGGTATTAAACGTTCGATCAGCAAAATAAATATTCATCGAGTAGGAATATAAATTTTGTTGAAAATTTGAGGGAGTACCAAGAGCAGTTAATCAATAGCGAAAATTATGTAGCAATCTGAGTGTAGTATAATGAGAGTGAAGAGAGAAGAGTAGTTACAATGATGACTTGCTAATTGCACATTTGACTTATCTGATGGATTTTACTGCAAAATCACAGTTAATTTTTGTTTACTCTTTACAAAAAAAACCTATTTCACTGTGTTTTATGGAAGCTGAAATTTAGTAACGGTCAACCATTAACTTTCCTTTTAGAGGGGATAAATAGTACCTGCATGAGATTATTGTTTGTCCTGCCTTGACCCTGCCCTGTATAACTTGACTTATTAAATAAATAAAAACAGTTGCATGTGTTGTATTTTGACTTATTTTCTGCACCTCGTAACCAACAAGGATAACAGACTTTGATTCTGGTTTGACGTCAAGGAGATGAATTTTGCTTTTCTGCTAATTAATTGTTAAAATTATGCAAATTTTGAGTAGGTAATAAAAAGCAGCTTCTAGTGCTATTTGTTCCTTTTCTAATCGTTGGATAATAATAATCGTGGTTCACATAATAATTAAAATTGCAACACCTCAAGGTTGGCACCGAATTTGAATGTTTTGACTACAAATTTACGTAGTAAATCAAAAAAATTGGGTGACCGTTCTCTCCAGGACACAAGGAGCAACTTCATTGTTCAAAGGTGCCCCGAAGACATAGCAAACCATCTACCTCAAAAAAAGCTCAGCGAACAAGATTCTAAGCATTCTGGTTTCCTTTTAATTTGAATGACTTGTGGTTTAACCACTAATTGTATTGGTTTTGGAATAATGCTAGCAATAAAAATGTATCATAATATCATTTCTAATTTCTTCTAACGAAGAAGAAGTCGTTCGAAAATACTTAATTTTTATTTTATATTCCAATATTTTAAATTATTACAGCTTCCTGTAATAAACTTCCTGCTAAGTATTGTACTAATCTTGCTAATTATTCACTAATTAGGATACACAATAATAATTATTGTATATAATTTTTCTAATTAAGGAAATAAGTTACATTATTTATGCAACTTTTTACCAAGGACCTATTTGCTTGTTTTATCTCTAATTACAAATAATTTGATTAAAATCACCAATAATTTAATTATAAAAATTAATTACATGTAGTGAAGTATATTGCTGACAATTTGCAAGTATCTATTTTATGGTGAAAAAAATCGGAGTGGATCGCAAATACTAATTTGAACTAATGCCAAAATTTTAGCAGTTGTAATTAAAAATAAAAGTGTAACATTTTTGAAATGCACCTGTAAAGATTCATCTTGTGTCTTAAAATGTTACAAGTAACAGAAAAGGCATAAATGAGACTTACCTTTAAAAGATCTCTAATATTTATATTTAAATTAGAAGCTGCTTTTGAAAAACTGTAAATTATGAAATAATTACAATCGCGATCATTTAAAATTGTTTATACGGCGGTAGTTAGGAGCGAAACATTAAAGTACATACACCACGGACGCCATCTCGAAATGAACTGTTTGGTAGATGGAAAGGTGAAAGCTAAACAAGTTGAACGGAGACGGACGCATACGCCTTGCTTACTCACAGAATCAATAGCACAGACAAAATTCAAAATAGTTATGAACCGGTACTGGTCATAAGCGTAACTCGGAGGAACTCTTCGTTCCCTAAAGCCCTTTAGTTCACATGCCATTTTCTTTGGAACTCCAAGGGATAATTGAATCCAAAAAGTGGGCAAGTCTCATTGCAATTGTCGCTGCAAAGAGTCCAATTGCTGCAATTAAAATCTGACCCATAAATTGTTTTATGGGGTTGCCCCCCTCCTAAAAATCCCTAAACCGAGAAAAAGATTCCAATTGTTTTAATTATTGGACTCTCGTTAGTTTTGTTTTATTTTGCTATCAAAAATTGTCCCCAAATGATGAAGTACGTGCAAACCATTTTATTAGTTTGTAGCTGCGTACTTATATTAATATAAAATTTAAATTGGCCCACACGTAACAAAAAATGGCTTTTAGTTCCGCCAAGATTGCATAACAAAACATTTTTGCACGTATTTACTAAATAACCCAGATAAAAAACAAGTTAAACCACAAAAATGATTATTTTAACTAAACCTAATTAGTAAAAATAATTAGAAACCAATTTCTTAGTTTTATCCACATAAAATGTAAAAAAAAAGTTGATAAGTAATCGCTCGTTTATTCCAAAAATATGTAAATATATTATAATAAATATAACATTTTTAGCTTGCAAAAAATTCGGGTAAGCTAAAATATGTATTTGAAACCCCCAAAAGTCCCTTAAATATTCCTGTATGATTCACTCTCAATTAGGGATTTTAACTCTACCGACGATGTTTTTACCGATAACTCTTAATTTCACTTTTACGAGAAATTATCATCAGATCAAAATTGAATCGCACAAAATTCCCTATAAAGCGAGTTACTTCCAAGTTTTTATATGGTGGACTGCAGTGTTACCAAACGGGAATTTTGTGTTTAATTCTAATCAGAGCATAAAATTTTGTACAAATTAATTGCATTTTATCCTAATAATTGAAAGTCAAAGTTTCGTATTTCAAATTTACAGGGTGTATAATCTGAGAAAATTTTAATTCTGTGCCCGCTTATAATGGACTCAAAAAATGTAACTATCATAAACAAAAAATATATTAATATCACAGAAATATAGAATTATAAAATTCATCTATTATAGGTGAGATTCCAGCACAAGCAAGTTAGATTAACATCAGAGCCGAAACGAGGGAAGATAACGCCTGTGATGAAAGGTTTAATTTGCGCTACCCTCGCCCCCCCCCCCCCCCGTTCGTCCCAGAAATTTTTTAAAAAAATAAAAATTTATTAATAGGTACAATAAATTAAAAACATTGTTAAATCAAAGCAAATTTCACATTGTTTATTTAACACCGAACAAATAATAAAGCAGAATATTGACATTTGACCTTTTTATAATTGAAAATTAAATATTATTTTTAGTTTACAGGAAACTAAATAATGGTGGTCTTATAAAATTTTTGTCCACTCTGCGAAATAGTACTATATTATACACCAAGGGAATAAAGTGCCACTTTTCGTCATGAGGGTTTCGTCATCAAAGGTTTTTTACACGAGGCGCAGCCGAGGGTAAAAATTACCCGAAGGACGAAAAGTCACTTTAATCCCGAGCGCGAATATACTATTTTTTGCCTTTCCGAAAGCCAATTACGAAATTCAAAGCAAATATTTGTTAGAATAAGCGAGAAATACCAAACCATACAGCCTAAAGCCAGACCTGTACATGACATTAATGAAGTACGGTCCTGAAATAGCTGAAGCAGCTAAGTTGGCTTGTGTGTAAAAATTCCTTTTACTTTTCCTCCCGCTGTTTTACTTTTCCGCCCGCTGTTTTACTTTTCCTCCCGCTGTTTTACTTTTCGTCCCGCTATTTTACTTTTCCTCCCGCTAATTTACTTTTCCTCGCGCTCCTAAGAACAGTGGCACTTTGCTCCCGCAAAACTGGGAGTAAAGTGACCACGTTACTCCCGGAAAGGCAAAAAAGATTATTTTTTTCTCCATGTTCAACAATGAATGACTTTCAATACCCCCAGAACCCCAGGTTTTTCGATTGTTTACTTTTAAAAGAAATCCCTCCAAGTAAAAAAAAAATTTCTTCCGGAACTTTAATTTTATCTCAATTTTAAGTGTATTTTCTAAGGCAGCTAAGCCCGATAGCCCTCCAAAAATGTGAAGAAACTGGTGTGAAAACTCGGGGTCTAAGGAAATACCCCTCCCCCAGCATACGGAAGTAACGAAATAACTTTTAAAATTGATAAAGACGCAAATTTAATTGTTAAGAAAGCATCTCTTTTTTACTTACAGCTTGGGGGTTTATAACACAGATGAACAACAACTTAAAACACAAAAGTGATTATTTGAACTACACCTAATTACTAAAAATAATTTTTTAGTTCTTACGTGTACGTACATCGACCTCGACATCGAAATAAAATTTAAAAAAGTTGATAATTAATCATTTATTTATTACAAAAATATGTAAAAGTAACATATTTACAAGTTACCTATCTCGACTTTTTTACACGTAACATTTTAGATTGCAAACTAATTATTCCTTACCCCCAGACCCCCCTGATTGTTTGCTTTTAATAGCACCCTCTAGATCAGGGGAAAATTTTTACATCAACATAAATTACATTATTATACATAATTTTATCTCATTTCTAAATGTTCTTCTATTTTCTGGTCTAGGGTTGCAAGGCCCCCTAAACCGGGCATCTGGGGAGTATGGAATACCCCCAAATAATAAAGTAACGAGATAACTTTTCAAAATTGATAAAGACGCAAATTTAATTCTTGAAAAAACAGCTTTTTGCTTACTTGCTAACTGGGAGCGTTCCATAGACCCCCCCTCAGCCTCCCAGTTTTCCGATTGTTTACTTCTTAAAATCAGGGAAAGATTTTTTCCAGTAGCATAAATTACCTAGGTAATACTTAGTTTTATTTAATTTTTTTAGTGTTTTTTTTATTTTCCAGGTTTATTTTGCACCTCAATCTGTGCGCCACCTTTACAACGTCCTAGTTACGACTCTGTATTATATTATGGGTGCGGGTACTTCTTCTAAAAACAATTTTGAAATCTAGTAAGATAAGACTACAACAAAAACGGTTACTTTTTTTAGTAGGTAGTAGGCCTTTTTATTCTATTAAAACAAAAGCACAATTTATGTGAATGAAATCAAAACAATGCCTAGCCTTCGGGAGTAATTTTATTTTTCAAATTCAATTGACAGAAATATATTAAAACAGAATGAGTTAGGTTTTTATATCAATATTTTTATAATATTGTATAATGGGTATTTTTTTAAGCTCGTTCGAATTTTGAATTGAATTAAGGGCCGGTTTTACAATTGGAGGTTTAGCATCGGCTCAACTAAGCCGATGCTCAGCTGAACCGCACCTATGCAAGCTTCAAGTTGAGCTCGGCTCAAGTACTAAGCGCACATTGTAAAACCCATAATTTGTAAAATTTGAAGCTCAAGGCTGGTTCAAAGTTGAGCTGAGCTTAAGCTTCTATTGTAAAACCGGCCGTAAGTAAAGCTTCAAGTTGAGCTCGGCTCAAGTACTAAGCGCACATTGCAAAACCCATAATTTGTAAAATTTGAAGCTCAAGGCTGGTTCAAAGTTGAGCTGAGCTTAAGCTTCTATTGTAAAACCGGCCCTTAGGGCTCTATTTATTTATTTACAATAGAAGCTTAAGCTCAGCTCAACTTTGAACCAGCCTTGAGCTTCAAATTTTACAAATTATGGGTTTTACAATGTGCGCTTAGTACTTGAGCCGAGCTCAACTTGAAGCTTTACATAGGTAAAGCATAGGTGCGGTTCAGCTGAGCTTCGGCTTAGTTGAGCCGATGCTAAACCTCCAATTGTAAAACCGGCCCTTAAACACATAAAAATTGAGCAGGTAACCACAAATTTGGTTTTATTGGAAGGAAAATGTTTTTTTAAATTAATTTCGGGCATATAAGCACCCCGTCTGCCAGTTACTACATAGAGCATATCCTCTAAATCCAATTTTAGAAGCTGGTTTATCTGCATACCAGATATTTTAACAGCCCCAAAAAGTAGTCCAGTAGTTTCAAATCACAAGACCATTAGTGACCAATGGGTAGGTCCTTAATTTTCCAAGATTTTCTTAACTCTATTAGGGCCAGTTGTATAAAAGAGGATCATCCTAGGATCAAAGTTAAACCAGTGATCAAATCAAAGCAGGATCGCCGCAAGGTAGATAGATTACAAATAAACCTATCAAGTAAATCTATCAACCTTGCGTTGATCCTGGGTCAGCTCTTGACCCTCTTCTATACAACTGGCCCTAAGTGATGATGTCAAAACGCCTATAAATACGCCAACCAAACTTCCCGAATTAAGTAAGTGTTAATTTGCCTTAAGAAAACGAAAATATGTTCATTTTCTTATGGCCGATAACACTGAGTCAATTCGCGTAGTATGTTTGGCCTATATTCTAGGCGTCTTGACGTCACACTAATGGAGTCAGAGTTTTTCTAACAAGACAGGAAGTCACTTATGAACTTAAGATGGTTCTATATTCGTTCACTACTGACGGTTACACGAAGTCCTACAAAATTTTTGAAGAAATATAGTCCGCAAAAATTGGTGCAATTTTCTGAATGCATAGGCAACTCTTACATTGTTTGAAGATTTCCATCACACCAAATTCGATAAATCTGTTTACTATTTACGTATTTACCTGCTAATGTATTTTAAACTTTAAAGTACACTCTACATTATTTTGTAGAATGTGGGAAGCATAGGTAAGTTATAACCGTGAAAATGTATCTAAAAATTTTAATTTTCGCTTTATAATATTAGAAAATTAGATAATTATAATAATACGTGGGTAGTAGAATATAATTTGCTGCTTAAATTCTCAAATGCTGACTAGCAAATTAGAAAAAAGGTAAAATTGATTTTAACGTATATTTTTGCTGCAATTCTCAAGAAATCGATTTTTCTGATCACTAAATTATTATGAAAAGAGTACTGAAGTAAGATTAAGAGAATTGAAAAGAACCAAATATTCAATGGTGGTGTAACTAGGAAACTGGGGGCCCGCATACAATATAAATTTGGAGCCCTTTCATAATTATTTAGTTTTTGAATTTAAAATTATAGGTAGATACATAAGAATTATTGTAATAATTTCTCTCTGTCTCATTTCTCTGATTGGTTCATGGTTCAGCGGGTCGATGTCCACTGGAGGGATAAACTTGAGAGTTTCCGTGTTTCAGTTTTTATTCTAATATTTACGTAGCGCCAATAAAATATTCTCACTCAAAAAGGCAGGCTAAGTAATAAGTGTAAGTGCTGGCACCCAATTTTGGAGTTTATTATTTAATAATTTTATTTATTGCTCATTTATAACAAAGCTTAACAAGTAATGTTAACTTCCTCATGTATAACATATAATTCATGCTTCAGTAGTTACAGGCAAATCCGATTAAACTTGATTCGAACATAGAATAATAGTTTGTTAAATAAAAATATTCAATTGATTCGTAGTAATATCTGTTGTCTGCTCTTCTAGAATCACAAAAATGTGAAATAAATACTTTGCCTTTTGCTTGTAACAAACATTGTCGTCCTATTTGAAATCATCAGACGATTAATAACCCAAAAATTTCAAAATATTTGGTTATTACATTTATTCCACGTTAAAGTGGAGGTCCCACAAAAATACCGATGGGAGTGGATCTGCTAATCCAGGAACAAGAAGAAGAATTCGAAAAAATGAGAGAGGAAGTTGGTGGTTTGAGTTTTGATTTTCACCAATCAAGTTAATTTTGAGATTTTTTAAAATAAGTCCTCATTATTGGAAAGGCATACTATATTCGAATTTGGATAAAGAAAGGTTATAAAGAAAAGAAAAGAAGAAAAGAAAGAAATTTGACAATATTCTGATAATTAAGGCTGGGAATTTTTAACATTTTTGTATTCGATTATTCGTTCAAGAAATCACAAGAATATTAAAATTATTCGAATATTCGAATGATTATTTGAATATTCAAACTACTCGAATATTCGAATAATCATAATATAT
Organism: Rhagonycha lutea; assembly: GCA_958510855.1. Lineage (NCBI taxonomy): Eukaryota > Metazoa > Arthropoda > Insecta > Coleoptera > Cantharidae > Rhagonycha > Rhagonycha lutea. The sequence goes on from OY294036.1 coordinate 97,201,986, forward strand.
TATGAATAATTTGAATATTAAAATAATTTGAATATTATCGAATAATTTGAATAGTGCCGTTGAGAAAATATTCATATTCGAATACTCGATTAATTGATTATATTCGATTTTTTGCACCAAAAAACATTTTTAGACCCTTTTCGTTAATCTCTTGCTCTCCCATGGAGGGATTTGAAGGTTTGAACCCCCAAAACCACCCCCGTATATAGTAAGGCTGAGAATTTTTAACATTTTTGTATTTGAATATTTGAATATTTGTTAAAAAAATGACAAGAATATTCAAATTACTCGAATATAATCAACTAATCATTCGAATATTCAAATTACTCGAATATTCGCATAATCATTCGAATAATTTGAATATTCGAATAATTTGAATAGTGCCGTTGAGAAAATATTCATATTCGAATACTCTCGATTAGTTGATTATATTCGATTTTGATTCCCTGCCTTACTGATAATACGATAATCTACGATAAATTTTTTAAAATGTCGAGGGGAGATTTTTTTCGTCAAAATTAAGAGTAAAACCCTCCATGATTTTAGGATAGGGGGATAAAAAAAAATGTAAATCGCTGTGCCTAATTAGATAAAATAAAAAAAGAGGGAAAAGTAGTATCATAAATTTAAAATTAATTTATAGTATAAAGAGATCGAAATATTTGCAAGGGTGCAGTGAAATAAGAAAATTTAGATTTTCTTCAAAATTAATCCTGTATGATGATAGTAAAATCCATAATTCCTATCATCTGAACTACAATTTGTTTCAAAAATTTTATTTTTATGGGTAAAAGAATAAATTGTACAAAGAAACTTTGAACGCCTTTTCTAAAAAACTAAATTTTTCAACAGATTCCGCTCGAAAACTCAAAAATATAATCAACAGATTTTATTTATCTTGGACTCGTAAGATTCGCCTTTAAATTCCTGATCATTTGAATATAAATTTGTACCAAATTTTTATTTCTATCGCCATAAGAATTGAACCAAATAACTTTTTTGTTAAAATCAAATTCCCCATTATAACTCAAAAACTGAAAAACCGACTTTAGTCATCTTAGTTAGTTTCATTCGAATTGTAGTTAAATTCCCTGTTTTCAGAACTAAAATTTGTGTTAAATTTCTATTTTTACCGTCAAAGGAATTAAATTAAATTAAAATCAACTTGTCCAAGCGTTTTTCACTTTTTTATTCTTAAATGTCTTGAAATATCCGGATTTATTTCGCACTTTTGTAACTTCAATTTTTTTGTTGAATAATTTAGGCGGTCGGAGCTTAGCGGTCACGCGAGTTGACTATGAACGCTAAATACCCGGTTCGAATCCGAGTAAAGTAAGAACTTTATTCTGACCGTCTCCCCTCGGAAGGCAATGGCAAACCACCGAGAGTAATATGCCAAGAAAAATCCTTAAAATGTTCTTGGCTAAGTCGGGGGGATCGCCGTACATCCGAAATTGGATAGGCATCTGAAGAAGAAGAATTGAAAAATCTTTAAAAAACTTATTGCGCTAAATTCAGGGAAGCAAGACCTTTCAAATGAGGTGTCACTCGCCATTATCATCCCTATTAATATTTCAGGGGTTGTCATCACAGCGCGAAGGGATGAAACAATACGGGAGTGACATTAGTCGCAAAAGTTGTACCCCTCGATGATAAAATTGACTTGTTTTTACATTTCCTGAAAAAAAAATTCTGTTGGCCACAATCCCGTATTTCGTTTTCAGAGGGCCACCCTATATTCATCTTAAAATAGACTCAATCTAATTATCCTTTTCTTCAAATAGTATTTCAAATTTTTGTTAAAACCAGCATAAGAATTGGCCAAAAGAAGCCAAATTAAGGCTGGGAATCAAAATCGAATATAATCAACTAATCGATTTTTCGAATATTCGAATATGAATATTTTCTCAACGGCACTATTCAAATTATTCGAATATTTAAATTATTCGAATATTCAAATTATTCGAATATTCAAATTATTCGAATATTCAAATTATTCGAATATTCAAATTATTCGAATGATTATTCGAGTAATTTGAATATTCTTGTCATTTTTTTAACAAATATTCAAATACAAAAATGTTAAAAATTCCCAGCCTTACTATAATAAACGGGGGTTGTTTTTGGGGTTCAAACCTTCAAATCCCCCCATGGGAGAGCAGAGATTAAAGAAAAGGGTCTAAAAAGTTGTTTGGAGCAAAAAATCGAATATAATCAACTAATGGAGTATTCGAATATGAATATTTTCTCAACGGTACTATTCAAATTATTCGAATATTCAAATTATTCATATGATCGAATGATAATATTCGAGTAATTTGAATATTCAAATAATCATTCGAATAATTTGAATATTCTTGTGATTTCTTGAACGAATATTCGAATACAAAAATGTTAAAAATTGCCAGCCCTAAATACCTCATTAAAAAAAAAAATAAAAGAAAACTAAAAACTGATCAAAAATGATTTAAAATCCTTTGAAAATTTTTAGTTTTTGCAATTTGTAATTGCAATTTTTATTTTACCAGTCACCATTTTGTTTTACGTGGTTTATTTAAACAGTGCATATCACACTATAATGATAACATTTCTGATTATAAATAACTTTAATTTTTGATTTTGGAAAAATTCAAAGAACGTCAAAAAGAGATCTAAAGCACCAAAAGTTAGATTTGGTGTAATTCCGTTTATTTAAATTCTGTTTATTTATTTCCTTAGAGAGCAAAAATACCCCGCTACCCCCCTATATATTTGTCATATGATTCATTTCATTATCTTACATTATTACTAGAGAAAAATTTTCACTAACCTAACTGCTGCTTTTACGAAGTAGGCACCATCTGCAATAATAAAGAAAATTCTTTGTTAGTTTTCATTTTTGATAAGAAAGATTTTCATCAAATTACCTTTATCATTTGTAGCCCTATCCCGTTTATCTTCTTAACCATGACTGGTTTTCCTCTATTCCTTCCAAATTATATAAACAGGTTCACAGTGTCACAGTTTTTTAACGGTAGCGAATGAAATTGTTTAGCTAACACTTCTGGAAACACTACTTTTTCACTTAGATATTAAAGAAAAATGATTCCCGTTTGTTAATCAAGCCTTTTCACAAAAATTCGTACTCGACACATTACACTCCCGTTCGCGAAAAACAATTCCTTTTGAAAAACATCCAAAAATGTAACAAAAATCTTCCTGCCACAATTTTTAGAAAATTTTGAAAGATTCCATAACTTCCATTTTGATTATTCAAAATACTGCACCAACAGAAAATTATGATCACGGCACCCCATAAGCATAACACCGAACTTTGTCAAAAAACTTATTTTTCAGATATTTACAAAGGTAATACAATGAGGAAAAGCTTGCGTTTGAATGACTCATTCAGGAAATTCTCTTTATACGCGTCCAAATAAAAATTTCATAACTTACATTTTGTTGTTAAATATTCGGAAAGAAGCTAAATTTTTTATTTTCCTGCCTAACACAAACAGAGGTTTGGATAATCCATTTTCTCACTATATTTGAACAAGAAATATTATCCTTATTCCACGTCATCTGGCTTCGATTTTCTGCAACACAAAAATGCAAGTTTAAGTTTTAAAAAAAAGAACGATAATTTTACGTAAAAAAAAATTAATTTCGAAGTTTCTTTAGTTTTCCTCAAACAAAGCGACGCCGACGTGACGATCTTCGACAGGTTAAAACTTCATAGAAGCATTTACGTCATCAACGGGGGATGAGACCAATAAATTTATTAAAACAGAAACTTCGAAACCAAAAGTAACAATAAAAAAGTATTTACCGATATAATTGGAAAAAGTTTTCCACCAAAACTGAAAACTACTGTTGGAAAATCCTACCGAAACACTTTTTTTTAACTTTCCACTGACACAAATAATAATTTTTCGTGAAGGATTCAAGAGATGATGTTACCTCGAAGACGTTAAACAAATAAATAAATAACGGTTTTAATGGTAACTAAATTTCATTATAATTTTTTTTATTTCCTAAAAGATTGATAAGAATCGTTGTTTACACGTGTAACGATGCTTCATCATATTATTCATTCGTAGGAATCTAAAAAAATTTCAAATTTCAAAAAAAAAGTAGCGTAATTTTAAGTGTATACGGGGTGAAATAAAAAATATAAATGACAGTTTTCAAAATGAACTTCATTTGATAGTTGTTTATTGTTATCTCTGCTGCAAAAAGTTAATTTTTGCTTTTGATTATAATAATTTTTTGAAATCAGATGATCATTTGTAAAAACGAAACTTGGGTAAAAGAGAGAGAAAAATGTTAACAACTTTTTTTATATTACCCCCTATAAGTACACGAAGTTATAAACACTTTTGTGCAATCTTTTTAAATATAAAATATTTGTTTATTTTTAAGTTCTTTTTCTATAAAAATTCAGTGACACAATAGCACGTGTATGCAATTAGTAGAAAAAAAACTTATAAATATGAACAACATTTTGGAAACAAAAAGTGTAGATTCGAATTACGCCACCATAAATCAGTCATTCAATTGTTTAAGGTCTTCAAGGTAACATCGACTAGAGAAAACTTTAGAAAATGTTTTACTTTGTAATCCTTTGGGATAAGTTTTTGTTTTTGTGTACCTAGTGAAAATTCAATTATTAAAGAAGTGCGATCAGATTTTCCAACCATAATAATTGTTAGTTTTGCTGGAAAAGACTTTCCTACATAGTATCAGGTAAATGAATCGATTTAATAATTTTCCTGTTGTGTAATTTTTATTTAGTAGTTTTTAAATTAATAGTATAGAATTTGACATGATTTAATGATAGAAAATGATCAATTTAACGATAATATTTTGTTTGATAAGTAAAATAATTTGTCATAAGTCATAACTGTTTCGTTATGGGAATAACGACATTTTAAGGAGGGGGGGGGTTGGGATTTATAATATTTTAATTTTTATGTACCTTTTTTTTAATTTTAAAATTTTCAATTTAAAGCCGAAGACCTTTATCGATTGCATTTACAGATAATCCTCTGATAAGAAATACAAATTTTAAATACTATTGCATAATAGCCATTGCGATATTGCAGGCTACACAACTAAATTTTCCTTTGAAAATTTTGAGATAATTTATGAAATTTATTTATTTATTTATTTATTTATTTATTATTAATTTACGGAAAAATCCTTTTTACAACTAATATCAAATATTACAGCATTACAACGATTACTACAACATTATACAAATTTATATTCTTGAATATTTTCCAACATCCAACGAAGACTCTTCGAGTAAACGCGACATCTGACGACAATTCTTCAAATTAGACACGACATCTGACGGCAACTCTTTCAATACTACATCAAGGGATAAACCCGCTAAAACCATGAAGGCTAACACCGAATTACAAGTCAGCAGTTTTTACTTTTACTGACTAAACGTCATAGTAGGATGATAGTTTAACGTGTAATTCCTAAACACGGCACAGATAAATTTGGGAGTGATCGGGATTCGAACCTATGACCTTTAGATCTATAGTTCTACTCCCTAACCACTACACCAAACTACCTGTACAAATTAGAATGACAAGAAATATTTAATCCAAACCTAACTCCTTCATTAATTTTTTTCAAAATTTAGGTACAGATTGTAAAGCATTCCTTGGTAAGAAACATAATTTTCGACACCCTGTATGGCAATTATTAATTAACTAACCGTCCTAACCTAAGGTAGGTACGGTCCTGGAATAGGCAGCCATCTGATATTTGGGGCCACCCTGTATGGCAAGGCTTAGGTATTTACCGGCTGAGTTTACCTGTGAAGCTTAAGGCAGAAAATTTCCAGCAGGCTGAGTTTACCTAGTAGGATTAGTAGCCTTTCTGTTAAGCGGCTGAGTTTACCATCGCCCATATTTTAGGCTACACAACTAATTTTGAGATTGATTTTTCAATTGGTATGACAGAAAATCGTCAATTTCAAACCGAAAGCCTTCTTCGTTTTTTTTCATAATTGCAGGTGATATTATCGGATTTTTCATTTTTCTTGTTTCTTTTTGGTTTTTCCAAACATTTTTTCGGAATAATAAAAAATGTGGCATTTGCTTGTAGCACCACGTCATCAGAAAACGGAAGAAATATTGAAAAAGCTCCTACTTATGCTGATTTTGCTGAATATTGAATTTTGTTTCACGCATAAAGAGAAGAAACAGAAAAAAATGAACCATTTAAAAGCAAAATTTTGCCATTACAAGTTATGCTTGTGTTCACTTTGTCTCTGTATTTTCTCTTGCAAATATATCAAAAAAAATTTTATCAAATGTGATATTTGTTTTGAAAATTTAAGTTTAACCCGAATATTAAGGCTTTCTTAAAGGAAGTACGAAGGACTACTATAAAACAGTTTCTAGATCAAAATTTTTTGCACTATTTTTTAACGCTAATTAAATTACACTTGCTTTTGCTTTCGCTTTTTTCTTATCGATGGCAGAAGAGTTTAAAATAATTATAAATAACAAAAATGTTAATTTTGATTGTAAAAAAATACTTTTACGAGAAAATTGTGCGAAAAAAGTTATCTTGGTATCTTCGAAAATATTAAACAAAAAGTTGCGGGGAATTTCTTTTTAAACGAAGGTTAAGGAAGGTTTTTTAAACGATTGTTATATTTGATAATATCTTAAGGGTGGAATTACTGCAATAGAGAGAGCGCTATCGCGGTCTCTCTCGCATCCATGGAGCACCATAGGCAAGGCACGGACCAGCACTGACCTCTTAAAATAAAATGGACTGCTGATCAAGGTAAGAAAAGTGTGTCCACCTAGGAGGCCGCCATTTGTGGTGCAACTGTTTTACAGCCAATAGTATAATTTACGATTTCTTCGGGAAATTTAAATTTTGACAGCTCATAACAAAGAATGAGGTTATCTTACTTCTAAGATCTTACTGCTGAAATGTGAAATACACTAATTTTAGTACCAACATAAACCAGTAAATATTTGAAATTTCCTAGAACTGCACCACAAATGGCGGCGCCCATATATGCCTCACTTTTTTGAATTCATAGTCATATACATCAGCAGTCCATTTTATTTTAAGAGGTCCGTGCAGTGGCGTAACTTCAAATTTTAGGCCCGGGAGCAAGAGCTTTGACGGGCCCTCGATTGAGAGACGTGCGATTTAAAAACAAATTTTAGTCGCAAAATAATGCAGTTTAAGGGGGTCCAAAGCATTGGACCTGGGACCATTCCTCCCTATGACTCCCCCCGTTATTTACGCCACTATCCATACCTCCCCAGACCCTAGGTTGCACACTCATTTCTATCCACCTTTCCACCCTAGAAAATAGAAAAACCACTTCAAAATGAGATGAAATTAAGTGCTATCAATGATATTATAATATTATATTATGAGCTCATTGGAATTATGTAGTTTATGTTCCTAAAAAATTATTTCCCTAACTTGGACTGTACCTTTATAATATTATAATGTAACTAAACTATAGAACTATAACTATAGAATACCACCCCCCCAGCCGTAATAAACAAAATATGTTTTCTATGGAATACCCCCCAGACTCCCCGGTTTCACGGCCATTTCAGGGGAATAAATTTGTTTTGGTTTAACAATGTTTTTAATTGTATATATACATAAATATTTTGAATTGTTTAATAAAAAATCAATTAAAACATTGTTAAACCAAAGCAAATTTATTCCCCTGAAATGGGTGTGAAACCGGGGGGTCTGGGGGGTATGGAATACCCCCCAGCACAAGGAAGGGTACACAACAACTCGGTACCGGTCTACTGGACACTACACTACTTGGTTCCCCCCGATTCGGCACCGGCGGATCTCTCTTTTAACCCATTTAAAAAAATCGTTTCCTAACACTAACCTAATCGGCCAGTGGATTCCCGTTGCAGTCTTCCGGTACCGAGTTGTCCATTTCCGGCTTGCATAGGCGCTTTTTATCCTTGTTTCAGAACTTTTTACTTTACATTGCCTCGGGCCCCTAAGATTTTACTAGTCGTGTTCATTCGCACACCGCGCACACTGGTAGTTACGCCACTAGGTCCGTGAGGCAAGGCAACTTAATTAATTAATCATGACCTGCTCTAAAATTAAAGCAAAGTTTTTATCTTTTTTATTCTTTAGAATCCAATAACTACTAACAGTGTTGATTTTAAAACAAATTTTGAATCAATCCGAATCACAGATTTAATTGCTTTTTGTAAAATGGATAGGAAAATATTAAATTAAAATAGTTAATAAACTAAATAAATTTTTTTTCTGATTTCAGCTAAGATCACCGTTTATATTCGGGTACGCCAGAATTGCATTTCGCGAGCGGGAGTGTAATGTGTCGAGTTCGAATTTTTGTGGAAATGCTTGGAAGAAGCTTTATTAATAATCGCGAATCATTTTTCTTTAATATTGTAGTGCTTCCAAGTCATTACCGTTAAAAAAATTACTCTGTGCGAGTTTGTGAGTGGCTGACATATTCCAGAAGAATGGTGGAGAAGGTATCAAAGTTAGAAGAGTTAAGGCGCTTGGACTGCAATCATAAAGGTAATTTGAAGAAAATATTTCGATTCAAAAATGAAAATTAACAAAAGGTTTTCTTTGTTATTGCAGATAGATTTCTTGGAATTAGCAGAAAATCAGGTTAGTGAAATTTTTCTTGAACCACTAAATAGTGTATTTGCATCAACCTGCCTCGTAGGCCTTAAATCTTAAGGGTGGTTAGCCTTTATACCCAGGGTTGAGGGTTTGGAATCTTGTTGATTCATTACTCCTGCTCTTATCTGAAGAAAACTTACAAAAACGAAATAAGTCGCTTTAGTTTAGTCTTTGATGTTTCAAATTAAAAATCCTACCAGGCCTAAAAACTGAAAAGGCTAGATTCGGGAATGCTTTGACGAACATCCTGATACAAAATTTAAATTAGGTCACCTTATCAAAATAGACTTAAATAAAATTGCTTGTATCTGAATGACTTTGCTGCCGTTCTAGCTAATATATTTCTAACAGTTACGATTTAAATGAAATCAATAACAGTAGGCCCGTAGCCAAGATTTGATTTCGGGGGGGAGGGGCACTTGTAAAAAACCTTTTGTAACATATAAAATTTTCGGTTGTTCCCCTTCCATTTTATTTGCCTTTTCGACATTTCGGGGGGGGGCACGTGCCCCCAAGTGCCCCCCCTGGCTACGAGCCTGAATAACAGTACATACACTAGGTTAATATTTTAGACCGGGGGGTTTGGGGGGTATGGAATACCCTCCAAGCATAGACGGAGTTACGGGGTTTGGATATGTAAGTTACATCCCTACTTGAGAGGTGGGAAAAATAGGTTTTTATTCAAATAGTGAATATTGTAGCTGAATTTGTCCCGAACTGGGAAGGACTTTTTGATACGTAACTTTATAATATTCAATTTTCATTATTATAATAATTAATAAGTATAAACTACTCTAACGTTACTGGTTCCCCTTTCTAATACATTTTTAAAAAACATTAGGTGTCCAGTTCTGGGAGCTCTTCCCCTACTTAAATGAAAAATCTAATGATTGTAGGTAAATTTTTCTTTAGTGGTAGGCACATGACTTGGGCTTGCGCGGCAAATGTGGAGGGAGACACCCGTGACACCTAATTCCACCAATTGACACAAACATAGAACCAAAATAACGAATATACGTTTCTGCGCATTAGCCACTCCCAACCGCTAAAGAAAATATTCAGCTTTGCATCAAGAACTTAAGAGCACTCCGGATCACGTGACTTTCTCAGTCGAAAGCCAATCAAACGCCTTCCTTTTGATTACGAAAGGAACTTCTGTAGGCTATAAACGCAATTATTTTATGTAAACAATTTGAACTATTATTAATAATATATAGAGACAAACAGTGGATAACTCAATACTATTTCGAATAATATTTAAATTCAGTAAAAAAAAATTATTTAATTTTTTTTTCAAATTTTAAGGAGTATCCACAGTTCAAAATACATTTAAAAATGAAATAGCAAAAGCAAAATTAACTTTTTTAATATAATAATCGAATTAGACGTTCCCTACGTAAACAGAGAAAGTCACGTGATCCGGAGTGCTCTTAAGAGCGCGCTGCAAATTTTGATGCAAAAACATGTTTCGACAGATGGCTCGCCCTAAAATATTAATCTTTTATACTTTTCTTTTCACCAATACAGAATTAATGATTTATAAAAGTCATATGAATAAAGGATAACTAATTTAGGCAATGAGGAAGTTTGAGCTTCCAATGTTGAATATTTACAAGTATATTTCAAAAAGATACATATTGAATATTTTTAAAAATATTTAACTTGGAAAGTTCAAACTTCCTTATTGCCTAAATTAGTTATCGTTTATTCATATGACTTTTATAAATCATTAGAATTCTGTATTGGTGAAAAGAAAAGTATAAAAGATTAATACTTTAGGGCGCGCCATCTGTCGAAACATGTTTTTGCATTAAAATTTGCAGCGCGCTCTTAACACAATTTTTATTAAAGGGTGATTCTAGAATTACAAAAAAGGATCAAAATAATTTGCAATTATTTTATTTATAAAATATATAATTATAGCATAATTAAGGCAACTATGTTCAAATTTGCAATATTTTTTTAATAGTAACTTTCACTATTTTAATATTAAGAAAACATCAGCAAAATAACAATCGAACAAAAACATTACAAAAATATATAAAAATTATCACACTATTATTTTTCATGAAAATTATAAACAAACGGCATTATAATAGTGTACAAAACGAATTCAAAAATGAAAAAATAACATAACATAATTAGAAAAACACAACTCTTATGATACAAAATTAATGAAAAATCCCAATTTGGCATTTTTCAAAAATTTATTCTATTTAATGCCTACAAAATTATTACGTCTCGTTACAATCAGTCAATTTAGTTGCAAGATTTTGTAAAAATATAAAATGGTGATTGTTTTAATTAAAAATTATTTTAATTTTAGAATTTTCTAAAATGTTCGGTAATCCTGTCGTCACTTCCTATCATTCAGAGGTGCAATTTCAATTCCATCTACAGATGCATGTGGTTTTGGTTTTTCGAACACTATCCTATAGAGACCAGCTCCAAAGAAAGCCGACAAAATTGGACCAACCCAGTAGCACTAAAATCAAAATTAAAACGATTAATAAAAAAAATTAAATTAAGAGAATTGAATAACTGACAGCATAGGCAACCCATGTTACATGAAAATTTATTTTTAATTATTTACCCAGTGGTTTTTCCAGTCACCGTGCCAGACTGCGGGTGCGAAACTTCTAGCTGGATTCATGTTAGCCCCACTGTAAGGACCCTATAAAAAAAGTTTTAATAAAATTTTGAAATTGTGAAAGATAAAATAATTTTACTTACGCCTGCGAGCGCAAGTACTGCAATAGCTAAACCAAATTTAATTGGGACGGAATCGTGTTTATCGGCGTTTCGGGCATCCCAAATTCCGCAGCATATCAATACTAACATTAATGAGATGAGGAATTCCACAAAGAATCCTTGAAATGCTGATAACTCGGGATGAACTGCAGGCGAACAGACGCCGAGGTCTTTAATTAGAGTTGCATTCGCACCCATGTGATATTTTGCTTGATAGTGGTGAGGAGTAACGCTCTAAAATATTAGTTAAATTTAGTTTTTAATGACGACAGGAGTCGAATGAAATAATTTTTTACCATTAGTAAAGCATATCCGGCAAAAGCGCCTGCGAATTGTCCTAAGAAGTAAATTGGAACTTCTATTAAGGCGAAATTTCCCATAATGAAGGCAGCTATCGTGACGATTGGATTTATGTGTGAACCTGATACATGTCCAAATACCTGAAAATAAGTTAATTTTTTTAAGTGAGCCCCAAAATGTTTGGACAATAAAATCGAAAGAGCTATGGATTGTGGTTATATTTAGATTTGTCTATTAAGGGTCGAAATTTTATCATTTGCAAATCAAAAACTTTCTCCGTTCAAATAGACGCCTCGTTTGGTTGATTTAGTGACTTACTAAAATCACCGTTATGCGAAGCATGCAATTCTAGATTGCATTAATGTTGCATTAATTTTTTGCTGGATTTTTAGTTGCATTAATAACAATATCAGGCAGAAAATGGGGAAAAAGAAAAAGTTATAAATTTCTATATTAGTTTAAAATTCGTTTTGTCCAATTTGGACAATTATGCCTCTGTATCGCTTTAAAATTATGTTACAAGTGCAAGCAATACAAATTATTGTAAAATGTAGGCGAAGACAAAAATATAAATTGAATAATAAACTACTGACATAAAAATCGCGTGTATAAACGAGGTGAATGCGTAAACAAAGACGGATTATACAATGCCAAGTTTATGTTTTTCATGCGGTAGTTTTAAAAATAGTTCTTCTTAGATAATATCTTTTAAAATAGAATAATTCATTTCGATTTCATCGCTTTCAAGATCGAAGAATTGCAAGTCATAATTAGCGGTGCCGAATTTCAAAAATCAAATTAAGAATTCTTACTTGGACTGATATCATAACAGCTAATCCAAAAGACAACGATGTTTGTTCATGAGGAATGACACCACCGGATATTCCTACCACGCAGGCCATACATCCTAGGAACACTAAAATGGCAGTTCCAAAAAATTCAGATCCACAGAGGATTACCCTGTCTAGTGTTGTTAAGTTGTCGCTTAAGGTGAACAAACTCGCTAAAAAAAAAAAAATGTATTAGTCTTTTATTCGGTAATTTCTAATAAAATTTAAGCTAATAAGATCGAAACATGTAGTAATTCTTCGAACAAAATTGATTGATAATTAAGGAAATTAATTTTTTTATGTTATCGTGAATAATTACTTAACGATACCGGTAATTATCAATTAATTTCATTCTTTGTTACTAAATGCTCCGCATGAAACGTAATACAATTAATTAGATTAATTTTGTGTTTCTTGTTGAAACTCCCAGCTTAAAAATATTCATTCAAATTTAGTTAATTAATTAATTTGTAGAAGTATTGCTAATATTTGCACTTCAATAATTAAATTTGTTTATATTTCCCTATACACTTAAAAGTTAATGGGAAATAACTCTGCACCTTCAAAAAAATATTACATAAAAATATTATTAAAAGCTTTTATTTTTAAGGCGATGATCATTCGACTCCATCGATTCTACGTAATCGAGATAACTCAAATCGATCGGTTTTTGCAACAAAAAAAAAGTTGTTTATGTAACAGAACTAATTAAACTAATTGATATTATTTTAAATTTTCAATTTATTAGCGTAAGGAGGTTAAAAGTTTAAAAGATAAAATTATTATTAGAGGCGATTAGTATAACCAGCCATACTTAAAATGTATTTATATAATAATGTTTATTAAACTAATATTATTAATTCATAAGCTATAACTTTAAAGCGGTACAAAAACTAACAATAGATACATTAAATAAAGCCTGTATACATTTTATTGATACTTAAACGATATCGGAAAATTAATAGTAATTAATATAAATAATATAGCTAATTTAATATTTTATGGTGTAAAAATTACGTAAATTAAAAATCGAATGATTAGTTTCAATCTATTTAATAAATAATAATCTAGCTTTTTTTTTATTAATACATTTTATTGTAATAATCGATATAATTTGTATTATATTACATTGTATCTACGTAAATATTTAATATTAATTTTTAATATTTCAAAATCATTTCAGACAAAAAATAATGGATTTTAGATCAAACTAACTATTTTTTGAATTATTTTAATTTACTAACTACTAGAAAATTATGCAAAGCCCCCGTTACCTTTTAGTACATCTCAAATGCGGTTGCTCGGCCTTCAGCCCCGTAGGGGGTGATAAAATAAAATGCAAGAACTTAAATCTAATAATTACTTGAATAATGAGACATTAAAAATGTTGTTATATTTTAATGTCCAATCTCTTTTACTTCAGAAGGTACATAATATATTTCGACTATTACAATCAATGATGAATCAATAGTAAATTTTGTATATTTGCACCATGCAATTAATTTTAGACGGAAATTTCATTGACTATTCAAATACTACTAGTACTAATTAAAATTATTATAAATAATATGATTGCATATGTACACATAGAATATTTATATAATAGTTCATTATAGTCTATATGCAATTCAATTATAGAATGTAATTTATAGCTTTGTTTATTGTGTATACATAATTTTAAAATAGCTTAAGATACTGAAGTTAAATTTGCATAAATAGTTTGCATCTGAGCTGTTGCATAATATTGAAATTAAAATATTAAATGAATGATTTCTTTTAAATATACAACTAACTAATAAATTAAATTTTATATACTATGAGATAAATTATTTAATATTTATACTTTGCAGCCCATAAAAGCATCATAAAAGCTTAACAAATGCATAGTGCAATAACTATATAAATACAATTCTAAAAGGTGATTTAGCTATCCGCGATATTCAAACTAAAATTTTTCGAAAGCATTCTGGAAAATCGGACACATCTAATCTATTCGGTTCGATCCCAGGCGAATAAAATCCTTGTTCTAACCGTCTTTCCGCAGGTCAAATCAATACAGTGTATCCAGAAATCCTACTCAAAATAAAACGAACAGGGAGAATAACTCTCCCTGGTTCGGGGTCCACGTTAAAAAAAATAATTCAAATGAAAATTGTCAAGAATTTCTTCGAGTTGATTTAATACAATAAGTGACCACAATTCCTTTTTAACCTTCCGTTCCATATTTTGAATTATCTCTCTTACATAATATATTGTTATCCCAAAAAGTGCAATGTCTGTTAGCAATTTTCCGGATACATCTAAAGTATTTTAGTTTATCTTTTGTTAATGTAATTAAATTTTTTATTTTTTATTTTTTATGAGCTGCAAAACTTTCATGTTTGCAACTGTCGTCATCCAAGGTGATAGAAAGAACGGTATTTCAAGCAAAGGTGCGTTGATTCCGTGGTATGAAAGTAATTTACGTTCCAAGGACGGAAAGCCATACTTTGCAGCCGCTTTCGTTGAAATTGCTGACCTTCAGATTCTTCTGGAAAGAAATACTGTGCTTGTTGTTTTTGTTGAATTCTTATATTTGTAGTCAGTGAGTGAGCGATCAGTATCGGGAATCTCGTTAATCTATTCATGCTAGTCAGTGGAGGATACCAATATAATAACGGTTCAACCAATCAACATGGCTAAATACGGGATTTTTAACTAGGCGCAGAGCCTATATAAAAGAAAAAGAAGAAGAAGAAAAACTAAGTTCAAAGTCGAATGAGGTTTAACCGACGTTGGTACAACCCACCCTAAATCATACAGTAACGGCGCATGCGCGCACAGAGCATACATGGTAGCGTTCAAGACAAATCAATGCATTTTTTCGAAATAAACTTAATTAAATTTTTCAAGGTTCCTTAACAACTTTTTTTTGAATTTTGAGGAATAGAACTAGAAAAATTTTTAGTTTTACTATGATTTATCATATGGTACTTTTTATTTTGTGGATATCGTGTTTCCCTTGCTCAAAATGACATTTGGAGATATTAGAAAAATTGCAGAGCATAACATTCTCTACAAATTTGGTCTTAAGCAATATTTTATACAATTAACCGTTCTTGAGATAGAGCGGGAAGAGTGGGAAGCTCTTAGTCATTTATATATATGATAACGCTAGGAATGTGAAATCCAATACATGTCAAAGTAGGTATATAAAGTTCATTATTTACTAAAAATTGGTAGTATGGATCGGTATTGCAAAATGAAATCCTGGAACCGCCACCAACATTATTACCACCAGCACCAGAAAGACTGCTCAATACGATATTTTGCAATTGCAAGAAAGGCTGTGGTTCGAGTTGCGGATGTAGTTGAAAAGTAGGGTTGTAATGCTCCTTCATTTGTGATGTTTAATGGACATGCATGCTTCAAGGTTCATCATTTCCAAATGATCTCGATCCAAATGGAATTTTTAAAGCCGAATATAACGGACAACGACGATGATGATAATGAATTGGAAATTTAAGTTGATCGACCAGAAGATGAAGACGATGACGAACAAGAAGATGACAATAACAGGAAAAGATTTAAATTGATTAGTTATTAACTAGTGATAATAATTTAATTGGTATATTTTAAACAATTTTATGAGTTAAATAAATTTTATCTATCGTATCTTCTGACGAAGAGCCAGTGGCGTAACTACCAGTGTGCGCGGTGTGCGAATGAACACGACCCGTAATATATTAGGGGCCCGCGGCAATGTAAAGCAAAAAATAATGGCACTTCGCCAGTGTTCTT
Source organism: Rhagonycha lutea (assembly GCA_958510855.1). Classification (NCBI taxonomy): domain Eukaryota; kingdom Metazoa; phylum Arthropoda; class Insecta; order Coleoptera; family Cantharidae; genus Rhagonycha; species Rhagonycha lutea. The sequence continues at coordinate 97,218,317 of OY294036.1, forward strand.
AAACATGAGTAAAAAGCGCCTGTGCAAACGGGAAACGGACAACTTGGCACTGGATGATTCAGCAAGGGAATCCACCGGTCGCGCTTAGGTTAGTGTCAAGAAACGATTTTTTAAATGGGGGACCGTTAAAAGAGAGATCGACCGTCGTTGAGTGGTTGTGCGTACCCTTCCTTGTACTACCCCCCAGACTCCCCGGTTTCACGCTCATTTCAAGGGATTAAATTTCTTTTACTTTAACAATGTTTTTATTGATTTTTTTTTCAAAACAATCTTTTGTTTGAACGGGCAGAGGGGGGTGTAGTGCAAATTAAACCGCTTGCCACGGGTATGTTTTATTCAAATATTTATTTATGCAATTAAAAACATTGTTAAACCAAAACAAATTTATTCCCTTGAAATGTGCGTGAAACCGGGGGGTCTGGGGGGTATGGAATACCCCCCAGTACAAGGAAGTAACAATATAACTTTTCAAAGTTGATAAGGTGGCAAATGTAATTCTTGAGAAAACTTATTTTGCTTATTACAGCTGGAGGGTATTCCATGGCACCCGCTAAACACCCTAGAATGTGAAGAAATGAGCGTGCAACCGAGGGTTTGGAGAGGTATAGACAGTGGCGTAAATATGGGGGGGGGGCAGAGGAAGGAATGGTCCCGGGCCCAATGGAGCTTTTGATCCCCTTAAACTGCAATATATTTCGACCAAATTTTGTTTTAAATCGCACACCTCTCAATCGAGGGGCCCGTCAAAGTTCTTGCTCCCGGGCCTAAAATTTGAAGTTACGCTACTGCGAAGAGCATACAAGTGCTTGAAAGCTTAATAAAAGTATACTATAACTGAATTTATTTAACTAGTAAAATTGTTTAAAAAATACCAATTAACAGGAAAAGATCCTCTTCACTTTTAAACTTGTATTGTAATAGATTTACCATAAACTGATGTATTATTTAAACTATTTCATTTTAATATCTTATTATTAGTATAAATTAACTAAATATTATTAAACGGAAGTCTTATTTATGAATAATATCTATAAATATCAATTATTAAATAGTAAATAACTAATATTTCTTCATAATTATAATATTTTTGTAAATAATTAACTTTATACACCGAATTATGCATTGGATTCCACATTCCTAGCGTTATTATTATAAGGCTCAGAGCTTTCCACTCTTCGCGCTCTATCTCAAGAACGGTCAATTGTATCAAATATTGCGTAAAATCAAATTTGTAGAGAATTTTATGCCCTACAACTTTTCTAATAACTGCAAATGTCATTTAGAGCAAAGGAAACACGATATCTACAAAATACCGGTTTTGTGACCTTTTACCTTGAATATCTTGAGACGCGGACACGAGATTCTATGAGACTTTTGAGAAAACTTATAAAATGTCAAAACAAAGATTTATGCAAGTTTATAGCTTATTATCTTTCATTCCGAGGTTAAATGCTTTTGGCTGGGCTAATCTTGCTTATTTCGAACATTATGGCTTATCATTTTGTTATCGTCGAATTTTTAAAATTATTAAATTTTAACTGGTAACAATTTTAATTATTTCGTGTGTTATACTAATTTTTGTTCTTATATGAATAACGGTTGTTCCTTTTAAATTGATTTTGTTTCCAGTAGTGATAACTGGCATTCACGTGAATTTTAATTTTAAGTATTAATCAAATTTACAAACTTTTGTTTTATCATCATCACATTTGCAGTTTTAATTCGTGGTCATTTCCTTAGCAGTCATCATTATTTCATTCCACACCTATCCATTCCACTTGATTTTTATCTTTAGTTGATTACTTCAAAGGATTTCCATCTGACACGCCTGACTGTCCACTGTGGTAGGTTAAACTTCAGCTTCCTTTCCAGCCTCTTCTTCCTTCCAATTCTCCTTTTGTCAAAATTTTCCTTTACTTCCAGGAACTTCCCATTTTTCTCCTCCGTTTTGTCCTTCCATTTTGTTGAACCAGGAACCTCTTCACTATCGGACTCCATCTCTGTAGGTCTGCTCTTCATTTTCATTTTATTCAAACTTTCCATTTAATGATTTATTGTATAATTAATTTTTCCTGTCTTTTATTTTTTCCACCTGATTTGTCGCATCTTTTTTCTTGTGAACATCCGGACTTGTTTACCAGTGCTGCCGTTTTTTTACACTTTTTATCTTCCAAATCCTGGATCTCTTCCGGTAAACTGATTTTTATCTATTTCCTTTTCAATTTTTCTTCAAAATTTTGATTTTAATAACTTCATCCTCTTTATCACAACCAGAATTTAATTTTATGTGATTGTTAATCAATTCTCTCGTGTCTGTTATAATTTTCTCTATTTTTTTTCTCTAAGTTTTGATTCAATTCCAAAAACTTTTTTTTTTATAAATCTAAATCTTTCTTATTTTCATCCACTTCTTGTCTGAATCTTTTTTATTTTCATCCATTTTTTTAATCATTAATTTAAACCTTTCCATCGCATTACACTCCCCATTTTAATTTTCTCAAAATTTTAAAGTATCTCAGGGTCTAAAGTGGTTTCTGTGGTGAGCAATTGCCAATCTCCATCTCTCATCTAAAAAAATGCTATCTATCGCTCATACGGCGGTTATCATCCAACCTTGGTAATTTGCAATGAATAAATTCTACTTTTAATCGCAAAATTTCCTTGTATTTTTTCCAAAAATTTTCTTAATTTATTTTCCTTCACAAACTAAAAAGAAATCACAATCGATAAAATAAGACTTTGACCCATTCATTGCTATTGCACCAGGGGTGTCCCACAAAATCATTACCTTTTCAAATTTTCATAAAATAAAATTCTCAACTAAATTGCTATAAAAATTTTGACTTTATCTACCAGTTTCTGTATCTGGAACCACAATAATGACAATATATTTTTAGTTTTTAAACAAAATACTTTATCAATTTTGAAGTTCAAAATCATTTTCCCCCTATGCTCACCATTTAATCTTTTTGAAAAAATTATCTATAATAAACTATGGGTAGGTAAATCGACAAATTTGAAGCCTGGTCCATAATAGGCGCAACTAGGGTCAATATTTTTAGGGGGGTAAAAAAATATTTTAAAAATAATGTGAATTTAAAAAGTCTTGAAATAAAATTTATTTAATAATTATTGGTAAAATAAATAATTTTAAATAATTTTGGAAGTGCTAAGGCTAGGCTTAAAGTTTGTAGAATTGTTTATAGTTTTTTTAGTGAATTTTTTCAAAAAAATGTTAAATGAGATAAATATTTTCTTTAAAATCGTTCATTTCAAATATGAAAACTAATACTACCTTTTGGCAAAATAAATTTTTATTCTCAAATTATATAAGCATTTGAAGTTTTGAAAGTCGAAAATAATATAAAAGAAAATTAGCGAAATTAAAAGGGATCAGATTCAGGTTTTTTTCTGATTTTGCATAGAATTCCGATTGATTCATAACAGTCAAAAGCTCTATGAAAAAGAATAAAATGTTATCATTAAATGTTTGACGAAGATGTCCCTTTTTTAGCCTCATATTTATATCGAATTATCTGTCCATTGTTGCGTTATAAATCTAAATTAAAAGTTATTTGTTCTTGATGCTTTTGTAGAAAAGCATCGATCAATGAACTACAAATTGAACACGAGGGTATAATAATCTTCCTGAAGGACGATAACAAGCAAGACAGGACTCATCTTGCTTTTCTTCCAAATGCCCATCGATCATTTTGTAGGTATTCCTATCAGATTTTTATTTACTGATAGAAACTTCGTAAAGTCGAAAATTTAAACCAGGTATTTCCGCTACCATTGAATACTTGAAGGTCTAATTTACTGCATTTTCTTATCTGTTCGATTCAAACTTTTTTCTTTCTTCAAGTTATCCAATTCTTTTATCGCTACACTGAACTTCCATGATGTGTTGAAATAACATTATCATTCGGCGGTGAATCAAAGTAATCATTACAAAAGTTTCGAAATCGAGATTAAAATGTTATCGTGATTTTCTAGAAATTGGAAGTTGACTCTCTGATGAGTAGGTAATTTAAAGCCTGATAATAATGCCATATGCAAATATTGGGGAAAAATGCAATATTTTTGGATTGCTATTCCAGTCTACAACTGTAAGAGATAAAATTGTCGATTTGGTCGTTGAACGCTTTGTTACATAATTATTTACAATTAACATAAGGTCAACAGAGTTACGATAAGAAGTACAGCACTAATCAACTAAAATAATTATGTTTTTGAACTATCAGTTCATATCTTACTAATTTATAAATTTAACTTTCAATGGTATTTAATTATAGCCACAATTATTATCAATTTTTGTACTATTAGCCGCAAAACAATAAATTATTATATCGGTTTGCGGTTGGAAATTGTTTTCGACCTCATTCGCCAAATTTTAATATTTGTAATGCTTGAATCCCAACGAATCAGAGGTGCGTTACGAACAGAAAGAAGACAGGTTTGCTGTTTGTGGTTCTTTCCGATTACCTGTACATAATTTAACATTTGGCTTCACAAAAAATCTAGATCCGCCACTGAATAGTATAATTATTAACTATTTACATTGTTTTGTTTAAAAAATTTAAATATTCAGATTTTAAAAATTATCACCTTGAATATTTTTACTTAAGATATTCAGTATTTTATCAGCCATCTATATTTATTTATGCGAGGTATATCAATAAATTAAAGATAAAAAGTGTGCAGTTAAAACAAAAATGCTTTTCATATTCAAAATTTTTAAGAAAAACTGAATTTAGTTGTAACCCAGACAGTCATCGACTTTTTTGGATGTCAGCATTAATAAAGACCAACAATGAGTAAATTTAGAATTATAATGATGGTAATTGTTAGAATATTTAAATTCTTCTGTTAAACTCTGGCATTTTTAACCTACCGTTCAAAGAGCACATTAATTATGCATTTATAAGGTGGATATTGATACCGCGATACCTTAACTGTTAATTTTAAAAAGTATCGTTGGAATTCGTAATATTTCAAAAAATATTTTTGAAAATTTAAATTTAAATATGTGTATAATATAGAACAAAATGCTTTACGACTATCCAAAATAGTCAACTTAAAAATAGTTCATTTAGGCCAGAGTTATAATGAAACAAACATAATATAAATGTAGCTGAAGGGCAAAAAGTATAATATTGTCATTGATTTATATGGATATTAAAAGGTATGTTAAATCAATGTTTATTGTATAAAAAAAAATTGTAAAAGAAACACGTAAACTTACTCCTTTTAGGCATTTTGGTATAATTAACTAATTTTAAACTACTTATTCAAAAAACTAAATTTTGTAATTCAAATCTACCGACGACGCTTTTGGCGCCAACTTCAACACAGACTAACTTTTTGTTTTCCTTCAAAATCAACGTCGAGGCACTTTCGATGAACTATGATCAATGGAAAAAAGTTGGTGGGATCGCTCGCAATGTTTACATTTATGTAAACTTTACATTATTAGTAATATCTTTACAGTTTATCAGAATATAAATAAAAAAACGGTTTTAGATATCCACACTTTCACGTGTAGATTTTTTTAGATAACATTTTACACCTATGTAAGTAGGTGGTGATATAAACTATTGACATTATACTACTGAAAACTTGTCAGACCGGAATTTTTTCTCTTATCAGTGATAATAATTAATTATTGCTTCCTCCTTTATAAATAAAATTTTAATCAATTCAATTTTTGATGTCGGAGAACTTTCTTTTGGGTTGAATATTTTTGCCCATTTTTTACAATGAACAACAGAACTTTTGGTTTTATAGGGCTAAAAACTAATTAATTGGTCTTCCCAATTATCAATACATTAACAGACAAATAAGAAATAATATAAATCAGCTCACTTATTCTGCTTAATTCACTTTCATCGAGTTTGTCCAACAATCCTTTGGTTTCGGACATTGTTACTTTACGTTGATGATTTCCTAATGATTCGTTCGAATTCATAATATTTTATAATATCCGGCAAGAAGTAAATTTTCTAAGGAAAAAAAACATTTCACTACTATGACAAGAGAAAAAAATAAATTTTTGACATGCAGTGACATTCATCCATCTTGATTTTTGCTCAGAATTTCTGCACACCATCGAAAACAGTTTTAGGCTTTGGTTCAATAACAAGCAAATAAGTTTTGGGTTATACAGAAAACTTTATCCTGAATGCCATTGCTCTGCTTGTCATGGAGGAGAATCAAGTCCATAAGAAAACCTCTCAAAATCCATAATATTTTGTATTACTCCTTTCTGAATCCAAAGAATACCATATAAACTTTAGTATTCTTGTTCCCAGTAAAGACTCAAAGATCTTTTGTAAAGGCTAACAATATCAAATTTGGGCGTAGTTTGATAGCTCATCGCAACTTTCAATCTTAGATATTGGAACCACTAGAACAAGAAACTTGGGATGGAAATTTTATTGAACTTGAGATAAAGGTTTTCCCAATAAGGACGATATGTTTTTGAAACGTCATGGCAGCCATATTCAAAATGGTAGAAATGTCACTCGCTGTCGTTTGTGTTTAATGTAGTTTAACAATTCATCATGGCAAAATACACCAATTTTGCCAGTACCACTATGGAGTTATTAAGAGAAAATTTGTAAGGTCTGTATTCTCTAGAAATGGAACTGTTATTTGAGCTTCGAGAAGTTGTCGCTTTATGGGGATATTTGAAATCGTTGGTCTGTGCCAAAAAACCTCGAACTAGAGACGCTTTGAAATTGACTGATTTATTGCAAGAAGTCATCGAAAATTGGGTTCATCGAATTCGATCCGAGGTGGACATTTGAATGTTTTGTTATTCAAAACAAAATTCTCATAAGCTTTAGGTACTTTAAAATAAAAAAAGTTTTGTTTTTATCTCAAATTATTTTGTACCTATTTTATTTAATTTTAAAAACATATCGTTTTTATTGGGAAACCAACCCTTTAGTTTTAAATTGATTTCCCAAAAATATTCCAAATTTCTCATAACGTCCGAACAGTATCGAACTTATCAGAAAAAATAAACTGAAACAGAAAATTGAACTTTATTGTTCAGAGCAACAAGTTATGATAATTATAATTAAAAATAGATTTAATTTGCAATTTAATGCAATTATTTTACAAGGAAACTTATAGATTGTTAAGGCAATTTTAGATATAGTACCTATATTTTTAATACTACGCACAATTCTGCAAGGACAATATCATGTAAACTTAACATTAATCCTGTTATCGCTGATTAAAATAAACCTTAATTGTCAGGAATCTTTTGTCCTTCGTTGTTTTCCTTTCGCGTTCTTTTATGTTATGCAATTAAATTACATAATTGTCATTTTCCCGGTAATCATTCGTTAATTAACGGATTTATCAAGATACAGTAATTACTCCGTGAGTAATTCTGAACAAATTAATTAATAATTCAATTCAGCAACAATGTTGATGATTAAACATCAGCAAAAATTAGATCAATAAATATTACGTAATTAAAACCGCGAATCAAAACGAGAGCAGCTTTTCAAAATCAGAATTCAGAAAAATGGCCGCAATGTCAACGTTTTCCTAACACGAGAGTCAATACCAAATAGGAACGATTACCCAATTAACGAATCAAACACCGACAGTGGCTTCCGTAGTATCAATTATTGAAGGGTCACACCTGTCTGACAAATTGGAAGCTTGTATTCCAGGAATTAGTGTGCTAACTAACGGATCTTGTGGACTTATCAAGTTCTTCGACCTCCAACACGTCACCTCCACTTAAAATTCGGTATCTTTCCGAAGGTCTCCCGCTCACATCCCAAGTGCACCCGCAGTACTTGCTGCTCACTGTCTAAAAGACCCAAAAGGAAAGTCTGAGAGAGTTAAACTCCTCATTCTCTACCAAGATCGTAGATTGCAATAGAGGCTCTGAAGTCTTGGGAAAATGCCAAGCTCGAAGGAAGAGCTTTGGAAAACAAACGAGGCTTCTTCTTCTTCTTCCTCTTCTTCTTCAAATGAATTTAAGCATGAGGCTTGTTATTCCCAGCATGTGGTTTTAATCTGTTGGGAGTTTGGGTTATCTTGCAATATTGACTGCCAACTATCTCGCCATCTGGTGGTTCGTGGTCCTCCTGGCGGTCTTTGACCATTTACCTACATACGAGGCGTCACCGATTAATGTTCTGGTCACAGCATCAAAATTTAGTTGCTCTAGTGCTCCTGCCAAATAAAGACTTCCAAAGCACTCTCTAATGAACCGCTTATAGCCGGCTTCCATTATTCGTATAAATCTCCCGCCATAGGAAGCATGCTTCTACTGGCCAAGAACAATTTGAATCTATCTGTGACTAGCAGATCTCAGGGGATTCAAAATGCTTTTTCAACATCTTATTTATATTCGATATAATAAACTTCGGATACTGAGACATTTTGAAATACGACAATATATTGCTGTGACAACAAAATTTTGTTTTGATTATGTCGCCAAATGAGATAATATTTTATATCACTTTACAGTACGCATATTTACCAACAAAATGGTCAACTATTTTGACCCGCCAATGAAAACAAAGCAAACGACGGCCATTTTGTTGGTAAGCATGCGCACTGATGAACCCTGTAGTGTCATCGCTTCTTATTCCTATCGTAAATATTTTGTTTTCAAATTACTAATTTTTAAATACGACGAAAGATTTTTTACTTTATAGTTTCCCCATGAATTGTTTCAATATTTTTGGGGTAACCGAAAAGTACTGACATTGAATTTTGCAACTAGAAACTCCACCGGATAAAGCAGTTAAAAATGATTTATATAATTGTCAGCTTTGTACGTCTCTCACGTCTAAAACATTATTGAGGGACTTATTTGTAGAAAATTTAATTACCTAGAAATTCGTTCTCGTAGAAATTGTTGATACTTCTTACCATTTTCGAAGTATTTTGAATGCCCGTTTGTTCCTTTTTTCAGTTTTTTGGATTGTTTGCATATTATCCTGACTAGAATTTCATGTAACTTTTTTTATTTTATTTGAAAATGTGTTTTCTATCGAATAGTTCGACTTTTGATTTAGTTCCATTTAAAATTATAATTAAAATTTACTAATACTGATACAATTACAATGTTGACTCGAATATTATCTCAATATTGCAGTTCTTATGCTTTGCAGCGCTCCAGAGCCATTTTGGCAACACTAAACTCATTAAAAACATCCCCCTAGGGTCTTCCAACTCGGCAAATTGTGCTACTGGGAAAGGAGTAAAGCTAACCTCGATCAGTGGATTTAACTTTTAATGACCTTCTCTTTAAAAAAATTCGTTTCCTAACACTAACCCGTCAATGTTCTGTTTTTTCCTTGTTCTCTTTTATCAACGTTTTGTTTTTTCCTTGTTCTTTTATTTCATTGTTCTGTTTATTCAATGTTCTTTTATTTCAGTGTTCTGTTTTTTCCTTGTTCTGTTTCTTCGTGTTCTGTTCTTATTTGTTCTGTTATTTCATGTTCTGTTCTTTCATGTTCTGTTTCATCCGGTCACCGGAAAGAAGTTAATTTCCGAATTTACTACCCAAATTTCATATTATAAAATCGTTAAAAATAATTGTCCATGTTTAGTTGAATTAATTTATCTACTGGAAGCAATAAAAGCTATTATTATTATTATTATTATTAACTTCGTACATTACACAGGTGTTTATTGTAAAATAAAATATAATCCACGCAATTTTTTATTTGTTTTTTATGTTCGATTGATCTATTTATATTCAAGATAAAAATAACCAAATTAATGGATAACTTAAAAAATTTTATCAATAGGATTTCTCCAACTAATTTTAGCAAAATCGTGGAGCGTGTCCTATATTTAATGTTTAATAGATCAATAAAAACTGATTGATGCTTAATTATATTGCAAAGTGAGGGTGGAGTGTGCTATAAAAAATACATTAATACAATTTTAGCATGCTTTTTGTGTTATGTACGTACATATTTTTTGATATACTACTACGAATGCTACCCGTCAGAAAGAGGGGTGGGGTTCTAAACACTTTTCAATATTAATTTTGCCAATTTCTAATTACTTTTTTATTATATTAGTGATATTTTATGCAGTAATATCCAATCGGTATGCGAGTATTATTTTGAGAAAAATATGTAAATTGGGAACCAACACGCAACACATCGTACACCTTTCGCTACTTTTAGAAATTTTACTATGGTTGTGATGTTAATTCATTGTAGAGTAATTTATAAACAAAAGTAAGAGATTATCTAACATAGTAAAATTGAAATTGATAAATTTCATTGCGTGGTTTGTATAAAAGCAAATTTAAAATACTTTTGGATTTTATATTAAAAATCAGACAAATATGGTACTGTTCCTAAGATGGGTTCTTCTTCTTCTTCTACTTTCTAAGAAGTAATTCTCTAGAGAATTCTCTTCTAGTAGGCCATGGCCTGTTATTTCCCAACACTGTTGGAAACTTTGAGCATATAAATATTTTACATCCATCAGGTAGCTTGCTAGATTTGCCTTCAGATGTGCCTGTATCCTGGTTTGTTATGTTAAAGGTAGCAATTCACTAACCCAGGGGACCACCGACTTAACGTGCCTTCCGAAGCACGGAGACTAGTCATAATAAGAAAGTTTGACTCTTCCCAGGTTTGAACCCGGTGCCCCATATTATTCGCATCCAACTACGTTAGCTGCAAGGCAATGACCGTCTCCCTAAGAGTAAAATTGAAATTGATAATAATGATTTATCAATATGCCTAAGATGGCATACTTAAGATATTTCTAATGCGGCCCACAGAGCTTCGTTACCTGGCCCGCAAGTTAGCCCGTAAACTAACAAAAATAATAAGTCTGGCCCACCATAAGTATAAATCGTGAGGGGTGCCATCATAAGTATACTTCCTCTAAGTTTTTTATACATAATTTCTTACACAAGTTAATAAGTATTATTATTATTATTATTCAAACTGCTTGTACCCATTGTTTGAGACCACTGAATGCTCTAATAGTATAAAATGATATTATAATGTTCATGTTAAATTTACTTATGCCAATTTAAATTTATAATGTAGTATAATGCATTACATTAATGTAGGTGCAGTTTGTTTACTGTTAAAAACACACAAAATCAATATTTGTTTATAGTACACAATTCAATAGTATACTGACCATCAAACGTATGGCCTCTCTACTATATAGGGTGTCCCCGCACTCACTTTACATAACTTAGGTGGTGATAGAGGACAGTTTTCTAAGAACAATATTTAACAAAAAATTTTTTCTAAATTCAAACCCTCGAGAGTTAGGCATATTTAAAGCATTTTTTTTTAATTTCCACTTTCACGTACGTGAAGCCATAGCCCCGAAATTATTGATTTTTCAGTAAAAGTGGTATAGAGCTTTTTTCAAAAGCATGAAATAATCTACAAACTAGATTTAAACCTTTTATTGTCTAAAATCAACGGCTCTCGAGTTATGAATTAAAGTAAATTAAAAAATGTCGAAAAATTTGAGCTTTTTTCTTTTTTTGGTTTTTTTCAAAACCCTGTAACTTTTAAACTAAAGATTTTACAAAAAATCTGACGCCCTATTCCGGATAGGAAATTTAACGGACTACAACTTTTGTTTAGTAAAAATTTTTGATAAACCAACCCATTTTACAGAAAATAAGAAAATAATAAACAAGGTAGCTACAAAACAAAAAATTAAATTCGCAAAATTTTTATTTTTTTTGAAAAATTATTTTATTAATTAATTTTAAACTATTAGATTATTTAAGTAAATGTTGAAAATGACCAACCTCATTTTCAATACACAATTGTGATCGTTTTAAAAGATGTTTTATAGTATTATTTATTAACACTTCTTTTTTTGTTAAGAGCCAGGAGCCACTATACCAGGGGTGGTCAACAAGGTCGAAGGGTCGACCGGTCGATTTTGGTCAAATTGGATTTGGCCAATTTTGGTCGATCGCTGAGTGTGAAAAAGTGTCAAAAAATCGAATTTCTGCGATTAAAAGTGTCGAAAAATAGACATTTTTCGATTTTTTTCGACAAACATCTTTTAAAACGATCACGACTGTGTATTGAAAATGATGGTGGTAATTTTCAACATTTACTTAAATAATCTAATAGTTTAAAATTAATTAATAAAATAATTTTTCAAAAAAAATACAAATTTTTTAATTTAATTTTTTGTTTTGTAGCTACCTTGTTTATTATTTTCTGATATTCTGTGAAATGGATTGGTTTCTCAAAAATTTTTACTAGACAAAAGTTGTAGTCCGTTAAATTTCCTATCCGGAATGGGGCGTCAAATTTTTTGTAAAATGTTTCGTTTAAAAGATACAGGTTATTGAAAAAAACCAAAAAAAAAAGGAAAGCTCAAATTTTTCGACATTTTTTAACTTAATTTAATTCATAACTCGAAAGCCGTTGAGTTTAGATAATAAAATGTTAGAATCTAGTTTGTAGATTATTTCACGCTCTTTAAAAAATCACTAAACCATTTTTACTGAAAAATCAATATTTTCGAGGCTATGGCCACGTGAAGGTGGAAATTAAAAAGAAATGCTTTAAAGAGGCCTAACTCTCGAGGGTTTGAATTTAGAAAAAAAATTTTTGTTAAATATTGTTCTTAGAAAAGTATCCTCTATCACCACCTAAGTTATGTAAAGTGAGTGAGTGTAAAGTTTATCTTATATTCCAGTTAGCTCCATAGTTTCTTACCTGCGGTTCTTGGAGGCGACTCCTGAGGGTTCTCGCTAATTGAAACTAATCCAGTAACAGGTGTTACCGTAACAGTTACTTTTCCACCATTTTGAATTCCCGGTTCCGCCATTTTCAACGATAAATTTAATGTCGTCGTCCAAGGTATATTTCTTTTTATCGGTTGGAAATCCGTCGTCGTTACTTGTTAACACTGAAATAAAGATAAGCAAAAGTTACGACCACATGTATTTTTATTCCCTACTTTACAAGTAAAATGCAATTGTCTATGTTTAGTCTATATAGAATGCTCTTTGTGAAAAAGCTACACGCTATTCATAATTTTTACTCGCAATAAAATTTATGCTAATAAATGCTAAGTTTATAGTTTAATAACGCGTTGTTAGATTAAACCAGAAAATTGAATTTTATGGAATGGAAACTATGTATACAGGGTGGACAAATTTGATTGTCCCTCATGACTAATTCGGTTATTAATTTATTTTTGCAAAAGAAATGATAGAGAAAGACGTACTTTACAATCTAAATCGAAAATTGACACTTCTCGATCGCATTCCTATAAAACGACATTTTCCAGGGACGTAGCTAGGTGGCCAGGAGACCTCAGCCCATCCACAAAAAATTGAAACCCATTTAAAAAACATGATAAAAGTAAGAACAAGCAGATTTATCATTCAAAAATTTTCTTTAGAAACCGGGGGGTCTGGGGGGCATGGAATACCCCCCAGGTACACTCAAGCAACAAGCCAAATTTTCAATAATTATATTAATCTTAGTAAGTCATTAACCTCCGATTTTCCACCCACTTCTTCACATTTTACACGTTCGAAAATTTTACACAGTTTTACATTATTAGATAACAAAACGAAATTCCTATAAAAAATTTGAAATTTTATTTTCTAAAGTTTGCAAGTGAGAATCGGTTATATTATCTTAGTGCAAAATCGAATAAATTACATGTTTGATTATCTTCTACAATCAGATACGATGAGATTAGAGATTTCATGATTGATCAGTTTCGTAACCTTGATGATAGTTAATTGCAACTTTATCCATGCGTCCTAAGCGCAAGCGAGGTATTCAAATATAACAAAACAGTTGGAGTGCTCAAAAATTGATGAAATTTTTATCTAAGCTTTAATATTATACTTTGTTATAATCACATAATTATCGTGTTTTACTAATTACCTGTCTCATAGTTGTAGTAGACAACAATCATACTTAATACATTAATTTTATTGAATTTCGATGTAACTTCCTAATGCGGTATCTTCAAAAAAAAAGTCCGAGTTGTAAGTAAAAAAAATTAAAACATTTTAGTAGTAAATTTTACGATATTACTTGTTTTTATAGTGCAGTTATAATATTCGCATTTCGAAATATATAAAGGATGTTCAAACGTGTTAAAAATTGGAGAAGCTCATCAAAACTGTGCGATTGCTAAGGAAGTGATTAGAATTGCTTAATTTAAAATCTGTTTCCGAACACGAAATTCGTTAAAAATTGGGTGATTATAGTTTAAATATTTTTTTTCTAATTCAGTGCGAAAAATCTGCTTTTATTTACTGTAGTAAAAGTGTTACTTTCCGCACCGAGCGTGAAAAGGAATTCTTTCTTCAAATGGCGAAAAGGAAATTTACCATAATTATTATTCAAAACTTTTTGAACGGAAGGCGGCGAATCCAGACAATTGCTATAGGAGAAGAATCAAAAAGGAAATTCTAGGTGTTAATTTGTGAATTGCTCGACTTCCTGTAACGAATTTTTGCAATTTGTTATATGGTACTACTTTTCATATCATTTCACAATATTTCTAAATACCGAACATTCTCGCGTATTAATTTAATTTAGTTACCCATGTACCAAATAGCAGAACGGACATGTATTATTGCAACAATTTTATGAGTGCCGATTTGGAGTGTGTTTTTGGTTTAACGACTTTCGTTATCGTACCAGTATCGTTTGTAGCAAGTTTTTCCGGCTTTGGCTAATGTTTTTTGGGGATACTGAAAACATCTGGCAGTAAATTGGGTAACTCAATGTGGCGGAGTCTTGCAGGCTCGACAATAGCGAACGTGCGCTCTTTTCACAACAATTTAGCCGGTACCTGTATTGGTGAGCGATTGTATGAAGCAGGAGTATCGTCGTTGTGTAGTGTTTCTGGCTCCTGTTGTAAACATCTGGAACAGGAAGGCTCCGCATGAGCAAATCTATTACACAGTTTCTTTGTGCTCAAGTTTTGGAATCATTTTGGATTTTCTGGTGTTGGTAAATCCTATTGTTTTTGTTTTGGATGACACCTGGGAAATTCTTACCATTGTTTGGATGGTCCAATCTTGTTGACATCTCCAACGCCACCTCTCACTGGTCCAGTTTCTAACTACAGATCTGCAAGCAGTGTCACGAATATTCAATCGAGTGTTTTCTTGTACGTAATTATAATAAGTTACAGATTTCATCTTTGAAAGCCACACGTTGCGAAAGTGGTTGGAAACGAACAGCCGTCACCATTATTTTGTAAGCTTATATGAGAGCTCGAGGTAAGCAATTTTATCTTTTCGTGGCAAACAAACTAGAGAGGTCCTCTTCGGATTGTTTCAGACTCTGGTTTCTGTTTGGGTTAACCCTCTCATTAGAGGTTGCGTCTCAGAGGGTAGTTTTTGTGACATTCCAAATAGCACCGCAGCAGGCAAAGTTTCTTTAATTTTTCAGGAAAGGCGATCACTTTTTGATCCGCCACTGTGCATAATTAACTATTATTTCTTTTGTCTAGTTTTGCCTCTTATTTACAATATTAGAAAAATTATCTTCGAGTTTCTTGCACTAAAAATTGAGTGATAAATGTAATTTATTTGGTCATTAACTGAAAGAATGAAAGAAAGAATCTGAAATAATTCTTAATGATCATTAACTTGTCAACGTATCGAAGGTATTGCGGTTTCTTTTAAACGCTTTTATTTGACTTCGCTTAGATGTGTGTTTGTTTGTGATCGATTTTTCAATCACTTCCAATATGTGACGAATAGAAGTACAATAAATAACATTTTTTTATTAATTTCAATTGTTGAAAACAACGTAGAAACTATATAAATAAAAGTACACCGCAAAAAAATTAGCATAAATAACAATAAATACGAAAAATTGACATATACACCGGGACTTTTTCTTTCCAACTTTCCTATTCCAAATATTTCCTACAAAAATGAAATATTTTGTTACGGAAAAGTCAAATTTGTGGATTTGCTCTCAAGTTATTAAAAAATAAATCTTTCCTTCAAACGGCGGTAAAACATGTCATTTCGTTACAAGGTTAAAGTTTCAATTACTGTTATAAAATCATGTGATACTATTTTGTTAACTGGGCGGCAGACAAAATCTTTTTCTGACGCCCAAAGTAAAACAGGTTCTTTCTGTCGTAAAATGTTATGCTTTTGTATTGTTTGACATCTTAACTAATTTTAAGGTTCCGTTTTTTGAATAAAATTTGTTTTGTGGCAAATCTGTTCGTTGTAAGATTCCGCCTACGGTCATTCATTAAATTGAACAAAAAAATTTATAAAACAATATTACTATTATTTTTTAATAACTCGAAAACGAATCAATTAATTTTAATTCTTTCGTCGATAAAAAATAGCTTTGTTTGATAGCTTTCGTTTGACTTATTGATAGAAAATAATCAGGATAAAAAATTTAACATAGAAAATAAGGAAATTTTGTTTAATGTAGCTTGCATTATTTAATATATTGGAAAGGGGTTGTTCACATGGATTTCCACAATTCTTTCCGAAGTTTTGACCCCCCCCCCTTTGCCACAGTTAGTCACAATTTTGGTCCCCTATCAAAAACGTTCTATAGTCACAAATCAAAGACCGCCCCCTTATTTTACTCAAACTAAAAGATTTTTATACAGGAAAACTTCAAATAATTTAGGAAGGATTATATTTTAAAATTTTACGTGACATTCGGAATTTAAAGAGTTAGGTAATACATTTTTTTACAAAATATCACAAAAAATATTCAAACATAGATTTTCATACATAAAATTTGAATTTTTATGCAGCGTCACATTTGACTAACACCAACCCTCTAGTCCCCACTTCCCCCAGGCATGGACATTATGATTTAAAAATTTGAAAACTATATATTATTTCCTCCCTCTGTAAATTACTTAAATTAATTTTCATTCAAAAAAGTCCTAAAAGGATATAATTTATCTTTTAGCATTATATTTTAATAAATTACGAATTAAGGTAATGAAGTTAATATTGTATTTGAGCTTTCAACTGCGAATGCAGTCATCATCCGCAGTTGAAAGCGCAAAAAATTAATTTGTGAAAATAAATTAGTATTATATTTTAATAAATTACGAATTAAGGTAATAAAATTAATATTGTATTTGAGCTTTCAACTACGGATGATGAAACTGCTTCCGTTTATTATTATTATATATTATTTATATAATATATAGAAATTATTATTTATTATATTATTTATTAAAAGGAAATTAATTCCCTTAATTTGTAATTTATTAAATTATAATAGGTACTAATTTATTTTCACAAATTAATAATTAACCAATTTAAATATTTATCTTTTTAGATATCTTAGATAATTTTGCGGTATTGCCCATTTTATTAAATTATCATATTTATAATACATATTTAATCATATTATTATTAAAATTTTATATTTTATTCGGCAATTACGTCAACTTAAAGCAAAACCGGGGGGATTTATGATTTTTTAAGGGACAGGACCTTGTAAAGCGTTAAAAAAATATTTTGTTTGATCTCAGATTATTGGGGGTGGTTCTGTAGAATATTACAAGTCCGGACCAAAAAATGGGTAAATGTGGCCTAATTTTTACCCAAAATATTCGACAATTATTTTTAACAAATTATACAATTTTAATTATTTTACCCCAACAATAATGTTTTATAAATTATCGAGTCGAAACCATAATATATAATTTATTACTTTACTTATCCTAGTAATTTCACTGATGAGATACTAAAATAAATTAATTGTTAACTGTAAATTTAAATGAAGCGAAATGCATGAATTATCGTAATGTTTGGTGTTTTGGCTAGAATTTTTATGCATTTCTTTCAATGCTCTGTTATTATCTTTCAACACTAATATTTATGGTAAAAAAAAGTCCCCCAAACAACAGTTAATTTACTATTTTAAATCCAAAATTTAAGAAAAAAACAAAAAATTAAACGTAATTAAAATATTTTTTAAAAAACTTACAATTTTGAAATCACCAAATATTCATGTTAAATGCACGAAATTACAAATTTCTTACAAGTATATCACAATCACAGATTATATTTGAACAATGCCCCACTTGTAATAACATTAATTTTTATATGAAGTACCAAATAATCATGACAACGAGTCAAACAATAGTAAATAAACGTAAAGCTTCACAACACTTTTATCCTTCGTTTTTTTCTGCTCATGAGCACAGAATACCTACGATACAATTTGGTTCCGGATTTTATCAAACTAAGATGTGTTGAACGAAGTTGTCAATGAGACATCAGTTTTAGATAAATATTGTAACTGTACAAGCTACATGCAAATTTTTTAAACTTAATCCCATTTTTTATAGGGAAGAATTTATTGTGAGAATCGATTTCAATGCAAATGCGATACGGTAGCCAATTAATTTAGATTACATTAAATTTTTACCTACTTATTTAGATACTTATCAAATTAGAACTAAGTAGTTGATTTGATAACTTTAACCTGATTTTTCAATAAATTTTTGTTTAATTGGAACAGAAACTTATTTGAGTGCTGGTTTTCTGACTTACCATTATGGGCACAAAAATTTAATGAACTAACCTGATTTAATGACAATTTTTAACTTTAATTTAATTATCTTAAAACCATATTGTAGCAATTTGCATATTAAAACTATTTGAAGAGCTTGATTAATGCCAAAGCCAATTTTAAACCTCCACTTAGGTTATATAATCATTAAATTCTTAAATGTGGTTAGAACAATTGGAAAATAGATTCAGTGCCCTCACATGTAGTTTATCTTTAAACAATCACAAATGTCATTAAAGCCATTCATAAGATCGTATTTTAAGTTTCGTAATTACAAGAGTTCAAAGTTTTATTACCGATTCATAAATTCACAGGTTTACTGTCGGTTTACCTTTAAAAAAACATAAAAACGTGGGAAAATCAGAGTAAAGTGAGATTTAAAAATGTACAAAAAGGAATAAATTAAAATTAAATATTGCAAAAAATATTTTAACTAAAAAGGAAATTGGGGAAGGGAGGGGGTACACAAAATTTTAAAAACATAGCCAACTAGAATATTGCTTCGATCTTATTACAATCTCGTCAGGCAAACATACAAAAATTTCTTCATTTTTTCAATATTTTAATTTAATATGAATGGAATTTCGTAAATGATAATTATTTGTTCCTAAAACTACATAAATATTTTAATTGAACTCATATACATACATTCCCGACACCCACGAATAAGCGAATAGCATGCAAAACAAAAACATAATAAAAAACGACCTATTTTCATATATTATGACATTTTTTACTATAGAAATACTTTCTCTAACAAATTTAAATTCGATTCAATTGTTATGAATTACTCTGTAGAACGAATACAATTAATTAAATAATCTGCACTCTTCTTATGAAAATTTGTGATTAGTTTCGGCTGCGTACATCCATCAACAGACAAAATATTAGAGAAGGAAATTTATATGAATTAAATAACAATAACTCAAATTAAATTACAAAGTTGATAATTGGTAGGTACTAAATCAAAAAGATAGTAAAATATTGGTGACAAAAAATGACGAGTCATTGAAATTTGTAATATAATTTGAGTTATTGTTATTTTTTTTTATTCATAATAATATATTAATTAATTTTCGTTCTCTAATAAATTATATAATTTTATATACGAGTCGAGCGCAAATTAATTCTTTATTTCATTACTCGTAATTGATTTCTAATTAATTATTATACTAAAACCTTCTTCTAACCATATAATTTTCAAGTAAAATAAAATTACATATTGTCATATTTTAAAATCAACCCCTAATTTACACACTAAAACTTTTTATACATAGTTGATCCGGAATAGCATTTTCCTTGAATATCTAAAACAAAATTTATTTAATTATATAGTTTGTAAATATTTGATTGAACAAATAATTAGCATTTTTTAGGTTTGAATAATTTTAATTGTTTAATTGTTATTTGACAATTATTCGTAAACAATAACAAATTTATTTCATTATATCATTAAATTGAAGTGCTTTCATCACTGTTAAAATTGTAAGTAAGAATTCTTGCAATTTATGTGATAAATTTCGATGTTTACAAAATTACAATTTTCTCAAGCTTTTAATGAAAAATTAAAAAATAAAGGATTGAACTTTAGCAAATGGATGGGGGAAGCAAAAAATAAAGGAGTATAATTTTAAAGTACAAAAATAAAAAATGCAAACTATTTTTTATAAGAAATAGAAAATATATTCAAATAGCAGTGAAAATTAAAATACAAGATTAACATTTAAAGAAAAAATTTTTAACTCATCAGAGAAGTTAATATAATCCTTGATTATGAAGTATCCGGATATTCCTTAAAAAGCCTTAAACTTCAAACAAATTTTTAGAAATTAATTCGAGGTTAAATTATTCGCTCACGAACTATGCAATTTAAATGCACGAATACTGTGCCATAAATGGATTACAATACAATAGAAATTAAATCACCTTAAAAATGTTTTTCGAAAAGGGATAATTAAATTAATCATTTTCTGAACTTTTATTGTAAATCATAATAATAATGATGTTAGTTGATTTAGTTCAAAAGTGTCATCCTTAAGGACATGGTTTTGTAATAAATGAAATTAATAAAAAATCAATCAGTGAATTGTTTGTGATAAAAGTTTCAAGTATTTATACTTAGAAAAAAATGTATTATGAATAAAATTGCAAATTTGTCTATAATTTTCCGCATAAATTGCCCGAGTCAGCAACAACAGATACAAAGCTATGATCAAACAAATTGCAGGAAAAATGTTAAAATGCCCATAGGAACGGAATTATTTGCGAAAAACTCCAAAAAATCGAAACCGATAAAAAAATTCTAGGAAAATTACACCTTAGTGATTTACTATTGACTTCTGAGAAGAGACAATCCGAATCAAGTTCTTACTTTATTCGGGAGCCGATATCGAACCGTATATCTCTATAAACACTAATCTGTAAATTTTGATTAAAATATTTAGGATAGAGTGAATTTTTTCCTTAGTGACTAGGAGGAGCCAAAATCTTGCGCAGTAGATGTGGAGGGAGAACGCGTGACACCCAATTCCACCAATTGACACCAACATAGACCCGAAATGACGAATATTCGTGTCTGCACATAAGCTTTTCCTAGTCACTATGGAAAAATACAACCAAAATTTCTTATCGAATATGATCGATCTGGGTGCAATCGACCCAGTGGAAATTTTACACCGTCTATTATAAGCTGGTTCGATTATTAAAACAAATAGATATTGATATTATGTCAACAAATTAAAGTTAATAGCAAATTATTAAGTAACATAATTAGTTTATTTTTTCCTAGAAATAAGTTAAAGCAGTGGTTTCAAATAGGTCAAAAATAATAAAAATACACTAATTTCTTTAAAATAATCCAAAAAAATTAATGAAAATTTTAACCTTTAAACCGCAGACTTGTGTCGTTTAGACCCCAGCAAGGTTTCCAATGCTTGAACAAAAATGAAAACATTTTGCAAAATGTTTTTCCTCAAAAAATAGTTTGGCCTCTAAAAATCCCCAAACCGAACTCAATTTTACACTAAAGTCTCAATGTGCATTGCTCGAATTTGACTTGATTTGCGTTATTTCGACTACGTCACGAATTTAATACCGACCCTGTTGTATTTTAAAGTCATAATTGCTAGATAATTTAGGTAAACATGCCGTAGGCGATTCTTTTAACTGCAGTTTTAAGTAGTAGTTCGCACATTTTTAATTTAAGTGTATGAAGAAAATAATGAGGAATATTATAATAATTGCATAGCTAAATAAACTCGGTAGTGAGTTCTGCAAAACATGTCATCTAATTAGAATTAAGACAATAAATAATTACATAATTAGTTTTAAATCATAATAATTTTTCGATTCTCTTCGGAAAATTCTGAGAAATGCTAGATTCTAATGGTATGATTAATGTCAACAAGTTTTTAGGTAAAGCATAATAATTTAAAAACGTTGAATCTTCATGTAACTGCAATTTTTGAATTTAATTTATCCAAATTTTTTGAAAATTAATTGCTCATTATTATCTAGATAATTTATTCGATGTTTATAGTTAACTATATAAAATTTTGCATAACAAGAACTTAATTTAAATTATTTGTGCTTGGTTTGGATTCCACGTTAAACTGTAGGTTCGTGTGGGGATCTTTAGGATTAGGGGGTTTTAGAATTGAATGGATTTGATCCTCTTAAAACAGAGAACACTGAAAACAAATCAAGGAGACTAAAGAAAAAGATAAAATTGTTGATTAATTTGTACAATATATTATTATTATAGTTATACAAACAGCAAACCTGGTATTATTTTTTTATAATTAACTTGATTATTTTCTATATGTATAGTGTGAATGAAATCCTTAATTAGTTAATTAAATAATTCAAGGGCAAACAGTTTTATGTTTCCGGATTAATCTGCATTGAATTACGTTTCCATTTATCCACTACCGTGCACGTATAAAAGGATTAGAGTTTAACGTGGAATCTGACCCATGGATTGACCTCTCAATCTTATTTTCTATTTATTAGATATTAAGGGGGGAGTCTGGTTCAGCCGAGGCTTTTTTTCAAAAATAAAATTTATTTTCGTTTACGAAACTTTTGAAAAAGTTTCGTAAAAGAAAATAAATTTTATCTTTGAAACAAATGCATTGAACAAGAACCTCGGTTGCACCTGACTCTCCCATTAAATAACTTTGTCGTGGTATCAGTATTGGGGGAGTTTAGAACATTTCCATATCAGGAAATACAGGAGGTCTCTAGCCACCTGGTGGATGATTGATATGGTTACTCGGCCTTCGGCCTCGCTCAGGTGTAGGAGATTGTTTTTGGTTGGTAATAAATCTTTATGGAATACCTAGCTAAGTAATTCAATTTTACTGCTAAAAATCGCATAATATGGATTGTTATTGAAGTATAGTGCAATCACCTATATCTGATCATTATAATTGCAATCTTTTAATTGCGATTTTCATAACAAAGTGGTCGATATAATCTGTACCACTTCATATCACAGTTCTATGTTGCTGACCTTTATTGTAGCACGATACAATTCATTTATGATAATCCGGTTCTAATCCGAGTGAAGTAAGAACTTTATTCTGACTGTTCTTCCATCAGAGGGCAATGGCAACCTACCGAGAGTAATATGCCAAAATATGATCTAAAAGGTCCAAAATTGGTCTGTGGACTATGGGGAAGGGTAACTTAACTACCCCACCAACATTTGAGGGTCACGACGCTTCTGTCAAGAAGCAAAAAGACTGTATGATGATGATGATCCATGTACAGGTAGTTTGGTGTAGTGGTTAGGGAATGGAGCTATATTTTTACTACTTTTTCCTTAAAATAAAAGCATTTTTTTGCCAGGCGCGGGGCCCATAGCATTTGCTTCTTCTGCTACTGTATTAATCCGATACTGATCTAAAGGTCATAGATCCGCATTCCGATCGCTCCCAAATTAATCTGTGTCGTAAAGGGGAATAAAATAAATAAATCATAGATTATGTTGGAGATTCTGATTTTGTTTCGATTGCTTCTACTTGCACTGTTAGTTTTATCTGGATAATGACGTTGTAAATTATTGTATTGTAGAGATATTTCCTACGACCCTTCAACTTTGAAATTTATTTTCTCCAGGACAATATCTCAACACTAGAGTACCATCGGCATCTATGTGTCGGTTCACATATAATTTCTGTACGGAGACAGATCTCAGGTTTGGGTTCGCCCTTCTCTCCTTTTCGGGTCGCTAAATAAAACAAATTGTACGGGTTGACTACCGCATAGTTTTCGTAAAATTGAAATTCCTCTCTCGGGAACAAAACTGCATGAATTGCCTTAATCAAAATTATTGTCTTTATCGACAACGCTACTAAAATGAATTGGGGTACAGTTCGTTGCATGTAAATAAAATCAAACGCAGCTTCGTGAAGAATAACTAATTTAATTTTCATAAAATAAAATTTAATTTAAATAAGCAAAAACAGGTCGAGCATGAGCTGTTTACGAACAGATTCGTTTTGGTCGTTGATGTGTAAATTGTGTAATAAAAACCCTTCGTATTTGCATTTACTTGCAAATCGAACTCAAAATACTCCAGGTTTCTATTTATGTGTAATCGTGTGACACAAATAAATTTACAATAAAAATAAATAGGTAGTGTAATAAAATTCAAAGTTCATTTATTTACCAGTGATGCGGCACTTGTTGTCGACGTTTTGGAACCGCTGTTTTCTTGCGTTCGACACCTGTCATTCGGCAACCTGTTGATTCCTTGAACATCTGCGTTCTTCATAAATTTCGAATTGTGACTCCAAATCTTCACAATTATTCCACAAATATCCAGATAAGGACGATCGGTAATCGTATAATAAAGTTTATTGGCATAACGCAACCGATTTGAACCAATCTCAAAAAATTGTATAACTAACTTCAAAATTTAGGTGAGTAAAATTATTCAATTCAAATTTCAACGAATTTGAATTCCTTCTTCTAAACATTTAATTGTAGGCACGTAATTGTCGTGATTACAAAAATCATTCGATTATTCGTCAATGGCTGACCAAGAAATATGCACATGTGTGATACCAAACTTTTCCAAAAATGTGCGTTTTTCAAAAAACACTGCAACCTGAAGATTCTACTTCCAAATCAATCTAAAAACACTCGTCTACTTTAGAGTTTAGACGACACTTCACACTAATTATCAGCTTGAAAAACACTTGATTTTCCAAGAAAAATCGAAAATTGGTCACTTTTGGTGGACCTCGCCAAAAATACGCCTTGCTGGCTTCACAGTCGCACGCCAACTCTTTCTATCATTATCTCAGAACCAGCGGTTTAACACTGACATTCTGCCTACTAAATTTCAATATCTCTCAAACAAATTTTTGTTCAACTCGGGGATCGAACCCGCAATATCACATCACGAACCGGCGACTTACACTATTGCGCTAAGTTGTGTACTTGTGTCAGCGGTAGCATAAATCGACCTTCATTCAACAAAACCGTGCTCGACCATGTTGTTATGGATAAAAACATCCCTTAATTTGTGATAACTTTCTAAACACAAAGTTGAATCTAATTCCGTTTCACCACAGTCTATTAGCCGCTAGGGTCCTCCTATCTCCTTAAAGGATGTTTGCGTTTGCTTTCATCGCAGAATATACGAATCATCCTCTCCAGCGCCACATCTTCATTATAGGATTATTGGTATAATCTAATATTGATTATTTTGGATTATTATTGGGAAAATATTTAAATTCAATATTGATACAATGTAGGCCAAAAATTGTATCATAAAATTTATTTTAACCTGAAACCAAAACCAAATTGTAAACAAAAATGTCCCCTCCAATTTAAAATTTCATACTAATTTGAGTGCAACCACTATTTCTGTCTTTAAACTTTCTGACAAATAATTTTAAAATATTTGAACATTTCATTGTATAGTTCGAACTACCTACAACGAAAGCTAATTCGCTGATAATGTTGTATTTAATTTTACAAGACAAGAATGCGATCTAAAAGTTCTCAACGATTCGAAAAAAAATTAATCTTGTTTATTAAAAACCTCATCCATCAATCGGTTATTGGTAAAAGGGTGATGCACAATCGACAATTTGAAATACGCGTTCACACCTTAATCATGTAATATTAAATCAACCTTAACTTTTAAATAAATAAGTTTAATAATATAAAAAAAAAGATTTATAAGACCTCGTTCTAATAAAATTACTAATTGAAAGTTAAAGTTTGATTATTATTTTGATAAATTGGTTATAGATTTTTTAATAAATTAACAGAAACCAAAGAAGGTTCATGACCACTTTTATAGTGGTGGTTTGGTGTAAAAGCTGGTTAGGATGCAGAGTAACAGTGCGATTGCAAAAATATTCAAATAAACACTTCAAAAAACAATAAAAAAAATTGTTTTACATAAAGTAAAGTTAAGAAGTTGTACTGCGAGTATTGTCATTTTGAAATTATCGATACCACATAATTTCCCTTTAAATAATTGATTTCACTTTTTAAATTATTTGATTTATGTTTTGTTAAATTTAGAACTTTTGTTATAATATAATACCGAAGTTGTTATCATGTTATCTCATAATTTACTACGAGCCACTGGGACGTTCTGTAAAGCATATCATATTTAACAATCTCCTCTATTTAGCTAGTCCGTAGCGTGACTTATAATAAATGAGAAATATATAAGGAACCGGATTGGCATAAATAGAGGAGAATATGCAAGCGAAAACTAAAATTTGATTTTGCCAGGTCATGGATAGGTTCAAGGTTTAACGGCCGTGCTTTTTATTTTTGCTATCTAAGCCACTTATTTGCATATTATGACAACTATAACCTAGAAATAAGAAAAGTAATACAGAAACGCACATTTTATGATTAATTTTTATTTTTGAAGGCTATTTATGTGATTCAAATGGTAAGGCTTTGCGTAATTTAGTGGGAACTCATAAAATATTTCTTTCTTTACTTAGGTACGCAAAGGGCACTTTAATCGATACTAGCGCGCTCTATATGCCTGCCTAAGTTTTGGATTACTTTTTGCGCACTTTAATTATTGAAAAGGACGTCATGGTGTAAGAATTAAAAAGTTAATTAAACATGAAATATATGGACTATCTCGACTAATTTATCAGATGTCACAAATGTTGATATAATCTCGAAAATGCAAAGTGATTAAGATTATTGAAATAATTAAACTATATAAAATTATAATAAAGCTATCCAGTTACTTTAATTAACAAACTGGCACTTTTGCTATTACCTATGTTATTTTATTATGCACTGTTATGCTAATTGAATATAAAATTACGCAGATCAGATATATTATTAAAACAACATTTACACATGGATTAAAATTGGAGAGAAACATTTTTTTGGCCATGGTGAAATTTTTCGACCAGCGACACTTTGTGGTTAGATTGGGTTTTTTACAATCAACTATGTGTTGGATTGATGAAATACGAGATTGGAGAGTGCGCTTGGTTGGAGGAAACTGGACTTTTACTAAACAATGGAAGTCAATCGGAAAACTGACATTTGGAATGTCACAATATATCATTAAAATTTTTGCTTTGTAAATATAATTTGCAGTTTCTCTTAGGCCATAAGGTTATACTTGTTCGGCATGCGGCCTCACTCGCGGAAACCCCTCCTTATTCTCCCCGAATTATGACACATCAGATGCATGAATCTATTAATTAAAATTTAAAAATGTAACATTCTAACAAAATGTTAAGTCATATCCAGTAGCGGATTTCTGAACAAGCGCAAGAGGTTGGGGGCCTCATAAATCAAGGGGGCCTTAAAATTCAGCTTTTTTGAACCACTGGTATAGTGCATATCAGAGTAAAATTCGTGTGCATACTGTAGGGTGTAGCGGTAGTGAAAATATTTAGAGAGGGGCCTCAAAATTAAATCGCACTTGGGGCCTCTCAAGTTCTAAATCCGCTACTGGCCATACCTTCCCACGCTGGCTAAGTGCGGGATAGGAAGAGTTAGAAACGGCCAGATTAAAATTCTTGTTTCATTGAGAGTCAACAGTCAACGTACTTAACCGTTATACTCTGACCGCCTCTTGGTCCTGACCTTCTCAATTAATCCTTTAAACTACCCCATAACTCAGTGTATGATTGGAAGGTATTTCATACCCCCCAAACCCCCCGGTCACAAAACCAACACTGCGCATGTCGTTTCATTGATTTCATGACATCGCAACTTAGATCATAATATCATGTCGTGGTATTAGAACCGGGGGGTCTGGGGGGTATGGAATACCCTCCAGTGCCATCAATAGGATAAAAGTTTACAATTTTTAAATATGCGTAGTAAGCTTTGCAAATTAAATTTTAATAAAGATTATTCTCAAATAGAAAGAAATTCTTAGATGTTATTATTTGGATTTTGTTGTCGAAAACCATAAAAAAGTTAACATGGGGTAAAATTCTGACCAATTAATTGTGTCTTTTTCGTAAGTCATAAATATTTTCTTTGTTGGTAAAAAATTAATGAACTGATCAATATACCCTTATAAACGACACGGGGGAGGAGGAGCTTTCTAGCACATCATTAAATTGGATTTATTTATTTATTAAACAACTACAGTTTTTTTATCTTTTACCAATATCATTAACAGGAATTCAGTATTAGTATAACAATATTATCTGTATGATAAGTCAATATTAAAATGCAATATTGCACAACAAATTTTTTAAAGACATTTAAATTTTTGTTACAAACACTCTAAAATTTAAACATGACAAGAAGTAGGTACATATTGCTATGATATTCGCCCTTAAGCAAATAATCACCCCAAAAAGACCTCAAAACTAACGTTACGCCGGAGTAGAGTTTTCCTCTTTTACAAGGTCGATGGGTTCGACAAACGAAATAAAAGCGTAATTTGCGACAAACATAATTTATTAAATGAAAGGAAATTTATCATAAACAAATTTGCATCAAATTGTAATAGACAATAAATTTGTCCTAAACCAGATGTGTTAATGTGTAATGACTCAGATATACAAGCAATATTTAATATTCCAAATTCTGAAGCTAAACGTGGATATCTGTTCATTTGTGTAACAGGTGTAATTTTATAAAATCAATTGTACAAGTTTTATTAATAAAATCATTAACGACACAAATCGTCGCTCATTCTGAGTTTATTAATTTTTAAATAAATTTCTTTACCTTACAAATGGTAAAACTTTCACTTTGATGAAATACGTCCCAGGAGACGCACTGGTGACCATGTGTTGATCCAAATAATCCAGTATCTTTGGAGTTGCAAATGTTCCAGTCCACTACCGGAATTCATGTGCTCGCTTCATTCACGATGAACACCCAATTTTCACCCAATACACGCACGTGATTATTCACTACTGTGAATTTACAAATTGATTCCTTGATCAAAAAGAACTTGATACGAGCTCCCTAATTGGAATTTATCCAAGAAACTCTCGACACGTTCTTCGTTTGAGCTCTCCCAAGAGACTTCACATGCTCTTCTATTGAAGGCCACTAAGGAACTTTACACGCTCTCGGTTTGAGCTCTCTCAAGAGACTGGCTTCATTCTCGCTCGCTCGCTTTTTGTTTTTTTCAAAGTTCAAAATTTGGATTTTTATGTAGTGGGAGTTTTTTCATCTTGGTTAGCTAAATTGATTCTACTGACAGGTAACACAACGTCGTTTATCGCGTACGCACTAAATTGTTATTCACACTTTACATTTTCTAGGACTTTGGCGCTATTTTCAAATGAAAATCATACACAAGGCGTGTCACAAACTTTGTACCTCACAAACAAATACAGAAATGTTTTGTTTTATGTGTAAAATCTGTTACAAGTAGTGGTTTTCATGTAATTGATGCAAATATCACTTTTATATCAGCCAAATCAACAGATTATTGAATTAAAAACCAAATAAAATTAAATCACTCCCTTACTTGTCTGCTTATACCCTTAAATTGGTCAAAATATCACAACAATATTTTAAAAGCGACTTTGGAAAAACCATAAAGAAAATTGTTGAAATAAAATTTAAGAATGTTTTCATTTTTTATGAAAACTTTTTTATCAATATTCCTCTTATTTCGCTGAGCTATGTGGCCTTGAACAGTGGCGGATTTCCCAACAAGCGCAAGAGGCGCGCGGTTAGGGCCTCGTAAATCAAGGGGCATCAAAATAAGGAAAATTTAATTTTTATTAATTAAATTCCTGTTGTAACAAATACAGGAAAAATAACGATAAAATTCTAAGCCGTAAGATGCCTTAGATTTGCAGTTATTTTGCCCAATTTCAGTGCAATTCTTGATTTAGTAAATTTTTTGATAAAAATTTAATTTTGTTCAAATATTCTGAAAATATTAATTCTTTAGTTATAAACACAGGAAAAATAACGAAAAAATTCTAAGCCCTAAGTTGCCTTAGATTTGCAGTAATTTTAATTTCAGTGCTATTTTTAATAAAAAAAAAAAGTATTAAAAAAATAAATCGTCTGCGGTGCTGATGAATGGGCCCACCGGCCATCAGAGGTTCAAATCAAGTGCTTTAGGGAGTGTAGGATTAATGGAAAATCTTAGAGATGGGCCTCAAAATTGAATTGCGCTTGGGGCCTCATAAGTTCTAAAACCGCCACTGGCCTTGAAGATAAATAAAAAATTTTTTTAATTCGCATTAACCTGAAAATAGATGAAGAAAGTATTTGCACACAATTAACATGGACACTCCTCCCAATAGGAACTAACGCATAAAAAAATATTTGATGTGCTTTGCCAAAATTTAAAGAAAGCAATAGTATCTCGTTAATCAATTAATGCGCGTCACTTCTACTTTCAGTTTTTCGTTCAAAGTTCACAACATTAAGACGACAAAGCCATCGACGCATGTACAAAACCCACATTTCTGCCTCTTACTTTGCAACCCAAGTGTGCGCAAACAGAGGTTCAACAACTTTTAAACCCACCACCAGCTTTCTCAAAGTAGATAAAGGAAATATAAGTACTTCTAATCCGAAAGTTCCTTATTCATCAGGAAATTGAATTTTATAAAAGATATCTAGTTCAGGTAAGGGAAAAATAAAAACTGTATCCTAAGCGTCTCTTTTTGGAGGGCAAATGCAAACCACAAAGGTAATCTGACTTGAGAACTCTCTCAAAATAGGATCCCATGCCAAAGACTTTAAAAGTCAAATATGTCTAAAAATAAGAAAACCCATGTAACACACAATGTGGTTCAGTATTGGGCCAATTTTGGGTTAATCCTCGTCATCTTTGCAATATTATGTTTATTGAATTTTCAATTTTAATTCTACGTCATCTAATATTGGTCCAATATTGATTTATTGTTATCATTATTGGAATTTTATTTAAAATTATTATTTTTTCAATATCAAAGTCGAAAAAATAATTTTAATGGTAGTGGTGCAATTCCAATAGAAATTGGTTGTGGTATAACATTGATGATCTATATTCTATATAATATGGGGGGGGGGTTAATATTAAAATCAATATTGGGACTACATATTGATTATTATTATATTGGGATAACAGTTCATATTGTGTACAAATATTTTCTTGATATCGATCAAAAAAATAATGAATTGATTGAAAAACAAAATAATTAACCGAAAAGTTCAGTGAGAGGGAAAAACTTTATAAAGTATAGATACAACCAGGCCCGAACTGGCTCCTTTTGGGGCCCTCAGCCAGAGACTGATGAAGTGATGAGGGCCCCATTACCAATAGAGGAGATTTTTGAAAATCGGATTTTCCGCTATTTTGACACTTTGAAGTTATTTGATTAGGATAAACCGCTCTTTTTGAAGCCTCTCAATGCCCCCTTGGGTCGGGGGCCCTCGGCGATCGCTGACTAGCTGACCTAGCCAGTCCAGGCCTGGATACAAGTAGTCAATTTTGCGATGATTTAGTATACCTAAACAATATCTATTTAAAATAAATAATATAATATCGTATAAATAACAGGAAAGAAATTAATTTCCGAGTGAGACTCGAACCCAAGTTGACCCCGCTCAGGAAATCTACAATTTTATTGTACAGCTAATCAACAGTTTTTTATATCTGTCAACAATTTAAGCATAATAATATTAAGCACTTTATTAAGAAAAATTTTTTATTGTGGTAGGCCAGTATTCGTTTGATGTCAAATTTGGCTTCGGCCCACGGTCTCAATTCGCTCAGAAAATATGTAGCTAGTATAACTAATTTAATAATAATTAGTATAAGGGTTAATTTTTTTATTTAACAAAAATGTAACAGGTAAAATTTATATCTTCTTGCATAGCCAAGTTCGATTATTTCAAGAAATTGTAGAATTTAAATTTTAAAATTAATTTGAGCTTAAAGGAATTTATCATTACTCAAAAAAGTCGAAATGAGTCCATAACCCATCTGCAGGGTATGGTGAGCCTTTTAATAAAGGCTTTTTATGGCAGATTACACCCCGGTGGTTTTCCATTGCCTGCCGAGGGGAGACGGCCACAATATGATTCTTACTTCGCCCGGAGTCGAACCGGGTTCTCTGTATTAGCAGTCTATGCGTTTAATCGCTATGCTAATGACCATCTCATTTTAACATTAAAAGTAAAAATTTTCGTGCTGTTGTAAGCAATGCTTCTCGCCTTTAAAGGTTTTTTTGGTATCAGCCTGCCTCACCCTTGAAAATCGCCTGCGTACCAGTATTAAATTATTAAAACCCTTTAATCCACTTTGAAGATGATCTCAGTCTCATATCGTCATGTCAAGAACCCAAAAAGTAGTCCCAGGGAAGTACAATAAAAATCCAAGCGGTACGGATAAAAGCAAAAGAAATAAATTTTGACATCAGAAAGAAAAAAGAAAAAACTTTACATTTATTTTTCTAACCGGATACGATGAGACATCGTTGTAATTACGTGCAAGCAATTGTGTTAAAGAAATCTTATGAATCAAACAACTTTTTTGGAAATAAAAACATTTTATATAATATAGTTGCATTTGAATTTCACCACCATTTTATCAGTCATTCATTTGTCTAATGCCTTCGAGGTAACATCGTTTGCCAAAACCTCTGGAAAATGTTTTACTTTGCAAACCATTTAAGTGTGCCTAATTCAGTGGAAAATTAAAGTCTTTGGATAGAACTTTCCAACAGCAGTTTTATGTTTTGTTGGAAGAGTTTTTCCGGCATAGTTTCAGGTAAATACCAAATCGGTTTTCATTTTTCTGTGTTGTGTGATTTTTATTTGGCTTACAAGTGTGTACCTAATTGTTTGCGAAAAAGTAATGGAAAATAGTCAACAAAATATTTTTGAGTTGTATAAATTTTGATGAATTGCCATAAAAATTTCAATGAAACAATTTTTCACAATTGAAGTCAAAAGTGCCCAACTCAACTGTATTTTTTTGACAGTATAAATGTAGTTTTAACATAGTATGATATTAAACTATGGTTATAATACTCTCCGAACGAATGAGTCACTCAAAATCCTTGGTATATCATGTTATCCTGGTATGTCAATTTGGGCACAAAATCCCTATTTAAATTTTTTAAATTTTGAAGTAAATTTCATAATATTGATAAGATTCTTTGGATTTGTGTTCTTCACAAGAAGGAATTTCCGTTACGAAATTAATTTTTGGAGGACTGAGTCGGCCCAAAAAGGACGCTACGCGTTATGGTCTACTTCTTCTTCTAGTGCCTATCCGTTTCTACGGACTAACGTGCAAGACGTCGTGAACTGGATGAAAACCAGAAGAAGAGAATGGAATGAGCACACGTTAGCAAAATGGGCGAAGAAAAAATAACACGGGCGTCCAGAGATGGACGACCTCCAGGCAAAAGACTTCCGGGTTGACCATACCCAAACGATGGGCCCAAAGCTGGTTTTCCTCTTCGACAGAAGACAGTCCGAGGTCAAGGCAAACAGGAAATATCCTAGCCTAAAAGAAGAAGACCACCATGTTCTCAGGTTCTTTAGCCATGATTTCCTTCCGGTCCTCTCTTTCCTTCTACCTTTCCTTGTACAATTAGTTATAGTAACCCTTATCGTTCCGAAGTCCATGATCATTACGTTTATTAATTGTGCCTATTTATTTATTTAATCCTATGGATACATTGTGCAAAGCATAGCATTATAAAATACAAAATCACAGAGAAAAAGGAAAAAGAAAACCCAAAATGAGCAAATTGTGGTCTCAGATGTTGAGGCTCGCCAGGTAGTCGGCGTCCGGCAAAGTGTCACAGAAGAAATTGCCATTTTGATTTTTCTTGGGATTATGATTAGGTAGTTTCTCATTACTTTCCTCATCGCAGTGTTACCGCCGATTGAATCAATATGTGATTCTCGCCGGTTAGCACCTGAAAGGAGAATAATTTTCCTTAGCCACTACTCGATAACGATCATGGCTGCTGCCCCATCTCATTTGTTATTATTTTCCCCCTAATAACTAGGTTGTCAATTCCGCCAGTTTTGCCTTACCGAAATTACTTCTTCTCCGCCTTTGTTGTCGTTGTGGTCTTCATCCTTAACCCTGCACAATGGTAAAGCGATACACCCCGCAATACTGGATCCTCAACAGAACTTTAACACCGACTTTAAGTCAGGGCCACCCCCGCGACGTGGACGCGCCTGCTGATAATTACCTAAATTACTTAGGACGGGTTAAAGTTAAGTTTTTTAGTTTTTACTAATAAAAGTTACGTTGGAAATAATCCAACAAAATTATATCAATAAGAGTTACGGTGTCCGAGCGGTTAAGGAGATGGACTTGAAATCCATTGGGTTTGACCCGCGCAGGTTCGAATCCTGCCCGTAGCGTTTCTTTTGCTCTTTGGTTGTTCAGGATGTCAATTATAATTATATTATTTTCATTTAAGAATTGCACTTCATCAGGTCTTCACAAGCAATCACAGCAAGCAATCTCTCATCCGCTGAGTTTCATTTTATTTCATTAGCCTGTTGGTCGTTGTGGTCTTCATCCGTAACACACAAGGGAAAAGCGATGCACCCCACAGTACTTGGTTCTCAACAGAACTTTTCCACCGACTTTAAGTCAGGCCCACCCCCGCGACGTGGACGCGCCTGCTGAGAATTACCTAAGCGGGTTCAGTGACGAGACTCTGGTTCCCCTTAGGTCGGGTTAAAGTTAGTGTATGACACCAATAGATAAGGCAATGGTCTGCTATTGGTTTGAAAAAATTTCACTCAGTTTTTTGGACGTTTTTTAGTTTTTCCTAATAAAAGTTACGTTGGAAATAATCCAACAAAATTATATCAATAAGAGTTACGGTGTCCGAGCGGTTAAGGAGATGGACTTGAAATCCATTGGGTTTCACCCGCGCAGGTTCGAATCCTGCCCGTAGCGTTTCTTTTGCTCTTTGGTTGTTCAGGATGTCAATTATAATAAAATTATTTTCATTTAAGAATTGCACTTCATCAGGTCTTCACAAGCAATCACAGCAAGCAATCTCTCATGCGCTGAGTTTCATCTTATTTCATTAGCCTGTTGATGGTCGTTGTGGTCTTCATCGTAACCCTGCACAAGGGAAAAGCGATGCACCCCACAGTACTTGGTTCTCAACAGAACTTTTCCACCGACTTTAAGTCAGGCCCACCCCCGCGACGTGGACGCGCCTGCTGAGAATTACCTAAGCGGGTTCAGAGACGAGACTCTGGTTCCTCTTAGGTCGGGTTAAAGTTAGTTTATGACACCACTAGCTAAGACAATGGTCTGCTATTGGTTCGAAAAAATTTCACTCAGTTTTTTGGACGTTTTTTATCTTTTCCTAATAAAAGTTACGTTGGAAATAATCCAACAAAATTATATCAATAAGAGTTACGGTGTCCGAGCGGTTAAGGAGATGGACTTGAAATCCATTGGGTTTAACCCGCGCAGGTTCGAATCCTGCCCGTAGCGTTTCTTTTGTTCCTTGGTTCTTCAGGCGGTCATTATTTTAATTTAAGAAGTGCACCTCATCAGATCTTCACAAGCAATCATGTGATGAAAACACTTGTCTCATTGACATTGCTCATGCTTTGAGTTTCATCCTATTTCATTAGCCTGTTGATAAATAATTCTAATTTCTATGTTCAAATAAATTTATCTTCCCTCATTTTTATTTATCCAAACATAAAATATAAAATTAAAAAGTTAACTAAAGACTTTTTCTTTATTTTCAGATAAGACTACCATTGATATCTGTGCGTACACCAGAATTCATTTCGCGAGCGGGAGTGTTAGTGTCGAATACGAATTTTTATAGCAAAATTTTATTCGCAATTTGAGTGAAAAAGTAGTGCTTCCCAGTGTTCATTTAAAAAAATTGATTTTGTTTTGTGAGTTGGTTATGTAAACTGGATGAAATAGCATCAGAAAAGCTGGTTATGGTCAAGAAGATTGAGGTGAAAGTTCTGCAGAGATAAAGGTAATTTAGTAAAAATTGTTCTCATTCGTAACGAAAATTAATGAAAGATTTTCTTTTTTTTGCAGGTAAGGGAAATTTTTCTTCGGAATCTCTGAAAATTTTAAGTTTCAAAAATATATTTGAATTATAAAGACAAGAAAAAACAAGACATTGAATAAATCAATTCCGATCTAGTGAATCGCCAAGTGTAGTCAATAACAAGATTTAACTTTAAAACTGTGAGGTCATGCATGGTTTCCAAAGGCAAAGGTAAAAAGGGTTGGAAAGGCCAACTTTTTTTTTGTTATAATGGGTTGCAGGGCCAATAAAATATATAAAACTTTTTCACCACATAGATTGCTCTAAATGTATGTAAACTTTAAAATTGAGATACGATGCTGTCCTAACGCAATGCAAGTAGTTTGTCTAATTGTAATTAATGTAATGTGTCTAATAATAAGTAATTGTCTCGTCAGACTACGACAATCGGTTTGCTAAAGGATAGGTAACCAATTTTAAAACATCGCTTATCGCTGCTTCCCTAATACCAATCTGCACTCGACAAACGTGGTAGGATATGGTCAAAAACCCTTATTTAAGAGAAAGAGGCAGGAGTAGATTTCTTTTAGGGTGCGTTCCACTTAAAGCTCACGACAACCACGGCGTGGTCCCGTGGTTCTTTGATTGTGGACTTCATTCACAGAATATTCTCCAATATTACCAAACTTACCTCGATGAAGAGCGTAACCAATTAGTCCAGTCATTATATCCAAAAAACCGACCCTATCCGTGAATAATTTCTTAGTGGTTTTTTTTTCGCAGCTTTCTCGGGGGGGTCACTGGGAGTGTAAATTGAAAATCTCGACCAAATTATGCTTTTGCGTATATTCGAAAAATGATTTTTTCTCGTAAAAAACGGTTTTTCTTGAATAACTCGGCTATTTGTAATTTTACATAAAAACCGTGGGGACAAAAATTGTAGGAAATTTGATTCTCTACAAGTTTTGTCCTTACAATTTTTCTTCTAGGATCGATATTTTTGGAATTGGACCCGAAAAAAGCGACAATGTTCGCCTTATTAATTTTATTGTATCTGTAACATTGAAAATAAAGGGGATAATGGGAATATTTCTAAATGGGTACATATTTTTAGGTTAAATTCCGAAAATATCGATTTTTGTAAAAACAGGTGGAGACCAAATTTGTCCAAAATTTTATTCTCTACAAGTTTGTTCCTCTTCATTTATGCCGTTAAGTTGAAAATAAAAGAGATAATGATATTATTTTGAATTTGTCGCTTTTTTCGGGTCCAATTCCAAAAATATCGATCCTAGAAGAAAAATTGTGAGAACCAAACTTGTAGAGAATAAAATTTCCTATAATTTTTGTCCCTACGGTTTTTATGTAAAATCAAAAATCGTCGAGTTATTCAAGAAAAACCGTTATTTTTACGAAAAAAACATTTTTCGAATTACGCAAAAGCATAATTTGGTCGAGATTTTCAATTTACACTCCCAGTGACCCCCCCCCCCCTGAGACGGGGGTATTGAAACGTAGTATTTACCTTTCAAAAGTTCTTTATTACTTTGTACTAAGCGTTCAATGTGTTAGAGGAATCAATTTTTTTAATCTATTTGAGTTCCAGTTTTGTTACAAATTAAATCGTAAATTTTTTATTGATTTTTATACATTTGCATGAAGATAAGAATTAACTATTGACACGACAGTAGCTTTGTCACATTAGCACACTATCATTAGAAATTTTATTTATTTAAATAAATCAGTGGTCACCAAACTTTCAAATAGTGTAGAAAAACGTTTTAAAAAAATTTGTACTTGTTTTAAAAGCAATGAACATTCAAGTGCATGGAAAGATATTCTATTTTACCCATAGGAACATTGAATAAACCGAAAACTAAGAAATATGTGATTCGGGGATTCCCAAAAGTCTAATTTTCATTTTAGGCGACATTCTAATGAGTAAATCATTTTTTGTCGTGTCTGTATAAATAAATAATTTAACTAGCAATTATTTAAATTTTTATACAATTCTGGAAGTACTAAATTACATAAAACATGAGCTTAGCCGGTATATCACTGGGCAACGCTCTAAAAAAATTCTAGGTCGTATATGTCTACAAAGCCAAGGTCCACAAATGCTATTATCAAAAAACTGCTATTTACTAAAATACTAAACGTAATAATAAATATTTATTGACACCTTTGGAAAATAAATGATAAAAAAACGATAAAACTGCGTGTAAATAATTATTTTAAAATGAAAAAGTTAGTTGGAAAAACTAAAGAATCAATTTATTATAAATAATAACAATGTTTCCATGCAAATTTTTTAATTTATTTATACAATAACGATATTTTTCCTTTATTTATAAAAAAAAATTATTCCGTTGCTGCTTTTAATTTTTTAATAAATTAGATGTCGTATGAGTAGTAAATTATATACATGCAGCTCTTTAATATTGAAAATGTAAAAAAAATGACTTTACAGGTAAATTATGATGTATAGGGTGAAGTCAAAACATATTTGTACAATAACGATCCCAGTAAGCTTCCCACGGTTGGTCCAATCCAGTAAATCTGTAAAAAAAATTATTCAAATTTTCAAAATATTGCTCTCTATAGTCTGTTTTTTTAAGAAACGAGTCAAAAATTTCTATTCCATGTGGATAATTTGAATGTTAACCAATGAAATTGCTTGAAATTTAATTTCAACCAATTTTCAAGCAAAGTTGAACCCTATTGTTCCCCCTATTCCTCTATTCAAGGTTGAAATTAAATTTCAAACAATTTCATTGGTTAACATTCAAGTTATCCACGTGGAATAGAAATTTTTTACTCGTTTCTTTAAAAAAACAGACTATAGAAATTTAAGGTTAAGGTAATATAAAAATAAGATAAAAATACAACTTTGTTGGAATATAAAGTACCAAACCACTCTTGGCAGATGTCAAGTGAATCTGGCAATCAGCTTTTTTCGAGTATTATTTAACCTTAATAGCAAATATACTGTAAATAATCAATAATCTTACCCAATGATGATTCCAATTATTGTTGATAAGAGCTGGAGCAAAACTTCTGGCTGTGTTCATACTAGCACCAGTAAAAGTACCCTAAAATTTTAATTAAAAGAAATTATTGGATGAAAACCATAACTTTTAAGTTAAACTTACCGCCACAATGCAAAGGCATGCTACAACAAATCCAAATCGTAATGGCGTCGAGTCGGTATTTTTCTTATTCCTTTCGTCCCATATAGAACCGCACACAATAATCAAGACACTTGTTATAACTATCTCAATTATTACAGCCTAAAAGGAAGACAACACAAAAGTGAAAATTGTAATTGGAACTTCCTCTATATTACTTGATTCACGTTAACATCCTTATGGGGTAAAGTTTCACACAGCCCTGTAGAATAGAAATGGGGTGTAACTATCTAAAAAAAAATTAAACTAAAATAATTTTAAACACTGCAAAAATTCGAATAATTACTTTTAGAAGTCCAAAACCGAGAACAGCTCCTACAAATTCCCCGGCGAGATAGACTGGAACTAAACTAAATTTGATTTTTTTTAAGAGAAATGCTGCTAATGTAACTTGGGGATTTACATGTGCACCCGAAACGTGTCCAATTGACTAAAACAAACAAGAAATTAACTTCGAATTTGTTCAACTCGCCTTCGGCTCTTTCCGTAAACTATCTGCCTTGTCTAGTAAAATATCCTTTTTATGCTTAGTAATTGAGGTTGATGTAAATTGCGATTGTGATTTAGGGCAAACGAAAAGTTATCTGGGGTTACTGTGTAACTTATGAGGGTGAAGTCCTTATTTCTGGTTAAGATAAACTTTTATCTTTTTTAGTATTATATTTCGATTAATAAAAACAACATTGGCGTGATTTTGGTATAAAATAAAAGTGATGTAATTGAATACTTACTTGTATTACAATCAAAACGGTAAGACCAAACCCTATACTTCCAAAATGGGGTGGTACTGGAGAATCCAAAAGTCTTGGTACGCAAACACCCATGCAACCCAAAAAGAGTAACATAGCAGTTCCTAACGTTTCTGCTAGGAAAATATACACCATGGGAGTTTTCTCCTCCTCCAGAGGCTCTAAGACACAAACTACATTTCAATTAATCGATTGACTCGTGATTCGGTTAGTGAAATTTGAAAAGACATATTAATATTTTAGAACAACTAAATCCGTCCAAACTTTTTCATTAGACAAGCGGTAAAAATTGCACACAAATAATTAAAAAAGCGGTAAGAATATAAGAAATAACAATGTTGTAGATAAACCAATTTAAATAATTAACGGTAACTTTTATTTTCAAATTGTTGGCTAACCAATGGGTAATCCGTTACTTTGCCTAATCTCAGTCATCTTCGTGGACTACCTTGAAATCAAAACATTAAACTTCGAGCTCTAAGCTTCAATTATTTATTTTGGTAGAGAGGAATGTTAATGATATTTTAAAGACCAGCAAAGTCGACTTTAGCTACATTCGAATATTAGAATGTAGTAAACAAATTACAACATTTTTATACAAAAATTATAGAAACATAAAAATTTCATTATTTAAGTAATTTGCAAAAACATTTATTAAAAACACGACCGCAATCAGGGGTGTTATTTTCAATATTGAAAATTTTTTTTCACAGTTTTTGTTACTTTAAAATATTAATATGTCTAAAATAGTAAAATTTTCTTACGTTCTCCATTTTTGACTATAATACTTTTTTTTCGGCTACCCATAACATCCAGGAGACTTTGATGCGTTGCCATGGCTAGCGGCAGTAGATTAGCAAATAAATCAAATATACTATAATCCTTGCACTATTTACTATACACTTGGAATGAATGTTTAAAGATATCGAATTATCAAAACTACTTAGATAATGACGGTTGTTTATCACAATTATTGAGCATTTTAATAACAAATTTTGAATTATATAATTTCACTTCTGAGCAACAGCTTGGTTATACGCAATATGTTGTGTTAAAATGTATAGGTATACAAAACCATCCATGTGTTACGATATGCAACCATTTGGTTACCACCATAAATGTAGAATAAATTAAATTGTAGCTACTTAATATGCACGAAAAATAATCTTGTTTGACTAAATGAGTCAATATATTCTGATATCAATTTTATTTATAGTTTTTTTAAAGTTCATCCAGTTTTCCACGTGATATTGTTGTAATATTTAACATAATATAATCGTGGTTTGGTGTGTATACCTCTAAACAACAGAGCGTGACGTTGAAATTCTTCATCAGGTTTGATGGCCTCCCCGCACCGTGGGGCCTTATCGTTCCCACTGCATCAATCATCAATCATTCCATCTAAAATACCAAAAGTCTTTCCATATTAGCAATAATTGATCTGTTTTATCAGGACGACCGACACGACGCTTTATCTAAATAAATACTTACTAATATTTCTTATTGATAATTATTGTTTATTTTCAAGTGCTTATTTTTCAAGATGGTCCTCAAAAAACCTTGTGACTTTCAAAATCTGAATCATTAGCACCTAATCACTAGCAACGTCTCTAACCCCAGATAACAAACCAAAGTATAATTTGATTAGTTACTTAGTATGTGGACTATATCGTTCAATGGGATTCTTTCAAGTGTTTTCTGAAAAGTAATTTAAACGCTGGAACTAAGAATTATAACGAAAACCAATTTACAAACGTCTTTAATTTTTTTTAGCATGTTAACAGATAGCCAACCGGCAATGATGGTAATTGTACAAACTTTGCAGATTAAGGGCCAGTTCTACAAAGCAAGTATAAACTAAGAATAGCTATACTGAGAATAAGTCTCTATTTTCTCTCTCTAAATTGCGTTCTACGCTTGCGTAGAACGAAATCTGTGTGACTTATTCTCAGTATAGCTTATTCCCAATTTATACTTGCTTTGTAGAACTGGCCCTAAGACCACCATAAAGTGGTTTTCTACTGGGACACCTAACAATTACAAATGATTGCTGTCCCGCCCCGGTCCACCCGTCAAAATTAACTATGTTTAACTCATAAATATAAATAACTGATGAAATTTTCCTATATTGCATTATTAGTAAATTCAATTTTCTCCTTTAACGGACTCGATTCTGGATTAAAACTGTCTTCCGTCTCCTGTTCACTTGGCAGTGCAAAAATGGTTTTGTAAAAGTATACAGCAATTATAGCTCCAAGGTTAGGTCCAACCCAGTAAATCTAAAATTCGAATTTTTAAAAAGGAACAACAACAAAATTGGAATATTACCCAATGTCCTGCCCAATCATTGTTATACAGTGCAGGGCTGAAGCTTCTCGGGGTATTTAAACTAACCCCAGTGTAAGGACCCTAAAATTTATCACTAACTTAAAAAATATTTTCAGAATTTTAAGGAAATTCTGGAAACTTACAGCAACCATAGCAATAGCGGCGATAGCAAGTCCAAAACGAAGAGGTAGCGAATCAGTGTTATCTGAATTTCTTTTATCCCAAACTGCAGCACAAATAAGTATGAGGATGAAAGTGAGAACCAACTCCATCATAAGACCCTAAAAATTATACTGTAACTTCAAACGTAAATTAAACATTTTAAACTTTACCTGCATAACAGAAACCTTGGGGTGTAATACGGTGGAGCATAGCCCAGTTTTATGCTCAGTTAGATTTGTAATTGGATTAAACTGTTCGTTAGCTGTGTATTCCGCCGGTATCAAAACCTAAATTTTTTATGAACATAAACTCTTAACATA
The DNA here is from genome assembly GCA_958510855.1 of Rhagonycha lutea. Taxonomy (NCBI): domain Eukaryota; kingdom Metazoa; phylum Arthropoda; class Insecta; order Coleoptera; family Cantharidae; genus Rhagonycha; species Rhagonycha lutea. The sequence goes on from OY294036.1 coordinate 97,261,074, forward strand.
GATTGATCAAAAATTTACCTTCAGTAATCCAAATCCCAATAAGGCACCAATGAATTGAGCGATAACGTACACTACACCTAGGATGGGTTTCAACAAACCCAATAAGACACTCGCCAGGGTTACGGCTGGATTTAGATGACCACCCGATATACTACCAAACGTCTAAAACAAAGTATAAAACTATCGGTGATTTTTTTTGTTTTTACTAATCTGACTTACTTGAATTATAAGCATGATAACAAGCCCAAAAGATATAGCTGCTACGTAGTGAGGAGTAGGTGCTTCTCCCGGACGTACTACGCATCCCATACATCCTAGAAAAAGAAGGATCGCTGTTCCAACCAATTCCGCCATTCCCAGGACAAGCATATTTAATATGGAAGCTTTGCTAAATAATTTCGATTCTGGTTTCTCATTTCTAATGGCTGAAATTAAAGCAAAGTATTAATATTTTCTTTATAAAAAAAGAAATTATTTAAAAATGACCTCAGTTCTCTTTGGCTCGCAAAATTTTAAGATAACAGAAGCGTAATTTTATTCAATTTTTGAAATATTTCATTTTTACTTCAAAATTAATACTAAAACACAAAAGTTTTTGTGTTGCTTTTTTTTATTTTAGTTGTTTTTGCTCAAAAACTAAAGTATTTTGGGATTTTTCTTTTAATTTGGATTTTATGTTTTTGTAACCGTCAAATTTAAAATTCCCGCATAAGTTCACCAGTAAGAACTAAGAAGGTAGATGGCGCTGGAATAGCGTGGTTTCCATTTTTCAACCGTGTAGAAACAGAAATTTCTCTTGTAACAGTCAAAATGATGAACAAATTTTAAGACGTTGTGAATTTTGATTGTTTTAAATTTACAAAGGTAAAGTAATTTTTAATATTGGTTCTGATTATAATTATTTGATTATTATTTAGCGAAACCAAGCTATTAAGCGGCGTTCACAATGAAGTAGGGTCTTGCCTGGCTTCGGTAGAAAGCTGGCAAGCGCCAATTAGATTAAAGTATTTTTTTTCTATCCTTTTCTATGATTTAAATATCGTTCATCTTGATTGGCTTTTGCTTGCTTTCTACCGAAGCAAGGCAAGACCCTACTTCATTGTGAACGCCGCTTTAATTTACGCCATTTACAGTGTACTTTGAAATTATATCTATTTTTATGTGAAATGTTCACTGTATGTCTTTCACCCAATTATGTGAGAAACACCGAAGATCTTATAGTACGGGAGGCAGCGTAGTATTTTGGTAACTCATTTGATCCCTCAAAATTTTTGTATTAAATGATAATTTGAATATATCTAATAAGCAAATCCTACGTCAGCCATTTGCATCTTGCTGGAATTGGCTACGCCGAAATTGCAAACATGTCGAAAAACGAAAAAAAAAAATTCATTTTACTCCTCCTGAAAATTTGTAAATCTTTAGTTTAAATAATATTAAACATAAAAATAATCGTCAGCTGCCCCAAACATGATGGATTATACGTCAGCCACCCCTATTTATAGGGTTGTTCCCGGATAAATTTTTCATAAATTAAGTGCCGATAGAGGACACTTTTCTAAGAAAAAAAGTTAACAAACATTTTTTTCTAAATTCAAACCCTTGAGAGTTAGGCCTCTTTAAAGCATTTTTTTTAATTTCCACCTTGACGTGGCCATAGCTCCGAAAATAATGATTTTTAAGTAAAAATGGTTTAGTGCTTTTTTAAAGAGCGTGAAATAATCTACAAACTAGATTAAAACCTTTTATTGTCCAAAATCAACGGATTTCGAG